>CM060402.1:113216211-114416211 GCA_030545235.1 Helianthus tuberosus
GTGGTTCTCGCATGATCTTCTCCCTATATATATATATATATATATATATATATAGTGGAGAGTTCAAATGAGAAGAACTTTTTTGTAAGAATAAAAAAGAAGAAATTTCAACCAATAAGAATGCTTCATTTTACTTCATTTAATTTTTGTATTTAATATTAGTGTAAGGGTATATTGGTAAACTTAAATGGATCATTAATTGGTAGTCTCCCCTTTAATAACTAACTAAATTAAATTTGTAAACTTATTTTCAAAAAACATATTTTTTCAAAAAATAGAAAAAATATATAATTTAAAGTGTAGCATAAATTACGAGGTGTGTAGGATGAATTACGAGCTATGTAGGATAAATTTCAATATGTGTAGGATAAATTTCAAAACGTGTAGGATAAATTTTGATGTGTGTAAACAAAAATTTAAGTGTGGAGGATGATAGTGTTTATGACTATATATATATGTTTTTCACCTATTCTCGGTGTCGTAGTTTTACTAACAAGCACTTACTTATTTATCCGTTTATTATTATTTTTATTTCTATCTTTTGTAGTAGTGGCGTGCTTATATATGTTTTTTTAGAAGCTTATGTCTTGGTTATGGTTTTTGGAGCCTGGGGTCTCACTGGAAGCAGGCCTCTCTATCCCTCTGGGATAGAGGTAAGGCGTGCCTACATCCTACCCTCCCCAGACGCTATCAATAGCTTCGCTATATGTGGGATTATACTGGGGTATGGTTTTTGTTGTTGTTGTTGAGAAAGGGAGATAGAGTTGAAGAAGCAAATTGAAAGAGGTGAAAGAAGGGCGCAAGTGGTTAATCCAAGCCCTACGAAAAAGGCGCGTACAACTGAGTCATCCAAGAAACAGGAAGGAAAAAGCGGGTCGCCAAGCTGCAAAGTATGCGAGAAAGGGCACAAGGGTGAGTGCCGGTTTAAAGATAAGCCGTGTCCTATATGTGGGAAGACAGGGCACACGGCTGCATTATGCCCGGGGAAAGTGTCGGTATGATATAAATTCTACCAGCTGGGTCACAAGAAATCGTAATGCCCGGAGTTAGTCGGGAAAAAGGATGGCAAGGATTCACATACGGAGACTCCAAAAGCAAAGGCCAGATCTTTCCAGTTAACTACAGCCGAGGCGAAGGTGGAATCCGATGTGGTCTCAGGTATATTCGCCATAAATTCAATTCCCGTACATGTGTTATTTGATACGGGTGCGAATAAATCCTTTATTTCACATGGATTTATTCGACATCCTTCATTCGAACTAACAAAATTACCTATGCCTTTAGAAGTAGAAATATGTGACAACAAAAGTTTTATCGTATGTGACGTGTGTCAAAATCGTAAGATGAGTATCGACGGTGAAGAATACTCAATAGATTTGATTCCGATGTCGATGAGAGAATTCCAAGTAGTAGTCAGGATGGACTGGTTATCCCGACACCACGCTAAGGTCGTGTGTTTCCGCAAGGAGATAAAATTAACATCTCCAAGTGGAAAACATGTTACTATTTATGGCGAAAAAGGGGGTAATCCCGTTATGTGCTCAATGCTAAAAGCCCACAAACTCATGAGGCGTGGATGTAGAGCATTCATGATATACGCAAACGAACCAGACAAAGGATCGCCAAAGATTGAAGACGTACCGGTGGTACGTGAATATGCCGATGTATTTCCGGAAGATTTACCGGGAATACCGCCTGAACAGGAGGTAGAGTTCGGGATCGAATTGATTCCGGGCGCGAAACCTGTGGCCAAGGCGCTGTATCGGCTCGCGCAATCGGAGCTACAAGAATTGATGTCATAAATCCAAGACCTGCTCGATAAAGGATTTATTAGACCGAGTGTGTCTCCGTGGGGTGTACCGGTGCTATTCGTGAAGAAGAAAGACGGAAGTATGCGTATGTGTATCGAGTACCGGGAGTTAAACAAACTCACGGTGAAAAATCGATACCCACTCCCAATAATTGATGACTTATTTGACCAGCTACAAGGCGCAAGTTGGTTCTCAAAGATTGACCTTAGATCGGGTTATCATCAGTTAAAGGTCAAGGAGGAAGATGTACCGAAGACTGCCTTTTGTACACGGTACGGGCATTACGAATTCCTCGTGATGTCCTTTGGATTGACCAATGCACTCGCGACTTTCATGGACCTCATGAACCGGGTTTGCAAACCAATGTTGGATAAATTGGTAATAGTGTTCATCGACGACATCTTAGTGTATTCAAGGAATGAAGCAGAGCATGCAAGCCATTTACGCGAAGTATTGGAAACGCTCAGAAGAGAGAGGTTGTATGCAAAATTCTCGAAATGTGCTTTCTGGTTACGAGAGGTACAGTTTCTCGGGCACATCATTAGTGCAAATGGGGTGTTAGTGGACCCGTAAAAGATAAAGGTTGTGGCGAGATGGAATCCACCGAAGAATCCTTCGGAAATCAGAAGCTTTTTGGGGCTCGCAGGATATTATAGGAGATTCATACAAGACTTCTCCAAGATTGCTACACCGCTGACCAAACTAACCCGTAAAGACGAAAAGTTTATTTGGGGCGAAGAACAAGAAAAAGCGTTCCAAACGCTTAAAGAAAAATTGACCCACGCTCCGGTATTGACATTGCCGGATGGGGTTGACGACATGGTGGTTTACTCGGATGCGTCACATTCGGGTCTTGGGTGCGTTCTGATGCAACGGGGCAAGGTTATAGCCTATGCCTCGAGACAATTAAAGACGCATGAAAAGAATTAACCTACACACGATCTCGAGCTGGCGGCAGTGGTATTTGCTTTAAAGATATGGAGGCATTATCTGTATGGGGTAAAATGCACTATCTTTACCGACCATAAGAGTTTGAAATATTTCTTCGATCAGAAGGAATTAAACATGAGGCAGAGGCGGTGGTTGGAAACTGTCAAATATTTCGATTGTGATATACATTACCACCCGGGGAAAACCAATGTGGTGGCGGATGCGTTGAGCCGAAAGGTAGATTATACGCCCATTCGAGTGCGATCAATGCAACTAATTGTAACATCAAGTTTACTTGAACAAATCTGAAGATCTCAAATCGAAGCATTGAAGGAGGGAAATGTGAAGAAGGAAAGAATAGTTGGCCAATTGAAAGAATTGGCGGATGGTAACCAAGGGTTAAAGACGCGTTTTGGGAGGATATGGGTTCCAAATTCGTGTGGAGTCAAGGCGCTCCTACTTGACGAAGCCCATAAATCCCGTTATTTAATTCATCCGGTAGCAACCAAGATGTATAACGATTTAAAGCAAAACTATTGGTGGCCCGGGATGAAAAGAGACGTTGTAAAATACGTGGAGAAGTGCATGATGTGTTTGCAAGTCAAAGCAGAACACCAAAAGCCGTATGGTAAACTGAAACCGTTGGATATCCCAGTCTGGAAATGGGAACAAATCACAATGGACTTGTGGACCAAACTGCCCAAAACCAACCGCGATTTCGATGCTATATGGGTAGTTGTGGATAGATTGACGAAAAGTGCTCACTTCATTCCGATTCGTGAGACTTATACATCTGAAAATATGTCAGAGGTATATACCAATGAAATAGTGGCATGCCACGGGGTACCGATATCTATTGTGTCCGATAGAGATACCCGGTTTACTTCAAACTTCTGGCACGAATTCCAAGAACAAATGAGAACTAAATTGTTCATTAGCACCGCGTACCATCCACAAACGGATGGACAAAGTGAAAGAAAAATTCAACGTTGGAGGATATGTTACGGGCATGCATTATCGACTTCGGGGGTAGTTGGGATGTCTATCTACCATTGGTCGAATTTTCATATAATAATAGTTACCACACAAGCATCGGTATGGCTCCGTACAAGATGCTTTACGGTAGAAAATGCCGAACCCCGGTGTGTTGGGGTGAGGTTGGTCTGCGAGAACTTGCTCATAAGGATGTAGTCCGAATCACGAATGAGAAAATTGACTTGGTCCGAGCTCACTTGAAAGCGGCTCAGGATCGACAAAAATCGTATGCAGACAAAAGGAGAAGACCAATTGAGTTCCAAGTTGGTGACAAGGTTATGTTAAAGGTATCGCCGTGGAAGGGGATTATCCGGTTCAGAAAAAAGGGGAAAGTTAAGCCCGAGGTTTATTGGGCCATTCAGAATTATCGAACGGGTTGGTAAGGTAGCATACCGTCTCGAACTGCCCGGGGAGTTGAGTGGGATACATAGCACATTCCACGTGTCACATCTCAGAAAACGTCTAGCCGATGAAACTGCTATTTTAGATCGTAAAGTGAAGAGTTTAAGAAACAAAGAATTTGACCACGTAAAAGTCAAATGGGAGCACAGGAAAGGCTCGGATACCACATGGGAGTCCGAGGAGGAGATGAGACGTCCCTACACTTTTCGGTACGTATTCTGGTTTCGGGGACGAAACCCCTTTTAAGAGGGTGGACTTGTAACACCCCGAAATTTATAAAACATTATATTAGAATTATAAAGTACAAAATAAACGAGAATAAGCTAACTAGGAAATAAATAACCCAGTTAGTTGGTTGTATTGTAGTAACACGTGAATGAATTAAAATGCCTAAAATATAAACTAAACAAAAGTTGAGGGGCTTATGTTGTAGAACTTGAAACTTAATTTAATAAAAACAAAATAACACACACTAAACACACACAAAGGTGTGTCTGGTCGATCAAACACAGGGGCTACACAAGGCCTCCCACAAACCCTAGTTCTTCCAAAAATTCACCAAATTGGGAACTCAAATCTGTTCTAAATCAAGTTTCAAACACAAATTCGTGATCTACATCGAAAGAGGAGTCATAAGGTATGTGAATTTCATGAGGAATCTCTAATTGAAATTCTGAGTAAACTTAGAGAATTCGAAATTGATGGTTGCATGTTTGTTATAAGGATGGAATATGTAACACCCCGCCCCGATTAGGGCTGACGTGTTACATAATTCGGTAATCAGAGATAATTAATAACTTAATTAAAACATAAATTCCATAAGTTTAAAAACAAAAATCCCCAAAATGACATAACGGTCCCAACTAAAAAAAACATAAGTGTCTAAACTTATTGAATATAAGGTTTTATTAAACTCCTTATTCCAACTCTTGCTTTTTATTATCACTCTTCACACATTTCCCCGATTTCCCTGAGTACCTGTTTAAAACATAATAAAAGAAAACAAGAAAAAGAAACGGTTGAGCCAAAAATTGCCCAGTAACGGAGAAACAATAGCACTAACACATAAATGATAGAAGCAATACACTAAACACTTTAACGATGCAAATAATACACTACGCTGAATGATCACTGATGAATACCATAAAGGTATATTAGAAATACCCATGTGAGCCACTAACAATAAACACTAACACTTGTACATTAGCTGCAGTTCCAATGCACCATTATGTAGAGGGGATGTGGGCACTCACACCTATCCCACTACCACTAACACTTACACTTACACTCCTAGGATCGATCCATACGCCTCTCAATGATCAATAAGTGCAATCACTTAGCACACAATACAATATAGAGACGTCGTGGGCCTTTCGCACCGCCACGGATGGTGCACGTCAACTGTGCCTATGATGACGCCCTATGTCCCCATAGGTGGATATACTCGGGTATTGAGGTCAATGAAACAATTTACTCAATTCAAGGCAAATACACTAACGATACACTAAGGCTATATCACATCTAGCCGAAGATAAATAATAAAATCATGGGAACATGCGACAATGAGTATAATGTGTAACTTATCGCATGCGTGGCAAGGACAATAACTCGATACGATGTATGTAACAATAATTAGAGAACGTAGAAAACTCAACGGTTCAAGTAGCAATAACGAACGAATACGATATCATGAATTAAAACAATTATGCTAAGAGCAAGACACCACAAAATCCGTACCTTAATTAGCAAAAGCAATAACCTTAGCTTTCGATTAATGTGACACTAGCGTCTCTCTTGAATATGGTGACCTAAAATATTTCAAGTGGGGTTAAAGTTGTGTTCGGAACCGTTATGATTTATTTCTACATATAATTATATAGATTGATTAGTGTCTATATAAAATTATGTGGATGATATATCCGTAGTTACTTATTCGGCTTCATAAAAAAAACAACCACCCAAGGTCCTTATGATTACATATATATTGATTTATAAAATAAAATATCTTACTAATACAATCACTTTTAGAATCTGCCAAAATAGGTAAGCATGTATATGTATTTACTATCCAAAGTCTTTAGGTTAAAAAAAATATATATATATCTATACTTATTTATTAATGTTTAAAAGGTTATGCATCTGTTTATCATGTAATGTAATTGATCTTTCAATAATCCACCATTCCTTCCACATAATTATGGCTATTATCATATTCTTATTTTATTTTTATTTAGAAAGGAATATATATTATTATTGTTATTTAATAACAAAAGATAAAAGCATCACAGTGGATTTCCCATTAAAGAGCTAAGTTATCGTTTCGGATGATCGGAAAACCTTTTTTTTTTTTCAAAAGAATGTTCAATTCATATTCTCAGTTTGGTTCTCAATTTCATGGCTGGTTACAAAATTATAAGAATGGAACTAGCAGGCCAAAATAAAAGCAAACAGATGGAGATAGCTTTCTTATCTTATACAACCAATTGTGTGTTGTGTTATGTTCAGAGCACAAGGAGATAGTGTCGATACCTTATGTCGTAAAGGACAAGCGACTGGTGCGGTGCAATGCGGATACACCGGAGATCGTAGACTACGAGTCCGTGGTTACGGGGTGATGAATCGGAGTTTTCGGGTTGCCGTCGGTATAACGTGACAACAGAATCTATCACCGGTAAATCAGACGACAATGGGTTAAATTTTATAGCTACTATATGAGAGACTATCGAATGAATAAAAAGGGCTTACCGAAGACTGATCAGCGTGGTGGTGGTATTCTGCAGTTTTGTTGCGGCTCCAACTGGACGAATCGTAGGCGAAACGGACCCGTGAGATAGGTTCCAACTTGTGGTTGGCGGAGGTGATTTCGTTGGTAGTATAGACGGTGTGCAGAGAGGCGGAACGAAATGGGAGATAAACTTTTTGGGAGGGTTTTGGTGGAGATTGAATTGACTTAAATGGGATCGATTAGTATGATCGGCTGATTGTTTGCAAGGGATTTGAAATCCCATAATTTACGTAAGTCTATGCTAGAAAAGGAATGAACTGTCAATATGGTTGGAGATTTCAAAAGGTTGTTGAAACAACTTGCTGTACATGATTTTCACCATATATAAATCTTTTTTTTTCTTTATTATTATTTATATATTATATATTTTCTTTCCTCTCTTTGTTTTGTTCTAATTAATAACATCGTAATTATTATTATTAATACAGAATTATAAGTTTTGCATGTAAACATATTAATTGTTAATACTTTAATTTGATTAGATTTCTTAAAACATGTTATTATTATTATATTTAATTAATTTGGGTTAAAAGATGACTAACGTTCTAGACAATGTATCAAACACAATAATATGTCGCACTACTTATGACATTTATTATAATAAGGTTTTGAAAGTTTCGTATGTTACAATTCTACCTCCCTTAAAATAAAATTTTGTCCTCGAAATTAGCATTATATAACACTATACAATACGGGTATTTCAACTCTCTACCCCTTAAAATAATTTCGTCCACGAAATCAGCGATTACGAATATGGTATACTATTCATGTTACATATTAACGATGTGAAAAACGATAACGTAGTTGCAAACACGCTGAGCGAATAAGTGGAAAAGACACACAAGTGAGTTTCATACACAGAAATTAAACTATTAGGAACACTAACCTTAGTTTTCAAATAAATATGGATATTGAGAACGGATCGCTTCCTCCGATTCCCAAGTGGCTTCACGTTCAGGATGATTTTTCCACAAGATTTTGACGAATGGAAAAGACTTCTTACGCATCACACGTTCTTGTTGGTCCAAGATAACCTCTGGTTCCTCTTCGTACGATAAGTCCTCATGAATCTCGTGTAGAGAATAATTCACAACATGGAGAGGATGGTAATTATACCCACGTAATAGTGAAATGTGAAACACATTATGCACGTGCGACAATTGTGGCGGTAGAGCTAACCGATAAGAAACTTCGCCGATTCGTTCCAAAATTTCAAAAGGTCCGATAAAGCGAGGACTCAGCTTTCCCTTTATACCAAAACGTCGAACACCCCTGCATGGTGAGACTTTTAAGAACACTTTTTCACCAACATTAAATTCCAAAGCCCTTCGATGGGGATCAGCATAACTCTTCTGTCTACTCTGGGCTTCCTTAAGTTTCTCACGAGCAATAGCAACCTTTTCATTCGTGATCTGTACCAATTCAGGACCCTCAATCATCTTTTCTCCGACCTCGTCCCAACATGTGGGAGCTCGACATTTACGCCCGTATAACAATTCAAAAGGTGCCATGTCGATACTAGCTTGCCAACTATTGTTGTAGGCAAACTCCACCAAGCACAAGTATTCATCCCATTTTCCCGTCCACTCAAGTGCACATGATCTAAGCATATCCTCTAAAGTCTGAATAGTACGTTCAGACTGTCCATCAGTTTGCAGATGGAAAGCAGTGCTAAATCGTATCTTTGTATCCCAAGCTTTTTGGAAACCCTTCCAGAACCGTGATGTGAAACGTGGATCTCTATCACACACTATAGATGATGGTGTACCATGCAATCGAACAATCTCACGATGGAATATCTCTGATAGCTTACTCACCTCGTACTCCTTACGAATGGGCAAGAAATGAGCAGACTTTGAAAGTCTATCTACCACAACCCAAATAGCATCGTTCTTCATACGGGTTCTTGGTAAACCAGTTACAAAGTCCATAGAAATATCATCCCACTTCCAGACAGGAATATCTAAAGGCTGTAATAATCCACTAGCCCGTTGATGTTCAATCTTCACTTGCTGACATATCAAACATTGGCTCACAAGTCTAGCTACATCTTCTTTCATACCACTGCACCAAAAATGTTGCCTCAAATCCCTATACATCTTTGTGGATCCAGGGTGTATAGAATAAGGTGAACTGTGTGCCTCAGTCAATAATGATTCACGAAGAGAGGAATCATCTGGCACACATAAACGCTTCCCACACCATATTGTTCCATGTTCATCCACTCGAAATTCAGATTGTTTCCCTACTTCCAAATTTTGTAAGATCGCCCAAAGCTCACCATCTTCTTTTTGAGCTTCCTTTATCTGAGTGATAAGGTTAGGTTCAATCTTCAGTCTAGCCACATAACCATCAGAATCACCAACATGCATACCAATCTCCATGCGTCTTAGGTCCGATAGAATATGAGTCTCAAGAGTCAAGCATGCCAAACCCCAGAGTTCTTCCTACTCAGTGCATCTGCAACAACATTTGCTTTACCAGGGTGGTATTGAATGTTGGCATCATAATCCTTGAGTAGCTCTAGCCATCTCCTCTGCCTCATGTTAAGCTCCTTCTGAGTGAAAATATACTTGAGGCTCTTATGGTCGGTGAATATGTTACATGTCTCCCCATATAAATAATGCCTCCAAATCTTGAGTGCAAAAACAACTGCTGCTAACTCTAGATCATGCGTTGGATAATTCACCTCGTAGGGTTTAAGCTGACGCGAGGCATAAGCAATAACCTTTCCATGCTGCATGAGAACGCAACCAAGCCCTTTCTTCGATGCATCACTGTATATATCGAATCCGCCTGTGCCAGAAGGTAGAGTAAGAATAGGAGCGGATACTAGCTTCTGTTTCAGCGCCTCAAAACTCTTTTCCCGATCATCGTTCCAAGTAAATTTTACCCCTTTCCTCAAGAGTTGAGTGAGAGGTAAGGCCAAAATAGAAAATCCCTCTAGGAAACGTCGGTAATAACCAGCTAGACCAAGAAAACTTCGAACTTCGGTAACTGAAGTGGATCTGGGCCATTTAGTGATAGCTTCCACCTTTGATGGATCCATTGTGATACCTTCCGCTGATACAATATGACCTAGGAACGCCACTTGTTCAAGCCAAAAGTCGCACTTAGAAAATTTTGCGTATAACTTCTCCTGGCATAAAGTTCCTAGAACAATGCGAAGATGGTCCTCATGCTCCCCTTCACTTTTAGAAAACACCAAGATGTCATCGATGAATACAATCACGAACCGATCCAAATACTCATGGAATACTCGGTTCATAAGATCCATGAAAACAGCAGGAGCATTTGTCAAACCAAAAGGCATGACTAGAAACTCATAGTGACCGTACCGGGTACGAAAGGCTGTCTTATGAACATCTTGATCTCTGACCCTCAACTGATGGTACCCTGATCTGAGATCAATCTTTGAGAAAAACTTCACTCCTTGGAGTTGGTCAAAAAGGTCATCAATACGCGGTAAGGGGTAGCGATTACGAATGGTGATCTTATTCAACTCCCGATAGTCGATGCATAAATGCATGCTACCATCTTTCTTCTTCACAAACAAAACCGGTGCTCCCCAAGGTGAAACACTAGGTCTAATGAATCCAAGTTCCAAAAGTTCTTGCAGCTGCTCTATCAATTCCTTCAACTCCAATGGGGCCATACGATAGGGTGCTTTAGAAATAGGTTCAGCTCCGGGAATCAAATCAATAGTGAACTCTACTTCACGTTCAGGTGGTATCCCTGGCAATTCTTCTGGAAAGACGTCAGAGAAGTCTCGAACAATAGGAACGTCTTCGACACGTGGTGTATCCACTGAGGTATCTTTAATAGAAGCTAATAATCCCTCGCATCCATGGGATATAAGTTTTTGAGCTTTAAGGGCAGAGATGATTTTAATGGATTTTCGAGGTTTAGATCCTTGATAAATACATTCAGGATTCAGAATATCACCAAAAATGACTCGTTTGGAGTGACAATCAATGGTAGCTCGATGCGTGGATAGTCAATCCATGCCTAGTATGACATCAAAATCTCCCATTTGCATGGGATAAAGATTCGCTATACGAATAACATTTCCGATCACAAGCGGGCAATCTTTATAGATGTGAGTAATAATCGAAGAATTTCCCATTGGTGTAGAAATAACTAAAGCTTGATCCAATGGAGAAGGCGTAACTTTAAGATGTCGGGCAATTAGTTGTGAGACTATCGAGTGGGTTGCCCCAGTATCAAATAACACATACAATTCATGCTCACCCAAATAAATACTACCCGAAACGGTACCTAATAAATTGATAAACAATAAGACACAAACGATTGTATGAAAATCATAAACAACTAAGCAAGAAAAATAATACTACTAAAAGGAACATTTATCGGAGATGGTACCTGGAGCATTAGCAGCTTCCCCTGCAGTCAATGAGAAAACACGCCCTCCAGTAGTAGGTGGCACAATAGCTCCCCTAGTGGTATCAGTTGGCCGGTTACCAGCCTTTGGGCACTCACTAATCTTATGCCCCATATCTCCACACTTAAGGCAAGCCCCAGTAAGTCGACGACAGATGCCTGGGTGACGCTTGTTGCAATGGTTACACACTGGAGGCTGGGTAGGGTTCGGGTTACCTTTCTGGTTTACGGGTTGAGCTTGGGTTGGTGGCTGGTAGGGTTTGATCTGACCCTGATTTTGGCTCCTTCCCTGCCATGGTCTATTATTCCTTCCCGATGACCTATTCCCCATATTGTTTTGATTATTTCGAGTAGGTGCTTGAGACGACTCACTAGTGAACGGAGCGCGATACTCGTCTCTGTTTCTCTTCCTACTATTATTGGAACCACCCAAAAATTCTTTGTTCTCCATATCAACCTTTTTGGCAGCCTTAGCGGCCTCTGCAACAGTGGGGAACGTCGATTGGATGATTGCTCTACGAATCCGATCACAAACTGCCCATTGATATTTCTCTGCTTGTTCTTCTGGTGATCCAGCAGCTGACCCAAGAAATCCAACTAGTCGATAAAATCGATCAGTGAAGTCAGAAAGTGGTTCGTCATTCCTCTGACGGATACTGTGATACTCTCGTGTGTACGAACTCTTATCCACACTGTTGAAATATTTCTCAAAGAAAATAGTACGAAAATCTGCCCAGGGTAAATTCTCCACAAATGGGTCTCCCCCTCTTTCCTCCAACACACCTTCCCACCAAGTTTGCGCATCTTCTTCTAGTTTATACGATGCTAACCTCGATTTAAATTCATCGCCAACTCCTAACGCCCGAAATATTTTCTCGATATGAGCAATCCAATCCCTTGCTACAATTGGAGTGGTTGCCTTTGTGAAAGATCTTGGTTTCTGCTTTATGAACTTATCTAGCCAATCCCCAATTGCACCGTTTGGATTAGGGTTCGAATTAGGGTTCGGATTAGGATTGGGGTTAGGGTTTGGATTAGGATTGGGGTTAGGGTTCGGATTAGGATTGGGGTTAGGGTTCGGATTAGGATTGGGGTTAGGGTTCGGATTAGGATCAGGACCACGTACGGCCTGAACAAGTGCGGGCAACATAGCAGTAAAGGCCTGAGTGATTGCAGCTACGATATTTGGATCAGGCTCATTTGGTCCACCACCATTACGACGACCAGAGTTGCGTGTCACACGACGAGGAGGCATCTAGAAAACACATTAAGAATTCAGATAAAGCAAATAATAAGGACCTATCGCATAAGAAAATACCTAACCCAATGTCTACCCAATCCTCACGTGTCTTAATTATTTAGTTAAAGTTTTCTACAGGATAGAGCCTAAGCTCCGATACCATAACTGTAACACCCCGCCCCGATTAGGGCTGACGTGTTACATAATTCGGTAATCAGAGATAAATAATAACTTAATTAAAACATAAATTCCATAGGTTTAAAAACAAAAATCCCCAAAATGACATAACGGTCCCAACTAAAAAAAACATAAGTGTCTAAACTTATTGAATATAAGGTTTTATTAAACTCCTTATTCCAACTCTTGCTTTTTATTATCACTCTTCACACATTTCCCCGATTTCCCTGAGTACCTGTTTAAGACATAATAAAAGAAAACAAGAAAAAGAAACGGTTGAGCCAAAAATTGCCCAGTAACGGAGAAACAATAGCACTAACACATAAATGATAGAAGCAATACACTAAACACTTTAACGATGCAAATAATACACTACGCTGAATGGTCACTGATGAATACCATAAAGGTATATTAGAAATACCCATGTGAGCCACTAACAATAAACACTAACACTTGTACATTAGCTGCAGTTCCAATGCACCATTATGTAGAGGGGATGTGGGCACTCACACCTATCCCACTACCACTAACACTTACACTTACACTCCTAGGATCGATCCATACGCCTCTCAATGATCAATAAGTGCAATCACTTAGTACACAATACAATATAGAGACGTCGTGGGCCTTTCGCACCGCCACGGATGGTGCACGTCAACTGTGCCTATGATGACGCCCTATGTCCCCATAGGTGGATATACTCGGGTATTGAGGTCAATGAAACAATTTACTCAATTCAAGGCAAATACACTAACGATACACTAAGGCTATATCACATCTAGCCAAAGATAAATAATAAAATCATGGGAACATGCGACAATGAGTATAATGTGTAACTTATCGCATGCGTGGCAAGGACAATAACTCGATACGATGTATGTAACAATAATTAGAGAACGTAGAAAACTCAACGGTTCAAGTAGCAATAACGAACGAATACGATATCATGAATTAAAACAATTATGCTAAGAGCAAGACACCACAAAATCCGTACCTTAATTAGCAAAAGCAATAACCTTAGCTTTCGATTAATGTGACACTAGCGTCTCTCTTGAATATGGTGACCTAAAATATTTCAGGTGGGGTTAAAGTTGTGTTCGGAACCGTTATGATTTATTTCTACATATAATTATATAGATTGATTAGTGTCTATATAAAATTATGTGGATGATATATCCGTAGTTACTTATTCGGCTTCATAAAAAAAACAACCACCCAAGGTCCTTATGATTACATATATATTGATTTATAAAATAAAATATCTTACTAATACAATCACTTTTAGAATCTGCCAAAATAGGTAAGCATGTATATGTATTTACTATCCAAAGTCTTTAGGTTAAAAAAAATATATATATATATCTATACTTATTTATTAATGTTTAAAAGGTTATGCATCTGTTTATCATGTAATGTAATTGATCTTTCAATAATCCACCATTCCTTCCACATAATTATGGCTATTATCATATTCTTATTTTATTTTTATTTAGAAAGGAATATATATTATTATTGTTATTTAATAACAAAAGATAAAAGCATCACAGTGGATTTCCCATTAAAGAGCTAAGTTATCGTTTCGGATGATCGGAAAACCTTTTTTTTTTTCAAAAGAATGTTCAATTCATATTCTCAGTTTGGTTCTCAATTTCATGGCTGGTTACAAAATTATAAGAATGGAACTAGCAGGCCAAAATAAAAGCAAACAGATGGAGATAGCTTTCTTATCTTATACAACCAATTGTGTGTTGTGTTATGTTTAGAGCACAAGGAGATAGTGTCGATACCTTATGTCGTAAAGGACAAGCGACTGGTGCGGTGCAATGCGGATACACCGGAGATCGTAGACTACGAGTCCGTGGTTACGGGGTGATGAATCGGAGTTTTCGGGTTGCCGTCGGTATAACGTGACAACATAATCTATCACCGGTAAATCAGACGACAATGGGTTAAATTTTATAGCTACTATATGAGAGACTATCGAATGAATAAAAAGGGCTTACCGAAGACTGATCAGCGTGGTGGTGGTATTCTGCAGTTTTGTTGCGGCTCCAACTGGACGAATCGTAGGCGAAACGGACCCGTGAGATAGGTTCCAACTTGTGGTTGGCGGAGGTGATTTCGTTGGTAGTATAGACGGTGTGCAGAGAGGCGGAACGAAATGGGAGATAAACTTTTTGGGAGGGTTTTGGTGGAGATTGAATTGACTTAAATGGGATCGATTAGTATGATCGGCTGATTGTTTGCAAGGGATTTGAAATCCCATAATTTACGTAAGTCTATGCTAGAAAAGGAATGAACTGTCAATATGGTTGGAGATTTCAAAAGGTTGTTGAAACAACTTGCTGTACATGATTTTCACCATATATAAATCTTTTTTTTTTCTTTATTATTATTTATATATTATATATTTTCTTTCCTCTCTTTGTTTTGTTCTAATTAATAACATCGTAATTATTATTATTAATACAGAATTATAAGTTTTGCATGTAAACATATTAATTGTTAATACTTTAATTTGATTAGATTTCTTAAAACATGTTATTATTATTATATTTAATTAATTTGGGTTAAAAGATGAATAACGTTCTAGACAATGTATCAAACACAATAATATGTCGCACTACTTATGACATTTATTATAATAAGGTTTTGAAAGTTTCGTATGTTACAGAATAGGAACAATATAGTGTCTAGGAGTAAACCCTAGACAAGTATATAATGAAATCATGCTCAATTCTAGTAAATTCCATGAATACCATTGAAGGTGATTAGTGGGTTTTGTGGAACTTGATAAACACTAGGCTTTTGGTTGATGTTCTAGTGTAATCTGATATTTATGAAGTGATTTCAGATTTATTGATGTTAACTTTTATATGAGATAGTCCGATTGATGTTAATCTTAGCAAAAATAACAAGCTATGAACGTGATTCTAGTTAGATAAAAATCAGACTCGCTAGGTGTTCGTTAAAATGCCTAAGTGAGGATTAATATGTTAAAAATCAGATGAAAACGCATATTTGATTGTTATAGCGAGTTATGCGTTAATAATTACATAAAGGGTTCTAAATTGATTGTGAATTGAACTCTTTAGGCAAGGAATCCAGATCGTCGAGCGGACAAGCCTGTGGAGATACACGTTTGAAGGGTGTGCTCTAAAGGTATGTGACTTTGGTTCCGTTACATTACGTATAAACTTTTGGTTTTGGCTTGTTAATGATGTCATATTGTAGCATACGCGTTTGAAGTGTCATTGAAGTGGCAAAGTCCATTCGACACTCAAACGGGTCAAAGTATCGGTTAGAAATAGTTTGGCTTTACATTAAAGTGAGGATTTTCACTTGTCAACCAAATGGGTAAAAACTATGTCCTTATATCGATCTTGTGTAAAAAGGCTCAAAAGCCTCATATTGCGTTAGTGCTAGATTGTAATTTAGCAATGAATGGATATACTAAGTTGAGTTTATGAATCCGTGTTATCGGGTCGAATGATAGAATCCAGTTACAAGGATTTCACAAAGTGACAATGCTTGAATTAGTAGAGAATAAGCTTGAGATTTGAATACGAGCGTAAAGCCATGTAATGGTAAGAATACGCCAAGAATTCCAAGTCCGGGAAATGGGTAAATAACATTAGAATGCCAAAAGGATAGATTGTTATACCATATTTTGTGGACCATTTGTTCATAATTAGGGTTTCGTTACACTATTTATATGGGTAGATCCATAATTTTAATACGGTCATGTAGGAAAAAGAATCAGCCAAAACGGACAATCAGATAGGAAGTTATGCTTGTTTAAAGCTTGTTTTTTTACAAAAATCCGGAGCTGGGCAAATATGCAGGTCCAGAAACTGGACCTGCTGGAAAACGTACTCCCCCGCGCCACGCGACGGGGGCACATGGTTCTGGCGCGACACGCGGGGCCGCCCGCGGCACGCGAAAGCTTTGACTGAGTCTGGCGCGTGGCGCGACAGACTTAAAATCAAAATTTTTAAATTTTAATTATGTGATTGTTATTGGGACTTGTCTAGACTCGTTTAACAATGTCAAAACTAATTATTTATGTGGTTTGACCTCAGGTGATGCTTGTTAGTTTCGGATGCTGATCAAGCGTGAAATCAAGAACCGAACACCATTTTTGTAGCTTCCGCACTAATCTAAACATGTCTAGACAATGTTGTTTTGTAAACTCTGTAACTGTGAATGTTTTAATCTAGATGGTTGGTTATGTTAAGTTGTTAAAACAATGTACATCTTAACCTATTAACTAAGTTTCCAATGAGCTTGCAGCCCAGTGGTGGAGAGACTGGCCTCCTCTTCATGAGGTCTCCGGTTCGATCCCCACAGGCTGCAGGGGAGGCACCAGGGTTTTACCCATGATGCCCGGGTTCGATCCCCACTTGAGGCGGTTTATTCCCCTCTGTGGCGGCTCTCAACCCGTCAAGTCCTACGATGGGCGAGGCACCTGTGGGGTTTTTCCTTTGGACGCCGGTCACACTCTGATGCCAGCTGGGGCACGGTTAAGACACTCACGTCTGGCCGGAGTGGGGCGACGGGCCTCCCCAATGAGGGGGGGTGTGGGGTGTCTCGCACCCAAAAAATTGTGACACCTTGCCGTTCAAAAAAAAAAACTAAGTTTTGTTAATTATGCATTTTGTTTTAAAAAGTGTGTATTTTAATAGTAGAATAATAGAAATTTAAGACGAGTGTTACATATACAAATGATCCTTTCGTAACAATGCGTCAAGATGCACGAGTTGCATTTTTTAGTTCTCTTTCTGCCTTTTGACATTGCTTTTCTTTCTCCAGGTCAAGTATTCTTTTGAAGAGTTCATTCTCATCTTTTCTAGTAAGCCTCAATGCTTAAAGTTCTTCAACAACTGCATCAAAAGCCTTAGCTTTTCCTTTCCTTTTAGCCGAATCTCTTCCTGTTGGATGTTAAATTGTTGAACCACCACTAGTTGGTGTTTCTGGGTTGGAATAGTCCCCTTTTTCAGTAGTCCTTGATCTTTTAGTACTACCACCACTTTCTTCATTCTCCGCTTCACATTCACGATGAGGGCAGCTTGTGTCATGATGTTTGTGGCCATTTCAACCAAGAAATGTTTGTAGCCAATGTCATACTCCTAAGATACGATTCAATACATCTATTAACTACCTAAAATATTAACAACATTTCACAATAAATGAAGATTAAAATCAGTTTTTGTGTCGGGTTTGCTATGAAATTAGCAAAATACTGGAATAAGATGCTTGGTAAACTATTCATAAACAGTCTTGTATAAGCAATTTTATTAATCGGGAAATTGGAATATTGGTCAAATTTGGTGATGTTTGGTTATTGGTTCAGGTTGAAGATAAAGAGGTTAAAAGAAGAAATTGAATGAAGACAGAAGACAAATGAGTTATTATAAAAAATAGAAAAAGACAAATTGCCCCTAACTAACAAAGGTCTATAGATAATGTTAAATCAATTGATGAAAATGACAATATTAAAAACTTTTTGAATCTACAGGAGATAAATGAAACATTTAAACTAAGATAACAAAGGTGTTAAAATCTCATGGACTAAAATGACATTTTACTCTAATTTCTTTTTGTCCGGAGTGGATGCATGGTTAAACCACCCAAACCCGAACCCACACTCACACCCACACCCACACCAGATCCAGATACTCGCCACATGGACCCACATGTCCTTTTGTGCCTCAAGAGTAGGGCTGCAAACGATCCGAACGAACACGAACAAGATCTTGTTCGTGTTCGTTTGTTAAGAAATATATGTGTTCGCAACCGTTCACGAACACTTATCGAACGAGATTTTATGTTCGTGTTCGTTTGTTAAGGAAATGAACTTGTTCGTGTTTGTTTATGTTTGTTTGTTAATTTTAGGCAACGAACAAAAACGAATGTTGACAAATACAAATGAGCACAAACTAATGTTCATGAACACAAATGGAAACAAACGGACACAAACAATCGTTCATAAACAAAATATATAATACACTAATACTTATTAGATATTTAATTTGTCGGAATTTTGAAGTATTTAAATAAATATAAAAACTAAAAACACTAATGAACTATCGAACACAAACGAACACGTTACCGAACGTTCACGAACATAAACGAACGAACACGACATCTGTTCATGTTTGTTTAATAAACGAACGAACACAAACGAACTTACCGCCGAACGGTTCACGAACTGTTCGCCGAACGTTTGGTTCATTTGGAGCCCTGCTCAAGAGTCCAAACAAAAACAAAAACTACGGAGTGGATGCATGGTTAAACCACCCGAACCCGAACCCAAACCCAAACCCAAACCCACACGCACACCAGATCCAGATACTCGCCACATGGACCCACATGTCCTTTTGTGCCTCAAGAGTCCCAACAAAAACAAAAACAAAAACTAAATTCTCTAAACCCTGTAGCAAAACCCTAGAATATTCACCGGAACACCTGAAATTGAAGATCTCTCCGCAATTCGCACGTTAACCTTGCGATGATGAGGAATGCATCGGTGTCTGAACTCAACGATGGAATCATCTGCAATATGGCAATTGGCGCACTGTTTTCAGATTTCGTGAGTGCTCACAAATTTCGTTGTTCCTATTCATGTGTCTATATGCACACGAGATGATCGATATAGCTAATTGCATGTAAAGATAATCAAAATTAATCATACACGGAAGTGAAAGTTTAATGTTACTTTAGAATATAGATATATATTGCGCTCGCATTTTGTGCACCTGTTAAAATGACGATGAATTTGCTTCAATTTTTGGGTGCAAATAGTTTTTGTGGCATCGTCAGTTGCCTCCAAGAGGTGGAGGGTTCAAATCTGCAAGGTGCAGGTATAAGAATATTTAGGAGTAGGTTAGTTTGCCGTTAAAAAAGTTGTTGTACTCACTGAAATCGCATAGACGATCACCTAGGTTTGAAGGTTTTATGAAATTTAGGAGTGGACTGTATTTAAGTTCAACGCTCGTATGATTTTGCAGTTGCACAATCCGAATTCCAGGCTACGGTATCCTGCTTTTGACCTTACCTCTGTTTTGATGTATTAAATTTTGTTTATAGTAAGAAGCAGAGCATTTGTAATCACATAGGAACGGAAACTTTGTAATTGACCTTTTTTATTTCTTATTCCTGACTTTAAAAGAACACAAAGGTGAGATGTGATGTGACAATGGCAAACCTGTCTCTTATGGTAATCTCATTCAAATTAAATGAAAGATTGCATGATAACTAACTTCCAAGAGTGATTAGTGGATTAATTTATGGGTGTAATGCACCAATACCAACACCAGCAACTGTAATAGTGGATTATCATATGAGTTTGATGACCAAGTTGGACGATTTTTGGTTACAAACTGTATTATATATAAGAAATATGGAATTTGCAGACCACATAGGTTAGCTAGTAGTTTTAAATAGGAAAGGATGCTGCTTTACGGTTAAGTATACCATAGTTGTCAAAGGTGCAAGGCTCACTCAAGGCGCAAAGGGCGAGCCTTAAAAGCGAGGCCCGAGATAAGCAAAGCGCCTAGTGTAAGTATACCTATTTTGAGGGTTTTATCTAAGCCATTTTTGGATGTTTTAGAATAGTTTGCCCTGAATTCGCAGAATTTTGCCGGAATATTCTGGATTTGGTCAGAATCTATCTCGCTGGAATCTGACCGATATCTCGCTTCAAGGTCACCGAAGCGCCAGGACGGCAGCAAGGCGTTTATCTGCGCCTTGCCTGAGGGGCTAGGCGTGCGCCCGAAGGGATTTTGACAACATAGAAGCCAAGTGGCGGCACATGCATAATATGTTTGTAGCCAAAATGGTTGGTTAAATGTAATTTGTAGAATGTGAGAAGAATCAATTGAAAAATCTTTACTGAAAATTTGTAGACTGGTTACTTGTTTTGATCTTTGGATTCAAAGAGAGAAAGAAAGAAAGCATGACTTTTATGGGAAGATGTATAAAAGGAGGCAGAAGATGGCCGTTGTTACATATTAGCAAATGAGCATGTTTGTTTTACCTTGCGTCTATTGTGATGCACAAGGAAGTTGCCATTTTTACATTTGTGCTATATATTAATTTGAAAGGCAGTTTTTTTTTTTTTTTTTTGAATTATGCAAATTGCTTTTGTTATGACATATATAACTGTTGCAGGTTGGAAAGATAAACGCACTTGATTTTCATCGTACTGCGGATCTTTTGGTAACAACGGGGGAGGATGATTCTGTGCGACTATATGACATAGCAAATGGCAAGTGCGTATTTTTCATCATCATTTTGACAAACTGTTTTTGATGATGGTAGCCAGTAGTTTAACCCGTTTGTTTATTTGTTTATGTATGATTATATTCCTTTCTGGTTATGGCATAAAATTATTGCTCAATAAACACATCCTAATCTTCATATCTATATGTGAACCTCCTTAACAGTATATATTGCTATTAGAGCTTGTCATTTGTAGAGAATATCTTAATTTAGAATCACCTTTATGGAGAGTATTTATGGATATGATCTTGATATAGCTAAAATTTAATTATATCTTTGCGGGTGAGTAAGCATCTTTACTCTCAAAGTATGCTTCAAATACCAAGTGATTAAGTGATATGAAGTTATAAAAAATGCTGTTTGTAAAAATCTGACTAGTTGATATATATGCCAAATTTTCATTCGTTTATTCATCAACTACAGGTTACTGAAAACTACACACCATAAGAAACATGGTGCCGATCGTATATGTTTTACCCACCACCCTAGTTCTGTCATATGCTCTTCAACACGCAATATAGATTCAGGTGGAGGTAAGTGGATCCCATCACAAAGTTACTTATTTGGACCTTTCTTTTTTGCAAGGATTAAATGATTGCTATTCTTCATATCTCCTTTTTCAGAGGCTTTGCGTTATCTCTCCATGTATGACAATCGTTGCCTTCGTTACTTCAAGGGGCATAAAGATAGGTTAGCTTTTTAGCAACTCGATGTTTTACAAGCACATGTTGGTCTGGAAATTTACATAGTTGATGTGATACATGATACATCTTGATGAGGTTACGAAAAAAGGGTTTTACTAGTTTTTTGTTCTTCATAATATTGGGCTTTGTCATTTTTGTCATTTGTTGAGTCTTTTTATTGATCTATAAAGGACTGATATCAAACATAACCTCCTAAATAATATTTATACTTTGGGTGTAGGGTTGTGTCCCTATGTACATCTCCAGTTGATGACAGCTTCATGTCCGGTTCTCTTGATCACTCTGTCAGGATATGGGATTTGCGTGTGAATGCGTGCCAGGTTTTATTGTTAGATATTGTAATTTGAGTATCTACTTAACCAGTATTGGACTTTATTCAGTTTCTTAGTTTCGGTTTGTTACCTTTTTCTTAGCCTTGTATTTTAAATAAATATAGGCCATTACCTCACTCAGATAATACACACAAAAATACTGCTATCCAAAGGTTTTTTTTTGGATTTATGAATCAAAACAGGGCAACAGGCCCAGGTCTGATTGGCCCAACCCTCAAAACACTTTTATACTTTTTTTAAAGTTTATTAATATTAAATGTGTTGAAAATGATTGCAAAACTATATACAATATTAGTCTTAATAATTTATTTAGTAAACGATTAAGAAGGTTTTTTTATGCATTTGGATACATATTGGATGACTTTTATTTTCTTTGACTTGTTTGACCCCATTGATCTGTTCAGTGTGAGCTAAAGCTTAGATCTTTTGGCTTAACAATGTTGACACGTTAGAGATAAAAATAACCCAAATAGACTAATTTGCATATAAATAGGTCAAAATTGCCACCTCTACAGTTTTCAATAAACTGATAGTGAAGTGAAGTCATGTCAGTTTGATCCGTTTGCATGTCCATTTTAAAGCTACTTTAAAATTGAATAGTCGGGGTTTTTTTTTTGCTATATCTTACTCAAAGTTCACTAGTTATACGAATGTGCATTGTAGAAGATAGAGGTCGAAGATGAAACATGTATATTAGTGTGTAAATTGAAGAATATTTAGCAAATCGTTTCCAGCGATTAATCACAAATTTTTCCGTAGTAGATTTATGGGGTTGTCGTATTGATTGTGCTTGCCGCATTTCAGGGGATTTTACATCTAAGAGGTAGACCTACAGTTGCGTATGACCAACAAGGCCTTGTCTTTGCTGTATCAATGGAAGGGGGTGCTATCAAGTTATTTGATTCACGCTCATATGATAAGGTTCTCATCTAACATTCGCGAGAGGGCACAAAATGTAACAGAAATAAAATATAACTACAAATGTACTTCACATTCTTACACCTGAACATGATCATCATCATTTATATAGGGCCCATTTGACACCTTTCTCGTGGGAGGAGATATGGCGGAGATCTGGGATATAAAATTCAGCAATGATGGCAAATCGATGCTTTTGACTACCAAAAGTAACAACATATATGTTCTAGATGCGTATAATGGCGAGAAGGTTAGCAATTCATTTTTTGTTTTTGTATGTTGATAGTTTTTATATATATATTTTTAATTACGCAGAGATGTGGATTCAGTGTGGATGCTTCTCCAAACACAACAATTGAGGCAACATTTACGCCTGATGGCCAATACGTAGTTTCAGGTATATTATCTTGCATTAGTCTTCTTTAGTTTGACTCTTATGTATTGTGGTCATGACCTGTGTTGACCAATGAATTTAAGGCGGTTTAAGGGAGAAAAGAATAATCTATAAAGTTCTATACTTCTATTTGTGATTTTTTTGTGAACTACAATTCATTTCAAAATCATATCGCATTTGTAGGCTCTGGAGATGGAACGTTGAATGCTTGGAGCATCTCCACCGGTAGCAAGGTATAACATGATTTCTCTCAGTTTTAATTTTCAAATAACATAGAAGCAAAAACGGAAAGGCTACCTTCTGTCATATAATACAACCCTCAGTTTAGATATGTAAGCGGGCCCTTGAGTGTACTTTTGGACCAATTACATTATGGTCCATAACTAAAGGTTGCAGTTTTGACCCATTTACTTATGAATGGGTCGATTTGGTTGAAGGAAACGAGTTAAACAGGTAGAATAAAAATAGCTAAAAAGGAATTGGGTTGAAAGTCACCAAAAGTTTATTTTTGATGCATTAAACCTCCTATAACTATTTGATTAAAACAATTAGATTATCAATGAAATATTACAATTTGTTTGTAATCACACGTGGCACTAACTGTATATAGAAATGCAATAATTTGGACAAAAAGTGTTTCCAGTTAAACAAATGTGGCACTAACAGCCTTTTGTTCCAAACTTAGTTTGTTGATGGGAATGCCAAGATGATAAGTTGAATCCGAATGAACTGTGTAGAGGGGCGATTTTAACCATATTTGTAAAATAAAGGGCCAATTTGGGTGATATTATAAGAATTAGTTACAAAGGAAAGGAGCCTCACAGTTGTTGTCGAAAGTGCACACAAGTGTTTACAACCATTTAAATCGTTTATTCAGCGTCAATCGGGTCATATTATCACAATAATAATTTAACAGTTTAAAGCGGCTAATTTTTAGTATGTCGGTTTGGGTTGACCTGAAACACATTTTGTCCTAAGACTTCATAAACAATTAATGTGATAAATATGATTACAAAACCCATATTGTTTCAAAAACAATATTTTTGAGTAAGATACTTTAGAAGGTTGTATGCATCAGAAGCATACATAGGGCTTGTTTCTCTTTTAGCTAATTTTTTAATTAACGTATTTGACCTGTAAAGATATAACATAACCCAAGTTGACCTATTCATAAGTAAATGGATAGAAATTGCTACTTGTACTCCTTTCTAACCATTATCACAGTTTTTTTACATGGCTTAACATGCGCGGGATTCCTATAAATTGGCTAATGGGTACATATAAACTTTTAAAGTGCAGGTACAAACATGTCGGATTTATTGGGCTGCCCTGCAATCACATGTTTATCTACTATCTTGAGTTTTATAAATAAATACATGCCAAACATAATCCCAAAAGCTATATTTTTACAACCTTATAAAATGATTTAGGAGTTTTTTTATTCATTAAAATTCCCACTTTTATACTGTTCCTTTTAGTTAAATCCTTTAACTTAACCAAATTGACTTGTTAGAAAAATGTCATAACTCAATTCGACCACCCATTTAGAATTAAATGAGTCAAATTTGTCACCTCTAGATGTGGGTTTTATTTACATAGAATTTCTGTTATGTTGATGCATGAGGCACGCGCACACACGCTTTTTCAAATTAGTTTAAATTTGGTTGACAGGTGGCGAGTTGGGACAGCAACATAGGTGTGGCGTCATGCTTGAAATGGGCACCTCGTCGGGTCATGTTTGCTGCTGCTTCTAAGGGGGTTCTTACTTTTTGGATACCAAAAGATGCAAATTCAACTGCTACTAGTTTTGAAAGATAAGTTCTCGAGTCAACTTTAAAAGTGGATGATGCAGAACCAAAACTAGAAACCAGAATCAGAAACTAAAATATGTGGGAACTTAGAACCAAACTGTAAGTATTGGTTCAGTCCAAAACCACACTGTGAACCAGACCTGAACTTTGGGTTACGATTCAGTCAGAATTTCTGACCAAAACAGTGTTTCATTAAAGTGAAAAATATCTAGTTTGGACTAGATGAGACGAAAGATATACGGTTCCAGCTCGGTCTATTTGTCTATGTCAACTTTCTCAATCTTTTGCCAGTCTGTGAAAAAACTTGCTATGTTACATTACTAAAAAAAATTCAGTTTGCTATGTTACGAAAACAAGGTTTGAGATGCCTAAATATATGTTGTTTGGAATGACATTCTCATTCAGGTCGAGTTCGATTCCTTTTTTTTGTTTTCATCTAAAAAAAGTGTGTGTGTTGGGGGGGGTTGGTTCGCAGAATATTTATGAAGGAATTGAAAATGTTTAAAGGAATTCGAATTATTTTGGTTAGTATTCCATATTCGCATCAACGAGTGATGAAATTCAAATACAACTACACAAAGGTATAGGCAATTAATCAACATGTCCGTGTTCATCCTAGTCTTCGTTCATGAAAATCAGTCTCTTAATTGACGGTTGTTCATCGTAACATAGTAATCAGAAAGATAAACTATTAAAAGTTGGACATGAAACATGGGTCATGTATACAACTAAAAAAATGATTCACGTCCTTGCTTATGTTGAACAGAATCTTTGGAAGAAGTAAGCACTAAAAAAGCTAAATTCCATGGGTATTTGGTTTAGCAGAAAAATGAATTACATAATTGTTGAAAATTCCAATGGAATATTTTGAATTCCATGGTTATAGAAAGGAAAGTTGAATTCCATGGTTACATAATCGGAGGAATCGGATAGAATGAGGTCTTGTAAACTAAATAAGTGTTGGAACTCATATGAAATGGTTTAACAAAGTCTATATTCTGATTTGAAAGTAATCTTAAGTGCTTTTGACCCGTTATGGCCCGTTAAGGTAGTTTATGCTACTTTAACGTGTCATTTGCGTAACTAAGCGTTCGGATGGTTAAACAAGTCCTATGATAAGTTTTAAATGCCCAAACATGTTTGAAAATGTTATAATGTCAGTTTAGGTGTCAAAAGTTTGGTCACATATACTTAAATCGGATTTATGCATGAAAAGGGCATTTTGGTCATTTTTTAAGGGCATAATAACGACTTATCATATAACTAACCAAACGAAGTGACCATAAGGTATAACCTCAGGAGGTTATTCCTTATACAACTATGGTTACAAATATGTGTTTGGTCGGATCCTAAGATCGACCAAACGGGTCCGATTCGAAAGTCAAAGCGGTAGTCAAACCGCTCGACTTACGACCCTAAATAAGCACTAAACTAGAAGTGACGAGTTAAACATGTCAAAACATGTTTAACTAAGTTGGAAAACTGATTTGGTATCAAAACAAAGTCTTTTGATACCCGAAAATAGTTCCGTCGTAAAATGCACATAATCGTGCATTTTAACCGAAACATTGACTCGTCATTTCGACTAGTCAACATGGTAATCAGTAGGTATAATCGCAAGGGATTAAAGTTTTCCAATTCTAATTCCTTTCCTTATTAACCAAACACAATTTTGGAAGGAATTTTTACATATTTCTCCCTACTAAAAGGGCTTATTACATATCCCCCCCCCCCCCCCCCCAGAAAAAAAACAATTACATATTTCACTTTTTTAGAAATTACTCAATTACCCTTTTCTTAATCACATAATCTTCTCCCATCTTCACTAACCCTACATCGCAGACACAGACCCATCACTGATAAGTTCGCACAGTCCTCTTCCCCATCCCCCTGGTAATCCCATTCGTTCCCACGTTGAACCCCACACGACAATTTGTGGGAAAGCTGATTACTTGACTAGTGGGTCACCAGATTAGTTTTTAGGTTTGGCAGAATCAAAAGATTCGATCTATAAGATTAATAACTTAACTGAATGCTGGGTTTGTGAGATTTAATGGTCAAATCTGTTTTGTGATATAATTTGTTTCATGGAAGGCTGAGAATTGTATCATTTATATTTAAATTGGTAATCAAGATCCTGAATCTTTAATAACTTAGTATGTGCTTGCACACACTTTTGGTTGAATCTCTAATAACTTAGTATGTGCTTGCACACACTTTTGGTAATTAAGATCTCAAATCGACGGTTCCGCTGACTCACCTTTGCTATGAAGCTCTCAGGCCCGACGTAAGATCTTTTGAAGCAACAGTTTGAGATCTCATTTTCTTTAATGGATTTACCAATTTTTTATGTGGTCTGTATTTTTATTATGCAAAGTGCTTTGTAGACAAAGATCAGTAAATCTTTATTAAAAAATATTAAAACAATATGGATGTTGAGTTTTCTTTAAATTACTTAAGAACAAAAGGCTTCCAAAACAATGGTACTCACCCTGGAAGTTGTATAAAGTACGACTTTTTTTTGTTTTGTTTTTTTATTTTGTGTCTTTGGATAAATGTTGAATACTTTTGTTAGTTTTGTTATTGCAATCAGTTAAGGTATTAATTGTTTTTGCAGCACAAACTCACCATATCTAACTTCGGTAGTGAACAGCCCTGGTAAAAACACCCTGACACCTCTTGATACGAGGTGGAATTGAAGAACGAAATCAGAGAAGGAAGAAGAGAAAGAAACAATCAGAAGTTTTAGCTCAATTATTCGATACCCTTCCAACCGATTACAACGGTATATAACAGTCATTAACTACCTAACTAACAACTGCCCAACCATTACAACTATAGTCCCTCTAGTACAAAATATTACAAAACAGACCCCTCACATATTAAAAACTCACATATCAATACCCCTCCCTTAAAGAATTTTTGCCCCAAAATTTCAAAATTTGAATTGCGGAAACCTCAACTGCATCTCTTCCAAATCCTCCCATGATGCTTCAGGTAAAGGTAAACCCTCCCACTTAATCAGAACTTGAACACCGACCCTATTATGTTTCTTCACCATCTTCTTTTCAATTACAGCAGCTGGATAATACTTGAAACGGGGTTGAGCCGGTAAAAGTACAATCTTTGAGTGATCCCCCCCGAGCCAATTTAAACAATGAAACATGGAAGGTTGGATGAATTTGCGACTCCTCCGGTAAGTCTAATCGATATGCTACTTTTCCCACTTTCTCCACAATCATGAAAGGGCCATAATACTTAGGGCTCAGTTTGGATTGCTTATTTGGTCTTATTGATTGTTGATTGTAAGGATGCAATCTTAAGAAGACATAATCACCCTATTTAAATTCTCTTTCTGTCCTGTGCTTGTCTGCCATCTGTTTCATCCTATTTTGAGCTGTCAACAAGGATTGCCTCAACTGTTGAATCAACTGTTCCCTTTCAGTCAGTACTAGATCCACTGTTTCAATAGAACAGTCCTTAGGGATGTAAGGTATAAAGATAGGTGTTGGATAACCATACAAGGCTTGAAAAGGTGTCATCTTTAAGGCAGTATGGTAGTTAGAATTATACCACCATTCAGCCAATGATAACCACCTCAACCAATTAGAATTTGTAGCCAATGTCATGCTTCTCAAATAAGCCTCATTACATCTGTTCATTACCTCAGTTTGGCCATCAGACTGAGGATGATAGGCAGTGGACATTGACAGTTGTATACCTTGCAACTTAGTAAACTCTTTCCAAAAGTGGCTAAGGAATACAGGTGTAACACCCCGAAAATGGGTTTGGTAATTAAACCCCATTAATACTAAAGAGCGGGTAGATTACCGTTAGCAGAAAAGATTAACCCAAAAATTATTAGGATTCAAATAAATAAGCCTAATAAAAAAAAAGAGCAAACGACTTGAGAAGACAAAAGTTCATAAGGAGCCCGAGTTAACGGGTTTTTAACTTACCGAACCTACTAAGTTGACTAGGAATAATTCTAACCTAGTTAGATAGTGACTTATGAGTGGGTTAAAACACTTAAATTATGAACTAAGGAAAATGGAGGGGCCAAACTTGTTAAACTTGAAACTTGATTTATTAAAAACAAATTAAAACACACCAAACACACACAAGAGTGTGTGTCTGGTCGTTCAAACACAGGGGGCGACACAAGGGATCCCACAAACCCTAGTTCTTCCAAAAATCCACCAAATTGAGAGCTCAAATTCGTTCTAAATCAAGTCTCAAACACAAATTCGTGATCTCCATTGAAATGGGAGTCATAAGGTATGTAAATTTTATGAAGAATCTCTAGTTGGATTTCTAGGTAAACTTAGAAATTTGAAATTGATGGTTGCATGTTCGTTATATGATGAAATAGGAACATTGTAGTGTTTAGGAGTAAACCCTAGACAAGTATATATTGAAGTCATGCCTAGCTCAAGTAAATTCAGATTTTTGTTGATGCTAAATTCATGTATGAGATGTTTTTAGGGTCTTGATTGGTAAAAAAATAGTGTTATGATGTCAAGAACATGCTTAAATTGAAAGCTGAATTCAAACAGCTCCTGATCAGAATTTACAGCCGATTTGTATTGGCTGTAACATGGGCAAAACATGACAAAAACATGTGTTTCTTGAGTCTAAAATGTAATTCCAGGAAATATCTTTAGAACCCCACTGGAATCGCATTTTTTCGACGAAAATTGAGCGTTTTATGAATTTTTCCGTATCAAAGGTTCAAGCTGCGTTTTCTGGCAGAATTTTCAGCCCATTACGAATGTCATAACTCAATTTAGGAATTTAGTTATGATCTCAAATTTGTACTGTAGAAAGTTTTAAGTGATTAGAAAAATAGCCAATTGGAATTTCGTAAATCAGATAAACGAGGAATTTTAAATGAATTTTTCCGTAAGCTGCAGTCAGAAGTGACAAATCTGATTGCAGCTTAGTTAATGAATTTTTACGAATTTTTGGTAAAGAGTTAGATCTTGAAATATTAACACAAGGCCTAACCCTCCGAGAGGTACGCCACATAAAAAAATCATAATTTTTGAAGACTTGTAAACAGGCTACAAGTCACCAAAAACAACCCATTTTCAGTGATATGAAATGCCTAAATGAAATCGTGGCCTACTAGTTAGTATGTAAAATTTGATTTCGTTAAGAGTTCGGATGAAATATGCCTAAGTGAGTTCAATGAACCAAATGTGCATTTGAATATGTTGATAAGTCAATTGACTTTTAAAAAGTCAAACCGACCAACGATTAGATCGAATGATAATTTTGATATGGTCGAATGATAAATTCGACATAAAACCCGTATGATGGAATAGTCGTAAATGATTATGACTAATCTAACCGTCTTACGAATTGTGATGATGATAGTTTGACTCTAGACAAGCTAGATGAAGACTTGGGAAAGAAGCGGGTCAAACTGATCGAGTACGCGGAAAAAGAGCATAACCGGATGCAAGGTAAGTGAAACTTACAATTTTTGTAGAATATGTGTTTGTTCTAAAAGTTTCTTATACGATTAAGATGATATTCATGATATGGCTCCGACACGAAACGATACGGGTCGGAGCATATCTAATGATGAAAAAACTATGTTTTATGATAAATAGGAAAAATGGGCATGAAGCGACAAAAATAAAAATGGGTTTTCGAACGGCTACTTTATAAGTAAGCCTAAACGAGTAAAAAGGGGAAACGGTGATTTAGTCACGAACAAATAGGTAAAAGTTGAAATATAGAACAACACTAAGCGACATAAGTCATGTCGGGCTAAATGCGTAAGAAAAAGGGTTTATGTAGCTAAAGAGGTGAGAAATCTGAATTTAGTTATTTAATGAAATAGTAAATAGATACCATTCCAATATAAGCGCAAAGTGTTTAAATCGTTTAGACCAAACAGGTCAAATGGTAATGTAGATACCATTTGACAAATAATGACTAATAAGTGCTTGTCGAGTCTTATGCGCACATGATAAAATGGTTATGACTTAGCGGTGCTATGAAATAGCATATTATGGACGCAAGGTGTTAAACGGGTCAATGTGTTGATCCGAACCAGGTATGCATATTGTGAGTTATAGATAAGTATACAGTAGGTTGTGCATAACAAAAGGGAAAGATTTAAACTTAAAAGGTTTAAATCTTCGAAACGGGTCAAAAGAGTTGTAACACCCGAAAATTTTAAAACACAAAATGTAACAACCCTCATTAAAAACTATTATTTCTTATGATTTATAGTCCAATAGGAAACCCTAATTAAGATACCCAAGTGATTCTACGCAAACCCTAAAACTTTTAGAAAAATCAGAATCAGGATTAGGGCCCCTAAAACAAAGGGGGGGTATTACCTACTTGACGATTATCTTCATAACTTGCGGACGAAGTTGAATTTAATGATTTCGTCGACTCAGCTAGCCTAGTCCCACACGTGGCAACCCTATACATAAAATAAGTTCTCTCGCGGGCCGCCTCAAGTTATCTTAAAACTCACGCGGGCCGCCTAAGGGTCAAAATTCGACTATAAATAGAGGATGTTGGGACTTGATTCTGGGCACAAAAACGACGATCAAACTCCAAAATTTCGCTGAGTTATCGTCCGATTACTCTCAAAACACACACGAAACACTAATTAAGTACGGATAGATCCGTATTAAGATTAAGTTATGAAATAAGTTATAAGTTTCTTACGGATAGAATCTTTTCTTTCGATTTATCATTTCTGATTTTAAAGTCCGTATTAAGATCTAAGGTATAAGTTATAAGTTCAGTACGGATAGATTCGTTTCTTTCGATTGATGTCGTTTGGATATAGGCATATCATTTCTGATTTTTAATTCCTTACTAAGATTAAGTTATGAAATAAGTTCAGTACAGATAGAATCTTCTCTTTCGATTTATCATTTCTGATTTTAAAGTCCGTATTAAGATCTAAGGTATAAGTTATAAGTTCAGTACGGATAGGTTCTTTTCTTTCGATTTACGTCATTTGATATAAGTATATCATTTCTGATTTTAAAGTCCGTATTAAGATTTAAGGTATAAGTCATAAGTTCAGTACGGATAAAATTACTTTCTTTAGATTTATGTCCGTTGGGTACGGATAAATTCCTTTCTTTATATTTATGTCGTTTGAATATAAGAATTCCGTATTAAGATTAAGTTATAAGTTATAAGTTCTGGATGGATAAAATTCCTTTCTTTCGATTTATGTCCGTTGGGTACGGATAGAATCCTTTCTTTTGATTTATGTCAATTGAATACAAGTTCCGTATTAAGATTAAGTTATGAAATATGTGTTGGAAGTTACAAACATTTTGAAAAGGTTTTGTTTTACATCAGTTATTTAGAAAATGGTTTATTTTATACGAGTTTCATTTCTTACTCTAGTGGTTCCTTATTAACGATTCAAGGTTTTATCTTGTTTCGTTTAATAAACCACATTTTGGGGACGAAATTGTCAAGATAGGATTGATATCCATACCTTGGTGACTGGTTCCACTCTTAGATTTTCAATCTCGACAAAGATTCGTATTTTCACTCAAATTATTATTTACAAGTTACAAGTTAAATATCTTAAGACTTATAAGTTATAAGTAAATAAGTTACAAGTGTAATATGATATACAAGCATTATGTTATTCAAGTGAAATTGTTTTAGATTACTATCTCTTGTTTTTAAAACTCCTCACGTCTTTGATTATCGACTCATTTGACAGTCCGTTCAATTCTTATTCTAATCTTTTGATTTATTTTTCATGGCATGCGATAGTTTTCTGTTAAGCTGTACTCATTATCGCATGTTCCAATATATGTTCCGTTTTGTTATGAAAATAAGTTTTATAAGTTATGTGAATAAGACCATTTGTACTCTGATACCCTGAGTATCGCTTCTCGTGGAGTGTCCCACGAGCATGTTGTTGCGGCATCGACATCATGTGCTCCATCCGTGACGGAGAGATTAGTTCACGGCGTCTCTTAAGTACAAGTGTGGTACATATAAGCTATTAGGAGGCGTATAGATCGATCCTAGGATTTAAGTTTTCAGGAGATGGATAACGGGTATGCCAACTCGCCATTTCGTGTGATAAGTATGCAGGAGTAGCTACCTGTGTATTGTCACGTTTTCAGTTTGCTCATGGGTACATCCGTAAGATATGATTAGTAAATTATGTTTTTGCATCGTATCATTTTCACATGAAGTTACTTCCGGATATTAAATAAAATAAGTTTTTGTTTTCCTCTATCCGCACACTGGGCAAAACTTTTCAAAATTTTGCTCAGACGTACGTTTTTGTGTGTTTTCTTCTTTACGTCAGGTTATCAAGACAAGCTGGGACGGAATATGGAAGAGTGCTCGAGTGTTTGGAAAAGACGGTAGAAATAATTGTAATAGATTAGATATCCTTCATTAAGCTGTACAGCCTTGTAATACATTTAAGTATAAATGAAATTATGTTTTTGATCTGACTACTGTTATTGTGACACGCCGGCCCATTCCGGGACGGGGTGTTACAGCTATGGTATCAGAGCAAAGGCTCTTTCCTGTAGAAAACTTAAACATAAGTTAAGACCTGTGAGGTAATGGGTAGACATTGGGTTAGGATTTCGATGTCCAAGCAGTCGATACATCGGTTAGTAACTTTTCTTTTCACTTCATGATAGTCTCGAACATAAGTATTTCGCCATCTTCATTGTTTTTACTCTAGCTTTATTTCAAGTATGATTATTGATCATAGTAGGTCACGTTCAAGTATGATTATTAATATATATGTATGTAATAATTTCGAGGACGAAATTTTTTTTAAGAAGGGTAGATTTGTAACACCCGAAAATTTTAAAACACAAAATGTAACAACCCTCATTAAAAACTATTATTTCTTATGATTTATAGTCCAATAGGAAACCCTAATTAAGATACCCAAGTGATTCTACGCAAACCCTAAAACTTTTAGAAAAATCAGAATCAGGATTAGGGCCCCTAAAACTCAGGGGGGGTATTACCTACTTGACGATTATCTTCATAACTTGCGGACGAAGTTGAATTTAATGATTTCGTCGACTCAGCTAGCCTAGTCCCACACGTGGCAACCATATACATAAAATAAGTTCTCTCGCGGGTTATCTTAAAACTCACGCGGGCCGCCTAAGGGTCAAAATTCGACTATAAATAGAGGATGTTGGGACTTGATTCTGGGCACAAAAACGACGATCAAACTCCAAAATTTCGCTAAGTTATCGTCCGATTACTCTCAAAACACACACGAAACACTAATTAAGTATAGCAGGGTGCTGCAGAACAGGGTAATAACTCGATCGCTATTACGATTCATTGTCCGATCGATCAATATATCCAATGGATGTTTAAGTGCTGCCCACATTAGGGTTATACTTTGTCGTTCGTCATTAATTTGACGGATCATCGTTAATTCGATGGATAAAGTATTGTACTTTGTCGTTCGTCATTAATTTGACGGATCATCGTTAATTCGATGGATGAAGTATCGCACTTTGTCGTTCGTTGTGAGAATTTGATCTCGTGAGTTATCGTAAAGGCTGTATTAAGTTAATTACCTAGTTTATGTGCAAATTAGGTTAAAAAGGATAAATCAATAGGCTAAGCTCTGCCCGTGTAAATCTACAATTGAAAACAAGGTAGCATCACTTGGAAATTTTAAGGTACGGATAGATTCCTTTCGGTTGGACATTTCTGATTTTAAAGTCCGTATTAAGATCTAAGGTATAAGTTATAAGTTCAGTACGGATAGATTCTTTTCTTTCGATTTCTGTCAATTCTGATTTTAAATTCCGTATTAAGATTAAGTTATGAAATAAGTTATAAGTTCCGTACGGATAGATTCCTTTCCTTCAATTTACGTCTTTTGAATTTAAGTATATCATTTCTGATTTTAGGTTCCGTATTAAGATTAAGTTATAAGTTTCATACGAATAGATCCGTATTAAGATTAAGTTATGAAATAAGTTATAAGTTTCTTACGGATAGAATCTTTTCTTTCGATTTATCATTTCTGATTTTAAAGTCCGTATTAAGATCTAAGGTATAAGTTATAAGTTCAGTACGGATAGATTCGTTTCTTTCGATTGATGTCGTTTGGATATAGGCATATCATTTCTGATTTTTAATTCCTTACTAAGATTAAGTTATGAAATAAGTTCAGTACGGATAGAATCTTCTCTTTCGATTTATCATTTCTGATTTTAAAGTCCGTATTAAGATCTAAGGTATAAGTTATAAGTTCAGTACGGATAGGTTCTTTTCTTTCGATTTACGTCATTTGATATAAGTATATCATTTCTGATTTTAAAGTCCGTATTAAGATTTAAGGTATAAGTCATAAGTTCAGTACGGATAAAATTACTTTCTTTAGATTTATGTCCGTTGGGTACGGATAAATTCCTTTCTTTATATTTATGTCGTTTGAATATAAGAATTCCGTATTAAGATTAAGTTATAAGTTATAAGTTCTGGATGGATAAAATTCCTTTCTTTCGATTTATGTCCGTTGGGTACGGATAGAATCCTTTCTTTTGATTTATGTCAATTGAATACAAGTTCCGTATTAAGATTAAGTTATGAAATATGTGTTGGAAGTTACAAACATTTTGAAAAGGTTTTGTTTTACATCAGTTATTGTTGGGATTGAACCCTAACAAAGGAACAGATAATGTAAAGCCAAAACCAGGTCACAACAGAGGAATTTAAATAAACAGTAGTTTATACTCTGCTCTCCCCTTGATAGTGAGTTATAACATCTGATGGTCTATAACTGCTGCTCATAATCAACTGCTGTGTCCATTCAACTGCTGATATGAACCTAAAGACTGCTTAAGACAAACTCTGTTGCTCTATCTACTGCTGTCTCTCAAGTGCTGCTGAAGACACAAACACTGCTCATTCAAGGACTGATCGATCACCTTTGAAGAAAGCACTGATGTTGTTGTTGAGCATCAGTGCTTAGGCTACAACAGTGGAACGTGAAGCAGTTGTTTTCTCATGTTTTGTATTGTATTTATAATCAGTTGTTAGGACATCAGTAGTTGCGTAAGGTCAGTAGATACAGGTTGTTAGGCTGTTAGACGTCGCTTTCTTGGTGACGTCAGCTGAGATTCCTCAGTGGTTTGGTTTGCCTATAAATGTAACAGTACTCTGTACTGTTACATTTGATTGACTGAGCGAGTTCTTCTCCTCATGTCTAATCCTTTCATCTTGTGTGCAACCAACCTTGAGGCATCAGGCTGAGGGGGAGTATAGTTTGTAAGCTTATCTGTAATCTTTTGCTTTTGATTTGTAAATCATTCGACTCTATGAGAAGCAATTGTTTATCAAACTACTCTCTCCTTTTTATTGTGTTTACAAAGTTTGTTTCCATTTCCGCTGCACTTAAACTGTTCATATCTATTTGATTTGTTCAAAATATACAAACAAACACAATCATAAGAGCATCCGATCCTAACAATTGGTATCAGAGCACGGACAGTCAAATTCGATCTAACAATCAATTTGACATAATAGTTCAGCTCAAAATTCATTGATACTAAGGTTGGTTGTATTTTGTTGAAAAACAGAGTATCGATTAAATCATGTTCAAAATGGTTTTTCAAAAACTCTGTAAATCAACCAAGATGTCATATGACACACAAATTTCACACAACATGTAAATTCATGCACAAGACACTCATGATGTCTAGATCTGAAAGCAATATCTGATTAAACCATGAGATTATTCTTATTTTCCAAATTGATTTAAACTGTTGATGTGTAATATGTGTTGTTTTCATTAAATACTAAAGTACAAACCTCAGATTAACAAAACCTATGTTTACAAAAGCATTGTTGTTTTGTTAACACAAAAAGAGGGAAATTAAAACTTTAGTTATCCAGATCTTATGTGTTGAAAACAGGTTGAGTTCCTCAAAAGGACAAAATCAACTATGTTAAAATACATTAAGAAAATTCACAAAAACTCCGAAGTGTGTTTATCTCAAAACTTCTGAAATCATAAGAAGAGAGTATAAACATAAAACACTGAAGAGTCAAAGTGTAGGGTAATAATGGTCACTAAGCAACTATGTGCATTCACCTGTTCAGAAAAGGGTTTTGATTCCAGTGAATGAATTACAAAAAGAATCATGTTTGCAATCAACTGACAAAGAAAATGGTATCATACAGTGGTCAAAATATGTTCAAGGTTTTCCTACCACTATTGTCAAAACCACTGACCATTTTCAAAAACTTGAGAATGATATGATTATGTGTTTTATTGGATTTACACCAAATCCTTTTGATGCTGTTCTCAGAAAATCCTTTAATCATTTTTTCTTCAAAGGATTTTCTTAAATAATCAGGATATATATTATTCATTTTTTTTTTGAATAATATATTTGAAACTTTTGTTTGTTTTTTGTTGGAAATAGTTTCAGCTCCTGACAGGAGGTAATACCTTATTTTTGGTGGTATTATTGTCCTCATAAATGGGTCAAAAGGAAATGGTATATGTGTTAAGATTATGTCATAACTCAGGTTTGCTCCTAAAACTTTTATCAAAGGTTGATTGTAAACTGTGCTTAAAATACTAAGGTACTCATGTTTTAGTTGAATATGAAACGAAAATGAGTGGCCTTAGCAAAAAGTTTTCATCATCTGGGGTACTAAACCACTGTCTTTCAAAATTGACATGTGACAAAACCTTGAATGAAAATTCTCAAAACTGTTGCTGAAACTACTGTTCTTCAGATCTGCACCATTTACCCTAATCACTGTTTTTGTTCCAACGACTGATCTCTAAACACTGTCCACTGCTGAAAGTTAACCACTGATCCCTCATTTTCTTGAAAAGCACTGATGTTCAAAATCAGTGTCTTATCCACTGATATGCTATCCACTGATAGTAAAAATCATCCACTGCTCATAAATTTTTACCGTTGTAACCACTGACGTTTGATACGTCAGTGGCTCTTAAAACAACTATTCTCCATACTTCATCCATTTAATCAGTGTTTGACACGTGGTCAGTTTTTAGCCCTCAGATCTTAATAACCGCTGCCACATCAGCGATCATTTTTAAATAAAACCCTGCCCTAAACCCCCAAACAGGGTTTTACACTGTCGAATTGAATTCCAAAAATTCTCTTCTCATAGCAGTTTCCAACCCTTTTTCTCTTCTCAAAACCTTCAAAATCATTCTCCGATTCTTCTTCATCAAAATGACGAAGTCAAAAGGAAAATCAAAATCAAAACCTACATCACCACCACCTTCAACTGAGGCCGCTCAAACGGCTGAAGAAATCATTGAAATACCATTCAAACAATCTCATAACTATCTGGGTTTATTCACAAAACCTACTGATAATCACACCTTTGACACCATCATTGATGCATTATCTGCATCAAAGTACAAAACTTTGTTGACAGCAAATGCTCCCATATATCTGCAAACCCAGAGAGAGTTTTGGAAAAAGGCGTCGCTTGAAAAACAAGACGGAAAAGTCATAGCCATAAACTCCTCGATACAGGATAAGGCAGTTCAAATAACCCCACAGTCGATCTCCGAAGTCTTTAATCTCAACGATCAGGAAGGTAAACTCTCTTTTGAAAAAGTCGAGATGAAAACTGATTTCGTGAAAAGGGGTTATGCAGAAGAACCAAAGGTAGATACCCTACAAAAGGGTTATTTTCCATCTGCACCCAGGTTTTTATTTCACACACTCTTGATGTGTGCTTCAAATAAAACAACATCTTTCAACGAAATACCATTGAAAATCCAAAACCTGGGTTACGCTATTTTGAATAATAAAAACTATAACTACTCCCAGGAGATTTTCAATGACATGGTGAAAAACGTTGAAAGTCAAGCATTTTTACTTTTTCCAAGATTTTTGAGTTATTATTTTGAACAAAAATTTGAAAAGAAAAATGTAAATTTGCTCAAACAAGGTGTTCATTGTCAAATAAAAAGCATAACAAAAGAAACATTTTCAAGGATGATGGCACCAATAAAAACAAAAGCAGGGGTACCTGAGCAGACTTTAGTGGTTACAACTGCTCCTCAGGTATCAGCTGCTGAGCCCACTGCTCCAGGTGATCATAGCAGCACTCCCACTGCTTTGAAACCCACACCTGCCACCACTAAAAAGACCAAAAAGAAAACATCCAGAAAACCCACCAAACCCAAAACAAAGGCAACTCTGGAAGATGAGATCCCAGAGGAAATGCCTGTGACAACACAAAAGTCACCACAAACCACTGCTGCTACTTCCTCACAGCAGTTGGAAGAAAGATCTCAACCCATAACCGAAACTCCTCCTGCATCCTCACAAAAGGATCAGGTTGTAAGCACAGGGACACCACAATATGAAGCTCTGAATCCACTCGGATCCATCTTCCTCAGTCCTGATCCCAAGGACATGTCTCTTTCAACCCCCATCCCCTCACCAATAATAATGCCACAATCCATGCTACCTCTGTTGCATGCAGCTGCTATTGCACAGACACAAACCAGTTCCTCTCTATCACCTATCACTGAGAGTATACATCCACAAGTGACTGGGTCTGATGCTTATACTTCTGCTATCCCAGCAACAGTTGAGGAGGTTACACTGCAGGAGTTACAAGTAACTCTTGTCAGTAGTTCAAGTGGAGCAGCAACTACAAATGTTGGATCAATAGGTCTACATTTGGACAGTTGTTTCATCAGTCAGACTCCCTTGAAGGCAATCTCTTCCATAGCACCTCTGAAAATCGCTAGTGAGGCTATTTTGTCCACTAGTAACATTAAAGATTTATCAAGTGCTGAAGAGAGAAGTCCCCAGTACCGAGAACAAGGGGCATCAATGGATGATTTTTGGGACTCTGTGCCTAAGTCACACATTGATATAACCACCACAGGTGGGGATTCAGATGATCCTACTAAAGTAGGTGATGATTCAAAATATCAGGAATTGACGGACAGGGTTGACAAACTGGAAACCTCAGTTGCTGAAATAAAGGAGATGGTGCAAGAGATTTTAAAAGCTCAAAAAGCACAATCCACTGCTGCCCCACCACAATCTGCTGTTCCTGCTCAAGCACCTACACAACAGGCATTTGCTGCAAATGAGTTATGGAATATTTTTCAACCCATGCTTGAAGCACAGCAACAAATGGCTGACAAAAAGCATGCCATTCAAGTACAAATGCTGACCAACATGGTTGAATCAAGATTTAAAGATACTCAAGCAGATATCAAGGCTATAAAGGCTAGCATTCAAAATGCTTCTGGCAAAGTTCCTTCTTCCATACCATTTCTTGTAAATCTCCCCTCAGATAATGCCAAAAAGGGGGAGAATAACAAGCTGTTGGGAAATTTGAATAGGAGGGGAATAGAACATGGCCTCCATATTGAGCCTGAAAAAGCAAAAGAAAAGCAGGTCTCAAAACCTGTTAGCCAAACAGCTGATACAACAGCAGTTACAAAAATTGCTGCAGCAGCAGTTACAAAAACTGTTGTCAGTAGCCAAACAGCTGCCATTTCATCAACACACACACTTTCAACACACATCACTCTACCACACACCACTACAACTACTGCTCCACCATCATCATCTAAAATCCCATCATCACTACTGCCTCCTGTCACAAAACAGAAGACAACAGATGTTACAACATCTGTTGTAATGACAACAGTGTTTGAAACACAAGTTGTTTCAACCACTGTCAGTCAATCACTACCACAAACCACTGCTATCCAATCTACAACCACTGATCCACTCAAAACATCATCTGCTTCTTCTTCATTAAAAAGGAGAAGAAATCTCATATCAGATGATGATTCACCACCATCACCACTAACATCACCACTTCCATCCCCTGCTCAAAAGCAGAAGACAACTGCTGACATATCAGCAGTTGTAATGACAACAGATGTTGAGACATCAGTTGTTTCAACAGCTGTGAGTCAGTCATCCACCACTGCTCTCTCCTTTTCTACTTCACAGCCAAAGCTCTTAAAAAGAATAAGAAAGCCAATCTCTGTCGATGAGGGTATGCATGATCTTAATGCTGCAAAATATCCACTGGAACTTGAAGCTATCAAAAATGAGATGAGGCAATTCTATACAGAAGAGGATCCGTCAAAAAGAAGATTCTCCTCACTCATAGGCTACATGCCACCAGAGGATATGAATGACTACCTCAAACTCAAGGCAAGGCAGGCCAAAGTACAAGCAAATGTTGACAGTGAAAAAGAAAAGTTAAGCGAAGATGGCATTGCTGAAAGACTGGAGTTCTACTTAACCAAAGTAAAGCAGATAGAAGAATTTGCACAGGAACTAATCAAAGAAAAGGCTGAACAACGCAAAAAGCTAAGAAAACAATATCTCGCCTACATTATGAAAGAAAAATTCTATCCTGCTGAAGAAAAACAGTTTGAAGAATGGCCAATAATCGCTCTAAAGCATGAGGCTGAGAGGATTGACAGAATCAAGAATGATTCCACAAAGAAGAAAAATCCTCCAAACTGGAACAAATTCAAAAAGCTCATTGCTGATTTCACTGCTGAGTATAAAAGAAAGAAAGAGGAGCTGGTGGATGCAAAAATAGACTCTGCTGAAGCCATATCAAAGTGGTCAAGACAGCAGACTGATGAAGCCTACAAAAGGCTGAAGAAAAGAAAGACAACTGTTTCAGGCACTTCTAAAAAGCAAGAACAAATGATGAAGCTTGAACAGAAGATGGGAAACCTCGACACACTGTTCCGGTCTACTTTTGCAACAAATCAAGATGAGGGAGAATAGTTAACTGAAGAAGAGGTAAGAGAAAAGGAAGCAGAGTACTTCAAAGATACCATCACAAAAATGGGTCTAAAAGAAGAAACCTCAACAAAGCTTCAAAGCCTTTTTAAGGCGTTAAACAAACCTGCGACTCCAAACACTGCTGAAGACAAGACAGAAGCTGAACGACAAAAACTTATTGAACAAGAAACTTCAGAAGATATAGCTGCAGCTGACAAAGTCTTTGAAGAAGCTTTCAAAAGAATGTCTGAAAGTCTGCAGTTGTTTTCAAGGCCATTATCCCTCAACTCATCTTCAAATAAGTCTCTCCCAAGAAACCCACTTGGCTTAAAAATACTAAAGTGGATGTCTGATCAAAAGAGTCACGTATTGACCTTGGTCAGAGCCAATGGCGATGTGAAGCATATATCAAGGAAAGAAGCACTAGGCCTTAGTGTTCAAGATTTGCAGGATCTCCTTGAGCTTACACTGTGCAGGGATGAAGATGACCAGAGTGCAAAGAAATTTGAAGCTGAATTCAAAGTACAAGCTAAGGCACTTTTGATGAGTAATAAAGGTCCTGAATAATGAAAGGTTTTGGCATTATCTGTTCCAGGGGGAGATTGTTGGGATTGAACCCTAACAAAGGAACAGATAATGTAAAGCCAAAACCAGGTCACAACAGAGGGATTTAAATAAACAGTAGTTTATACTCTGCTCTCCCCTTGATAGTGAGTTATAACATCTGATGGTCTATAACTGCTGCTCATAATCAACTGCTGTGTCCATTCAACTGCTGATATGAACCTAAAGACTGCTTAAGACAAACTCTGTTGCTCTATCTACTGCTGTCTCTCAAGTGCTGCTGAAGACACAAACACTGCTCATTCAAGGACTGATCACCTTTGAAGAAAGCACTGATGTTGTTGTTGAGCATCAGTGCTTAGGCTACAACAGTGGAACGTGAAGCAGTTGTTTTCTCATGTTTTGTATTGTATTTATAATCAGTTGTTAGGACATCAGTAGTTGCGTAAGGTCAGTAGATACAGGTTGTTAGGCTGTTAGACGTCGCTTTCTTGGTGACGTCAGCTGAGATTCCTCAGTGGTTTGGTTTGCCTATAAATGTAACAGTACTCTGTACTGTTACATTTGATTGACTGAGCGAGTTCTTCTCCTCATGTCTAATCCTTTCATCTTGTGTGCAACCAACCTTGAGGCATCAGGCTGAGGGGGAGTATAGTTTGTAAGCTTATCTGTAATCTTTTGCTTTTGATTTTTAAATCATTCGACTCTATGAGAAGCAATTGTTTATCAAACTACTCTCTCCTTTTTATTGTGTTTACAAAGTTTGTTTCCATTTCCGCTGCACTTAAACTGTTCATATCTATTTGATTTGTTCAAAATATACAAACAAACACAATCATAAGAGCCTCCGATCCTAACAGTTATTTAGAAAATGGTTTATTTTATACGAGTTTCATTTCTTACTCTAGTGGTTCCTTATTAACGATTCAAGGTTTTATCTTGTTTCGTTTAATAAACCACATTTTGGGGACGAAATTGTCAAGATAGGATTGATATCCATACCTTGGTGACTGGTTCCACTCTTAGATTTTCAATCTCGACAAAGATTCGTATTTTCACTCAAATTATTATTTACAAGTTACAAGTTAAATATCTTAAGACTTATAAGTTATAAGTAAATAAGTTACAAGTGTAATATGATATACAAGCATTATGTTATTCAAGTGAAATTGTTTTAGATTACTATCTCTTGTTTTTAAAACTCCTCACGTCTTTGATTATCGACTCATTTGACAGTCCGTTCAATTCTTATTCTAATCTTTTGATTTATTTTTCATGGCATGCGATAGTTTTCTGTTAAGCTGTACTCATTATCGCATGTTCCAATATATGTTCCGTTTTGTTATGAAAATAAGTTTTATAAGTTATGTGAATAAGACCATTTGTACTCTGATACCCTGAGTATCGCTTCTCGTGGAGTGTCCCACGAGCATGTTGTTGCGGCATCGACATCATGTGCTCCATCCGTGACGGAGAGATTAGTTCACGGCGTCTCTTAAGTACAAGTGTGGTACATATAAGCTATTAGGAGGCGTATAGATCGATCCTAGGATTTAAGTTTTCAGGAGATGGATAACGGGTATGCCAACTCGCCATTTCGTGTGATAAGTATGCAGGAGTAGCTACCTGTGTATTGTCACGTTTTCAGTTTGCTCATGGGTACATCCGTAAGATATGATTAGTAAATTATGTTTTTGCATCGTATCATTTTCACATGAAGTTACATCCGGATATTAAATAAAATAAGTTTTTGTTTTCCTCTATCCGCACACTGGGCAAACTTTTCAAAACTTTGCTCAGACGTACGTTTTTGTGTGTTTTCTTCTTTACGTCAGGTTATCAAGACAAGCTGGGACGGAATATGGAAGAGTGCTCGAGTGTTTGGAAAAGACGGTAGAAATAATTGTAATAGATTAGATATCCTTCATTAAGTTGTACAGCCTTGTAATACATTTAAGTATAAATGAAATTATGTTTTTGATCTGACTACTGTTATTGTGACACGCCGGCCCATTCCGGGACGGGGTGTTACAAGAGTTATGCGCACAGATTGGGAACTAGCCGCGTAATTCATAAAAGTTACAAACCCGAACTAAGGATTTTGAGATAAACATGTTGATGTATGCTTAATGGTTAATTAGAAACAAGTTTGTCGTTTAAAAACTTGAACGGGTCAAATGTCTTTAAAAATGAATTTTAAAGCCAAGGGCTCGAAGCCCATTAATTTGTGAATTCAGATGTTAAGTTTGAAAGCTACCGTAAGTTACGGTAGCTACCGTAACTTACGATAGCGAATAAATTGTTACCTACTGCCTTACGGCAGACTAGTTTTGCCCAATGGCTACCGTAACTTACGGTGGCTACCGTAAGTTACGGTAGAGCCCAGTCACTTTTGCTGAAATTTTGCATATCTTAGTTAATCGAATCCGTTTTTGAGCGTAGTTTCGATTACGGCACGCGACGGGTGTAAAACCTGCAAATCCTTGTTATTTTAACTGTTTGGCTCATGGGACTTGTAGTAACTTGTAAATAAACTATCAAAACTAACTTTTATGTTGTTTTTTATTCTAGGTGAATGTTATATGCTTCCGGATGAAGATCAAGCCACGAGCAAGAACCGAACACACCTCTCAATGAAGCTTCCGCATTCGATCTTGTTTTGTTTTAATAAAAGTGGATTTTGTAAACATGTTTAAATACTTATGATGTAAAAGTTTTTGTTAAGTGGCATTTTTCATATAAAATGCTTACTTTAATGTTATGTAAATGTTAAAAATTATTATGGGTGTTACAACAGGGTCTCTATCTGAAACAATTGTTTGGGGCCAACCATGCAGTTTAAACACATAATCTAGGAACAGTTAAGCCACTGTCTCAGCTGAATAAGGATGACCCAATGGAATGAAATGCCGATATTTTGTTAGTCTATCAACTACCACCAAGTTAGAATCTTTCCCTTGTATTTTGGGAAATCCCCCCCCCCCCCCCCCCACAAAATCCATGGAAATGTCTGAAAAGACATACCTTGGAATGGGCAGTGGTTGCAATAAGCCTGTTGAAGCCACATTCTCATGCTTAGTCCTCTGGCATACATCACAACCCCTGATCATCTGTCTGACTTGCTTATGAATGCCCTTCCATGTAAACATGGACTGGATCCTTTGAACAGTAGCATGGATTCCAGAATGACCCCCCACTGCTGAACTGTGGCATAAATTCACAATGTGTGTTTGTAATGCTTCATCTTTACCCACCACAATCTTAGAATTCTTAGTTAAAACAGTGCCATTCCAGTGATACTTTGGAACTTGTTCCCCTTTAAGTAACTTTTGCATTTTTTGTTGAATTTGATCATCACCTTCCCAGGATTTGATGATCCTTTGAAATAAGGTATCATCCAAAGTAGATAATGAAATCATGCACAGTGTAGGACCTTGAACCCTTGAAAGTGCATCAGCCACCTTATTTTCCACTCCTTTCTTATACACACTTTCATAATCAAATCCCATAAGCTTTGAGAGCCAAACATGTTGTAAAGGAGTGGTTAACTTCTGTTCCAAAAGATGTTTAAGACTTTTTTGATCAGTTTTAATGATAAAATGGCTATTAGACAGATAATGCTGCCAATGCTTGACTGCAAAAATGATGGCCAATAGTTCTTTCTCATACACAGAACAAGACTGCTGTCTTGGTGATAGAGCCCTACTAATAAAAGCAAGGGGGTGTCCATCTTGCATCAATACAACCCCAAAACCTAGTGCAGAAGCATCTGTCTCTAAGACAAAAGGTTTAGAAAAATCAGGAAGAACTAGCACAGGAGGAGAACACAAAGCCTGTTTCAAGGCATTAAAAGCAGTGGTTGCATCCGCTGTCCATACAAAACTGTTTTTCTTTAAAAGAGAGGTCAGAGGTTTAGCTAGAATCCCATAAGATCTTATAAATCTTCTATAATACCCTGATAAGCCCAAGAAACCCCTCAACTGTTTGATATTGTTAGGAACAGGCCAAGATTGAATAGCCTCAATTTTCTTTGGGTCAGTGGCAATTCCATCCTTGCTGATAATATGCCCCAAATATTCAACAGATCTCCCACCAAAAGAACATTTAGACAACTTTGCATACAATTTATTGGCCCTTAAAATCTGTAAAACTTCTCTCAAATGACCCATATGCTCTTCCACAGTTTTGCTATATACTAGTATATCATCAAAAAAGACTAAAACTGATTTTCTTAACAGTGGTTTGAAGGTATGATTTATGAGAACCTGAAATGTTGTTGGGGCATTTGTCAGGCCAAATGGCATCACCATGAATTCAAAGTGCCCTTCATGAGTTCTAAAAAGGCTGTCTTTGGAATATCATCAGGGTACATCCTAATTTGATGATACCCTGATCTCAAATCCAGTTTAGAAAAAAACAGTTGATCCTCCCAATTCATCCATCAAATCCTCTATTAAAGGAATAGGGAAGCCATTTTTGATGGTTGCATCATTAAGTTTCCTATAGTCTATGCACATCCTCCAGCTACCATTTTTTTTCTTAACTAAAACTATAGGAGCTGCAAAAGGGCTGACACTGTCCCTAATCACCCCAGTGTCCATTAATTCCTTAGTCATTTTCTCAATAACATCCTTTTGAGCCAACTGGTATCTATAAGGCTTTTGGTTTATAGTTACAGATTCATCTTTGAGCACAATTCTATGATCAAAAGCCCTATGAGGTGGCAGACTAGTAGGTGTTTGAAAGATATCATCAAACTCTTTCAAAAGCTTATCAAAAACTTCAGGACTTACAGGATTAAACACCAAAGTCTCATGCTGAAATTGCCTATCAAGAGCCTCCATTTGCAAACTGTACACATGACCTTGAATGAAACTATCTTCATTTGCTAACCACTGATTCATAACTTCCATTGAACATAATGACAACTTATTGCTATGACTACCCTTTAGTTGATATGATTTATTTCCCACCCTAAACTGCATAGTGAGATCCTTGAAGTTCCATATAATGTCTCCTAGTGGCAGAAGCCATTGTACACCCAAAACCATATCATAGGTTGCCAATGAAATGACTAGCACATCAGCTTTAAACCACAGACCCTGCATCTGCCATTCAAAATTTCTTCATATATTTTTACACATCAAGGGTATTCCATTGGCAACCCCAACCTTCATAGGATTGATGTCTTCTAATTGGCAATTAAGCTTAATGGCCAATTTTTTATCCAAGAAGTTATGTGTAGAACTTGAATCTGTAAGGATTCGTAGGGTTTTAGTTCCAATATTACCCACCACTTGCATAGTTGAAAAGGAAGGCACTCCTGTTAGTGCATGAATTGAAATCAATGGATCATTGGTGGTGGTGTCAATAATAGGTTCGGAATCCTGTTGAATACCCATATCCCCTTCCTCATCATCCTCAATCTCCAAAACATAAAGTTGTTTATTGGGACACTTATGGGTTGATGTAAACTTTTCAGTGCACCAAAAGCATTCCCCTCTAAGTCTTTTGGCTTCCATTTCTTTATTTGGTAGGTTCAATCTGTTTTTGTTAGGATAAATTCTTTGATTCAAGGGGGGTGATGGTAGTAATGGTAAATGATTAGTGTTAACTGGTGGTTTCAAAACTGAATTAGGTTTGTAAGAAGAAACAGGTGTTGGGTTGGGATAGAATTTACCATTTTGATTAGAATAAGGTCTGGTTTTTTGTAACAAAATCTTATTGGCCACATCTTGTTTTTTAGAGAATTTATAGGCTTCTTTCATGTTCTTGGGTTCAAACATTCTCACTGGACCTGCCAATTCAGGCTTCAACCCATTAAGAAATATGCTAACAGCATATTCTTCACAAATGCTTACCCTCAACAGGTTTTTATCAAATCTTTCACAATATTCCTCTAAATCCCCTGTTTGAACAGTAGATGTAAGAACCCCCATTGCATCCCCATATTGATGTGTAGAAAACCTTTCTAACGCATTCCCTGAATATTCAGCCCATGTTACTTCAGTTATGGGTTTAGTTAACTGTTTAATGAATGATGAGTGCCATTTCATGGCCTTGCCTTCCAAATTAATGGTTGCATACCCGACCTTAAAGGTTTCTGGTGTCTCATCAACATCAAAGAAGTGTTCACATTTGAAAATCCAATCTTCTACTTCTTGACCATCAAACTTAGGGAGTTCAATCTTCCCAAGCCTATACAGTCTTTCTGTTCTTGTATTAACAGGACCAGAAGTCTCTGATTGAATATCACCAGATGATTGCCTGACATAATTGGTCTGATTAAGGACAATTTTATCCATCAATTGTTTCAAATCATTGAAGGATTTATCAGTTTTCTCCATAAATGCTTCAAACTTTAACAAAGAAGTTGTATGATTTTGAATTGTCTTTTCAATTTCAGCTTGACTTCGAGTAGTAGTCATGATTGTTGTTATGCAGAGATCAAATGAAGAATATAATCGCTGGATTGGATTGATCAACAATAATCTCAGAAATGATTAGAGTACAAGAATCAATTGACCGAAAGATGATCAATTGCCGATCAAGAAAGAATCGCCGGAAGTATGGAAGGAAGAATTAGAGCTCCGATGGGGATCGGTGGCTCTGATACCAATGATATGAGATGGAATTGAAGAACGAAATCAGAGAAGGAAGAAGAGAAAGAAACAATAAGAAGTTTTAGCTCAATTATTCGATACCCTTCCAACGGTATATAACAGTCATTAACTACCTAACTAACAACTGCCCAACCATTACAACTATAGTCCCTCTAGTACTGAATATTACAAAACAGACCCCTCACATATTAAAAACTCACATATCACCTCTGGTTCAATGCACAAAACACATGTGTTTGATTCGAGTTCACTGGCATGTGAAGCTTAATTACAAGGAATATTGGCTGTGTGAAAGGAACTGATGGTTACAAGGAATATTGGTTGTGTGAAAGGAACAATACTAGACTTCCAAATAGTATTTGATGTGCTTATGATGTGTGAACTTGCAATAATAATATTATCGAAGTCCAGCACATTGCACGTTTTGACTATACAAGGAATCAAGAAAATAAGATGACCAAAAGAACATTCAAGTATTACCTTAAAAGAACAGGTCATTAGTTAACTTTAGGTTACTCTCAAACAAGATCCGTTGCAGCTGATACGAAACTCATGATCAAAAATTGGTTGTTTGATGATAGACAACTAGAAGCTGAATTTATTTGTTTATTCAAACTGATTATTTCAATATCTAGTTGCAATATATATACACACACACAAAACCATTCAACTCAAATAATCAAATCCGCTTAGTGAAAGGTTTGTGAGGGAGAAGGGACTAATATACATCATATTTTATGAAGAAGTGATAAAGAAAGGGGAAATATGTAAATATTCTTTATGAAGGGTAAAATAATCATTCATAAGAGTAGTTTTAATGAAAAGGGGAAATATGTAATATCTATGAGTATTAGTTTGGGAGGTGAAATATGTAATTATTTTTTTTGTTTGGGGAAATATGTAAAAAACTCTTTTTTTCTAATTCTATTCAATTTCTTCAAATTCAATGAACCAAACGGACCCTTAGGACTCCCTTTTATACGTTTCAATGTAACAAATAATATTCTTGTTTAAGGTAACAAATAATGTTTAAGGTAACAAATAATATTTTTGTTTAGGTGGAGTTTGCTTTCTTTATTACTATTTTTCTTATCTAGAAAAAACTTGGTGAGCTCTTATATTTGTTTCGAATGATATTTCTTAATCGGGTCGAGTTTGATTTCTTTATTTTTTCAGCTAGCAAAGATATAACAAACTCTTTTATACTCATTTAGGGGTGACGAGTAATGGTTCTTTTTTTCTATATGAAAAAGTGTATAAAAACTGTACTACAAATAAACAATGGGTGGTTTGGGTAACAGATCAAAACAAATAACTTTTTGCTGCGGGCCGGTTAGATCAGGTTGACCAAGACCACTTTTTATCATAAATTTTCATCAACAATTGGCGTGTCAATATGTCTAGAAAAGTTATAATTGTCAATATAATCGTTTTTTAATGAGAATGATTTAGGAGTTTCCGCATTAAGATTACACTTCGTGTGACTTTGACCTGTTTCCTTTTTAGCTACGATGTTATTTTACCCTTTTGGCCAGTTATAAGTAAATAATAACCCGAATTGACACATTGATTAGCAAATAGGTTGGCCTTTTGTCTTACAAGACGATGGGAGATCGGTGATGAAGTTAGTGGGATGATAGGGTGGTTGCACAAGAAGTTTTGATAGCCTTGTGTTATAAACAAAGTACATTAAAACATATGCGATAAGACTTGGCTCTAAGTATGGGAATGGTCAGGGTCGAGAGATGGTTGATTGACTTCTTCGGGAAACCTAGCCGCTTGGTGCGCATTAATGAAGGTACAATCCAACACATATTACTGTAGGGTGGGGGTTCTAGAGTGAACACTAATGTATTTGTGAACTGAGTGAACAAATCCTGGCCATTGATTTACATCATCAAATCATATAATACACTAGTGTATTTCATCATCAAATCATGGCCATTGATTTACACTTGTGTATTGACAATCAAGGGCTAGGATTAGTGCACACGGTTCACTATCAAGTGGGTTGTTCACAAATGAACCTAACCCTAGTAGTGTAAGCTAGCTTTTTCATTGATATTTTATACTACATACAATACAAGACAAATTAATCTGTTGAAAAAACACAGATCTAGAAACTTTTGGCGGAGAAAAATAACAAGATGTGGTTCGTTGTCGTGGAGTTCAGATGGTGGGAGCTAATGAATAAAAACGGAATTAGCTCTGTGGTGATTTAAACCGCTTTCTCTAAGAGACCGAGAATGACACCTTGCTCTTCCTCTTGAATCTAGATTTGCAATAGAGAAGAAAGAAAAGTGGGATTGTAGAGACGGCTAGTAGAGGAATAATCCCTTATTTCCAGCTACAAAAATGTGTTTCCCCCACACCTATTGCCCTAATAATGAGGTGAAGGCCTCCTTATTCCTTATATTGGAGAAATAGGCAACCCTAACCTCAATGGGCCAGACCCAGTTAGGAGTTGTCTCTATAAGCCCACAACCTAGTGTAATGTCAACTACATCGCCCTGGGCTTCGCGGGTTAGTACGCAATAACAAATAACATAATAAAATGCGATAACGGAAGTGAGTGATCGTTTGAGTCGGGTCCATTACCATACCTCATCACACTTGTAATTATTTTGCACTTTACTAAAAATAGATCGCAGTCTTCTAGCACATTTATGACTCGTCAAATCGAACAAAAGTTGTAATATATTTTTCCAAATCATATACAATGGATGATGCAAAATTGGATCTCATTTCTTTGGACAAAATTTGGATCCTTGTTACAGGAGGGATAAACAACAAAATATGAACAAATCTCACAAGTTTAACTTGGAAAGATTTATAGCATTGCCATCATGACAAAGTTGGCAATCTTCATTACAAGGCAATTGTTTCAACGAGTGTTGTATGTTCTTCTCTAACCAAACCAATCGTCTCTCGAAACTAAGCACTGCGGCATGCATACTCCTGATATCAAGTTGAGCCACTCGTGCACAAGAACGTAGTAGAATGTAATAATCCGCATGTGCAGCATAAACATACGCCCCGTCCCCTTTTTTCCTTGTGTAGTGCAAGTAATCATGTCTTTTCACTCTTTTCCTTGGAGGAATGTAACAAAATTTGTTCTCTTCCATGTTTGATTTCATCCGCCTTATTTCTCTATCTTTGTGGGAATCCTTCCAGTCGGGGGTAATTTCATCTTTGGGTTTCTTAGTCTTGGTCTTGTTCTTTTGGCTTTGTGAATGATCTCGAGGTCTCTTGTGGAGACTACTCGGGCTCAAAGAACATAACTCAGATGGTTTATGATCCTACAATGAAACACCAAAAAATATAACCAATTTTAAGTAGAGAACTATAAGAACCGCATAAGCAATGATATCTGGGGCTGTAATCTAGCCAAGCCAAGTTAAGCTTCAGCTTGAACTTAAATGAGCCAATCGAGCTGAAACGTCGAGCTCGAGCTCGGCTCGTAAAATGTTCGAGCCAGCTCATTAAATTTTTTTATTTTTTATTTTTATTACAAATATTGTTAACATAAAAAACAAAAGAAAAATAAATATTACACATATATCTATATGCATTATTTATATTTTTCTAATAATTTAAAGAAACGAAAGGCATATTAAAAATAGGGATGAGCTTTTTTTTTCCAAAATACCCGTACCCGTACCGATTTTAGGTATTCGGTACATGTATCCGTACCCAATTTTATTGATTTTGGTATTCGGTACTTTCGGTACCGGTACGAGTACGGGTAAAAACGGGTACTGGTACCGAATTTTATATAGAACTTTAAAAGTTCTTTATATTATGTTTTATTTCGTATTATAGTATTTATGGTACTCATATCGATTTTACCTATTTGGTACTCATATCGTATTGGTACTCGTACTAGTTTTACCTATTTGGTACTTGTATTGTATAGTACTCGTGCCGATTTTACCTATTTAGTACTTGTACGAGTGATAAAAAACAAAATGGTACCAAAGCGGGTACCGTACCGAAATACCCGTACCAATACCCATACCTGTACCATACCAATATATTCGGTACGGTATTTGGTACCCAGTTTTGTTCAAATTTGGTACCGGTATTTTCAGTACCGGTACGGGTACAGTACCAATCCCATCCCTAATTAAAAATATAATTTTTGTTTATTTTCCTATATTTTTATATGTTGTTGATTAATTAAACTTAAAAGATTAACACTTCAACCCCTCCTATTTTTTTTTATATTAATACATTTAAAATTAAAGAGTAAATTGCCATTTTAGTCCCTGAGTTTTGTCCAAATTTGCCATTTTGATCCAAATAGTTTTTTTTTCGCCTGGGGGTCCCTGACTTTTGCATTTTGTTGCCATTTTGATCATTTTGTCTAACTCCATCCAATTTTGTCTAACTCCATCCAAAAACCCAGTTTGTACATAATCACTAATGTTTTCAGTTGCCATTTTGATCCAATTCCAAAAAATCAAAAAAAATTCCAAAAAATCTAAAAATCAAAAAAATTCAAAAAAATCATAAAAATTCTAAAAAAATTCAAAAAAATCTAAAAATCAAAAAAATTCTAAAAATTCTAAAAAATCCAAAAAATCATTAAATGTTTCGGCACGAACCGTTTCGACCCGAACCGTTTCGACCCGTACCGTATCGTACCGAACCGTTTCGACCCGTACCGTACCGTACCGTTTCGACCCGTACCGTATCGAACCGAACCGTTTCGACGCGTACCGTACGCGTACCGTACCGTACCCGAACCGTTTCGACCCGTACCGTATCTAACCGAACCGTTTCGACGCGAACCGTTTCGAACCGAACCGTTTCGACCCGTACCATTTCGAACCGTACCGTACCGTATCGAACCGTACCGTTTCGTACCGAACCGTACCGTTTCGAACCGTACCGTTTCGACCCGTACCATTTCGAACCGTACCGTACCGTATCGAACCGTACCGTTTCGAACCGTACCGTTTCGACCCGTACCATTTCGGTACGGTTCGGTTCGAAACGGTACGGTTCGATACGGTACGGTACGGTTCGAAATGGTACGGGTCGAAATGGTTCGGTTCGACCCGTACCGTATCGGTTTCGGTACGGGTCGAAAACGGTACGGTACGGTACGGGTCGAAACGGTTCGGTACGATACGGTACGGGTCGAAACGGTACGGGTCGAACAAGTTCGGTTCGAAACGGTACGGGTCGAAACGGTTCGTGCCGAAACATTTAATGATTTTTTGGATTTTTTAGAATTTTTATGATTTTTTAGAATTTTTTTGATTTTTAGATTTTTTTGATTTTTTTTAGAATTTTTATGATTTTTTTGAATTTTTTTGATTTTTTGGAATTTTTTTTTATTTTTTGGAATTGGATCAAAATGGCAACTGAAAACATTAGTGATTATGTACAAACTGGGTTTTTGGATGGAGTTAGACAAAATTGGATGGAGTTGGATGGAGTTAGACAAAATGATCAAAATGGCAACAAAATGCAAAAGTCAGGGACCCCCAGGCGAAAAAAAAACTATTTGGATCAAAATGGCAAATTTGGACAAAACTCAGGGACTAAAATGGCAATTTACTCAAAATTAAAATTAATCTATATAAAATAAAATAATTCGAGCCGGCTAGCGAGCTCACAAGCCAAGATCAGCTCGTTTACAAGCCTAGCTGGCAACCGAGCTTTTTCTGAGCGAGCCGCGAGCTTTTTGAACACCCCTACTTGTGTATGCCATATATATATGGCAATGATAAATTAATATACAATTGAAAAGAATAAATACGGACGTACCTTTTTATTCTCGTAACACTTCCAAAGGTCCTCTATAATCTTATCTTCCTCTTGATCCTCAAATGGCAGTTCCACGCCAGCAAACACAACATCTTTACAATATTTAAGATATTCTTTTAAATCCTTACCATGATCTACCAAACACAAAGGATACAATATGTTAGACAACAATTAAATTATAAACCAACGCTATACATGTCCATCGATAAACAAGTTGATGACCAAATCATAGGCTTTTCGATATGGTATAACATTTGAAGGGAACCTTTAACATCGTACCACTTGTATCAAAGAGCTCATTGTATTTTGAGTGTAGTAAAACTAAAATCTCCGTAGCATCGAAGTTGGATTGTTCGGACCGCTTACTGTAAGGCTCTGCAGCAGAATCATCTACATCTGACTGGCTGCTACTTGGCTGTGACAGCTCATCGTCATTATTAACTTCCGACTTTTTTCCATCTTTTCTTTTAACCGCACAGGACAACGACATTTCCCACTTCCCGAAGCCATGGATATTGTAAAGAATCCTAATCGAAACTATAAGTATAGACAATATAAAAGCGCGTGTAGGAAGTCTGAACTCGTTAGCAGATAACCACAGCTCGGGTGGCATAGACCACTCATATATCCGGAATGCATGAGGGAGAATAATATTAACTGGAAGAGATAACTGCTTAAGATAACGGGAAGCGATTGCATAAAAGTTAACCGGAGGTAATTCTAATCCGATTTCTTGAGCAATAGAAGCTGCTAATGACTCGAGTTTTTGCATTGAAATTGCTTGTGTAGGTCTAAACATACGGCTTGAACTTAGGGGACATGCCTTAGTAGGGGATCCTATTTTTTTATCGATTTCGACAAAAGCGGCAAAATAGGGAAGTTTTCCATCAAGTGTCCACTTAACTATATCGGTTGATAAGATTGGCTCCCTTGCCAAATGGCATGCCAAAAAAGAAATTACTAAAGAGTAATATAAAGGTATTGTCTTGCTCACTGATTGGTACCATATCATTACAGATCGTTTACCGAGTAAATTATGAGGCTCAGATTTATGCTCAGCCCTAACCCCAACACCTTCTGTTACCCCTGCAATGAAATAAAAGTATTTTGGTTAGTTAACAAGAATTTAAAAATCACTGGTAATGAAAAAAATAGTCTGCATATAAAACGTAAGATATCTGACAAACTTTTGCTATTTAATCAGTCAAAACCGCTTTTGGGATTCAGTCAGCAAAAAGATTTGCCAATGCTAACAATTGACATTTGAATATGTCATCATACGCCTGTGCAATTTGCATTCTTTCTAGAGTAAAATGCCATTTTCGTTCCTGAGGCTTGACCAATTTTGTGACTTTCGTCCAAGGGTTTGTTTTTTCCGCATCTAGATCCAAAAGATTTGAAATCTTGCCATTTTCATCCGACTCGTTAACTCCATCCATTTTTCTCCGTTAAGTCAGTGGTATTTTCGTCCTTTTTATTTAGTAAGGGTATTTTGAATACCTATACATTATGCTAAATGCTTGTACATAAAGTGAAAAGACCAAATTGCCCTTTAAGTTAACAAAAAAGCAAAAACACTCCTGACTTAACAGAGAAAAATAGATGGAGTTAATGAGCCGGATGAAAATGGCAAGATTTCAAACCTTTTGGATCTAGATGCGAAAAGACAAACCTTTGGACGGAAGTCACAAAACTGGCCAAAACCTCAGGGACGAAAATGGCATTTTACTCTTCTTTCTATGATAAAAGGACCAGAAAGAAAAAAGATTCGGGTTTACTTAGACTCTCAGAGGCTCAAAGATGTTGACATTTCAGGAACACAATTAAATAACTGCAGGTGCATGGTAAAGCAGCTAGCCACGTCAATTCTCTTTTTTTAACTTACAGAAAAGTATAAAATACCTTGCACTTGAGATTCCGATTCATTAATAGCCTCATCAGCCCAATCGTCAGAGAAAAGCTTAGTAGATGCTACAAATCTTAACCAAACGGGCTCAATCATGCCAACAATTATTGGACACACGTTAAACTCTTCAACCAAAGCCTTGACCTGCAATTCGATCATTATCTGGACACCCATCACATATCTCATTCTAATTTCTGAATAATAATCTTCATAACCCAATGGTTTAGGGCCTTCAGGCTCACTCCCAAAATCAGCAGGCTTAGTAGGACCCACCCCATCACCTGCTTCAGCGTCATCGTCCACTTCGGTCATTAGAGTTTCCCAAAATTGTGAAAGCGGTTGGGACTGGGTGACGGGCTCGGGTTTAACAACACTTACTCGCCTTTGAACAACACTCCCTATATTCTCTTTGGTCAAAAGCATTTCATCTTGATCGACAGCGGTGTCCCTGATTCCGTCAGCTTGAGCCCCGCATCGCTGGCAGTAAAAAAAGCCATCGGAACCGTCATCCATCCCCACATGCCCACAAACTATGCATTCCGAACCTAATCCATTAGCCATCTATAAAGACACAACACCATCAGTATGTAATTTACTTAAAATGACTAAAAAACAGTTTTGTATATTACCATAATCATTATATGAAATGGAATATGACAAATCGTGATCACAAAGTGATTAAAGTAAAAGATACATGATATTTGAAAGTAAAAACAAAACCCAATTTATATGAAATGAATCATGTGAAAGTTAAATATATATATATATATATATATATATATATATATATATATATATATATATATATATATAGAGGCCGGTTATTGTACAAATTGCCTTAACGTACGCTGCGTACGAGATGCAGTATCAACATGCGATTTTGGTTTTTTTTCAGCAACATGCTATTTTTTTAAACATGCAAAATTATTTTTTTTGGTAAATTACATTTTCCGTCCTTTATGTTTGTACCGATTTTGCAACGGATAGCCTTTAACTTCAATAATTACAATCACAATCTTTTATTTGCAAAACCTGACACACTCTACGTCCTTTAGCACTAACCATATTAAAATTTTCAGTTAAGTTTATTTCGTTAAGGGTATTCTGGTCAATTCATGCTTTTATTTAAATGTTTAATAAATAAAACCAAAAAAATTACATATACACAACTCTTCCCCAATTTCCTAACCCTAAAACCCTAACCACCACCTCATCCTGCCGCTGCCACCACCACCACCAACACATCCTGCCGCCAAAACTCTGTGTATGACTAGATGCATGAACTATGAATTGATTTGTTTTACGAAGTTCAAAGACCTAATTCCAAACCGATAAACCTATGTGAAACCAATATGGATCAGACCAATAAACCTGATAAGAACAAATCAAGAAGGGAAAGAAGAGATAGAGAGAAGAAGAATAGATAGAGACAGTGGCGGATCCAGGATTTTTTTCCACTGGGTTCACTTTTTAGGTGCTCGAATTTCGTTCAACCCGACGTTAGAATTTTTGGGTCGGGTCCATAGTTGTCAATAGCGGCTATAGCGCGCTATGTAGCAAAGCGACCAAGTGTCGCTATTTGGATCATAGCGACCAATAGCATGAACAGTGACAATTAGTTTTTTTTGGATGTAAATAGCAATTAGATATAGCTATAAAATAGCTGGATTTATAGGTTTTTGTTAAATATACATGTAAAATAGCATATATACCCAAGGTTTAAAAAAACGGAAACGAGTTTCGAGGCGTTTTCCCTTCGCCTCACGAGGCGTAAGTATCGAGGCGGAACGAGGCGGTATTAATAAATAAATATTAAAATTATATATATCATAAAATAATAAATACTAAACATCAAAAAAAGAGTTTTCTCATCAAATTTCATCAGATTCAGTAGTTAAAAACATAAAAAAGATTCAAATTTCATCAAATACTTGACATAAAAAATCTATTTAAGAAAAGCGCACATAGAGAAAAAAAAGAGTTAATTACATAGTTAGTCCCTGTGGTTTGCACAAAATAACATACTTAGGTACTAACAGTTTAAAATCACCTTCTAGGGTATTAACTTTTCATTTTGTAACGTTTGGAGGTATTAACTTCTAGGGTATTAACATAGTTAGTCCCTGTGGTTTGCACAAAATAACATACTTAGGTACTAATAGAATGTGATTTTAAACCTACAAATAAAGTTAATACCTCCAAACGTTACAAAATGAAAAGTTAATACCCTAGGATGTGATTTTAAACTATTAGTACCTAAATATGTTACTTTGGGCAAACCACAGGGACTAAATATGTAATTAACTCGAAAAAAAATATAAAAAATATGTCATGCTTTGAAAATAAATAAGATTTCACATATAAAATTAAAAAAACTATTATATATGCCATTTAAGATCATGGAGCTAATAGTTAGTAGCAAAAGTTTAGGACTTATATGTTGTAAGTTTTGGGTGTGTGAATAAAAAGTCTCAAAAGGTGGTAAATACTTTGTCCCACATTGGTGTGGGGACAAAGTGAGTGGTTGTTTATAAGGTAAAGACTTTACTACTCTATTGTAGCTTTATGACATGTTTTACCACAAGTCCTGACCGCGCGCAGGGGGGGTGCAAAAATGAGTTTCTGAGCTGGAATTTGGTTGAACTCATGCGTGCCCGCACCTGCGGACACGAATGCAGCTCCGAAAAACCCGGGCCTGCGTGAGGCACTTTTTTTATTTATACGCAACTCCAGTTTTTTCGCCAATATGTTTTGGCGCCTAAAAAAACCTTAATCTATCTTTCTACCCCGCCTAAAACAAACGTACGCCTCACCAAATTAGTTCCGCCTCAAACCGAAACTTGCGCCTCACTCCACTGAGGCGTACGTATAATTTATGTCCCTGAGGCGCCGCCTCATATACGTTTTTGCTCCGTTCCGCCTCGAGGCGCGCCTCAGTACGGACGCCTCGGCCGTTTTTTAAAACCATGTATATACCAAGGTATTTTGATATAATATACATATAAAAAATTTCAAAATTCTTTTTCTAGTGTATCGCTATATATAAATAGCAGTCGCTATTCACTATGTAGCATATAGGTCTCTTGTCGCTACTCGCTATTAACAACTATGGTCGGGTCGGGCTTTATCGCTAAAGATTTCTATCCTATTATCTATCTTCGTCTCCATAGAAACACATTTCTCTAAAGCGATATCTAATAAACTTTTACAAAAGTAATTTGAGTCAAGACGGGTCAGGTCGGGTCGGGCTTTATCACTAAAGTAACTTTTTCCCTATCATCTTTGCATAGTTATCAAAAGCGGTCGCTTTTGGCGCCTAAGCGATATTTCTGGGCGAAGCGAGTTGAATGCGCTCCTACTTCCTAGGTGTTTTGAGCGCAATGATAATTAATCTTTTTTTTTAATTTGTAAATTCCTCATTATCTGCAGTATTTATAGGACTATTGGCAACTGATTATATCACTAAATGTTGAATTCCGTATGCTGAATTAATCATTACTACTCACAGAAACTGCATATCCTAAATATATGGCTAGCTACTTTTATCCTATTTTTTTGCACGGCTAAAAACCTTTCATTAGAATCCGGCAAACAAATACAACAGGAGCTAGCAAGTTACTCTTATCCTAAATACATTAACAGCAATTTTTTGTTCTCTGATTTAGTTCTGTATTTTCCAGTATTTATTTTTAATTAGTTAATTCTGAATTAGTTCTCTAAGTTCTAGTTTTTGTTCTCTGATTTAATTCTGAATTCTGTTGTCACATTATTGTTTTGGTTTTGAGTACTTTATTCCCTTAATGAACTTTTTAATTTTTTTATTTAAGTGCGCTTTTTTTTTCTCGGGCCCACGCTTTTTTTGCGCCTATCGCCTAGGCCCTAATCGGAGCTAATGCGCCTAGAGTGCGCTTCGCGCCTTTAATAACTATGCATCTTTGGAAGTTAGTGAACCAAATGACTCAACTAAATCTCCTCCAATAGTCTAAGCATGACAAGATGAAGTAATTGTTGTGTTGACCCCTACTTTTCAATAATTTCAGAACCCACAAAACCATACCCAAATGTTGTTGCATTGAAGAATCAAACTGGTGTGTTCACTTCATGTAATTTTTTAACACAACTAAAAAATAATCAAAAACCGAATCCATTTACTGAGAATCAGAAATAATGTATACACAAGTTGCCTAAAATTCCTTTCATCTAAAATATAGAAAGATGTAATATTGAGCATAATGGCTAAAGTAGGTTGTATGCATTCTCAATACAAACAATTTCAGGTTAATGAGATGATACCCAAATTTTGCTAATCATCCACAAGTTACAGATCCAGCTCTTAAGTTTTATTCAAACATACAAACATTTTCAGGTTAAAGCATAAACAAATTGAAGATTAACATCAACAATTTATAACAAACCTGAGAGATTAGGAGTGGTGGAACCAACGGCTAGAATTGGATAGGTGGAACGTGGACGGCCGGAGGTGGAGGTGAAGGCGGCTGGCGAGTGATGGTTGTTCGCCTAAATCCGCCCCTGGATAGATGTTCACCAATTCGAGGCTTTATTCAGTTATGAGTAGCTAGGTTTATAAACCCTCTAACAACCTGTAACCCACCACACCTTGGAATGTCGCGATCAGGACCGTGGCCACCATGTGGGCTGCGTACCACTTGTTTGACCCTGCGGACACTGCGTTGCACCCGGGGATGGCTCCCGCGATTGTGAGATGGCTCCCGGAGAGGGTGAGGAAGATGATGGTGGCGGCAGGATGTGGTGGTGGTGGCGGTAGGATGAGATGGTGGCAGGATGGATGAGGTGGTGGTTAGGGTTTTAGGTTAGGAGAGTGGGGAAGATGATGCAAAAAAAAAATCTTAAAGAGCTGCAATTTTTTTTTGTTTTATCAAACATTTAAATAAAACTATGAATTTACTAAAATACCATTAAATGAATAAATTTAATTGAATATTTTAATTTGGATAGTACTAGAGGACGTATAATGTATCAGGTTTTGCAAATAAAAGATTGTAACTGTAATTATTGAAGTTAAAAATTATGCGTTGCAATCCGTTACAAACATAAAGGACGAAATGTGTAATTTACCCTTTTTTTAACATGCGATCTTTGGTTTTCAACATGCGAGATTTCCTTTCTGAGGTTATAACATGCGAACTTGTCATAGTGTACGTTTCGTATGTTAAGACATTTTGTATGATACACTTAATATATATATATATATATATATATATATATAGGTAAAGTGTAGGATACAAATCTCCTTATCGTACATTATGTACACGCTACCTACAGCCATACACGTGTCCTGATTCAATTTAATTAAATAAGGGTATATCAGACATTCTATTCAAACATCTAAGGGCTAATCAGGGAATTCCTTCAACTAGGAAGCTGATTTCGAGTTCGTTTCATAACCGTCCATTTAATTATTGTTCGTATCAATTCGATTTGTAGGTTTTTTGATTGATTCTTGACCGAACACAGATTGACGATTTCCGAAAATGTTGGATTTGTCATTTAGGATGTTTGTTTTTGGTTTTTCATCATAGGGTTACGGTTGAGTTTTGGGTTTTATTTGTTTTGAAGCTTTTTTCATTTTATTAGATTGTAATGAGGTTGAAGATAAGTTGTTTCTGGTTTTATTTCTTGAGTTTATCATATCGCATGTGTTGTTTGATATATCGCATGTGGTATTTTTAACATAGCCCAGGTAGTTAAGATTGGATCATATGTATAATTTCGCATGTTTAAGTTGGACATTTCGCACACAATGAAGTTTAATATTTAATTTCGCATGTTTAAGTTGGAGATTTCGCAAACTAGAAAGTATTTAACATATATAACTCTTTATTTCGCACGCTTTAAAAGTAATTATATTTATTTTCGCACAGTGTGTTTCATAATTCAGTTCAATAATTGAAATCAAATAATTCAGTTCAATAATTGATTTCAATAATTTTTCTTTTATTATATAGTTTATCTTTTTATCACTATTTCAAACATCCTATTAAAAATGACAGATCTACCAACATCCTCTTCTTCTGAATCAAGTATCAAGCAGGCTTTGAGGAAAATGATTCAGGAACAAATTCAAGAGGATCGATCATGTCAGGAGATGTTGGAGACCAACATTTCTCGTGTAACAGAAAACATGAAGAGAAGACAAGAAATTTTGAACTTGCTATCTCAGATGCAAGTGAGTAGTCTTCAAGAAATTGTTGTTATGTTCATGGTGGATCTGGGTGAGAGGGATGAGAAGCAGTTGAAAGAGTTGGCTGGTGCAATAACTATCTTAAGATGCTCGATGAAGATGAAAATGGAGTTTCTTCAATCTTTTGAATGAACTTTGTTTATTTTAGTGCTTTGTTTTAATAAAATATCCAAGTTTTGCATGTTTCAATAAATTCGCATGTTGTGTTATGGAATGGATTTTTTATTTCGCATGTGTATATTTCCCTATTTTGCAAATTTTAAGCAATTCAATGTCAAATTTGCGATTTTAAACATAATATATGCGAAATTAAAAACACTAATGTTATATAACAAGTCTAAATATTCAACATAAATCCAACATCAAACAAGTTTACTTTCCCTTTCCAAAATATGCACTCATCCTATCTGGGATTATCTTCTCCAAATCTTTCATATACCTTTCTTTGTCTGGCCTTTTATCGAAAGCATTTGCCTTTTTAATTATTAGTTCACGATGCATATTGTGTTGGGATAGAATGATTTTACTGAGATATATGTGCCTTAGGAGATGAAGTTGTGAATTTTGTCTGTTGTTTACTTCATCTTCTTTCACAAATCCAGTCACCCATGGTGTTTTCTCTCCTTTGTATGTTTCCATGTGACGCATTGCAAACACTCCACAGTTTACGCCGTTATTCTTCGTCCTCCAATCCATCTCTTTTCTTTCTATAACTGAGGTTGCAAGTTCTTCTATAGCCGGTGTTGGTTTTAAAGCCTTTCGTAGGTATAAAGCCAATACCCTTCTTTGTAACATAGCAACATTGTGTTAGTAGCTTTTACATAATATATAACATGTATATGTATAAGTTTTTGTATTACCAGTGTGTCTGGAAGGCCCTTGTATCTTTCCTCAAACTCTTGTTCAGCTGCTGAATTGTCAATCAGCTCAATTTTGCCGGTTTTCAAGTGGAAGGACAAGACATAGAAGTGGTCAACTTGAAGTACCGGAATAAACACCAGGTCAACCGAATCAAGTTTTTTTACCTCATATTTTAGTATGACGTTTTCAAAATTTGAGGCAAATATATTTAGACGTTGGTTGTCTGTGTATTTCTTCTCGTCGTAATAGATATCCGGCTGTATGTTATTTAATTAGAATCAAAGTTAAGTAATGTATTAAAAGGTATCTAAACAATGGAATTTTTCACATGCGAATAGTATGTATACCATATGCGAAATTACAACAGTATGAGAAATGTTTTTTTTTGTTTTCACAGGAAAACTATCTACATGCGATTTAGCTATAATTAGTATGCGAAATCATTGAATATGCATTTACCGTTTTAATTTCAAATGCCAAAATGTTTATGAAAACATACCATCATTGTGCTAAACAAGAAGAGTCTGTATGGTGATGATTTTCTATCCCTCTTTTTCTCTTCAAGGTTTAGAACATCCACAAATGCATCTATTCTGTTTGATGCTACGTACTGACCCCTGTAGAAGCTTTCAAATATAGCTTTGAATGTGTAAACCCCAGTTTTTTATCGGTAAAGTTCATCTCTGCCAGGCAAAAAATGAATAATTAATATTGTTGTGTGTATATATTTAGATGTTTGTTAGTTGATATAACCATTTTACTTACTCTATGCCTCCAAATGTAGCAAATGTATATCAGATCACAATCAATTCTTGATTCAAGAGTGCTTCGTGCATGTTTACCACTCTGTTGCAGTAAGGGGAACAAAAATTGTCTCCAAGCTCTGCACATCTTTTCCCAGCTCGAATTTTGACTGCTTCTATTGTCTTATAAAGGAGTTCGTTTAACCCCTAAGGTAGAACTTGTTTTGGATCTTGCTTTGGCTTTGAGTTTTTTCTCCCCCTAGTTGGTTTTTTACCTTTATTTTCTTCCAGGCTGGGTCCCAGGCTCAAAAGCAACTCAACTGACTGCAATTCCTCAGCCGTCACTTGAGGGCATTCAACTTCCGGTTCCTTCTCAACTTCGATACCTGAATCGGGTTGTTGAGAGTCTTTTTTTTTTGTAGTTTCTCCTAAAGAAACTGGTTCCACTTCTGGCTCTTTTTCTTGAACTTTTTGTTGAATATTTTGTGTAGATTCTGCCAAGTTCATAGTTTCATCGATAACAGTTTCGTTTTCACCGCTTTCTGCAGGCCAGAGTAAGTTAAGAAATATAATATTTTGTGCTTTTTATTTTTTTCTAATATAAAGTGTTTTTTTTTTACCTTTGGCAGGTGGTTTGTAAGCGTATACACCCGTTTTGACAGTTTGAATGTTTGCAATAAGGGTGTCTGTCACTCCTCCATCGTCTTTATTTGTCAGTCCTTCATCATCTGGCTGCAGTACCCCTATAGATACAAATTATTGAATTTTAATACATCAGAATCAAAATCGCACGGTATACATGACATTGCATGCGAAATCAAATTTGAAGTGTTTTGGCAGAAATCGCATGTGTTTTTTTAGGTTTCGTATGTGTATAAGAAATAGTGATTTTTTACATAATTTCGCATGTGTTAATTTTGAAATCGCATGTTTTACCTTCTGATGCCATTTGTACCAAAACATTGGATATTACTTTTTGAGCTTCTTCATCCTGTCTACCTTCTTCGTTTATAGTAACTTCATGATGAACTTCAGAAGCTGGATTTTCAGGCTCTTGATGAACATGAGAGGGTGAAGTTTCATGCTCTTGAACCGAATCAGGCGGCACACAAATGGGATTATTCCGAAGCGTCTCATCCCACTGCTTACAGGCCTCCATAATCTCGGGATCCCAAAAACACTTAGTTTTTGCTTCTGAAACTAAGTTGTTCATCCCTTGAACATCTTGAACCATTTTAATGTATTTTTTGACATTGACTTTCATTTTTTTCAACAGGTTCTGTAATATTTTTCGAGTTAAGATACTATCAATTCAAATGTTAAATATAAATTGATTAAGTGAAATTAATATTTTTTTTCCGCTTACCTTTTTGTTGATTTTCGAAGCCTCTCGTTCTCGTTCATGGGCTGTGTCGTAGATTACCGATGGTGAAAGTTGAACAAGAGTGTTGCAATAATCTATCATTTTCTGTGTCTGTGTTCCAACTCCCATCTCAAGGTTCAACTGAGACATTTCATGGATTTCAAAACTGAAATCCATGAAATCATCAATGTTCTCGTTATCGTTTGGCTCTTCCCCGGTTTCTATGTTTTGTACTGCACGTGCAGTCCTTCTTTTGTAGCTTATTGTGGTGTCAACCGGTGGTCGTAGTGTATACTCTTCCATTGAACGACCCTCTTCTTCTTCATTGTCTTCTTCTTTTTCACTCTCACTTGATGTCCAAACAGGTCCGTTATCCGAAATATGCTCTTCGACTTTATCAATCTCCGAATATGTGATATAAGGAATAATTGGTATTTCCACGACTTTCTCAAACAGTTTAAGTTTCTTGTTGTACTCATGTGTGTATAGAAGCTGTATAAATTGCAAGATCATTTAATTATATGACAAAACAAACTAGTATTTTAAATATGTTATGAAATGTACTAATGCATACAGTAAGAAAGGCAACAGGTCCCACGAACTGTATTTTATAGTTCTTCCAGCCCGCTCGTGTACGACGCAAAGTGTCAAGTAGATATGTGCACCAATCTAGATTCTGTATTTCCTCAACAGAATCTACACCAAGCAAACATCTATCATTTGCAGTTGTTGCCTTTGTAATCTCCGCAAAGAACGTCATCCAGTACACCAGGAAATTTAATCTAAACAGGCTCCCCCCATCTCTTTGATTTTCCATTGTATTTGCAATTAAGCCATGGGTAATTCTCGTGTTTTCCCCCCACTGGCTGATGAATGTATCCCTAACAGCATTTCCTGGTTCTTTACTCTTTTCAATTTTTTCCTGCTTTTTAACTTTTCTCTTATCGACTATTATTTCAACCTGCTTTGGCCCCTTTGGTATTCCAAATACCTCATAAATTGTGTCCGATGTTATCTTTATTTGGAGTTTTCCTACGTTTAGCGTATCGAAGTTCTCGTCAAAGTTACTGGCTAGCCAATATGCCAATCGTGTCGAAATATGGTTGATATTCATATCTAGAATAGCTCCAAATTCCATATTCCTCACCTCATCAACCTGTTTTTTTGAAAAAAATTTCACAGTATCCATATATGAGTTAGGTTGGCATCTCAGCAGTATTGCTTCGTTGCTGTATTCGAAGAATTTCCTATGTTCTGTTTTAGGTTGTTCCACCTTTTTGAATGTTTTTTTTGTCTGTATCTTAGATTTCCTATCATTTTTTTTCTTTTTTAGGAGTGGCTTAACAAAGTCATCATCTTCATAACTTTCTTCAACTATCCTTCTTTTTCTATTTTTGTTAACTTTTATCAGTGTTGATATTGGGCCTTCAAAGTCATCATCAGAATCTATTTCTACAAAATCGCATGCTATCAGTCAAAAACCTTTATAAAATCGCATTTATCAGTTAATCATGTACACTAATTCATTAAGTGATAAAATCGCATGAATGAGTTATCAATTTGCATGTCTTAGTTAAGCATTACCAAAACTAGCCAATCTTTTATAAATCGCATGCTTTAAGCAACTAAAAACATATAAAATCGCATGTATAATTTAATCATAATCCCCTAAAACTAACTAATCATATGAAATCGCAGGAGGTTTTTATCAATTCGCATGCTCAACCTAACCTAAGACAAAAACCTTCTACAAACAAAACTTTACATATAAAATCGCATTTGTAATACAAAACCCTCACAAAACCCTATATAATATCGCACATTCACACATATATCAGTTTATCATTAAGAAAACTGCATAATCATGCAAAACATAATAAATAACCATATCAGTCATAAACTCTAACAAAATCGTAGTTATGAACAATACCTAATCTTATAAAACTATATGTTTCAGTCTAAAACCTTAATAAAAAAACAAAATCGCATTTGACATTAAAGTCCCTGTATATTCCATTATAAAATACCAAATGTCAATCGATACCTGGATTCATCTTCTTCGCTTGTGGTCTGTCGTTGTTTGCTTTGCTTCGTTTCTCAAAACTCATGAATCTTAGTTGAATCGCAACAGAGAGTAGTAGGGAACTTGGGAGAAGGAGAATGCAATGTTGATTTTGGGTTTTACGGTATGTTTGTGAGTTATTGTGTGCTGATTATCAGGGTTTTTGATCTCGCATTGGACGATTTTAACCTTGGCGGTTTCTTTTTATTAATTTTAATTTGATTAATTTAATAGTTAAACACGCGGCTTAAATGAGATGATCTGGCGGTTGTGGATGTAGCGTACATATGTATGATTAGTGTATTTGTATGATAACCGGCCTCTATATATATATATATATATAGGATAGGAGTTGGCCAGAAAGTCCAAATTTCCTAAAAAGTGTAAAATGTCATAAAACACCATAATGTCAACCATAAAACACACCAAAAACCCACAAATAATATGATGAAGATTACTAAAACATCATGTATGTGGGTTTTGTGTTGTGTTTTAGATGTTAAGGCTCTGATTGTGGAATGACAAATATTATTGTGTTTTATGTTGTTTAGCATTGTGTGTTTTATATTCATAGTTCTACGATGGTGTGTTTGAAGTTTTTATGGACTATTAGAGTTTAAATATGGTGTTTTAGTAATATTCATTCTATTATTTGTGAGTCTTAGGTGTGTTTTATGCCTGAAATTATTGTGTTTTATGACTTTTTACACTTTTTAGGAAAAACACACTTTCCGTAGGATCCCCACTCTATATATATATATAGATAGATAGATAGATAAAGGTTCATGTAAAAAAAGACCAAAAGTGTGAGAAGGGTAAGAAAGAATCTACACCATTAGATCTTTGATCTAATGGTTGAGATTAATAGGGACCAAATTGTAAAATTTGTTTTATTTTTTTGGACTGAATTGAAAATTATAGGTGTAATAAAGTCTTTATATACATTCAAAATAGGAAACTGTAAATCAAAATCCCTACAATTTCGATCTTTCTCTCTACATCGCCCGACCAGATGATCTCTCTCTCTACAATTTTGATCTCTCTCTCTACATCGCAGTGGAGCAGCGGTTCCAGCATCACCAGTTCATCATCTCCGGCGGTGCAGCGGTTAGTGCAAGGTCGTCCCGGCGATGGTTTGGGTGTCCGAAGGTGCAGGGGTTCCGGCAAGGTGGTTTCTGGTGGTTTGGTATGAGCGACTAAAAGACATCCAGCAAGGTAGTGTCGGGTGGTTGGCAACCTCTACACGGCAGCGGCGGTGGAGCGGCAGTGGTGGTGCCGGAAGTGGAGACGATGATACAGATTATTGAATGGTGTTATATATGTGATGAATGGTGTTATATACTTTATTGAATGATGTTATATATGTGCTGAATGATGTTATATACTTTATTGTATGGTGTTATATACTTTATTGAATGGTGTTATATATGTGTTGAATGGTGTTATATACTTACTGAATTGTGTTATATACTTACTGAATGGTGTTATATACTTGCTGAATGGTGTTATATACTTACTGAATGGTGTTATATACTTGTTGAATGGTGTTATATACTTGCTGAATGGAGTTATATACTTACTGAATGGTGTTATATACTTGCTAAATGGTGTTTATAGAGATCTTTAAAAAAAATCCAGTTCCTATAATTAAGGTGGTGGTTATGGAAATTTTTTAATTAATTGAATTAATGATAAAATTACTTGTTTATCCTTTTGAATTAATTTAGATTTAGGACATATGTAATCTTCACAATATTTCTCACATTTCTCACACTTTTAACCTTTTTTTACAATAACCTTACCTTATATATATATATATATATATATATATAGAGAGAGAGAGAGAGAGAAAGAGAGAGAGAGAAAGAGTGTGTGTAAAATACAATAGAGCTTATCGTGCGATGCGTACGCGAACAAGAGATTGTGTCGCGTGTCACTCTAATAACGTGCCTGATTATGTATATAACGTGCGTAAATCCGAAACACTTGAATACCCCGGAACTTGGGTAAGTCGGAACTCAAGTAAATCGGAACTTATGTGAAATTATGCAATAACGTGCGTAATTATGCAAATAACGTGCGTGATTATGTATATAGCGCGCGGATTTCGGAACTATATGGCGAAATCCGGAATACTTGAATACTCCGGAACTTGGGTATTTCGGAACTCAAGTAATTCGGAACTTATGTGAAATTATGCAATAACATTTGTGGTTATATATATAACGTGTGGAATTCGGAACTATGACTTTGGATAATTCGGCACTCAAGTATTTCGGGACTTATGTGCGGCTGTGATAGTCGCATGCGCACCGCACGATAAGAATCTCTCTCTCTCTTTTCTCTTATATATATATATATAGGGAGGGGCTCATGCGAGAACTCCATTTATTGTGAGAACCATGAGAACCAATGTGAACACAACCTAAAATAGCTAAAAAAACCTAACCCCCACCCCCCCCCCCCAAGCTAAATGCTAAAAACTAAAACCCCCAAAAAACCTAAAAAAAAACCTAACCCCCCCCCCCCCCAAAAAAAAAAAAAACCTAAACCCCCCTCCCCCACCCCCCAAAAACCTAAACCCCCCCCCCCCCCTCCCTCAAGCTAAAATGCTAAAAACTAAACCCCCAAAAAACCTAAAAAAAATCTAATTTTTTTTTTATTTTTTTAATATTTTTAGGTTAAAATCGCTACTTTTCGAAGCAAAAAAAAAAATTAAAATTTTTTTTTTGCTTCGAAAAGTAGCGATTTTAACCTAAAAAATATTAAAAAAATAAAAAAAAAAATTTGTGTGATTTTTAGCTATTTTTAGGCATTTTTGGTTGTGTTCACATTGGTCCTCGCGGTTCTCGCAATAAGAGGTGGTTCTCGCATGATCTTCTCCCTATATATATATATGTAAAGAGTATAGTACAAATATGGTTATCGTACATTACATACGCGAGTTTTTGAGCCATACACGTGTCCTGGTTCAGTTTTTCTTTAATAAGGTTAAATCAGACAATTAATTCAATCATCTGAGGGCAAATTCGTCTCTTCATTCAATCAGCGAGATGTTCGTTACACTAATATCCCGGTAATTATCATTCGAATCAGTTTCAAATTTTTCATAATTTGAAATTGCAGTTTTCGTTCGTCTGTGTTAGGGTTTTCATTCAATTGTTTTTTTTTCGATGGATCCACAGAGCAACACTGGACGAACAGAGGTTGATATTGAAGAAACTCGACCGATCGGTGATCATGCTCAATTATCTGCACATCAGAGAGTTTCGATTGAGGATGTATTAAATCCGCCACCTGAAAATCCAAATCCAATTGCAAGTACAAGTGCTGTAAACGAGTTGTTTAATGGTAATTATGTTAATTCAGATCTCTAAATTGTTCGTAATCGTATACTTGTTTTTTGTTTAATCGTAGCAATGATTTTATATTGTTATAGCCTTTTTTTTTTAAGTTTGAATGTTGATTAAATTTTTTATATGAAAGCAAAATGCCTAAATTCGCATGTTACTACTATTACAATTCGCATTTGATTTTTTTCTTTACGCATTTTCGCATGTTATAGCATTATAAATCGCATATGTAAAACAAATTAATCAAAATTATCATTTTCGCATGTGATAGTTTATACAATTCGCATTTGATAGTTTTTATGATGAAATTATGCTGTTATTAAGATTTCGCATGTAACTAGTCCCATAATTCGCACGTTTTTTGTTTTCTCATTATGTAGATGAAAGGGTTTACACTCCGGAGGTTCAAGTATCAGCTACACCTGTTGTTGGAATGCAATTTATCTCTATCGAACAAGCATATGCGTTTTACCAATCATATGCTAAGTTAGCGGGTTTTCTACTCGTAAAGGTGGTGAAGTACACAGTGGTGGTATAATCAAAACTAAATATTTTGTTTGCTATAAAGAAGGACATAAGCCACTGTGTATTGATCATCGTTTGAAGTCAAAAAAACAATTCAAAACAAGGAACAGGGGGACTATTAGAACTGGATGCAAAGCTCAACTTATGATTTGCACTGTGGATGGTGGATTATAGACAATAAAGAGATTTGTTGATAGCCATAATCATAAGTTTGTATGTCAAGATGATATTCACATGTTGCCAGCTTACAGACAGTTGTCAGATGTCCAGGAGGAGTTGGTTTGGGAACTAGGCACTTTAAACCTTGGTCCCGTCAAAGCTTTCCATATAATGAGGAAACGTTATGGTGGTTTCGAGAACGTTGGTGCCACGGTTGATGATTGCAAAAATTTTAGGAAGCGAATTAACAGCTATATAGGAGAATATGATGCTGACATGGTGATTAATAGGATGACCGACAAAAAAAGTATTTAGCTGATTATTCTTTTGAATATTCTGTTGATGATGACAAACGGTTAACTGGTTTGTTCTGGGCTGATGGTTTATGCAAGCTTAACTATATGGAATTTGGGGATGTGATATCGTTCGATGCAACTTTCAAGACAAACAGGTAATGTTTTTTTACTAATTTTCGCATGTTATATGTCTTCATGAGTTTTGTAATATCGCATGTGCAGACATGTGGAAGAAGTGATGTTGAGTATATCGCATATTATACTTTTTGTTTTCGCATGTGATATCTGTCTATTTCGCATGTTTTCAATATGTAATTCGCATGTGTTTGTTCAGGTGCAAGATGGTGTTTGTTCCGTTCACTGGCATTGACAACCACTGTCGAAATGTAACCCTTGGAGCTCGGTTGTTGGCATCGGAGAGCATTGAATCATATAAGTGGCTTCTGAATTCATTCTTAAAGTCATTTGCCCGGCAGCCAAAGGTTGTAGTGACTGATCAAGACCCTGCTATGAAACAGGCTATTGAGGAGGTTTTCCATACCAGCAGACACAGATTGTGCATGTGGCACATAATGAAAAAAGTGGCAGATAAGGTATAGCATGATATATTGTCTTTCGTTAGCGTTATGTTTTTTTATATTATAGATTTAAAAAACATTTATTGTTATAGGTTGGACATGAGTTGTGCAATAACGATGAGTTTAAAAGGAGGATGTGCGACATTGTATGGACTGATTCAATTGAGCCAGAAGAATTTGAGAGACAGTGGAAGTTGGTGATGATTGAGTTCGGTCTCACAGAAAACAAATGGATTGATGATATGTTTGTGATGAGATCCATGTGGATTCCGGCTTTTTACCGGCACGAGCCAATGTCAGGACTTATGAGAACAACTTCAAGATCTGAGAGTGAGAACCATTTTTTCTGCCAGGTGGCTAATTCACAACTCACCCTCGTAGAGTTTATGAATCATTTTGATGGTGCAATGGATATCCAAAGGTTTAATCATAGAAAGAATGATCATATTTCAAGATATACTGAGCCTGTTGATTGGAGCGAAACTTCTTTGGAAAAAGATGCTGCTAAGAGATTCACCAGGTCTATATTCTTTGACCAGCAAGTAGAGATTTATGGTACAATTTCTGAATGTCTGCCGATGGACACCAAAATAGAGGGTCCATAGATCAGGATAATGTTGAAGGACTTTAAAGCCCATGGAAATGGCTTACTGGAGGTATTTATAGCATATTTATTTCTAACATGTTTTTAATACATGCGAATTTGTTATTTCACACATGCGATTTTAATAGTTATTCATTTACATGTTTTTTAAGTCGTGCGAAATTGATATCTTACACATGCGATTTTAATTTTTAATATATATATTTTTTTTGTTGGTTTTTCCTAGGTGTGGTTCAAGAACCTTGAAAATGATGTAACTGAACAATGTAGTTGTTTGCGTTTTGAGCAGTATGGGCTGCTTTGTAAACACATCTATTTCCTTTTTAAGATGTTTGGTGTTAACGAAATACCAAACAAGTATGTTATGAAGAGATGGACGAAGGATGTGGTGCCGAATGAGTTAAATGTGAAGTACAATTTAAATGTGGGTGGCAAGGATGTGCAACACAAGGCTAAACGGATTGCTCGTGAAATCATCCACACAGGGGAGTATTTGGTTAGCAATTTGATTTCCGACCTCGATCAACTTGTTTTAGTGAGGGATCAAATGATGCAGCTCAAAGAGAGAGTGGATCAAAGTCGTATAACCAAGCAACTTGATCCAAAATTTGACCGATTTTCAAAGTTGATTGGTTATCAACAACCGGTAACTAATGCTCCTACTATTGTGCGTGTGCCGGCTGGTATAAGAAACAAAGGTCGCGGATCGCATAAAAGGATTAAATCTAAGAAGGAACAAATGATCAGCCGGATAGGGAAAAAGGTCAAGGACATGTAGCGTATGCAACGTTAAAGGTCATGACATTCGGACTTGCGAGATTCTTAAAGCCAAACTACAAGGTAAACAACAAAAAAAGAAGATGAAGGGCGTCCAGATTGAAAATGTCCCCAGAGACAAAGAGAATGAGGTTGAAGATGAAGAAGAGGAAGACGAGTTTGAAGATTACAGTAGTGATGATGGATCTAAAGAAGAAGATCAGTGGGAGGAGGTTTCAGAAGATGATGAGGATGAGTAGTTTTTTATATATAGACATGCGAATTATACGTAACACATGCGATTTATATTCTTCTGTTTATATCTTTTTCACATGCGATTTTTAGTGTATACACATGCGATTTTATATGATTCATTTTATAGGAATTCTTACATGCGATTTCTCTTTTATTACATGCGATTTTTTGAGTTATATTGTTTTTTTTGTGACAAATAGGGCAATATCATTCATGCGATTTAATATTTTTATAAGCAAGCATAATATGCGTTTGTTCTAAATTCATACCTAAATACATACCCAAAATATAAAATAATTGTTATTGTCTAACACTGCCACAACCACAAAAGGATTAAAAAGATAATTTAGTTACTTGAAGAAAAGATTTTATCAGGTTCAGAAGAGCTGAACTCCATCTTCTCCTTCACAGTGTTTAGAGCATCTATCAGGAAAGAGAAGGCTAAGTCATCAGCTCTAGATTGCTCCTTTATATGCTCCAAAGCTCTATCCTTGAAGCTTGATGGTGGTTCTTGAAGTAGGTGTTCCCATAAATCTTGATTTTTCTTGATTTGTTCAAGAATTTTACCCTGCACATCAAGAACCAGATGAGATGAGTTGACATCAGTGCTTAGTTCTGTCAACGTGCGAGTTGACAATAGCTCTTTGATTGCAATGTTTTTGATTTGTTCTGAATCATCAGATGCCATTTTTGTTTGTCTGTTTTGTGTGTGTGTTTTTTCTTCTTCTATGTATTACTTAATATGGAAGGTAGTTATATCTAGGTGTTTTATATTAATGTAGTTAATTTATTATCTAGGTAGGGTGGTAAGTTTCAGTAGTAATTATTGTAAAATTGATCATTACATGTCAATTTACAGTCACATCGGTAATAAATTAAGTTTTTTTTATATAAAATACTACTATTTTAGTTTTTAAGATTCGATTTTTTTTTGCATTTTTATGACAGTAATTTGAAAGTTTTTGTTAGTGTTTTATTCATAATCGGATGTGTAACATAACAATTTTCGCCTGTCTTGAAAAACATGCGAAATCGCATGTATTTAAAGCATGAATTCGCACATTATATGAAATTTCAAAGATTGTTAACTCTTATCGAAATCGCATGTGTATTGATATGAATTCGCATATTATATTAAACCCTAAGTGTTTTTGCATATATGTTACATGAATTCGCATACTTTACAAAAAACAGACCCTTTCTTTTTGTCTGAATTGTCTTTTTTGCATGTTTTGTTATGTTTTTCGCATATTCTTATTTGATTTTCACACTGCATCATCTTCTACGATTGTCGGTCTATCGATTTGTTTCAGGTCTGAATTTCCAAATTCATCAGAAGTTCAATTCGCAGCAGGATATGGTGAATAGGAATCGATAGATTTTTGAGTAATTGTTATTTTTTCGATTACCGTTTTGATTAAGATTCTTACGTTTTGATTTTGAGGTTTTGTTTGCTGATTATCAGGGTTTTTTATTTCGTAATTGACGATTTTAACCTTGGCGGTTCCATATATATATATCTTTATTTGATTAATTTAATAGGTAAACACGGGGGGTGATTTGAGATGATCCGGCGGCCATGGTTATAGCGTACGTAATGTAGGATTAGGAATATTGTATGATAACCGGCCTCTCTCTCTCTCTCTATATATATATATATTAACATGTGCGTGCATTGCTTCAAAGTATAAAAATGAAGACATGTAACTTCTTGTCTATTATTAAAACCCAATTTATAAAAATTATTCAAATTTTGTTTCTTATAATAAATGCATGTGAAGTAATGGATTTATATGCATAGATAACCAGGGTGGACCTTAGAGAGAAGGTGGGTGGGCGCACCCATTAAGAAAAATAATTAGTGTATTTTTTAGGTTAAAATTCCGATCGCATCCTTTGAAAAATTGCATTGGCCCCCCTTAATTACAAAAACTGGTATATATGACCGAACTTTTTTCTCCGGGAGGTGATGCCGATCATCGACAGAAACAGCGGCAGTACCTATAAATGAGACTAAGAAGACGACTATTCTTTTGAATGGGTTTTTTCTGTTTCAATATTAAAAGTATATGTTATTTTATTATTTTTTGTTGCTTTTCCAAGGCCTCTGTGGTAAAAGCCTACAACCATCATAGATTTATGGGCTGTTTGTTTAGCTTTTAATGGAACTCTTAATGGTTCAGACTTTTTACTTTTTACTGGTTGAGCACTGAATTGTTCAGACTAATTGTTTCGTGAACAGATGTCTGAATGATTCATTTTATATTTTTTAAATTAATTATATTGTTGCCCGGTTCTTCAATTCGGTCCAACCGGTCCAACCAGTGAACCAGTGAGGTGACCGGTTCGATGTCCGGTCCGTTTATAAAAACATTGAAGAATACAATCTAAGGTTATACATGATATAACCAGAATAGATGACTAGCTATATTTGAAAAATATGAAATTGAGAAAACTTACGAGAGAGAGAGAGATGAAGTGTACGCACTTGACGGAGTCTAGAGTTGGTTGAAGAAACGACATCGTATTTGTAGAGTCGGTGGCTTGCGATGGCGGTGAACGGTGGTGGCCGATGGGGCTGGCGCCGAATGAAGAGAGCTAGAAACTCAGCGGACCAGGAGTTTTAGTTGAAAAACGGGTCGGGTAAAATATTTTCCAAATACTTGAGCCAATTAAGAAGAAACAAAAGGATTTTAGCAGCCGTAACGCTCTGTTCCCGAGTTAACTTAACGAGTGATAAGAAAAGAAAGTAAAAGTGAGAAAGGAAAGGACGAGAAAAGAAAAAAAAAAGACGTTTTTCCCACTGTTTCCTCCCAAATCGGGAGGAAAGAAAAATTAAAGAATTTAGCCTAGTTTTCCTTTCATTTCCTTTCTTTTCCTTCCTTAAATGAAACTCGGGAACACGACATGTTTTATTTTCCTTTCTTTTCCTTCTTTAAATGAAACTCTGGAACACAAAATATTTTTACTTTCTTTTTGTTTCCTTTCCTTTCCTTCCGTTAGTAAACTCTGGAACACAGTGTAAAGGTTTTGTTCAAGGAAATTCAAACTAGATGGACAAAGAAAGGGTTAAAAAAAAGCATTTTTCTTATGAAATTAAATATGGACGTACAAGTAAACACAAAATTCAAAGGTAAAATCATGATACTAAACATTGCTAAATTAACTCTTTTTTTTCTTAAACGTGGAAAAAAAATTTACTAAAATGATTTTTTTTAAAATACATTTACAAAAATGATGTTTTTTAAAAACTATTTGTCCTTTAATCATTCTAAGTAACTTATCATCGTGGTAAACAAAGACTTTATATAATATTATAAAATTTTAATTTAAATATTTAAATGCCGACTACTGATTATAATCCCATAAGATATATAAAATGAGATGCGGATCGTAACTTAGTTTTTTTCTTATATTATTGTATTCATGGTTGTTATATGCATGCATCCATAGGGATGAGCATTTGGTATTGGGCACCGGTATCGAATTTCCCGTACCGAATTTTTTCGGTACCGGTACCCACTTTTTGGTATTTTCGGTATTGGTACTCTCGGTATCGATACGGTAACGGTAAAATACCGAATTTTACCTTCAAATACAGATACCGGTATCGTACCGTACCGAATATTTCGATACCGATACCCATTTTTGACAAATTTGGATACCCGTATTTTCGGTACCGATTCAGTACGATACCAATACCACGCTCACCCCTTCTGGCATTATATTTCTTAGGTCCCATTTAGTTCATGCAATATAATGGAATTAAAAATTATGTTTGGTTTGAGATAAGATGGAATATAATAGAATTTAAGAATTAGAAACTTACCATTAAAAGTTATGTTTGGTTTGAGAGAAGAAAATGGAATTAGAAAGTTTTCACACTCAAATTACTTTGATTGATGGAATTCAACAATCCTTCCATATATTGAAGGAATCCAAAACATTTCATTGGAACGTAAAGAAATTACCAAAATACCCTTTTATTTTATTTTCTTATCGCTAGATTTCATAATTAGTGACTTTCTTATTTCACATTAACAATTAAAACATGAACATTAATGACTAAACAATATTCTCTCGTTTGAAGATTATAGAATTTTTTCTTTATTAAAAGACTAGTTTAAGTACGTATGTGTTACATGGGTTACTCAAAGTAAATTATACAATATTTAACCGTATTGAAATGACCACCTAATTAAATTGTGCTTATACTTTAATTTGGTTCCTGTATGTCTTTCAACACGTGATTGCCACTAAAAATAAATAAGGGCATTGCTATTGTGGCCATGCTAACACAATTTATAATAGTTGAAGTTATAAGAATAAGGTTTTATAGCTTTTTATCATGTTTTGGAGTGAATAGCATGATGTTTATTTCACCCATAATTCCACAAGGAACAAACATATTATTCAAATTTGCATTTTATATATTTACATAACTTTTAGAACTAGGGTTGTAAACGAACTGACCGAACATGAACAATGCCTTATTTGTGTTCGTTTGTTAAGGATATACATGTGTTCGCGAACATTTCATGAACGCTTATTAAAAACATGAAAATTAATTACTAAACAATATTCCCTCGTTTGAAGATTATAGAATTTTTTTCTTTATTAAAAGACTAGTTTAAGTACCCGTGTGTTACATGGATTATTCAAAGTAAATTATATAGTATTTAACCGTATTGAAATGACCATGTAATTAAATCGTGCTTATACTTTAATTTGGTTCCCGTATGTCTTTCAATACGTGATTGCCACTAAAAATAAATAACTAAATATTGGGCATTACTATTGTGGCCATGCTAACACCATTTATAATACTTGAAGTTACAAGAATAAGGTTTTATAGCTTTTTATCATGTCTTGGAGTGAATATCATGATGATTATTTCACCCATAATTCCACAAGGAACAAACATATTATTCAAATTTGCATTTTATATATTTACATAACTTTTAGAACTAGGGCTGTAAACGAACTCAGCGAACATGAACAAAGCCTTATTTGTGTTCGTTTGTTAAGGATATACATGTGTTCGCGAACATTTCATGAACGCTTACCGAGCGAGAATTTATGTTCGTGTTCATTCATTAAGGAAATGAACTTGTTTGTGTTCATTTGTTAATTTAGGTACCGAACACAAACGAACATTCATGAACGCACACGAACACAAACATGCATTCATGAACACACACGAACACAAACAAGTGTTCATAAACGAACACATACAAACGTTAATGAACATAAATAAACATGTTAGGATCTGAGTTTGATACTTATGAACTAGTTCAAGTTAAAACAAGCAATTATGATTGCAATTCAAATATAAACTCACAAGTAGGAAGATATCATCAGTAACTGTTTTTCATCAAATCAAATGATTACAAGTTTTACAGCTTAACGATTCTACAATCTCCCCATTAGCCTAATCACTCACAAATCCGTTCGTATAAAAGAGAATGTGTGTGAAGTGATAAATAGACCTCTAACAGGTGAGATCTATTTATACTAAGTACAAAGGTCTGTTTGTGATTGGCTAACATCACCCTGATAGTGACATATAATATTTCTGACAGAAAAGATTCCATAGATGTTATAAACATCTGTGGGAATCAAACCTCTGATCCAATATTGTCACATTGAGAAACATATGTATGTTTTTCAATCATCTGTTGCTTTGTTCCAAACATCTGTTTTGCCACAATAGGTGTTTGGTCTTCATGATCAGACCTTTGCTTCAACAGAGCTTTGACTATGAACAAACATTGTTTCTTCAACAACGGCTCCAAGGCTTCAAACAGAGGTTAGCAAGTCTTCAACAAATGCTCTGATCTAGGTGTTCAAGATTCACTATAACTTTAAAACAAATTATATAAAGGTATTTTTAAAAAATATTTTTTTCTATAACTTTAAAATATGATTTTTTATTAATTTTTTAATGTCTTAATTTATAAATAAAATATAATAATAGCTGTAATATTTTACATATTTAAATAGTAATCCAATTAAATAAAAAAAAGCTAAAAGCTTCTTATTTCTAATTAATGATTCCAAATAATATATCTATATAACTATATGAAGCAAATGTGATGGATAAAATTGTAATTTTACCACATGTACAAATTTTAAAGCAATACCAGAGAATGCAAGCCATTTGAGAGGGGTATAATTGGAACTTGCTCAACAATTTAAGACACTAAAGGGGAAGTACATGAAATTTACTCATAAAATCTATTTACCTCCTTCAATGGCATCGTCTTTTCAAGTGGAGAAATTGCCTCACCGGTTATTGCCCTCATCAATGGAGAATTTGGATGGTTGTCTCCTTCATGCTTTTAATCAGGTCGGTACCTATTGATTTTTAATATCAATTATGTGAGATTGAAACCAATTTTTGATTGCTACATATATGTCACACCCCGATTTTCCACGTGTCACCGGTGGGCCCGGTGGGGGAGTATCGTGACGTGGTTGGCAACATCATGGTCAAACAACACAATATAATAATGCACAGCGGAAGCAAAAGATAAATATATTACATTCCGAATATAAGTAATGTCAAAGTATTACAACGGAAGGTAAAGGATCCACAGGCGGATCAATTAAAGAAAACTGTTCAACAGACTTTAGGCATCTAGAACTTGTAAGATTCCCTAGTGACGCCCTGAGCTCCCAGCCAATTACGCATAGTACCTGTCACTTAACCTTTTTGGAAAATACGTCAGTTTACACTGGTAAATACAATTAACTGACTCATTTTGGAAAAAGAGTTTGAAAAGTGATTCGAGTGCAAACGGCACAAAATATCTTGACACATTGATTAAAATGCACAGAGGCAAAATTAATCTTTTATACTTGGGACAATTTTATTAATAAAAATCTTGTATCCGATTTACATGGTTGTCCAACATTTAGGGCCGGTGATTTTACAATACAAGCCGGACAAGATTAATCGACACACCACAAATATAATCTCACAAGAAGTTACCCTTACGAGTGAGTATACGTTATACATATGCAACAGGAGGTGTTTTGCCTACACCTTGTGCTTACATCGTGGCCATTCACTTTTTAAAATGAGCCAAGGATATCCAGGACACGGTCATTAACCCCCAATGTTATTTGTTATCAATCAATACAGATTAAAACGGGATTATGCAATTTAATCATCTCCGATTAAAAGGTTTCTACACCCGACCAAGCGGTATTTTTATAATACCGTATCCCAAGCCCGTATAAGGGAAAATAAGTTAAAAGTATTTACCTGAGCTAGCAATGCAACTTACACTCAGCCGTATATCTTAATCAGCAAGCACAAGTACTTCTACTGGGGCTCTTAATCTGGAACGAAGGTTTTATTAACCTATTAAATTCCTAACGGGTCTTATTTAAGTCGTAACTTAGACCGGTTAGTTTTAAGGAAAGGTTTACGGTTCAAAACGCATGATTAAGCGAAGACCGGAATAGGATGTGATTTAGACCCGACAAGTGTGTAGACTTGTATAATATGGGTAAACTAAACACATTCTGGATTTTGAGATAAAACCGATAAGGTTTGACCCGTTTCGGCTAATTTATGTAAACTTGTTACATAAACCGAACCGTACGCGTAATAAGCATAACGGGTATCCGTAAGAGCCATATACAGGTTTCCTAAGTTAATATGCTTCAAATATGTTGGGACATCAGTAGGATGTCTTTCATTATGCCCCGAACTAATTTAAACACAAACTATGCCCCGTAGGGGTAGTTTGGTCATTTTAAAGTTTGTAAAAGCGTTTAGATGTTTAACTGAGTTACAGGTCTGATGTAAACAATAAACATACTCAATTTGATGAGTTATAACAGTAGGCTAAAGCATATATGTGAAATTTATCATTTTTAACCAAACTATGCCCCGTAGGGGTATTTTGGTAATTTCACATAAGCCGAAAAGCTCAAAAACAAAGTCTGAGTTAATCAACCTTTTCTTACTGTTAAAATATCATAATTTTCCTTATATATCAGTAGGTATCAACCCGGGTATGTTCAATATGATTTTAAAACACACTATGCGTTAAAAACGCTAAATTAGGCGATTAAAGGTCATTTCCGGGTTCGATACTTAAATCTGATATTTTTATATTTCTAGAAGGCTTAAAATAATTTATTTAACATATGTGATCAGTAGCAAAAGGTTTGGAGTCGTTTAGATATGTAAAACTCATTTTATGGCCCGTAAGGGCAAAACCGACAATTACTGGATTAAGCCTACGACTACTAGTTATGCTCAGCCTAAAATTAATTAAAAATCTTTAAAAATCCCAAAATAATATATTACATCAGTGGGTATTAAGTTTGATATCAAAAGGTAGGCTTAACTAGGCTATACGCTAATTACGCCGTTTTATTAACATAAAGCTTACATTTTGCGATATTGAGCATAACTCTTAATCTATAAGTCAAACTGATGTCAAACTTTGCATACAAGTTTATATATCAGTAACTAAGGTTTCTACACTTTTATATTTTCATAAATCACGTTTTAAGGTAATAAGGGCATAACGGTCAACATATGAGCAATTAACGGAAATATGCATATTAATTGGATAACTAGTGAACCAAGGTGTGTAATCACAGAGGGTTGTTCTAACATGTAACCTAATCCAATTAAAGCTCTAAGGCATTTCTAAAATGTGCCTAAACGGGTCAGAACTGAAAGTCAAAGTGAAAGTCAAACTATGTGACTTTCGGTTCCGATCCGGGTCTAAACAGGAAATTGTCGGGTTGAACATGTTTAGACATGTTCTTACACTAATTACTAAGTTATAACAATGATCAAACAGGTTATATATGTTCTAGATAGCTAATTTTGCATAATTGACATTTTAAGCATCCTGTTGACTTTTTAAGTATATGTTTGACCCGACATTTGAACTAGTTAGAGTGGTGATCAGGGGAAACCCTTTTGGGGTTTTATTACCCACATAAATACCAACTCATAACTACTTTTAATTCGAGATATGACTGAGCCATTATTGACTAATCTCGAAGTCAAACCGTAATTACGACGGTTTGACTTTTAGCTAATTAAACAAGCTAAACTCAAACAAAGAAGGATTAGAACACTTACAAGAGTCCTATGCAAGACTTATGATCAGTTGGACCTGCTTGGGAGCTCCAGAATTGATCAGTTATGCACTTGAAGGTGTGAAGAATGATGTTGCAACAAGGTGCCCTTTTATAGTGAATTTACTCACCACAATTGAGTGACAACCAGGTCTAGCAATCACCACAACCTTCCAACATGTGTCCTAGTGTTCTAGGGGTTGATTTAGGGGCCAAGGGAGTGTGAAAAACCGTTTAAAATCGATTACAAGTGCACCTAGCAAGCCCCTATTCAAGAAATATGGATTCTGCCCAGGTATGGCCGTCGCGTAGCGCGACGGCAAGTCCCTTCAGGCTCGCGCTACGCGAGCCCATGTAGTTCAGCCAAACAACTTTCTAAAAATTGCATTTTGGTCCTTGGCTCTTCTAATTCCGAATAGACACTTGTTTATTGCGATATGGACCCTCAATATTGATCTATAAGGGCCTCAAGATATATACCCACTTCGTGAAGTCCCCGGGTAACTTTATTGTTACCCGAAAAGGCCTAACTTTCGACGTTGACGCTTTAACCCCTCGCACACGAATTCGATCATAACTTTCTCATACGTTAACGAAACTTTACGAAATTTAAATCGTGCATTCTAGTGAGCAAAATTAACATTTACAAAGCTTCGGGTTTGTCAAAAGGTCACTCAGAGGTATATCTTTAAACATGTTGACACATTTAACCCCTGTAGTTTGTAATCTCTCACTTTTAGTTTCGTATGATCCATGATTTATTCGTTTGAAGGTATGAGCATCGTGTAGGGTTAATGTACATTATATTTATTCACAGTTGACACTTAGAATACGTATTTTCACATACTTTCCATGTTTGTCAACTTTAGTCCTTCTATAATATTTCTTTAACACGTTCACACTTTATGACACGTGTCAACACATTATAGGTCGTGAATTTTCGAGGTGTTACATCCTCACCCCCTTAAAATAAATCTCGACCCGAGATTTACTGAAATAAGTAAGGGTAGTTTTCTTTCATTGTGGATTCAACCACCCACGTGAATTCGGGGCCTCTAAGGGCATCCCATTTGACCTTTACAAGAGGTACATGCTTCCTTCGAAGCTTCTTTACCTGTCGATCTTCAATCGACAATGGTTTTTCCCACAAATTTCAAGCTCTCGTCTATATGCACATTTGTATGCGGTATAACCAGTGATTCATCAGCGAAGCACTTCTTCAGATTGCAGATGTGGAACACATTGTGAATTCCACTGAGCTTATCCGGTAAGTTTAACTTATAGGCAACTGAACCTACACGTTCGATAACCTCGAAAGGTCCTATGTATCTCGGGCTTAGCTTGCCTTTCTTACCAAATCGCATCACTCCTTTCCAGGGTGATACCTATTGTTGAACCTTATTTATTAACAAGAATCTAGGAGGTTTGCTATTTTCATAATCCTTAAATTTTCTGTCGTATACTGGCATCTTACTGATGATTATGAATTTGCGTGATCTTATTGATTGTCTATAATGCAACTTTCAGATCTTAATGTTTGGACTTACCAAACTATTGTCCTATCAATGGATGTGTAACATTCCATCTATACAAGGTCTTCAAGGGAGTAGCCTTGATATTTATATATCAAGTATTATGGAAAAAGCTTATCTTAAGGTGAGATGGTTATTCCAACCATTGCTCAAAATTAATCTTACGGAATAGCTAATCTTTACAGTTAGTCGAACAAATCGACGATCCTGGGTAGTTGATGGCGATTCTTAATCGTTGCCTAATTAGGGTTGCGGTAAACAATGCCTTAGAAAAATGAACCGTCTTTCATAATTTACTATACCGAATTCTCAGGGTATTGAGTTTGGCTTTATGAATCTATATCTTAAAACTTACTTAACCAGGGTTTTCGATTCTGTCAATAATGGTACTAGTGGTCTTGGGGATTTCATAATAATCCAGCCTTAAATGGGATATGAAACTTAACCCTACCTGCCTTTCAAGGGTAAACAGGGTAATCTTAGGAAAAGATAATCAAGGTACCAGGAGGTTACAGAGATTTCCATATCTCAGGCTCTAGTTCATCCACCATTGCTTGTGTCAAATAAGTGACACATTTATGTTACGAGTCCTCATATTCCGTTACCAGGGAATATTTATTTGGATGACTCTATTATGGATATCTTCTTTGAATACTACTAGTCGACTTTAGTACGATATGATCATTGGGATATCTTAGGGGTTCCATGTTTTAAACCTCCATGCTGATCAGACATGGAAATAATCTATGGGACACACTAGGATACGCCAATACTCATATGACACTTTTATCCAACATAGTTTGGCATTCGCAGGCGATAGAAAAACAATGAGAAAATAATTAAAATAACATATGTTGTCGTACTCTATGCAAAGAAAGAGTACTCTGATTTTCGGAAGGATTCCTTGCCGATCTAGAAGAATCGATTACTATGGTTTCCTTGGTAGTTATACCTTGTGGATAATAATAAAGGTGTTGCTAAGTTTATGGTTCATGAAGATTTATTATTGCCTGTATTAAGAACAGGACACTTAGCAGAAATTATCATTGATAAATGATAAGGAAGTTTATTGTACAAGTGCTTATATTTAATCAAAATGGATATTTCACAAACTAGGCACCTAGCCTGGTTGGCTAGGCGCGCGAAAGGGTGCGGCCTAGACCCAGGTTCGATTCCGGGGACGGCCGGTTCCACCATTTTTGCGACTTATCTATTTTTTTTTTTACAGAAACAGAAAATAGTTCTGGTAAATTTTCTACTTGTAAGTTTTACCTTACACTTAATATATATATAGTCCTTATGAAGAGTTTTAAAAACTTGTTATACTTATAGTTTATGAAGGATTTACTGGTATCCGAACCAAAATAAAACTCTTAGCATTTAAATTACTGATAAAATGCCAAGGAATGTACCTGATGTCATTATTTATGGGCTAGCTTAGGCATTTTAGGCGCTTTCAATTTTTGGCTTTACTTCCTCCGCCGCATTTCCTTTGGCATATTTAGGGCACGTAGTCTTGATGTGGCCTTTCTCCTTACAGCCGAAACAGACTGCATTCTTCATGTCCTTACAGTCCAATGTTTTATGTCCCTTAGACTTGCAGATCCCACAAGCCCTGGGCTGCGATTTGGATTTTGGTTCGAACCTGCATTTCCCATAATGGCGCTTCTTGCAGGTCTCACATACTGGTTTCTGGTCGGACTTTTGTTTGTTCTTTTTCTTATAACTCTGGGAGTTATCTACCTCCCTTTTCCTTTTTAGTTCATCCTTTGCATCAGAGGCATGAACGAGATCCTTCTTACGAGTGAGGAAATGTGGCCCTAGATAAAATTTGGACCGAGCAGCATGGGGTTCCTTTAACTTTTTCACAGCTCTCTTCACAGCTTTTCCAACGGCTGCGTCTATCATAGTTTGAAGAACATCTTTGGAAATTCTAAGGTTTACAATTTCAGCATCATTAGCATGCGTCGCGTCATCAATGGCGTGATTGACTGTTGTCTTATCCGAGTTTGCCATACTCGATATTGGTTCCTAATACCAATAAAACAATTTCTTAGTTGAAATCCAACAACTGCTATTTTTCGTTCTGATGGCCTTAATATATACTGACCATGGTGTCAATAACCTATACTGGCTATTATAGCACTAACATCCTTAATGAACGTTATTTAAAATATATTAATATTACTTAGCCTAGGTCGCAAAAGACCATCAATGGCATTAAAGATTTGGACCTAGTCCATCACTTTTCTGACAGAGGATCAAAACGTCACATCTGTCTTTATTATATTAAAGAATTTAGGTAGCTTGAAAGCTTGCCATAGGAATATCAGGAAAGAGTGATTCCTATTAGATATAAAATATCCATCTAAGGTTTGTTGGAGCATTTTCTAAAGTATCATCGGCCAATTTCTACTTCGTATAAAATGACCGAAGTCCTACTAAGACGGAGACAACAGTTCTCCACAGTGATCGTTCATTATTGAATCACATGTGTCAGCATCAAATAAATTTCTGCATAACTGCTTGATAAGGAAAAGTACCTGCTATATAGGTATCCTTCCTGGCGTTCATCCGGAAGACTCATGCGTTTGTTTTCCTGGCCTCTCCAGGCTTCTTTATAAGCTTTGGGCAGTTGGTTTTGATGTGCCCTCCCTCGTTACAATTGTAGCATGTGGCGTTCTTTAACCCCTTGCAATCTAAGGTTTTGTGACCCTTGGTCTTGCAAATTCCACACAATTTAGCGCGTGGGTCTATTGTACATTTTCCAAAATGCTGCTTTTTGTAGTTATTGCATTTGGGTCTGTTATCAGACTGACTCGAGTTCTTCCTAAACTCGGAATTCTTCCCGCGCTCAGAGTTTCCCTTCTTCTTCTTGTTATATCATTGAGAGTTTTCCTCCTCTCTTTCTCTTCTTCCCTCGTCAGAAGCCTTAACAGACTTAATTCTAATTGCATCTAAGGTGAGAGATAAGGATAAGTCCACCACGGACCTATATGTGGTTGGCCTAGATGCTTTAACATTTCCTTTTATCTCTGGTGCTAGGCCTCCAATGAAACGCGCTATGCGTTTAGGTTCAGGGGTGACTAAATAAGGAACTAGGCGGGACATAGTGTTGAAACTTGTCACATATGCCTGACAATCCAAATTCTCCATGACCAGAGTCAAGAAGTCGAATTCTATCTTTTCTACTTCATGCTGGGGGCAATAGTTTTTCTTGACTAATGCAACAAATTGCTCCCAAGATAAGTTGTAGAGTAGAACCTTTCCCGTGGCTTGGAGCAATGATCTCCACCATGCCAACGCTTCTCCTTTGAATGATTGTGAAACAAATTTCACAACATCTTGCTCCGCACAACCGCTGACGTCAACAACAGCGTCCATCTCATCGAGCCATGTCATGCAATCGATGGCTCCTTTTTCTCCTGTAAAGTCTCTGGGCTTGCAGGAGACAAAATATTTATATGAACAGGTCTTAACTGGTGCCTCTTGATGAAACACAACCTGTCTAGGCGGAATACTCCTTTGGTTTGACAAGTCACGAACATCGTCCTCCCTTGACTCATGTGTTTTAAGAGGGGGCTTACTATGAGCCACAGATAGAGTCTCAGAGTGGGTATCATTTGATTCATTATACTGTCGATCAAGAGCTCGAGTAATAGCATAATCTATTATTGCCTGTAGTTCTGCTCCAGTTACATTAATTCTGGTAGTATCATTGCTCTCCTTCAAGTGACTGTCAACTTCATCTAGTCCAGCCATGTAGCTTGATTGCTACATAAATATTAACAATGATTTATTCAGAGATTATTATGGAATCATCATCTTGGACGATTTATCAACCATGGTAATATAAGCCATATTGGTTAACTTGTTAGTTATGTTTAATTAGTATTTTCCATTATAATTTATCCTAGTTATAAAACATTAAGGATATTAAAGTGGCGCATAAGGCCTAGTCACAAGGACAGATCTAAATTTTTATAAGCCATGATTTCAGAGAATCGAGGCATTAAGGTCTGAATCAAGTTCATTACCTTCTTTTGACAGGGAGTTGTAGACTTCAACTGTCTTTTGTCTTTTAGGACAATAGATATAGCCCGTGGGCATTTCCCTTCTGAGGGATGGTTATAATATGATCATCTTCTTAGATGATATTAGTCGAGGTCGTATGGATCCTACCGACTATTATGCTTGGACCTGGTCCAACATTTTTAGACAGGAGGTCAAAGACCACCACTGTCGTCGTCTTATCGGACAACAAGTTTAGCCCGTAGGCACTTCATCACTACTGGATGTTTATAATGTGATCATCTTATAGGATGACACGAGCCATGATTTCTAAATCACTAGGCTAGATAAGAAAATTGGAAGAATCTAATATAAGGATGACTGTTGTGATTTTCTCGAGTCACATTTGTCAAGAGTGCTAACACGTTCTTAGGTGTTAACAAGGATTTGAATCTCTTGAGTAGGTTTCACCATCTTGGCCGTGTAGGCTAGGTTTCACCTTTAAGATTATCTTTAAAAATGCATACTGGCAGGAAAGTAAGGATATTTATTTTATTCAGGATTTTTATCATAAATCCTAATTTATAATTTTTAATAATAGCACAAATGGCTTAGTCGCGTAGACAAGTTTAATTTATAAGCCAAGATTTCAGAGAATCAGGGCAATTTATGAATTTGTAATGGCACAAAAGGCCTAGTCACGTGGACAAGTTTAATTTATAAGCCATGATCGTCTGGGATCGAGGCATCTAGAAATAGCACAAAAGGCTTAGTCACGTGGACAAGTTTAATTTATAAGCCATGATCGTCTGGGATCGAGGCATTTAGTAATAGCACAAAAGGCTTAGTCACGTGGACAAGGTTAATTTATAAGCCATGATCGTCTGGGATCGAGGCATCTAGAAATAGCACAAAAGGCTTAGTCACGTGGACAAGTTTAATTTATAAGCCATGATCGTCTGGGATCGAGGCATTTAGGTGTGAATCAAAATTCATTACCTTTTCTTGACAGGGAGCTGTAGGCTACCACCGTCTTTAGTCTCAGAGGACGTTAATCATAGCCCGTAGGCACTTCCCTTCTAAGGGATGTTATTTTCCATTCATTTCATATTTCATGTTTAGAATGAAAACTTAATTTAATCAATCCATTATATGAAAATAAAAGTACAAAGTTGCCCTAAGCGGGTCTTTGAAGGGATAATGTGTCCTTGAAGGGACTGAAAGATAAATATGTCCTTATAAGGACTATCAAAGAAACGATCTGTAGCAAAAGGAGTTTCTTCTTCATTTTATGTCTGTATGCTTTCTCCTTGGTTGCACGTTTCATCCTGGCCGCGGTACGAAGCTCAGCATCTCAAGGCTCCGGGTGTGGAGAACTCCTATTACGGCTTCTTCGCTTGGCGACGTATCCAATATATATATAAATTTTTGGAAGAAAAGATTCCCAGATTAGGATTGAGAATATTCCTATGTTAAGTCTAGACTCAGAAGATTTAGGAATGTGCAATTGTGTCATTGAGATTAAACACAAAAAGCTAGTGTTTAATTCACTCAATGTTGGCTCTGATACCAACCTGTCACACCCCGATTTTCCACGTGTCACCGGTGGGCCCGGTGGGGGAGTATCGTGACGTGGTTGGCAACATCATGGTCAAACAACACAATATAATAATGCACAACGGAAGCAAAAGATAAATATATTACATTCCGAATATAAGTAATGTCAAAGTATTACAACGGAAGGTAAAGGATCCACAGGCGGATCAATTAAAGAAAACTGTTCAACAGAATTTAGGCATCTAGAACTTGTAAGATTCCCTAGTGACGCCCTGAGCTCCCAGCCAATTACGCATAGTACCTGTCACTTAACCTTTTTGGAAAATACGTCAGTTTACACTGGTAAATACAATTAACTGACTCATTTTGGAAAAAGAGTTTGAAAAGTGATTCGAGTGCAAACGGCACAAAATATCTTGACACATTGATTAAAATGCACAGAGGCAAAATTAATCTTTTATACTTGGGACAATTTTATTAATAAAAATCTTGTATCCGATTTACATGGTTGTCCAACATTTAGGGCCGGTGATTTTACAATACAAGCCGGACAAGATTAATCGACACACCACAAATATAATCTCACAAGAAGTTACCCTTACGAGTGAGTATACGTTATACATATGCAACAGGAGGTGTTTTGCCTACACCTTGTGCTTACGTCGTGGCCATTCACTTTTTAAAATGAGCCAAGGATATCCAGGACACGGTCATTAACCCCCAATGTTATTTGTTATCAATCAATACAGATTAAAACGGGATTATGCAATTTAATCATCTCCGATTAAAAGGTTTCTACACCCGACCAAGCGGTATTTTTATAATACCGTATCCCAAGCCCGTATAAGGGAAAATAAGTTAAAAGTATTTACCTGAGCTAGCAATGCAACTTACACTCAGCCGTATATCTTAATCAGCAAGCACAAGTACTTCTACTGGGGCTCTTAATCTAGAACGAAGGTTTTATTAACCTATTAAATTCCTAACGGGTCTTATTTAAGTCGTAACTTAGACCGGTTAGTTTTAAGGAAAGGTTTACGGTTCAAAACGCATGATTAAGCGAAGACCGGAATAGGATGTGATTTAGACCCGAAAAGTCTGGAGACTTGTATAATATGGGTAAACTAAACACATTCTGGATTTTGAGATAAAACCGATAAGGTTTGACCCGTTTCGGCTAATTTATGTAAACTTGTTACATAAACCGAACCGTACACGTAATAAGCATAACGGGTATCCGTAAGAGCCATATACAGGTTTCCTAAGTTAATATGCTTCAAATATGTTGGGACATCAGTAGGATGTCTTTCATTATGCCCCGAACTAATTTAAACACAAACTATGCCCCGTAGGGGTAGTTTGGTCATTTTAAAGTTTGTAAAAGCGTTTAGATGTTTAACTGAGTTACAGGTCTGATGTAAACAATAAACATACTCAATTTGATGAGTTATAAAAGTAGGCTAAAGCATATATGTGAAATTTATCATTTTTAACCAAACTATGCCCCGTAGGGGTATTTTGGTAATTTCACATAAGCCGAAAAGCTCAAAAACGAAGTCTGAGTTAATCAACCTTTTCTTACTGTTAAAATATCATAATTTGCCTTATATATCAGTAGGTATCAACCCGGGTATGTTCAATATGATTTTAAAACACACTATGCGTTAAAAACGCTAAATTAGGCGATTAAAGGTCATTTCCGGGTTCGATACTTAAATCTGATATTTTTATATTTCTAGAAGGCTTAAAATAATTTATTTAACATATGTGATCAGTAGCAAAAGGTTTGGAGTCGTTTAGATATGTAAAACTCATTTTATGGCCCGTAAGGGCAAAACCGACAATTACTGGATTAAGCCTACGACTACTAGTTATGCTCAGCCTAAAATTAATTAAAAATCTTTAAAAATCCCAAAATAATATATTACATCAGTGGGTATTAAGTTTGATATCAAAAGGTAGGCTTAACTAGGCTATACGCTAATTACGCCGTTTTATTAACATAAAGCATACATTTTGCGATATTGAGCATAACTCTTAATCTATAAGTCAAACTGATGTCAAACTTTGCATACAAGTTTATATATCAGTAACTAAGGTTTCTACACTTTTATATTTTCATAAATCACGTTTTAAGGTAATAAGGGCATAACGGTCAACATATGAGCAATTAACGGAAATATGCATATTAATTGGATAACTAGTGAACCAAGGTGTGTAATCACAGAGGGTTGTTCTAACATGTAACCTAATCCAATTAAATCTCTGAGGCGTTTCTAAAATGTGCCTAAACGGGTCAGAACTGAAAGTCAAAGTGAAAGTCAAACTATGTGGCTTTCGGTTCCGATCCGGGTCTAAACAGGAAATTGTCGGGTTGAACATGTTTAGACATGTTCTTACACTAATTACTAAGTTATAACAATGATCAAACAGGTTATATATGTTCTAGATAGCTAATTTTGCATAATTGACATTTTAAGCATCCTGTTGACTTTTTAAGTATATGTTTGACCCGACATTTGAACTAGTTAGAGTGGTGATCAGGGGAAACCCTTTTAGGGTTTTATTACCCACATAAATACCAACTCATAACTACTTTTAATTCGAGATATGACTGAGCCATTATTGACTAATCTCGAAGTCAAACCGTAATTACGACGGTTTGACTTTTAGCTAATTAAACAAGCTAAACTCAAACAAAGAAGGATTAGAACACTTACAAGAGTCCTATGCAAGACTTATGATCAGTTGGACCTGCTTGGGAGCTCCAGAATTGATCAGTTATGCACTTGAAGGTGTGAAGAATGATGTTGCAACAAGGTGCCCTTTTATAGTGAATTTACTCACCACAATTGAGTGACAACCAGGTCTAGCAATCACCACAACCTTCCAACATGTGTCCTAGTGTTCTAGGGGTTGATTTAGGGGCCAAGGGAGTGTGAAAAACCGTTTAAAATCGATTACAAGTGCACCTAGCAAGCCCCTATTCAAGAAATATGGATTCTGCCCAGGTATGGCCGTCGCGTAGCGCGACGGCAAGTCCCTTCAGGCTCGCGCTACGCGAGCCCATGTAGTTCAGCCAAACAACTTTCTAAAAATTGCATTTTGGTCCTTGGCTCTTCTAATTCCGAATAGACACTTGTTTATTGCGATATGGACCCTCAATATTGATCTATAAGGGCCTCAAGATATATACCCACTTCGTGAAGTCCCCGGGTAACTTTATTGTTACCCGAAAAGGCCTAACTTTCGACGTTGACGCTTTAACCCCTCGCACACGAATTCGATCATAACTTTCTCATACGTTAACGAAACTTTACGAAATTTAAATCGTGCATTCTAGTGAGCAAAATTAACATTTACAAAGCTTCGGGTTTGTCAAAAGGTCACTCAGAGGTATATCTTTAAACATGTTGACACATTTAACCCCTGTAGTTTGTAATCTCTCACTTTTAGTTTCGTATGATCCATGATTTATTCGTTTGAAGGTATGAGCATCGTGTAGGGTTAATGTACATTATATTTATTCACAGTTGACACTTAGAATACGTATTTTCACATACTTTCCATGTTTGTCAACTTTAGTCCTTCTATAATATTTCTTTCACACGTTCACACTTGATGACACGTGTCAACACATTACTGGTCGTGAATTTTCGAGGTGTTACAATATAGCTTCATCAAATTCATACTAAGGAAACGAAGTACCGGCGGTCACATATTCAAGGGGCTAGGGTTTCACGTAAGGTTTCAGTCCCTTTTGGCTAAATGATTTTCTTCATTTATCTTTTAGTCTTCTAAAAAGGTTTATGTTTCACTGTTAAGGTTTGTTGAATTGAGATGATCTGAATCTACAACGCGTTTACTTAAGAATTGGCGACAAGAGATTAATTTGTCTCCAATTTCTATAGGAAAGAGATCCAATGTATCTTAAAACTCATTAAATTAGGGTTTGAAATTTGTGAAATTGAAATTAGGTTGTTTTTTGTGTTGAATTTTAGTGATCGGTTGGTTCCAGCGGCTGAGGTGGCGTCTTCGTCGACCACCGGTATGCCGGTAAAGCCAATTGGATAAGGAGATCAAGACGATTGATCATCGAAAACAGCCGAAATTAGTTAATGGAATGGGGGGCATAGGAGGTTGCAACGAAAGTGTATCAGGAGCTTTTAATGGATATGTGTTAGCAGAAACTTGCCCCTAACTTGCCTGATGTGAAGTCATTGTTTTAGGTTGGTTTGAGCCATTGAAGAATGCAATTTTACCCAAGCAGGATTTGTGCAGGGAGGAGCAGATTAGAGGGGTGTATGTGCCGCAATTTGATTAGTTGCCTGCTGATATGATGACCGGTGGTGATCAATGTGGTGCCAGAGTGGTTCAGGCCGCTCTCGATATCGGTGAAGTCATTAAGCATGAGGTTAGTTGTTTCATATTTTTATCTTTTTGTTTATAATAGTTTGTTTGTGCTAGTTAGATGTAACAAAATGGGCTACCATAGATAGTGTTCGGAAGTGTTTCAGATGATTAACCGTTGGTGAAAATTTGTTTAAGCAATTGAGAACACTGACCGTATCGGATCTGCTTATGGTAGAATGATGGTAAGTTCTTGTTATTCATTATCCTTACCCTCTAAACTCTAAAGTCAAATATTTTGTAATTCAGTGGCAGTTCAAATGTTGTTAAATTATGGTTATAATTTACTTAGAAACTGTACTGAGGTTGAAATTATGGTTGAAATCAGGAGACATTCATGTAACGCCCAACGTTTCGATACTTTTATTATCTCAACAAGTCTCGTTATACTTCCTATCGTGTGATGCTTTTACACTAGAGATGATCGATCATAATGAGAAATGATACTATTTGAACCATGATTTTGTTAAATTATGTGAAACTTTTACTCTAAGTGAATCTTGACTCTTGTGATGCTTTATATATATATGAACGATGTGAATCTTGACTCTTGTGATGCTTTATATATGAATAATGTGAATCTTGACTCTTACAATGCTTGACTCTTGTGACGCTTTATATGTGAACGATATGATTCTTGATTCTTTGTGATGCTTTGATACTTACTGAGCGAGAAACTAGCTTAAACGCAAACCTGAAACACGGAAACTCCTTGTACAAATAATACTCTATGTAATGGCTACTCACAATAATACGCAACACGACACTTAACCTCGCTCGTAAAACGAACCAAAGTCGGAAAACTAACAAACGCGAATCGGCTGTCCGAATAGACATCCGATCGGATGACCATCTGCTCGGATGACCATTCGACCGGAACGCCATCCGATACCTGACACACTTGCACCGACTTAACCCCATTCGATCGAGGTCATTCGACTAGCCCTGTCACTATCACCTATAAATAGGGCGTTTAACCCTTCATTCTCACATTTTCAATCTGCCATTCGACCACCTGCACTCAAGTCACTTTAACCGTGATTCAAGGCCATTTCGTAAGTATTTCTCCTCAAATCTTGTACAATCTTCATCATTTATCACTTCTACACCATATTCTTCATCAAAATCACACGAACACTTCAACATTTTCTTGAAAACCAACGGATTGGGACCTCTTGGAGGTGGTTTCCACTCGGTTTCTTATGCAAACTATTGTGGAGCACCATTTAACCAAGATTGGTTCCAGATCTAGCGTATTTTGTCACGGCCCCCGTCCCGGTTTAACCCGATTCAGGAGCCGCGGGACAGAAAATCCCGTGGTATTTATTTAATTGAGTTGACAGCGGAAGATTTTAGCAGGATCTTTTTAAAACTGAAATTTCCTGATTATTTTATTTCATAATTCGGGATAAAACCCCGGTATTTTACAATAAGGTGATTTCACTGGGAAATCTTTATTTTTACAAAACATGTCTCTTTATTTATATTGAGCCACTTTCTTAAGCTTGTAGTGCTTCGCGGCACTTTTCCTGGATCACAACATATCACCTGAAACATGTTTGTAAAAGGTTTTGTCAGCGGGGAAATACTGGTGAATCATTCTTTTTACTAAAAACGACGCTTTTGTTATAATTTTACAGTATTAAGAGCGATTACAATGTTTATACATATCAACCATGTACCCACGGTATTTATCACTCGACCACCTATTGGCTATCTCGTTGTCCAATGGTGTCTGTGATTATGGTCATATCACCCCTTGGCTAACCCGTTGTCCAATGGTGATGGTTATCAAGTACTGTATACAAACCCCACATACCGGCTGTAATTTGGTGACTACAAAGACTTAATCCCTGTAATTATAATTTTGAAAGTAAACATAATTTTGAAATCAAATTTGATAAAAAGAGAATGACTCACATTGCAGATTTAATACGAGCAGAGTCTAGCCTACTGATTAGCCTTGTTAACCTAGTTCAAATAACAATGCACACGAAAACTAGGTTAGTAACTAATACCTCATTTACGATAACTCACGAGATTAAAACCTTCACAACGAACGACAAAATGCGATACTTAAACATCCATCGAATTCACGACGAATGACAAAGCATAACCCTAATTTGGGCAGCACTTAAACATCCATTGGATAGTTTTCATCAATCAGACATTGAATCGTAGTAGCGATCGAGTTATTACCCTGTTATCGCAGCAGAGGTTCGTGATTATGTGTGTTTTTATAGTAAACAGCGTATAACTTTGCGTACGTAAAGTAATTTTTCATCGAAACATGCAAACTGATCAAGTCCCAAGCCCTTGTATTTATAGCCCAAATTTGGACCTCCCGCGTGTCGCGACAGGCTCACCTGCACCTGTCGCGTGTTGCGGGGAAACCCAAAATAGGCTAGGCCTGCTTTGTCACTTGGTTAGCTCTGCTGAGTCGACAGTTTTTCAATTTACGTGTTTTACAACAGTTTTCGAAGGATAATCACAATTAGGGAATACCCCACTTGAGTTTTTAGGGGCCCTGATCCTGATTTCAAAATGTTCTAAAAATTTTAGGGGTCATGCAATATTACTTGGGTGTCTTAATTAGGGTTTCCTATTGGGTAAAATAAAATAATAAATAAGACTTTTGATGAGAGTTGTTATATCCTCCTCACCTTAATAAAAATCTCGTCCTCGAGATTAACTGGAATAAGTAGGGGTATTTTCGCTTCATCTCCGATTCCAGCTCCCAAGTGTATTCAGGTCCTCTCTTTGAATCCCACTTGACTTTAACTAGCACCAATCGCTTGTGCTTAAGAAGCTTGACCTTTTTGTCTTCTATCTGTAATGGCTTCTCTACAAATTTTAACTTTTCATTTACCTCTATATCTTGAAGAGGTACTATAAGGGATTCGTCAGATAAACATTTCTTGAGATTGGATACATGAAATACATCATGTACCCCCGCTAATTCTTCTGGTAATTGTAAGCGATAAGCAACTGGTCCTATACGTTGGATCACTGAAAGTGGTCCCACGTATCTTGGACTTAGCTCTCCTTTCTTACCGAATCGAACTACTCCTTTCCAAGGAGAAATTTTCAATAGTACTTTGTCTCCCACTTGGAATTCCAACGGCTTCCATCTATTGTCTGCATAACTCTTTTGACGATCTCGAGCAGTTTTCAGTCTTTCCTTGATCTGAGTGATTTTGTCGGTGGTCTCTTGCACAATTTCAAGACCTGATAATTGACTTTCTCCTATTTCTGCCTAACAAACTGGAGTTCTGCACTTTCTTCCATACAGTGCTTCGAATGGGGCAGCTTCGATGCTTGCATGATAACAATTGTTGTAGGAGAATTCAATTAAAGGTAAGTGGCCGTCCCAATTTCCACCAAAATCTATCACACATGCCCTAAGCATGTCTTCCAGGGTTTGTATCGTCCTCTCACTTTGTCCGTCTGTTTGAGGATGATATGCCGTACTTAAATTTAGTCGGGTTCCCATTGCTTCTTGGAAACTTGTCCAGAAATGGGAAGTGAAACGACTATCTATATCTGATACAATGGAGAGTGGAACTCCATGTAAGGATACTACTTCATCAACATACAATTTTGCCAACCTTTCCATGCTAAAGGTTTCTTTCATGGATAGAAAGCGAGCTGATTTGGTTAACCTATCCACAATTACCCAAATCGCGTCATTACCTTTTCTGGTTTTGGGTAACTTAGTAACAAAGTCCATTGTTATGAGTTCCCATTTCCATACATGTATTTCTAATTGTTGAAGTAGGCCCGAGGGTTTCTGGTGTTCTGCCTTAACTTGTGAACAAGTAAGACATTTGGAAACATATCTAGCTATATCCTTTTTCATTCCTATCCACCAGAAATTATTTCTTAAATCTTGGTACATCTTATTGTTACCAGGATGCATGGTATACCTAGATTTATGGGCTTCTTCCAAAATCTTATTTCTTAATTCTCCTTGCTTAGGTACCCAAATCCTTCTTTTGTGGAATCTCCAAATTCCATCAGCTCCTTGTTCTAATTCTTTTATTCGTCTTTCATTCCTTCGGCATCATCCTTGATTGTTGTTTCTTGAAAATGCTTTAGTTGTTCCATTAAATCTAATTGTAGATTAAATCTAAGAGCACGGACTCGTCGTTGTTTCTCATGGTACTTACGACTTAAGGCATCTGCAACTACATTTGCCTTTCCTTCGTGATACTGAATATCACAGTCGTAGTCACTTAGTATTTCCATCCATCTTCTTTGCCTCATGTTTAATTCTTTTTGCCCAAATATGTACTTTAAACTTTTATGATCCATATAGACAGTAAACTTACTTCCATACAGATAATGTCTCCAAATTTTAAGGGCAAAAATTATGGCTCCTAATTCTAAGTCATGAGTCGTATAGTTTTCCTCGTGCTTTTTCAATTGCCTTGATGCATACGCAATTACCTTCTTGCATTGCATTAGCACACATCCTAATCCTAATTTTGAAGCCTCGCATTATACTTCAAAATCTTCAGTCCCTTCTGGCAAGGCTAGGATTGGGGCATTTGTTAACTTTTTCTTTAAAATTTTAAACGCCTCTTCTTGCCTAGGTCCCCATTCAAACTTAACTGCTTTACAGGTTAGCTTAGTTAATGGTACTGCTATTTTAGAAAAATCCTTAATAAAGCGCCTATAGTATCCAGCTAATCCTAAAAAGCTTCTAATTTCCATGGCTGACTGTGGAACCTTCCATTTAGTAATTGCCTCTATTTTAGAGGGATCTACGTGAATACCTTCATGATTCACCATGTGACCTAAAAATTGCACTTCCTGTAGCCAAAATTCACATTTCGAGAATTTGGCATAAAACTTTTCTTTTCTTAACAAAGTTAAGAGTGCATGCAGGTGCTCACAATGCTCGTCCTGGTTTTTGGAATAAATAAGTATATTGTCGATAAAAACAATTACAAATTTATCCAAATACAATTTACATATTCTATTCATCATGTCCATGAATGCGGCAGGTGCATTCGTTAGTCCGAAGGGCATGACTGTAAACTCGTAATGACCATACCTAGTTCTGAAAGCAGTTTTAGGTATGTCTTCTTCTTGTACTTTCAATTGATGGTATCCAGAGCGTAAGTCAATCTTAGAAAAGTATCTAGCTCCTTGAAGTTGATCGAAAAGATCATCAATCCTAGGTAATGGGTATCTATTCTTAATTGTAATTCAATTCTCTATAATCAATACACATCTCATCGAACCATCCTTCTTTTTTTATGAACAACACTGGTTCTCCCAACGGGGATGAACTAGGTTGTATGAAACCTTTACTTAGTAATTCATCTAATTGCTTTTTCAGTTCTAGCATTTCTGTGGGTGCTAACCGATAAGGTGCCTTGGCTATCGGTGTAGTTCCGGGAATTAGATAAATTCTAAATTCTACTTCCCTATTTAGTGGTAATCTTGGTAATTCTTCTGGGAATACATCTGGGTACTCTGAGACTACAGGAATTTCCTTAAGTTCTTTATCTTTAGTACTAATGATTACTGAAATCATATATACTATTCCTTGCTTTCGTTCATAACTAGCAACTTTCATTACTGATATGAACTTCATGGGTTTACGTGGTTTATCTCCTGTAATCACGATCACTTCTCCGGTGGGTGCCTGAATCTCTATAGAATTTTTATCACAAAGGATTCGAGCATGGTTGGCTATTAACCAATCCATTCCTAACACGACATAGAATCCAGTTAAATTCATTGGCAATAGGTTTGCATGAAATTTATGACCTAAAAGTTCTATATTTTCTTTTTGCAAAACCTTATCTATGTTAACAGAATTTCCATCTGCCGTTTCGACTGTAAAAATCTGCCTAAGGTTGGTTAAGGGTAAGTTAAGAGCTTGGCAGAATGAAGTATTTATAAAACTTTGGTTTGCACCAGAGTCAAATAATACTTTTTCGTAAACGTTGTGAACTAGGAACGTACCAGCTATCACATCTGGAATGAGTTCCGCCTCATGAGTAGTTAATTGGAATGCTCGAACATTCTTCTTGGTAGCTCCGTCGGTCGGTTTAGCTTTATTATCTGCTGGTTTAACCAACTTGGGGCATTCTGGTTTAAAATGTCCTGCTTCTCCACAGTTATAGCAGACCCTTGTTTTCTTTCTGCAGTCTTCTTCACGATGTCCTACAACTTTGCAAAAGTTGCAGGTTACATTGCATTTTCCAAAATGTTTCTTTTTGCAATTCCTGCAGAACGGCAGAGTTGAAGATTGCCCTGTTCCTCTTTTCTTAAAATTGTTATTATTACCCATAAGAAATCCTTGGGTAATTTTCTGAGCCAGTTCCTTTTTCCTGTTTTCATCTCTTGTGCGTACCAACTCATCAGTTAGGGTGTTAGCTAATTCTACCGCATCGTCAATAGTGCGAGGTCTCGCAACTTTAACGATATTATGGATTTCGCCAATCAATCCCCAAATATAGCGAGAAATAAGTACCGGTTCTGGCGAAGCCAGTGTTGGTACCACTCTAGCATATTCAAAGAATGTCGAAGTATATCCTCGACAATCTACACCCATCATTCGATGGTTCAGGAACTTATTCGCCATTTGTTCCTTTTCATATTCAGGACATAATTTTCTTTCTATCAGATTTTTAAATTCTTCCCAATTCATGGCATAGGCCACATTTCTTCCTTTGGCTTGAAGTACTGTATTCCACCATTTTAGCGCCCCTTCTTTGAAAAGATTCGACGCGTACATGACCTTGTCGTCTTTGGCACATTTACTTATTGTGATCACTGCCTCAGTTTTCTCTAACCAAGCAGTGCCGCAGTCGCCCCTTCATTGCCTGCAAATTCAGCTGGTTTACAAGCAAGAAATTCTTTGTAAGTGCAACCAGGCGTTGCAACTTTCATTTTCTTAGGGAGCGGGGCCTGTCGAGGATCATTATCGTGATTAGTATGATTACTGCCTCCGTTTACACTATTACTGAAGTTATCTTCAGAAGTACGTTTGCTAGGAATGATTTGTTGAGGTTCAACAGGTTTTTGGGCAGCAGCAAGGATTGCTGGAATAGCATTGGCTATTCCTTGAGCAACAATATTTTCTATATCTTGCCTAGTCATAAATTGATCCTCCTGGTGTGGCTCAGATTGGTTAACCTCGTTAACTGGTTCATTATTAGTGTTTTCCATCTGATAATTAATATATATAATTTATTAGTATAGAGTAAATAACAAGTATACACAAAACAATCATACAAACTTCACAACACATATATATCCAAAATTATCGAATTTCTCGATATCCGTTTCTTTTATATTATTTTAGGCATCCGTACACACTTTTATCTTACACAAGTTTTATTTTAGGTTATTTTACATAGTTATATTTTACTATTTAGGAAAAATTACATTTTTCGTCCTTTATGTTTGTAGCTAGTTGCAATGGATGACCTTTACCTTTAATAATTACAGCCACAGTCCTTTATTTTGAAAACCTGTTACATCTTTCGTCCTTTACCCCAAACCCAGTTAGAAAATTAATTTTTAAGTTACATCACGTGCAGAGTACCTGAGGGCATTTATGTCCATTCACATAGCAACTACCCCCACCATATAAATACCACTCTTCTCCCCCAAATACCTATTTTAGGGTTTATCCAAACGTGCAGCATTTAAGATCATCACCTATGTTGCCATTAATCAACAACTATAATATCTCCCAAATTTTGGAGGTGAAGATGGAGGACAGGATGTGAATGCTCTCATATGTTACACTATTTCTCTCTCTCTCTCTCTAGATACGCATCTATATCTATACATCTGAATCTATCTAGGTGATGAAGATCTTGTATCTATATCTATACATATGAATCTCTCTGGTGTAGTTACAGGAAGTTCCAATCTCCTCTCATTAGGTTCCAAAATCAAGATCCAGATTTCATTCTGAATTTGAAACCCCACATCCAAACTCGCCCCAAAAAAAAATAGATCTGAAAGACGGGAGATGGGAGGCGGTGGCTAAACGTCAGATCTAAGTGAGCGTGGTTTGGCCGGAGATCGCAGGCGGTGGTGATAGATGAATAGATCTGATGGCGGTGACGGGGTGTCCGGAAGACAGGGGTGGTGGTGATGGATGAATAGATCTGATGGAGACAGTGGTGATGGATGAATAGATCGGAGACGTGGTGAGCTAGTTGTAGTGTCCGGCGATGGTGGGGTGGTAGGGTGGGATTTCATGTTTGTGGTGGTGGATCTGAATCGGAAGACAGGGGTGGTGGAGAAAGATTTGAGTTATTGGATTCAAGCTTTTTTGTAAGTTAGAACAAATAATGGCTTGTTAATTTTGTGAATCTAAACAGGAGTTATTTCTTTTATCAGATTATTGAAATTATATTTTGTTTGAATCTATCAGTGATTGTTTGGCGGTGGGGGAGTGACAGTCGGTGATGGCTGGATTTGGAGGAGGGGGTTATTGGGATTCACCAGAGATGTATGTGTTGTTTGTTTAGAGAGAGAGAGAGAGAGTGTGTTTAAAGTGAGAGAGAGTGAAAGAGAAAAAAAGGTATTTATATTTGATTTTATTTTTTTATTTATACTATAAATAATTAAGTAGAAAGACTAAACTGCCCTTAAGTAAATAAATTTAACTGAAAATTTTAACCAAGTTAGTGCTAAAGGACGAAAGATGTAACAAGTTTTCAAAATAAAGGACTATGGCTGTAATTATTAAAGGTAAAGGTCATCCATTGCAACTAGCTACAAACATAAAGGACGAAAAGTGTAATTTTTCCTACTATTTATTATTATACAATCACAGTTTCACATCACACTATTTCTCGTCAGCTATCTTTTTAGAAACGATGCTTCCTCTCGTCATACTTCCAGGAGATTTGTCCTCCTATTTCCCGGATTCTATTCCCTGCATCCATCAACTCTTCGCCAAAGTGGCGGAGTTCAGCTAGATTTTCGTTGCTCATTGGCGGGTTTGGTATCGGTTTCGGGTCGAACTGGAGGAAAAAGGTATAAGGATTATTAAGGAGGTTTTATAACAGCCAGTCATTGGTCCACCACTCGTCCATTCCTAGAGGTTGGGTGTGGATCAGAGGTTCTGGGATTGCTGGTTCTAAATTTATTGGAAGTTGAGTTTCAGCAGGATAAGGGTAGAGGTTGGTGTTGATAGGTCTAATGATATCACAGCTCGCCAATGCGCGATCCAATTCCTCCTGAAATGGTAACTCCACGACTTGTCTAGAGCTTTCCCCAATTTCCATCTTTGTTTGCCTAGAACCTTCCCCGATTTCAATCCCCTTTCCTTTATCTATGGGATTTTCTATTTTGGGAATCTTTCTAGCTGCGAGTTTCCTCCTGCGCACACGCCTCCATCCCACAAATCTTCTCCTTTTCTTAGGCTTTCGTTTCTCCGGAGGTGGAGCGTTGAATTCCATAGGTTCTTCTATATCGGGTATGTAACCAGTAAAGTCTCCGGAAACTTCTATTTTCACCGGATAGAGATTGAGATTCTGAAGGGCTTCAGATAACTCATTCATGTTGTTTAGCATATATGCAAAATGCATAAAAATGCTAAGTTAAAATTTTATAACAAAATTTCACAGAAAACCATTCAAGTATTATTGCACACCGTGTGACTAATTTAATACAAAGGACAACTGACAATTAAAACATATTAAGGTTTACTGTAAACTTATTTATTTACTGGGTAAAGTTTCTGGCTTGTAGGTGATAAGGGTGCTAGAACTGAGTCAGGGTATTTAAAGATTTGCATTTACTGCTACAGTGGCTAGCATATAGAGATTTGCCCATGTTTAATCTAACTTGTCTTCCCATGGTGGGTTACAGCCTAGTTCCTGGGTTCCCGGATTAACTTTCATATCTTTTGATTGTGATTTCTTTATTTTCTCTTGACTTTTCCTAATAATCAAACTTCTTTTATTAGGAGAAAGTGGTTCCTCATATTGTGCCTTTCGAACAAATATTCCTTCCTCGGTATCTGTTGGGTATTTTGAGGATGAAGTTCCTTTTTCTTTCGGTGAAGTATCTAATTTATAGTAGATATCCGAAAGTCTTTGCTTACCCATACTGTAAAGAATATTCAAATAATAAAACATGTAATCACAAAAATAGCAATCAGTAAAATTAAGTATTTTCTAAATACTTAATTGGCTTAAATCAGTGGCTCTGATACCACCTTTTTTTGTCACGGCCCCCAACCCGGTTTAACCCGATCCAGGAGCCGCGGGACAGAAAATCCCGTGGTATTTATTTAATTGAATTGACAGCGGAAGATTTTAGCAGGATCTTTTTAAAACTGAAATTTCCCGATTATTTTATTTCATAATTCGGGATAAAACCCCGGTATTTTACAATAAGGTGATTTCAATGGGAAATCTTTATTTTTACAAAACATGTCTCTTTATTTATATTGAGCCACTTCCTTAAGCTTGTAGTGCTTCGCGGCACTTTTCCTGGATCACAACATATCACCTGAAACATGTTTGTAAAAGGTTTTGTCAGCGAGGAAATACTGGTGAATCATTCTTTTTACTAAAAACGACGCGTTTGTTATAATTTTACAGTATTAAGAGCGATTACAATGTTTATACATATCAACCATCTACCCACGGTATTTATCACTCGACCACCTACTGGCTATCTCGTTGTCCAATGGTGTCTGTGATTATGGTCATATCACCCCTTGGCTAACCCGTTGTCCAATGGTGACGGTTATCAAGTATTGTATACAAACCCCACATACCGGTTGTAATTTGGTGACTACAAAGACTTAATCCCTGTAATTATAATTTTGAAAGTAAACATAATTTTGAAATCAAATTTGATAAAAAGAGAATGACTCACATTGCAGATTTAATACGAGCAGAGTCTAGCCTACTGATTAGCCTTGTTAACCTAGTTCAAATAACAATGCACACGAAAACTAGGTTAGTAACTAATACAGCATTTACGATAACTCTCGAGATTAAAACCTTCACAACGAACAACAAAGTGCAATACTTAAACATTCATCGAATTCACGACGAATGACAAAGCATAACCCTAATTTGGGCAGCACTTAAACATCCATTGGATAGTTTTCATCAATCGGACATTGAATCGTAGTAGCGATCGAGTTATTACCCTGTTATCGCAGCAGAGGTTCGTGATTGTGTGTGTTTTAATAGTAAACATCGTATAACTTTGCGTATGTAAAGTAATTTTTTGTCGAAACATGCAAACTGATCAAGTCCCAAGCCCTTGTATTTATAGCCCAAATTTGGACCTCCCGCGTGTCGCGACAGGATCACCTGCACCTGTCGCGTGTCGCGGGGAAACCCAAAATAGGCTAGGACTGCTTTGTCACTTGGTTAGCTCTGCTGAGTCGACAGTTTTTCAATTTACGTGTTTTACAACAGTTTTCGAAGGATAATCACAATTAGGGAATACCCCCCTTGAGTTTTTAGGGGCCCTGATCCTGATTTCAAAATGTTCTAAAAATTTTAGGGGTCATGCAATATTACTTGAGTGTCTTAATTAGGGTTTCCTATTGGGTAAAATAAAATAATAAATAAGACTTTTGATGAGAGTTGTTATAGATTTTCACAGTGATCTAAAGAAATCTCGCACTTTTATACCAGATCTGACGAAATTCCACATGTTTCCGGATCGGATCTGATAAACTTCACGTTTTCAACTGATTTCCGAACTTTCTTCAATTTTCGTACAAAACATTGGTGAAATTGGACTCAAACGAACTCTCGACTCGTTCTTTAGTCAAGAGACGGCTTAAAAACTGAATTCCACAGGAAAACGGACTGATTGATGACCATCCTTCCAGATGATCTGATTATGATATCACTTGCTGTTTGTTTTACAGGACACTATGATCAAAAACTTAAACAGTTCACAGACACCTACACACTGTTCAAATGGCCATCCGTTCGAATGGTCATCCGCTCGGATGACCATCCGATCGGATAGAGCCCATCCGTTCGAATGGCCACCCGTCCGGATGACCATCCGCTCAGGTAGTCTGTCAGACACTTTAACTCGATTTTACACGATTCGACACTCTGTTCCCGACAGGATCAACACCTTAGAGGACTTATGCTCTTTTCCCCGCACGCAGGCTGATCTAGCGCTCCCTTCGATCCAATTAGGCAGTGTTTGGTTCTAAGCACCCACTATGAGTATACTCGATCCCTTTTTGTTTTAAACACTTTGGGATGCAACATGTATTCTATATCAAGACACTTGACACTTGAAACTTATTTGAAACATACTCTATCCGGATTAAACATGAAAACATGATACTTGTGATACTTGAGACTTTTATGCTATGTGAACGTTTGATTCTTATGTGTAGCTCGCCTTAACAATTATAGCGCTATAGGGGTAACGCACCGCTCTTTGAGTCTTGGGGAGTATTGTTAAGTTTTGATTCTTTTACCTCCTCTTCGTTGCGACGAAGTAGGAAAGGCATGTTAACACGTTGGAGACTTGGGTTATCATATAAACTACGTTAACTAGCATGTTGAAACTTGTGATATGTTGTTTATCTTGGATATGAGTTTTATACGTTTAAACTATTATGCTATGTATTAAACTTGTAAACTCGCCAACATTTTATTGATTGTATTTTAATACATGTTGCAGGTTGATAAGCGAAGAAAACAAGAAATCAAGCTAGGATGACCTTAGAAACTCATCTTAGATAAATAATGTTTGAGACTTGTTGAATTTTGATGAAACTCGATACAATTTTGTTTATGTGGTGTTTTGTATGACAATTTAAGTTTGTTTATGAAATTTTGATTAATCTATATCGAAACAAGTAGTGTTATTGATTCTCTTGAGCAATCTGATTCGCTTAGTGCCGCGCCCCGATGTTTCCGCCATCGGTTGGTGTGTGACAATTCAAGCCTTTTTATCATCAAGAGCAGAGAAAGCTTTGATGGGATTATACAAGTTAAAAGAATGGCCTAGGGGTTTCAAGGTTAGATGTCATTCTATATATCTATGATTAGAGTTTTTTTTAAATATCGATCTCTGTTTACGGAAGATTCCACTTGTAGTGACCGGCGATTATTAAACACGAAATAGTAGGATTGAACTGGTTAATTTAATGGTTGTAAAGTTCCTTGCATTTTTTAACAGGAGCCGTACATGGATAAAATGAGAAAGATTTTATGGCGGATTATGGGTTGATGGCTTAATAATAGGTCACGTAGTAGGACTGAGGAGCAACAGCTGCCGTAGGTTGTTGAGTTGGTGTCAATTACAAGTAATTCTTGGTATGGGTTCAGTTGGGTTGACCCGAAACACTTTATGTCTATAAATTATTCTCTTTTATAGATAATTAGTATGTTAGCTATGGTTACATAACTTTTTTTATGCTTTCAGTAGTTGATCATTCTTTTTAATAAAGTGATTTAGGCATTAATTTACACTTTGGGCAACATTAGTTATTTTAGCAAATGGGTCGAAGATCGCACTTTCAGTTACCGGTATTTAAGCTTAAATAAAAAATGTCAGAAGTGCGGGGTGGTTTTGTGGCCGACTAAAATTCCTTAGATCTTGTGTAGATTATGTTTTGAACAAGGAAGTGGAGAGAGTGTTTATCAGTCTGGTACAAAAGACAAGATCAAATCTGGTGGGGATTTTTCAAAAAAAGGATAGCGATTTTTGCGTAATGGATTACCTAAGCACACTTAGAGCATCGAGAGGAGAGGTGCTGACAGGTGAGTTATGATTCGATCATCTTTAGACCGTCTCCTCATGTTTTGCATATTCAGCAAGTGAGCAAATATAATGTATTATATTTTATGTTTTGTATAAATTAAATCTTGTCTCATGTACTTGTTTCCTATTCCAGGTGTTCTTAAAGGATACTGATGAGAGAGCATGTGTTGGTGCACTACATCTGTCGACTTCGTCTTGTATCGAGTCTTAGACTAGTTAGAATAGATCAGGGCACGTAGAACGAGAGAATGAGAGAGAGTTAGCAAGATTTCGCTTGAAGGTATTTGTATGTAAAGGATTTCGCTTGAAGCAGCTCAAGCGAAATCAACATGTTAAGATTTCGCTTGAGTTATGCTGAAGCGAAATCCCAATCTTTATATATAGGAGATCAAGGTCAAGCGAAATTATAAGTATCAATTCTGAATTTCCATACCGAAGTGCTGCCGGTGTGAGAACTGATTGTAATTGTGTTCATATCAATACAAATCAGTGTTAAAGTGAAGATTCAGTTGTTTTAAATCAAATACTTGTTTTCCGCACCTGTATTTGATGGAATTTCTCTGAACCGACTCGTTTAGGTCGCGAACCCGATCCTACAATTGGTATCAGAGCTCAGGAGGAGGAGTTCTGTAAAATTCAGCCGAATTCGATCAAAATCTCTTATTTCTACACCTTCTTTCATCAATTCAGAAATTTTTCACGGTAAAAAACTATTCAATTTTTCACAGATTGTTTAAAAATACAAGATAACAAACCCTTGAAAGTTTCACAGCAAAATTCGACCTAAAAGTGATCAAAATCGATCTTCGAATGGATTTCGCTTGAAGAACAAAGCTTCATTGGACAATTTCGCTTGAAATTTCAAGCGAGACTTTACATTTCGCTTCAAACAGATTCAAGGATTTCGCTTCAAGTCTTTCGCTTCAGAAAAGTTGTTTCAGAACGTTTTCGCTTGAACGATTTCGCTTCAAGCTTAAGGATTTCGCTTCAGAAAGTTGTCACTTGAAAGTTCCGCTTGAACCATTTCGCTTCAAGGATTTCACTTCAACTAGCTTGACTAGTTCGCTTGAAAGACACAAAGTGACCAGTTCGCTTGAAAGAATCTATTATTGAGTAACGTGTTAAGTCAATATGGATTCCGGGTTCTATAATGCATTTGCAACACCGTCATCACCAGCTGCGATTGCTCAAGCCATGAATCTTGAAAACGAGACGGGAACGACTCAGAAACCCCCGAAACTAATGAGTATTGAAGAATACTACGGGTGGAAAGATCGCTTTGAAAACTGGGTTCAGGCAAATCATCTCAGATCATGGGAGTGCATATTGAAAAAGTACACGTTGCCTGAAACTGAATTACATGTTAAAAAGGAGATATCCGAGTTTACTGATCAAGAATGAGCAATGTATAGAGCCGAGAAAATGATGATTAGTTTGTTGCAGCAAGCAATAAAGGAAGATATATTCATCCTGTTACAGCACGACAAAACTGCTAAGTCAATTTGGGATGCGCTAAAGGTCAAGTTCGAGGGAAGCGAAAACATGATCAAAAGCAAAAAAGCATTACTAAAGAAAGAATTTGATTTGTTTTGTAGTTTGCCGGGAGAGGATACTAAAAAGCTAATTGAGAGATACTGTCATTTGGTGCGATCTTTATCTATGTTGGGTGTTGAAAAAGGTCGTGAGGAGTGGGTGGATAAATTGGCAGATGCGTTACCTCAAAAGGAGTGGGGAACTTATTTGATGATTCTGAAAAACACGGGTGTTTATGATGGGTTGACAATATCTCAGTTTATTGAAAAGATCGAAAGCCAGGATTTGGAGCAACAGAAAATAGCTAGGATGAACAGTCCGAGTGGTCAACAGGATATTAAAATGTACTACAAAGGTAGCATTCCAGTTCAAGAATCTGAGAGAAGTCCAAAAATTCAGACTGCATTCAGTGCTGGGGATTCATCAGAAAAAGCTGATCAGGGTTCAGGCAAAAGCAGCAGTGGATTCTCATCATTTCCGAGTGTTAATCCTAAAGAATCAAACTCAAGTTTTCAGTCTCAGAGTACAAAAACAGGAAATGGTTACGTGATTCAATGCAACATAGCTCTCAACCTTCCAGAAGGTCAAAGCTTCTCTGAAGACACTGCTAAAGACCATATGGCACTTCTGGGTTCAGTACTGTTATCCTATGAAGGTCTTGTTGCTAGTCGGATCGGCAATCCTATGCTTACCAAAGAGGATTACGATCAGATAGACGCTGAAGAGATGGAACTTATGGATATAAAATGGTGTCTCGCAAGTGTTCTTCGACGAGCTGAGAAATTCAAAACAATTACCGGGAGAAATGACTTTCTTGATGCTTGTGTATCTACTTTAGGTTTTGATAAATCTAAAGTTACTTGTTTTAGATGCAGGGAAAAAGGCCATTTCAAGCGGGAGTGCAAGAACAGGGAAGCTAGTGGTGCTCAGAATCCGTTCGGAAAAGACGATTACTACCGGAAAGCCATTTATCAGCAAGTTGGTCAGTCACAAGATTCACAAACGGCTCATGGTAGAAAAATTGAGGATTCAAAGAGAGGATGTTTGGTAGATTTCAACTGGAGTAACTATATATCTCCTGATAGCAAAGCATGCATAGTCGATCAAGATGATGAGAAACTACCAGAAGGTTTTAGTTGGGATATGTTTGTGGATGAAAAAGGAGAGTTCAAAGCGTTCATTGTCAAGATCATCCGAGAGCCAGATTTGTTTGCTACTTGGATGAGATCTATCGGGGAGAATGTGAAAAGTGAAGATGAAAAATCTGTGTCAACAGATAAAGAGTCAGATAGTACTGATAAATTTTCAGAGAGATCTGGAGAAATTTCAGAAAGTGCTGATGAAAGTCTACAAAGTTCTGATGAGAGTGTTCAAAATGTTGTTATTTCAGAAAAAAAAGTTGTATTTGATCAAACACCGTCTGATTCTGGTGTATCAGATGCTGATTCTGGAAAATCTGTAGAGTTTGATCAAACATCAGTTGATAGTAGCAGTGATGATGAGGAAGAGAAACATATTAATGTTGCTAAAACTCATCTTTCTCCTGAAAGTTTTCATTTCTATTTTGCAGATCGAATGGAGAAACTAAAGGAGAAACGAGCTGCTAAAGAACAACAACTAAAGAAATCTGAAGATGGTATTCATAAAGACAATGTTGAAAGTGTTGCTGAAAAGACTACTGAAGCTGAGAAGGTGAAAGAAGAAGAAAAAGTGATTGAAGTGATAAAGACAATTGAAGTTGATAAGATTGTTGAAGTCGTCAAGCCTTGCGAGAAGTGTTTAGAAGTATGCAAGGAATGTGTTGCGAAAGACGACATTATTGCTGAGTATGAGAAGAAGAAGGAGCAGTTACTGTTCAATCTTAACTATGTGAAAAAATCTTATGATATCTTGAACAAAACAGTAACTGGTCTTCAAAAGACAAACTCAGAACGAGAACAAGCACTGACAATGATGAATGCAACATTGATGACGAAGCAAAAAGCTATTAACTTTTACATAGAAGAGAGTGCTAAATGGAAGCAAGAGTTGGAAACAGAGAAAATTGAAAATGAGAGAATTAGACGTTTATTACAAAGTTATTCTAGTTCTGATTATCTCATTGATCGTATTTACCCAACTGTTGCAGGTATGGAAGCTTTTCAAGATGAGAAGCCAAAGATGGAAAAGAAAGATAGTGGTAAGAAATCGACTGTTAGCTATAACAAGTGTCCGCCTCCAATTTGGGAAGGGTATTCTCCTAGAAAACCGAACGAGGAGCAACTTGAAAAGGCAGTCAATATAAAGCTAAAAACCGACACAACTGACGTTTTACCAGATAACATTGATGTCACGTTTACCTCATCCGATACTGATCATGAGTCTGAGTTAATAAAAAAGGTGGTCGATCAGGTGTTAGACACTGAGGAGGAGTCTGAGTCAAAGTCTGAGTCTGGGTGTTCAAGTTCGTCTGTCAAAAGTTCGAGTTCGTCGGTCAACAGTTCACAGTCGTCGGTTAAACGGTCTTATAGTAAAGAATTTTTGTTATCGAAAGCAAATTTGGATGATGAAACATTTGAAGTTGCATACACTTTAAATGATTCGGACAAATTATACTCTGACAAAGAGTTTCCAATAAAAGGTGTTCGTTTTGACATGATCAAAAAGGTTTTCAAAATGACAGAAATTAATATTTCTGAAATAAAAGATTTAAATCTTACTGAAAAACCTAAAAAGTACACTTCAAGAGTTCAACAACGTCTAAACAAGAAAAAGGGTTACAATTCGGGTTCTGGTTTTCAAAAGAAACCTAACCAAAATCGTAGCTACAAAAAGAAAGGTCTTGGTTTTGTTCCACCAGAAAATTATAAAAATGATAAAAATTCTAAAACAAAAACAGAATTTGTATCAGGTGGACTTGCAGAAGAGGAACAGAAGAAACCATTCTGGAGACAGTCAAATCAAGAGTTTCTTGCTGAAAGAAAGAAGAATGGAGCTGATATATGTTACCAAAGAGAGACTCGAATCTGTTACAAGTGCAATGAAGCTGGTCACATTGCATGGAACTGTTCGAAAAATGTCACAACAAAACAGGGAGTTTCTCAGAAAATGAAAGAAAAAGTTGTTGATGATAAACCACCGACTGAAAAACTTAGATGTTTTGAGAATTCAAAATTCGAGGTTGGTGAGTGTTCAAAGAACAGGTATGAAAAGAAAGGAAAAGATAACCAGGTGTGGGTTGTAAAGAAAGATGAGGTGAATGTCGGCGATGAATCTGGTTCCACAAAGCCAGAAGAGCCACAGGTTGAGAAGAAGATTTCAGTGAATGATGAGGAATTTCCATCACTGAAATTTGAAGAAGTTAAACAGAAAGTTGGTAAGGTTGATATCTCGAATCAGTTTTACACAGAGAAAACTAAGTTTGATGTCGAGAAAACATTCAATGGAAGTGTTAAGAAAATTTTTGGGAAAATGTTGAATGGGAAAGTTAAGGGGGTTAAAGATTTTTATGCAACTAAAAAGGCAACTTACAACCCTACTGCGCAAGAACTGAAAGCCATCAAGTCGGAGAAGACTTGGATGGAAGTATGTTTCCCATGATAGTCTAAGGACTATGCCGGAGATCCCAAGTTTATATCGTGGATCAGGAATCGGCATCTGTCTAATGTTTGAAGTTTTTTGATTGAAAATTTTTGATAGTGTTTGGATGTTTACAGGTTGTATGACTACGCCGGAGCTTCCAGGTTGGTAAGTGTGAAGCAGGAATCAGCATTTTGATTGGTAAAATGGTGATGTAGACGTAACATTCCTACAAGTGATATTGTGTTCTACATGTGGTAATTTTTACAATTGATATAGATGGTGCATACTTGCAAGTGGTAAATCAAGGACATTAATTTGTACTTGATCTGCTACAAGTGGTTAAAAGTAGACAAAATGATGAACCATACCCCGAACTTACAAATGGTTAAATATCAACAAATTCATTTTCCGGAAAAATCATTTTGATTAAAACAAACTTAAGTGTTTTGAAATCTAAATGAGAAAATGGTTTGTGATAGGGGGAGTTCTGATTGTTTATGCCGAATGAATGGCGATTTGATGTGATTCAGTGTCAGTTGTCACGTTATTGTACAGTTTGTTTTCAAATTTCCTAAAATGTGTTTGCATTTTAGGGGGAGTAAGAAATTTTTAGAAAATTCAAAAACATTTGAAAATTTGAAAAAGCCAAAAACATGATAAAATTTAAAATGAGTTTTGTTGCGAAAAAGAGGAAATGATAGTACATCAGTGGACTATCACAACATGCTAAAGAAATGTAAAGTAAAAATGTGATAAACAATCTTACTGCGGATATGTCAGTAGGTTTTTGCACATTTAGTAGATTGTGACGAGATATAAATCTAAATTTCAAACTTGCTTGTTTTGTGGGTTAACACAAACTTGGATATATAGGTAACCCCTGAAATCTTGTTTGAAAGGTCCTTTATTCTGAGATACTAGGTCTTTATGCTCAGTGATATCTGGGGTATTATCCCGGGACTTCTGATTTTGCGGAAGCAATGGCCTAGTCCCCGGAGAATACTTTACATTTGCTTGAAATATAGCTCACCCTCAGCTAAAAAATGATGAAACATTGAAAAATGCTAATCATGGCTGTTGAAACAAAAGATCCTCTAAAGGGGACACACCAAAAGTCGAAGCCGTCATCTCTCTGCGTATACGGGAGTATCGACCTGAGCTCTCACGGCCCTCGTACTATAATTTATTCCCTGACAGATATCATCTGTAGTATACTCACCTGTAAGACTGAATATTGGGATCTGGATACGGGAGTATATTCAAGTAGTGGGACACACGAATAAGTTTAAGTACTTAAAACATTAATATCGTATCTCGGATCAATTGAACTTTGTGTGAAAATTTAAGTGGATCAATATACTGACAATCTAAGTGAATTGTTTAGAACTTAAAATGAAATGAAGCTTAATGGTGTTGGTGATTTGTCTCAGAAACTGATATGATCCTCTTGCACAAACTCACAAAAATATTGTTTGTAAATATTTTATTTCTGCATTTTAGTCTCTCAGAAAATTCAAAAAAGATTTTGTGTGTGTTTTAGCATAATTTTTGAAAAAGTCAAAAATATTTTCGACAACTGATGTTGGAAAACTGATTTTCAAAATTCCGAGTGCTAAACATGATGAGCAGCATTTGAGGGGGAGTGTTTATGTAAATCTAATTGTTCTTGTTAAATCTAATCTTCTTCAAGTGGTTCATCATAGATATTTGAGAGAGAGCCTGATATGTTGCAATTATATGTTTGTTTTAATGATTATGAGAGTCATGTGTTGGTACTCAGGTATTTGATTTGTGATAAAATTAGAAAATTTATATCTGGGTTAAGATTGTGCAGGTAGCCAAGTTTCGATCCTGAAAATCAATTCTGAAAGCCTGTGTAGATTAGACAACGATCCTGAAGATGTTACTGAAGAACAAAAGAATGCCAGTAAATTGAGAAGGGGAGTCAGAAGAAGATAGAGAGAGAAAAGCCCAGAGACTGATCAAGAATGAAGATGTGAAGATACAGTGTTGTTGTGACTCGATAGTCGACTCGTCAACATCTGAGGGGGAGTCTGTTGGTGCACTACATCTGTCGACTTCGTCTTGTATCGAGTCTTAGACTAGTTAGAATAGATCAGGGCACGTAGAACGAGAGAATGAGAGAGAGTTAGCAAGATTTCGCTTGAAGGTATTTGTATGTAAAGGATTTCGCTTGAAGCAGCTCAAGCGAAATCAACATGTTAAGATTTCGCTTGAGTTATGCTGAAGCGAAATCCCAATCTTTATATATAGGAGATCAAGGTCAAGCGAAATTATAAGTATCAATTCTGAATTTCCATACCGAAGTGCTGCCGGTATGAGAACTGATTGTAATTGTGTTCATATCAATACAAATCAGTGTTAAAGTGAAGATTCAGCTGTTTTAAATCAAATACTTGTTTTCCGCACCTGTATTTGATGGAATTTCTCTGAACCGACTCGTTTAGGTCGCGAACCCGATCCTACAGCATGCATTTACATTTCAGGCTCAGCACCAAACCACTGGGTATATGCAGTTGATGTAACAAACTTTCTTGAGTTAATAAGTAAAGTGTCAGTCAATATTGGTAAGCGTTCCTAATATAGAATTTAGCTTGCATAATTTATATTGTATCTGTAAGATTATGAAAGACTGAATGATCATTATTGAATGAGTAGGTTACAATATATAGGGATTACAAGTAACCCTAGAAACTTAACTGAGCCCGTGGGCCCGTAGTCTAATACTAGCGGATGGAACTAGAAGCTTAGACTGAAAAACAAAAACAATAATAAACCCTAAAAAATTGTCTTCGATTTTGGTCAAAATTCCATAATCTTGCAATCTTCAATCCATAATCTTCAATCCACAGTTTTGAATGATCTCGTAATCCTATAAAAGGCAACCAGTACGGCAGTGCAGCGACGGCTGGTAGTGGCGCGACAGCGGATCGTAATCCTGCAGGCGGTGTGGCGGTAGACCGTAGTCTAATAAGTGGTGCAGCACGACGGCAAGGGGCGACTTGACGGAGATGCGAAATCAACAGTATGAGCCGTAGCATCATCTGTGTGGTAAGAGACTGTAAGAAGACCAATGAATCTAGAACCAAAGACGAAGCTTTATTTGAACACAAAACTGGAAAAAAAAAACGGAAATGGAAAACGAACAAAGACCAGATAGGGCGGTAGTGGCGGCACGCCGCCCTGTCTAGGGTTTTTTCTCAAGTGCTAACGGCTAGGATTTGTATATTTGTGTGTGACGCGGCGAAAACGGTATAGAGTCTAGGATGGCTTTGATACCATGTAAGATTATGAAAGACTGAATGATCATTATTGAATGAGTAGGTTACAATATATAGCGATTACAAGTAACCCTAGAAACCTAACCGAGCCCGTGGGCCCATAGTCTAATAGTGATGCGCGTGTAGTGTGTATGGTTTTTAATGTATATTTTAAGCCCTTTTACACTTTTTAGCCAAGTTTTAAATTTATAAAACACGATATTTACTAACACTAAACACACATATGGGCAAGTTCACCCATCGTGAGCGTATTATAGTGTTGGTAAGATACCGAGGTCGTTCAAGGACACAAAAGCTTTTAGTACCGGTTTATCCTCAACGTCTAATCAAATCAAAAGTTTAGAAAAAGGTTTTAAACTAGAAAAATAAAAACTAACTAAAATGCTGAAAAATAAAAATAAAAACAAAAACAGATAGACAAGATGAATCACTTGGCTCCGACTCGTGTTTAGTGTAACCTTTGATTATTTCCGCACTTTTGCACTATTTAAGAGATTATCTTAGTTATTGTAGTAGGCCCCTCTTTTGAAGGTCAGCAATGATACAATCCTAAAGGGTCGGATTATTGAAAGATAATTAATTAAGTTATTAATGTGTATTGTGGTAGCCCCCTCTTTTGAAGGTGACGTTACCCTCGGCTAAGTAGTCTGAGTCAGTAGGATACTGTCCTAAGTAGCCGGGTTAAAGTATTAATAGTAGCTTACATATGAGGGGATCAAAGAGTTTGGACCCCCGCCATCCAATACCGGTGGGTATTGAAGGAGGTCCTACTAAATTTGACCCAGGTCCTTGCAGGATCTATACACTGAACAAGGCAAGACTCTTACCAAACCGTTCCCTTAACCCCCGACCAGGTAGCCAACATACCTCCATATAGACCGTGGAGATATGAATGGTGAAAATCTTTTATTTTATATAGACAGTAAAATAATGCCAAGACACCACGGACAAACGATAAGGAAGAATCACCTTCAACATAAGAAACTAGTTATTAAAGTCATTAATACATAACCAAGTAAAAAGTGCGAAAAGATTAAAAATAAAAAGTATTACACTAGACACTTGTCTTCACCAAGTGATGTAAGAGACTTAGGAAAACATGGCCTTTGATTGTCAAGAACTCTTACGATCAGTCTTGGATCCCGAGATGACTCACACACTCTATGATGGACAATGGATGACGGTGGTGGATGATGGTGTTGTGATGGTGGTGGGTGAAGTGTGAGAGAGGTGGTGTGCCAAGGGATGGTTTGCAAATGAGCCAAGCACCCCTATTTATAGACTGAACAGTAGCTCGGGCATGACCCCGTGTCCAGTGGGCACGGCCCCGTGTCCATCCTCTTCTCTGTCTTCATTAATTGCAGTTTGTCTGCATTAGTTGACCACGCCCCCGTGTCCGCTGGGCACGCCCCCGTGTGCAGAAGCATATCTGTACTATCAAGATTTTCCTGGATTCTGCGAATCTTATAGTTGACCATGGCCCCGTGTCCGCTGAGCATGGCCCCGTGGTGGGCTATAGAAGCTTCTATAGCTTTGTCTTTTATGCTGGCACTTGGGCATGCCCCCGTGTTCACTGAGCACGGGCGTGTTCAACATTTTGTTCTCTTGTTTTCCTTGGGAATATGTTGTCGTGGAGGTCGGGCATGCCACGTTTGTTCCTTTTCTTGTATTTATGTTAGATTTAGCTACCTTTTTGCTTCTTTTGTTAATTTGAGCTCATTTAATCCTGAAAATACAAAAGGAAGACAAAAGCACACTTTTTCCAACATTAGTACTAAAAAAATGGTTAGTTTTATGCCACAATTGATGTAATTTATATGTTGCATTTTGCACACATCAAATACCCCCACACTTGAATCTTTGCTTGTCCTCAAGCAAAACTCTTTATAATGTGGCTTTACACTCCCAAATAGAATGGGTAGAAGAGAAGGTTTTTTTTTTGGGCTTGTCATAGAGTGTCGGGATTTCCAAGATTCTTTATTAAGTTTTTATTTTTATTTAATTTCAATCATATTCGTCATGATTTATTTAAAACATTGCATAAGATAAATTACTTATTAGGGCATAACATTCCTTTTTAAAATTCCATTTGTATACAAGTTCACATACCTCACGGGGGATCACTCAACACTCGGCCGAAGATGTATTTTAGTGAATCACTCGAGAGCGGCATGGAACTTACTCCTAACATAGGCTTGCCAAGCAATCAATCCTCCTCCTTTTTAACTATAAACCTTTGTAAATATCAAGAAGACTTTTGGGGTGAAGGGTTAGGCTTGGGTTAAAGGTAGGTGGTTGGGTTAGTGGTTAGTAGAAAAGGGTGAAAAAGCGTAAAAAGCGTCGGTTTTCGTAAGACCTTTTTATTTTTGCAATTTTTATTTGGATGAAGCCATTATTCAAACAAAGTTATTTTTGATGAACTTGCTTGTTTATTTCTTTTGCTTCATCATCAACATTTTTTTTTGAAAAGTCATACGAGAAACCGAGCTTGTTATTAAAACAAAGGGTTAAAAATGAAAAAGTTTTGGTGGGTGAAAGGGTGTTTGGTTTGGGTTAAGAAATGAAAAGGTTTAGGCTCAAAGGGGTTAACTAAGGGGATTTTGGGTAGGTGGTAAAAAAAATAATGGTGTAGAAATAAAAAGGGTTAGTCCTAATGCCTCCATCATTTACTTACTCGGATTTAAGTTGGTAAGGACCGAGAATGTATCGTCGTGGCAAGTTCTAGAGTCGTAAGAACCAAGCGGCTATTCACAGAAGAAACGAAAGATGAGCATTTAGTTTAAAGATATGTATTTGTATGCTCAATAAAGGCTCAAAACTCACTTTTGTGGGAATGGGTTTTTATGTGATCAAGTATATATAATCAAATTTTAACTAAACTTGTCATGCGTTTTCATAATTTTCTTATGTTGGTTATTTTTATCACGACGCTATCGGTTGTAAATTTGTAAAAATATAAACTTTTTAGAACTTGAAATTCCCAAGTTAAACCTAGATAAGTAAAAAAATAAAAAAAAATTGAAATTTTTTTTGGGGTGATTAGCGGTTCCAATAGAGTTTTGTGTAAGACTTGTGATTAGGACTTGCAAGATTGAAGGTTTTAGCATCCCCCCACACTTAAATTACACATTGTCCTCAATGTATCCCAAAAATAAGTTTTTAGGTTGATTGAATGTGTAAAAAAATGTTAAAAAGCAAAGTTTTATGTTACTGGACGTCTGGACACGGCCCCGTAGTGTCCGGGCACGGCCCCGTGTTCAGGTGCCAGTAACAAAAAGTTGTAAAAAGAAACAGAAGTCTGGACATGAGGGCGTGTTGGGTGAACACGGCCCGTGTCCAGTTTACCTGAACTGAGCATTTTCTGCAGACTATGCAGCACGGGGCCGTGTTGGGTGGGCACGGCCGTGCTGAACTTGCTGTAATGAAGAAAATTTGTCGGATGACCCTGTTTTCGTGCATGGGGTGCTGGTTCAAGTTTCCCTTGTTATCCTTCACCATCCCGAATGTGTTTTATTCATTACAACATCATCCAAACACCAAATTAGCTAAAACCAGTATTCATTAAGTCATAGAGAAAATTACATAATAATCCTAAAAAGTTAAAAACAAAGCAGAAAATAAAATTAAAGGGTCCTAAATTAGATAGGTCAAGTGATAAGTAAAATCATCCTATGGAGTTCTACGAGTACAATAAGAACCAAAAATCAGAAAATAGTTTTCCGGTATCTAAAAGCTTTGTAGAACTCCGAGCCGAGGGGCATTAAAGCCATTCTTCTATCTCTCTTGGGAGGAAGAAGGCGGCGTCATTCTCCTCAATATCTTGTGGAGGATGAGTGACACCAACCGAAACCCCTTGTAGTACGTCCCGATGAGGCTCCGGATGCATGGCGTACCATTCGGCTGGTATGATGACTTCGGGAACCACATTCCATGCCCTTTGGGAAATGATTGGAACCAAAGGAGGAGAAGCGAGAATGTTCAACCTTTGGTGCAAAAGGTTGACCTCTCGAAGACATCCCTCTAGTCCCACCGTCAAGTGATTGATACGGTCGACCAATGCTTCTTCCACTCCTGTCATCTCAACAATGGCTTCTCTTAAGGCGTAAACGTAGTTTACAAGAAAATCTTCAACCGTTGACTATCTTCTCCCTTGTCGGTTGTTTCTGGAGTGTGATGAAGATGTTCCGCTAGTTCTGCTCGCCATTCTGAGAAAACATACCGAAAAGAGTTCAACTTTATGGGATCAGTACTTCGGACACGGCCCCGTGATCAATGAACACGGCCCGTGTCCAGATGTTTGCAGATTTTTGGAACAAGGGATCATGGAGTTTTAATTTGTTTTCATGATGTTTAAAACGTTTCTAAGCAGAAACAACTTAAAACATTGTTGTAGAACTTACTTTTAACAAGATCCCATGAATAAAAATCTAATAAACATCTCAATAAAGCTTGAAATTATGGAGATTTCAAGTTTTAATGAAAGCATGAAGGAAAATTGAAGAAGATGAAAGTGGATAAAAGAGGAAAGGACAAGAAGGTTATTGAGAAACTTCTTTTAGAAAATACCTAGGATGGTATGTGAGAATATTCCCCAAATCTCTGTCCATTGAATGGTTCAAATGTGCAGGATTCTTGGCTGCATTTATAGAAAATGACAGTACGCTGCACACGGCCCCGTGTCGGCTGGACACGGCCCCGTGTTCAAGTGGAATCCTGACACATTTTGTCCGTATTCTGACACTAAATCAGACGGGAATATTTGAATGGACACGTGGGCGTGTTGACCTGGACACGGCCCCGTGTCTAGAGGCTGTCTCGTGGAGTCTTCCCCTTTTTAAGGATTTCATCCAGATCGGGCGGTTCCTTACTGGATGGAACAACCCCAAAGTGCCTAAGATACCTTAATTGCTCTAGATTAAGACGAGAACGCAAGAAGTTATCGGTGAGGGTGATTCCTATGCTATATGTAGGTGGACAAGTCCAACCCTTTCTCGGGCTCTCGTTAAAGAAGGTGTATGCCGAATCGCTCAGGTCTATGTATGCATCGAACGAAGTCGGTGGGGAGTCCTTCACGGCACAATCGACACAGGGACGACTATCACTCAAGTCCTCACTAGAGTTAGAGGTAACATCGGGAACAACGAAGTTGTTTTTATTTGAATGCGATCCCAACAATTCTTATTGGTTATTGTCTTGAGATAAATTATTGAAATCTATCCTAAGTTCTTCTAACCAATTAAGAATTAGATCTTCTATTTGAAATAGTTCATCAAGAAGCATTTCTCCTAGAATATCCGGTTGAGAGCATTCGAGGGAGAGATAGGGATTATTTTTACTTTCGCCCCTCTTAAGGCTACATGAAAACAATGGGTCTATATAGTGGGGCTTATAATTTAGAAAATAACATTCTAATTCTTTATGGGAACCACCACATATTTGACACCATGTACCATAAGAGTGCCGAAAGTAAAAAATATCAGTATCACTCATGTTTGTGTCAGAATTTACCAACCATCAGGATCTTACGGTTCTGTTTTCAGTAACTAAATATTGGGCACGAGGCGTGTTGAGTGGGCATGGCCCCGTGTTCAGCTTACTGTCTGACTTAAAACAGGATTGCTAGTTCCAATGATTGGGCACGGGGCGTGTTCAGCGGGCACGGCCCGTGCTGAGTTCTGCAGAAGCTGAAAAATTACGAAAAATCTAAAAAAAAAAAACAGAAAAATTAGAAAAAACGATTAGGCCGTTGATTCCTAACTTTCTTAAAATCCTTGTGTCCCCGGCAACGGCGCCAAAAACTTGATGCGTGTGTAGTGTGTATGGTTTTTAATGTATATTTTAAGCCATTTTACACTTTTTAGCCAAGTTTTAAATTTATAAAACACGACATTTACTAACACTAAACACACATATGGGCAAGTGCACCCATCGTGAGCGTAGTATAGTGTTGGTAAGATACCGAGGTCGTCCAATGACACAAGAGCTTTTAGTACCGGTTTATCCTCAACGTCTAATCAAATCAAAAGTTTAGAAAAATGTTTTAAACTAGAAAAATAAAAACTAACTAAAATGCTGAAAAATAAAAATAAAAATAAGAGTAAATTACAAGTTTTGTCCTTTATGTTTACATCAAATTGCAGGCGCTGTCCTTTATCGCAAAAGTTGACAAGTTTTGTCCTTAATGTTGCAAAATCTTGCACGTTTTGTCCTTTAGACCAAACCCAGTTAATTTTTCCTGTTAAATAAATGTATTTTTGTAATTTAAGAAGATTGATGAGGGTACTTTTGTAATTTTATCCATTAATTAAAAAAATTAAAAAATTAAAACATTATACCCTTTTCTCTTTTCAGTCTCTCTCTTCTTTCTCTCTCTTCATTCTCTCAAAGCCGTTCATAAACAAAAACCCCCAAATTAAAACATCATCCAATCTTCAACATCCAATCTTCAACTATGGTTCATAAACAAGAACTAGTGGGAAACCCGCGCGTTGCAGCGGAGTCGATAATATGGGCTGAGGACATAATTTAAACCTAAAACGTTAAAAAAGCCGAATGAAGAATTTCGGGTCTGTTAGTAGCAGCAAGAACAATGACTCCACTGTTACCAATAAATCCATCCATTTATGTAAGAAGTTGATTCAATGTTTGCTCTCTCTCATCATTCCCTTCACCGATTCCAGTCCCTCTTTGTCTTCCAACCGCATCAATCTCATCGATAAAAACCAAACAAGGCAAGTTCTTTTTCGCATTGTTGAATAAATCGCGCACTCTTGACTCCCCAACGCCCACAAACATTTCAACGAAATCTGATCCCTAGAGTGAAAAGAACCGTACTCTTGCTTCTCCAGCTATGGCCTTTGCTAACAATGTCTTCCCGGTTCCTGGTGGGCCCACCAGGAGAACCCCTTTCGGAATCTTGGCTCCTACTGCTGAAAACTTATCTGGCGTCTTGAGGAACTCGACTACTTCGAAATCTTGTTTTGCTTCGTCAATACCGGCTACGTCATCGAATGTTATACCTGTGTTTGGTTCCATTTGGAACTTGGCTTTGCTCCTGTAAAGCAATCAACATGTTGCTTGACATGTTTAATTAAACAGGTTGCCACGCCAACCCGACCTGTTAACCTGTTTATTTAAGCAGGTCGACCTACCAACCCGTTTATTTAAGCAGGTAGACCCGCCAACCCGTTTATATAAGCATGTCTACCTGCCAACCCGTTTATTTAAGCAAGTTAACCCATCAACCCGTTTATCTTTTCAGCACATGTAGCATGTCTCTAACACCTTTCATGAATAAAAATTAGTATTGAAGAGGGACATTATAGTTAAAAGGAGACTCAAGAAAGCAGCTCACCCATTTCTATTTCCATATCATAACATATCATCAATATCAAATTGCAAAACTTCAAAATCATTTTTTGAGCAACAGTTGAGATCAAATTAGTAACCCATTCACCAAGGAGACCGAAGAAATTGTGATTGTGCTGGTCTTTCTTTAACCGTAGAGCATGAATATGATCACCACTGTGTTCAAAATCATCACAGATAATATCTTCAAGCTGTTACACCAATTACAAAAGTTGGTTACTATAATGCTTTAAGCATGTAGTAGGTGTACAAAGGAAGCACAATATAATTAAATGCTAGTTCCACATATGACAATACTTATCCAACTCACAAAACACGTGCAATTCAATGCCATTAGCAAATGAAAACTTCATAGTAGCTAGAACTAATTTCCACACCCACAGGAGCATCAAACAAAGTGAAACCCCCAAAAAGTATGACTAAAAGAGGGATTACTGATAATACCTACACAATCATGTAAAATTATAGTGTGGAAAAGCTGATGAGAAAGTGACTTGAGGTCTTTAAACTCATTCAATATATAATGAGGTCAATGCATATAGCCAAATATAAGTATCGGGCATAGTAAAAGATTAAAGAAGTAAAAAAAAGTTAGCACAACCGTAATGTAACCAATAAAGGTAGCAATGTCAACCCGTTAATATAAATTGGTTAATGTGTATTCTATTTGTTTAATAACCGGTCATGAAGGAAAAGTCGTAGCAATGAACAAAAAACGTCCAGACGTGTTGAACAGGTTATAGGAATCAAATGTTGTCGAAATCGATTTTATTTAAAAAAAATACTATTTTTATTTAGTAACTTATTTCTTTTAACTGTATTTTACATGTTAGCTGTTTATAAAGTTTAAGAAAAACACAATAAATAACCTGTTTCAGTTGAGAATGGATATCTGATGTTTCAGTTGGGAGTCGCCATGCTCTAGAAAACGCAAAAACCCTCGAATCTTTTAATCCATTGATGATTCTCTGTGGAATAACAATTATAAAAAGAAGATTAGCGATTCAACTGGATTGTAGATGCTTCTAGTAGAGGAAGAAGAAAGCGATATCTAGAGTTTTGACCAAAATCGTCTGATGGTATTTGTAATGGATCTGAAACAAATTGAAAACCCCAATTCTTAGAACATAAACATAATACATCATTACTATAGTTAAAATATGTAAACAAAAAATGTTAGTGAAACATGTGAGTTAAGGATCTAACTGACCCGATTCCACTCCTTTTGTTATTTTTTACATATCATTAGCTGGCATGAGCAAATAAAGATAGAAATATAGTTGTGCTAACTAACCCGTTTCCACTCCTTTCTAAATCATTCATCTCAAAGATAGAAAAGTAGTTGCAAACTGTTAATATGTTGTTTGCTCATGCCAATCAAAGAAATTATAAAAAAAAATAAGAAAAATGAGCGGAAGATAAGTACCAACAACCCTACAAACACATTTTTTTACAAAACAGAAAAATGAAAGGATCTAATCAATCATACACAAAAATCATATCACTCATACACAAAAGTCATAGTACTGAAGCGTTTTTAACCCACATTGTCAATAAAGGTCTGCATATATTACCTTAACTAACCAGTTTCAAACTTAATCGAAGAAAACTCAAAATTGATGAAATCAAATCAGAAATTTCACCTGCAATTAGCAGCAAGTCCATAAATATTGAGCCCTAAAGCCTAAAACTCCTAACGATTTCGTCACAATATCCAACCTCCCATCCGTATAGACACACTGGCATATGCATTTCGAACAAACTAAATTCAAAAAATCTAGTGTAATAAATTTAAAAAAATTAACAATCTGTCAGCAATCTATTAACAAAATCAACTGAACGATTCACATACGATTATCGCTACACTAAATTAACGCTACAGTAATCAAATCAATAGAATAAGCAAAAAAATTTAAAAACTTACCTTTGAAACTCGGATCGAAACCCAGTTCTTCACATCACTTTATTCACACCCCTGTTGTTCACCACAAGATCTGGATGAACGGAGGAGGGTGATAGAACCGGATTTTAACCCTGAAGTTTGGACTGTAACTCGAACTCGGCAGAAGCGGGTGCACGTGGTTTGGTTTACCGGTTGTCTTCTTCACCCGGTTACCCTGAAAGGGGGAGGCGATTTGATCTGTGATTTATCAACATCAGAGAACACCAAGCATCCTCTTCAGTCGGACGGTTTTGATCATTGGGATTCTCCATCTTAAATGCTAGAGGATGATTAATTGTTCCCACAGTTACATTCGGTCTTCAATTACACAGGTTTGTTCGAAGAAATAATTGGGATGGCAATGAATGGGGGCAAAATTGGGAGCAGGGTATGAAAATTGGGGAAATAAGCTTGACCTTTCACATGCCATCTTAAAATTATACTGTATATTTACCATTTTGGACATGGGAGATGCTTATTATAGGTCTATAGATAGGATAAGATATCCATGGTTCCATCTCTGTCATCTACTGATTCACATAACTATGGGGCCATCACATAGAAACATATCTACAACATAACAAAATCATAATCAGTGAGATCCAGGCCATCATCGTAGACCCTGGTTGAATCAACAAAAGGCTTGTTGCAACCTTCAATCTGCAGATAAACAACAATAATAATAGAGTTTGAAAGGTAAGAAATTGGGGGGTAAAAAGTGACTTCTTACTTGTTCATAGAAGAAGTAATCATCCAGATGCGAAGGATTTGATTCTCCCAAGTTTTGTCGATTTCGATGCCCTTCTGAACGTCTTTAGAGCCATTGAAAGCCTTGGTGTATGTGCCCGTGATTAGCGATTTCAGCAGGATCAGGGTCTCGTCCATGTCCCACACGAAACCATCTTCTTCTACTTCTAGTTGTCCATTGATTTTGATCTACGAGTGGGGGAGGTGGTAGATGGTGGTGTTGACAGTGGCGGTGGTAGGTGGGGTGGGGCGGTGGTGGCTGGTTGCGCCGGTGGTGGTTGGGTATAGAGAGAGAGAGATAGAGTGGGTTGGTGGACGGTGCTTGCAGGGGTGGCCGGCGGGGATGGTGGTTGCAGTGGTGGATAGTGGCGGCTGAGGCGGTGGTTGATGGTGGTAGAGATATAGAGATTCAGAGAGCTAGATATGGAAAATGAAGTGAGAGAGAGGAGAATGTGTATGAATGTATGATTTATATATATAAATAATAGTAATAATAATAATAAATATATAGGTAAAAAGACAAAAATACCCTTGGGTGACCAGATTTAACCAAAAAAATTAACTTGGTTTGGCCTAAAGGACATAACGTGCAAAATTTTTCAACATTAAGGACAAAACTTGTCAACTTTTGCGATAAAGGACAGAGCCTGCAATTTGGTGTAAACATAAAGGACAAAACTTGTAATTTACTCTAAAAATAAAAACAGATAGACAAGATGAATCACTTGGCTCTGACTCGTGTTTAGTGTAACCTTTGATTATTTCCGCACTTTTGCACTATTTAAGAGATTATCTTAGTTATTGTAGTAGGCCCATCTTTTGAAGGTGACGTTACCCTCAACCCAGTAGTTTGAGTCAGCAAGGATACAATCCTAAAGGGTCGGATTATTGAAAGATAATTAATTAAGTTATTAATGCGTATTGTGGTAGCCCCCTCTTTTGAAGGTGACGTTACCCTCGGCTAAGTAGTCTGAGTCAGCAAGATACTGTCCTAAGTAGCCGGGTTAAAGTATTAATAGTAGCTTACATATGAGGGGATCAAAGAGTTTGGACCCCCGCCATCCAATACCGGTGGGTATTGAAGGAGGTCCTACTAAATTTGACCCAGGTCCTTGCAGGATCTATACACTGAACAAGGTAAGACTCTTACCAAACCGTTCCCTTAACCCCCGACCAGGTAGCCAACATACCTCCATATAGACCGTGGAGATATGAATGGTGAAAATCTTTTATTTTATATAAACAGTAAAATAATGGCAAGACACCACGGACAAACGATAAGAAAGAATCACCTTCAACATAAGAAACTAGTTATTAAAGTCATTAATACATAACCAAGTAAAAAGTGCGAAAAGATTAAAAATAAAAAGTATTACACTAGACACTTGTCTTTACCAAGTGATGTAAGAGACTTAGGCAAACATGGCCTTTGATTGTCAAGAACTCTTACGATCAATCTTGGATCCCGAGACGACTCACACACTCTATGATGGACAATGGATGATGGTGGTGGATGATGGTGTTGTGATGGTGGTGGGTGGTGGGTGAAGTGTGAGAGAGGTGGTGTGCCAAGGGATGGTTTGCAAATGAGCCAAGCACCCCTATTTATAGCCTGAACAGTAGCTCGGGCACGGCCCCGTGTCCAGTGGGCACGGCCCCGTGTCCATCCTCTTCTCTGTCTTCATTAATTGCAGTTTGTCTGCATTAGTTGACCACGCCCCCGTGTCCGCTGTGCACGCCCCCGTGTGCAGAAGCATATATGTACTATCAAGATTTGCCTGGATTCTGCGAATCTTATAGTTGACCACGGCCCCGTGTCCGCTGAGCACGACCCCTTGGTGGGCGATAGAAGCTTCTATAGCTTTGTCTTTTATGCTGGCACTTGGGCACGCCCCCGTGTTCACTGAGCACGGGGCGTGTTCAGCCTTCTGTTCTCTTGTTTTGCTTGGGAAGATGCTGTCGGGGAGGTCGGGCATGCTACGTTTGTTTCTTTTCTTGTATTTATGTTAGATTTAGCTGCCTTTTTTGCTTCTTTTGTTAATTTGAGCTCATTTAATCCTGAAAATACAAAAGGAAGACAAAAGCACACTTTTTCCAACATTAGTACTAAAAAAGGGTTAGTTTTATGCCACAATTGATGTAATTTATATGTTGCATTTTGCACACATCAAATAGTATCTACACTTGAATCTTTGTTTGTCCTCAAGCAAAATTCTTTATAATGTGGCTTTACACTCCCAAATGGAATGGGTAGAAGAGAAGGTTTTTTTTTTTTGGCTTGTCATAGAGTGTCGGGATTTCCAAGATTCTTTATTAAGTTTTTATTTTTATTTATTTACAATCATATTCGTCATGATTTATTTAAAACATTGCATAAGATAAATTACTTATTAGGGCATAACATGCCTTTTTAAAATTCCATTTATATACAAATTCCATTTTCAATTTTCTAACAGTGGGTTTGTTAGTGAGTCGAAACAGGAGTAATGTTTGATGAATGGAAGCATTATGAGTTCTTAGATGTGGTGTTACGAGGCATGTTCGTGTTAGTTCATTTAACTTTAACCGAACACAAACACGAACATATAATCGAACACATTTTTTTGTTCGTGTTCGTTTATTTAGAAAATGAGCATGTGTGTGTTCGTTTATGTTCGTTCGTTTAAAACCTAAACGAACAGTTCACCAACATAAACGAACATAAACAATTTGAAGTTAGATGTTGGATAACTGGGTAGATGGGTGTATATTTGGATAGCAATTTGAAGTATTGAAGCCCTATTTTGTGTTTATACTGATATAATAGGTAATTTGGGAAAATGAGAATCTGAATTTTATAATATGGTTAAAGCCTACGAATATGGCAGTTTGATTTGGACCAGAGACGAGTGGGGAATACTATAGGCCCGTTAAATAGGTAACCTAATGCTCTTCTCAACTTTTTTGTTGAGTGTACTTTTTTAAGAATTACATTTGGTTGCTATGCCATCCAAATTTTAATAAAGATTAGAGGTGGCAAGATGGGCATTCTAGGCCAATTTTGTAGTACGGGTCAGGTTATGTTGAATCAACCCGAAAACACCTTTTAGTCTATCGTTTATAATAATTACTTTGTTTATCATTACAATAATAATCTAAACTTTTTACACAGTTCATCTAGGAGGTTCTATGCTTAAGAATGTAGCCTTTGGTATACTTTCAAGTTTCAATCCATTTGTTCCATTTTTACTTTTTAGCCATTTTTTTAATTTGACCCGTTTAAGATAAAATAAAACCCAAATCAACCCTTTTATAAGTAAAAGGACTAGAGATTAAACTTACAGCTTTGATGTTTGTGGGCACGCATATAAGGAAGTGGCTGAAATCATAGGACAATGTAGGAGTGGTGGATGGAACTCGGTTCGAAAATAGGTATCTTTTTAATATTCATTTGGTTTCGGGAGGTCAAATGATCTTATTATGGGATAATGCGCTTAGGCCATGAGGTATACTTTAACCATTTTTAACTCCATATAAGCGCCACATCACCCGTTTGTTTCCCTTTTACTCCATCTCATCCTAAAGAAATGGTTTAACATTGTTAACTCTACCTCACCCACCATTTTTAATTATTTTGATATTAAATATTTAAATTAACTACAAAATAAATAATAATACTAATACCATTTCATTAACTTCTTAGCTAAAATAAACAATTATAATAAATGACATTAATTTCTTATTCATTTTTGCCTATGTTAACATGTTAACCAAGGGAGGTTTTAACACCCTTTAACATGAGGAGGGAGTGGTTTGAAAGACATGTTGGCTTGCCATGTCATCTTTAATACCAATTAAGTTAGAGTACACCCCAAGGCCTTATAACCGATGCTTATGAAGTGATTATCAACTTTTTATTTGTATATTTTACAGATTAACTATTGGTGTTCGTTATGGTTATAAATATATAACTTATTGTGTTTGTTTTTATTTTCATTCTTGGTCAATTATTAGAGCGAGCCGTCTGAAGTCCAAATCGAAGCAACCTAGCAGATTCTGTAGTTTACGATTGTTACAATACAGTTCAAACGCCATTTGATCTACAATTGTAAGTTTTTATTTTATTAGCATTAATGTTGATCTAAATATATATGACTTCTGAATTATAATTAAAATAGTTTACCTGAACTTGAAATGAAGTAGAAAATTATTATTGTTGCTTTGATTGCATGTTCTGAAGCAACATTTGGGAATGTACACATCATTCATGTTTACATGCAATAGATGTTTTTAAGTTTGATTATGATTTTGCAGTAGCTTAGCTTCTCTATTATCAAAAGTTTTTCATTACTCTTAGAGTGTTGTATATAGGTTTTAAATCTTACATCGAGATACTTTACTTCTCATCCTCACTAAACCTCAATATTAATTGTAAGTCATCTAAACTAAATGTTACAGGTTTTAACACCGTCAACGTATCTACGTTTTGCACGCATAATGGAGTTTGGTGCTGATCGGATCCCCACCGGATCTCCACGGCAACGTGTGAGTTTCGGAGTCTGCAATGTTATCATACAAATAATGATTCAGTTAAGCGCAACGTGGCGCTGTGTATAAAGGTGATATTTGGTTTTGAATAGACAAATAAAAATAAATTACAATTGTGCTAATCTTTAGAAATAATGTTCAATGAACAATTACTATTTGATGTTTAATTTTATTAGAATAATATAATTTGGTCATTGTTTCAGATTATGAGCTCTATGAGATGTTTAAAGTGTTTTATTTTTCTAAAATTACACTTTCGTGACGACTTCAATTATGTAATATTTAGGTTTTCGCTCATATGAATTGAAGTGTTTATTGATAGATCAATGATGGGTCTACATGTTATTTCTTGAATTTGCTTAAATAGAAGTACTAATTCCAAAGAAGGTTCGGATTCTGATCCATTTTTTTTCCAATTTCTCAAAAAATTCAAAGTTAGTCACTAGACCCTTTAGACGTGAAGCCTAAGTTTGGAAAGGACTAGAACAAAAATAATGATATACATGGGCTTCAATGCCAGTAGATATTATATGTTTATATTAAGTCACCCGCGAAACTCGCGGGATCTTAGGCTAGCGAACTTATATAACTTAATAAGTCATTTTGTGAAGGAATCCCAAACACCCCAAAAAGAATTACATGATCATTATTATATATATCAAATAGTATCATGTGTTTGCGCCAGGGATCTTTTTGGCTTTTCAGATTGACCACCAACTTCAAAACAACTCAAACCCTAGCCGCATGTTTCCTTATACCTTTCATACAAACACAAACCTGCACATAATCGAGAGAGAGAGGCTCCCCCACCCTCTCACTCATCTGACTTTCCGGCAACGAGAGAAGGGGTTTCCGGTGCCGCTTTTCCGGCAAGTCACACCCAACAAAACCAAGCTCTTCATCCCTCTCCCTCTCTCCAACCCTCGCTTCTCTCTGTCTGATGGAGTAACGGCCGACCACCGGTGGGTGGTGGCGGCGCACGGCAACAGCAGTCGTAGAATGCGGTGTCAGAGTGTTGGATCGAGGTGGAGGAAGTGTGGAGGTTTCCGTTCACCTGCATCATATTCATGGCATCATGATGCTCTGATTTGTGGTTACGAAGCCTACACATGATGGAATACATTGGTGTATAAAAAAATTAGATGAAGATTGATCGGAGGTAAGCACCATCCCAACACCGCTAATACATCTACTCTCGCTCTGGCGGAGATTCAATCGCATGGAACCCTTTTCAATTTCAATCCCCCTTTCCACTGCAAGGTAAAAAGATTTAATTTCTATTTTTTATACTATTAACTTTATCGTATAAAGATGCCTGCGTTTGATTTAGTTATGGGTTTTTGATTACTCAGTTCTTGATTATTTGTGGGTTTATGATTGTTTAATTCGTGGGTATTTTTTGTTCTAGGGTTTCGGATTATAACGAATCTGTAAAGATTTTGAATTGGTTTGTGTGTATTTGGGTATATGTTTATAGGTTGTTATTGGTTTTCTTTTTGTTATGTGATAATTTTGAAATTTAATCTGTTGAATTGTGTAACTCATGCTTGAATAATTAGTTTTGACAGTGCATAAGTGATTGGTTTTTGATAATTAACTAAGAGAGCAGAAAACCGCTGCCGCCGGCGGTCTGTTGGTTCATGGATACATCGTGTTGGGTTATATGTAGAACGTACCCGATACTTGCAATGAATCGAAATCACAGATCGGATTGGAGAGATGAAGAACAACGAAAATTAAACTTGGATTCCTCTTAGAATCGTGATACACTTTCAGATCAAACTATTTGTGGGTATACACAAATATTTAATCGGATAAGACCAAGAGGTATGACAAGAACGAACTTGATTTTTGTTTGAGAAAACCATACCCACTGATCTTGTTCAATCAGTTTTTGATGTCGACTAAGAAAACCGTACATCGTTGTGTTACCGTGCGCCCTTTTTTCTTGTCAGTTTCTTGTTTTTAAAACAATTACTCCCATAACCCATCGTTGGATCCATAATTAAAGGCCCAATAATTATCAAAAGGCTTAATAAGTGTAAACACTCAACTTCACCATTAAGCCCAATTAATTTAACCATTAAGCCAATTCAATTATGACAAGGCCCATCAAATTATATATTAAATTTGATTAAACAAAACCGATACCCGATCTTATTAAATTAAATCGAGCCTGCACTCCCGCATCTCCTAACTCGTTTAATTTTAACAAGATCGACTTAGTCGACAAGCTAATCCAATACCACCAAAACATGTCGATAACACTAAAATTACCAACATTCCTCCCCCATTTTAGTGATATCCATGATTAACTTCAAACACTTCTCAAACAAACACAAACTTATGCATAAATGAAATATCGTGACGATTGAATTTCACATTAGTATATTACACGTTCCAAATATTCGAATATTAGGGTGTCGCTATGGATTGAACCCTTTCTATTCATAATGAATACATGAAGATAATATACACATAAGTTCACAAATTCATTGTTCTTACTTGACACAATATTTTACTAGCCTGTGTCCTATCCTTCAAAGAGTATATCAAAGCCAAGTCCAAGCTTCTTGAAGCGGCTAAACTTCATACTCTTATAGGTAGTTCTTTTATTCTCGCACCTGCAAATGCAATTTTTCAAAGAACTATTAAGTAGTTATACTTCAACCTCCTTTATCTTGCAGTCTGAACACAACCTTGGGATGAATCTGATCATGTGTTCCAATATCTTTATGACAAGCTTTCCACATTGAATTCTGCATCTAACGTTGTATTAGATGGGAATTGGGTATCTTGACATAAGATATTAAAGTGTGGACTTTAAACCCATCCCTCTGACTGACTTATTCACGAGATCTCTCCTAACTCTTTAGTTAGATAATCAGTCAAATTAAACTCAGATCTTAGAAATTCAACAGATATCACTCTACGCATGATGAGCTCATGAGTCATGCTATGTATAACACACAACCGTCTAGACTTTCCATTATACACCTGGCTATAATCCTTAGCCAACACTATCACACTTGATAGATATTGGTGATATCGGTCTTGACCACAGAAGAATCTCATTGATCAAATTTCTTAGCCATTCAGCTTCTTTAACAGCTACGGCTAAAACTACAAATTCAGATTCCATTGTTGAATTTGAGATGCAAGTTTGCTTCTATAAAGCCTAGGAGATAGTACCTCCACCAAGTAGGAATACGCATCCACTTAGTTATACAACTTGCATCAGAAATACCCTTCTAAAACTGAAGGAAAACCTTAATAACACAAGCCATATATCATGGTTCGTTTTAGGCATTCAAACAATCTATTCACAACTTGCTAATGCCTTGTACAAATCACAACATACATTAGGCATCCAATTGCTTTGAACACTCCATCTGGGAAACATATTCATCTTGATTACGCGCAAGTCAGATATTAGGACCTATAAGAGTACTAACCGGAGAACAAACAAAGTAATTGGATTTCTACAACACTTTATCATTGCAATGAGAATGCACCATTAATACACTCTTGTTCGTCCCTTTTATCCTTATTCATAGAATAACAAAATCCTCCCCCAGGTCCATCATATCCATCATATCGAAGGATAACTTCTTTACCAGTGGATTCAAGACTGCTGCATACATATTTATCTTCTTGGTTCAGAAGAAACCCATTAGATAAATCACCTCAGCAGTGCTTGTTTAAGTTTTGCCCAAGAATTGATCATCTTCAATATTAAAACTATATTGATCCTGATGTCCAACCTAACTCCTAGTCCTTTCAACTAAATAAAGATGAAAGTCCGAATAAAAAGACTTAACTTTCCTTGTTCTCATGCTTTTTCCTAGGTTCAAAAGAATAGATACACTGTCAGTACCGGCGTATACTTTATCAGAATCAACTACATTCTCAATAGAATCGGAAACCCTGTTCTGAGAATTACGGATGATATCCCTTGATTCTATGACAGTTTTTTTCATACTCGTAGTCATTAGTTTTAAAACATAGAACCAATAGACTTATGAATTTAGCATAGCCTATGAATATACCATCTATTTCTTTCTCGCCTAAACTATTTCTTTTAGGTTGAGTAACACTTACAACAACACTATAACTCTAAACTTTTAGATAGCTCAATATCAGGCTTTTGCATCTAAGTTTATCAGGGGTAGTCTTGTTCCTTTTATTAGGAACTCTATGTAGCAAATAACATGTTAACATAGCCTAAAAATTTTCACTTAGACACGACTTGTATAACACGGATTTAACCATTTTTAAGAAAACATGTCAATCAACATCATGAGGGCATGCTTAGCAATAGAAAGATATATGAATTAATATGTTAAACGGCTCAAACTATTCCCTATTAAAATAACCACTAAATTTAATATCATTCAAAAGTACATAAATAAGTGACCTTACTTATCCCGTTCAATTCATATATCAAACATGCCAATTAGCCTTATTTCATTCACAAAGGCACATAACATAACATGTTATAATTTAACATCAATTTCCTTTATTTTGCTACATGGTTCTTGTGTGTGTTTCAACAAACACCTGGTGATCATATTACATTTAGTCATATAGCATGCTTATTTTATAAAATCATCTACCTATATACATAAGGCGTTCATACAAATCATGTTTTCCGTGTCATGCAATCAAGATTATTTACAATCTAAGAACAACTTACCTTATAGATAGTTAACCAAACACTACTGTGGGTTAGATACGAAATTAGTAGGAATAATTTAACAAGTATCATGTTCACACAGTTCTTTAATCATGCATAAGTATAAAATCGACAGCCATTAAAATGACTCCTGTAACGCACCCGCGTCAGTGAACCCTACCCACTAAGCACGTAAAATTCCCCCATACTTACCCGGTTCAGTTCACATCCATGATTCATTACACAAATGGATCACAAGCGATCTCAGTTTCTAATTAAAATACTTTACATGTCCATGCATCAATACACTTGTTTTATTTGATCAAATAATTAATTATTGGCTTCATCACTTGCAATTTGGTTCACTAAACCCTGTATATAATACCAAAATAAATTTATGCATAAAAGGAAATAACTTATCTGTAATTTGAGTTGATCGGAAGCAAGAAGACCATTGTTCCTTCAATTTGTATCAAGAATAGCCCTTTAAACGCTCGATGATTGCAAGACCGCGTGTTGTCCTTCTTTGATTTTCCAATTTCAAATTACAACACTCCATGGGTTTTGTTATGGTCGCTATTCACATCAGAAGTGTTGTTATTGGTTTCACCATGTGCCATATATCAAATCTCTACTTGTATGTGGTGTCAAAGTATCCTTTATGATCTTTCACATACACCCATGTACCTATGTGGCTATGTATGTCCTCATGTACCATATAAACACACAGGTCTATATGTGTAAGAGATCAATATATATAGAAGTATGTCTCTGCACATGCACATGCACATTCATCCCATAGGTTATATATATACCATAGTATACGTGTCTATACACACACACATATATATATATATACACGCAACCATCGATGACCCCCATTTAGCACAACCCCAACAATTTATGTTCATGAGATCATATATCTAGCGAATGAGGAAACACATATAAGCAAGCCTATGTGTATACGCAACCATTGTTGTGTCATTAGTTGTCAAGGGGGTGATGAACCCGGTTTTGATGTCCGCCGCCGGCTGCCAGGCCAGGCGGCAATCACTGTGTCCTCCGCGCAAAAGAGAAACTGTGATGATAGTCACTTCTTCTCTTTTATTATCTAGTTACCTTTCGACCAAGATTAACCGACAATAGTACACGAGTTTTACGGTTGTCTAACTGATCAGAACCAACTATTCTAAAATCTTCTTCTACTTGTTTTGTATATATATATACATATATACACACACTTTGTACATGAACCTTTTAGTAAAACAGGCAAAACAAATGTACTGGTTTGTTCAAAATTTTTGAAATTTGACAACTTATATTACACCAAACTTCAAATTTACTTAAAACTTTAAATTGATATTTAATTTATCAAATTTCAATACAACTCTTAAACAAAATGTGTGACTTCACAATTTGTTTGCTTTTCCTTTGATTGGCCAACGTGAATATGGGGTGGGTAAAACAATCCCACTATCAAGAAATTAAAAGAATAAATTAAAACTAACCAATCAAAGACGTGAATTTGGTTTGTTTTTACCCATCTTGCAAAACAAACTTGGTCAAAAGGATACCGAACCAAATCAGATTACCTTTGTCGTTCGAAAACGGTGTACAAAACCGGTGCCAAAATTGCGATTGAGAGGGACAGTGACAATCAACTTAACAGAGATGAGTTCAATTGATACGGTCCTTCAATTCTGGTTGACTTTAACAGCCCTTCAATTTCTTCTTCATCTTCCCAACATCAAACAACACAAACTGAAACTTTGTTGTATAGTCTGAATTTTCGAACCATTCTTCTCTTCCAAATCGCGAGTATGATCCACAAGTAGTTTGATCTTTGTTGGGTTATATGTAGAACGTACCCGATACTTGCAATGAATCGAAATCACAGATCGGATTGGAGAGATGAAGAACAACGAAAATTAAACTTGGATTCCTCTTAGAATCGTGATACACTTTCAGATCAAACTATTTGTGGGTATACACAAATATTTAATCGGATAAGACCAAGAGGTATGACAAGAACGAACTTGATTTTTGTTTGAGAAAACCATACCCACTGATCTTGTTCAATCAGTTTTTGATGTCGACTAAGAAAACCGTACATCGTTGTGTTACCGTGCGCCCTTTTTTCTTGTCAGTTTCTTGTTTTTAAAACAATTACTCCCATAACCCATCGTTGGATCCATAATTAAAGGCCCAATAATTATCAAAAGGCTTAATAAGTGTAAACACTCAACTTCACCATTAAGCCCAATTAATTTAACCATTAAGCCAATTCAATTATGACAAGGCCCATCAAATTATATATTAAATTTGATTAAACAAAACCGATACCCGATCTTATTAAATTAAATCGAGCCTGCACTCCCGCATCTCCTAACTCGTTTAATTTTAACAAGATCGACTTAGTCGACAAGCTAATCCAATACCACCAAAACATGTCGATAACACTAAAATTACCAACACATCGTCTCCGGTGGTCTGGATTTTAGGGCAACGTCGTTCGTTGGAACCCTAGACAGGGTAGTCTTGCATTTTTTACGGAAGTGAGACGCGAGAGAGAGAGAGAGAGAGAGAGCAGAAAACCGCTACCGCCGGCGGTCTGTTGGTTCATGGCTATAGAGCCATCGTCTCCGGCGGTCTGGATTTTAGGGCAACGCCGTTACGGTGGTTTAGGTCTTCAGCTGGCGGTTGATGACGTTGAATTTTCGTTGCCTAACCTTCCTTCATCCACGACTCTATCTTACCACCAGAAGGGGATAAGAGAAAGAAAAGAAAAGGAGACTCTGGTCGATATCTCCGAGGTCTAAGCTTAGAGGCATTCTCGCACAATCACCCTAATTCAACTCCATCTCTGCTCTTCTGTCCGATCTCTCACTCTTCTTCTTCAATTTACTTCTATTTCCACCATTTTTTTGCCGTTTTACACCAATTAAGACTTCCTGTGAACGAATCAGCCTTTGATTCGTTGATTCCTTTGTTCAATTTGATCACCGAAGCAAAGGTTTCAACTGTAGTTGATCTTAATGTGTATGACGTTAGATATGAATATGAGGAACAAAGAAAAGTATATGTAAATTTGCTAATATTTATATAAATCTTTAAAATGTGTTTCTTTATGTATTTAGTCTAGAGCTTCCACAAAGTTAATGGTTATATGTATGTACAGGAAGACACACAGGTACATCAGCGCTGTTGGTGATGACAACTAAGATTGTGTTGAGTTTAAAACATGTGATTGGCACTCCTTGGTGAGGAAGAATTGCATGCAGCAGTGAAATTGCAACCTAAGAGCTGATCTGGGGATTTCTGCACTAAGGTAAAAGTTATCTTAATTTATATGTCGGTGTTTTTTAATCTGTGTGTTTTGTAAAAACTGGTGTTCAAGTGTTCAACTCAATCAAGGACTACCATTTCAATGTTAATTTAGCCTGTTTTTATGCTGACTTTGAACTACTCGAGGTTGCATGAAACTCAATTATGGACTACCATTTTAGTTTTGAAAATACAAATTGAAAACAGTTGTGTAGTTTGGCTGCTGTTGTGCAGTTTAGATGTTGCTTCCATCAGTTTAAAACTAAAATTGCAAGATCTAGGAATTTATTTCAGTAATTCTTTTTGTGTGCTTTAATCCGCAGCGAAGCGCGGACTGTACTGATTATCGGGTTATCAACCACGCCGCAACGCGGCGGGTCAACACCTAGTTATTAAACAAATCCTTTAAAAACTTCATCATCACTCCGTTAATAACCTAACAGATTCATATTCATACAGAATAAAATCAAAAGAAAAAGGAACAGAACCTCCGGGCCGCATTCTTTTCCATAACGCAAACGCCAATCGTGATTTTCCGATCAGCTTCGTCGTTTTCACATTTCTTCGACATCTCTGTAATCGATCCAAATGCAGCTTCTAACAGTATACGTCTAGACGAATCAATTCGATTTCAATTTTCAAACTGATCGAATCAAACAACTAAACATAGGGATACATAAACACCTAAATTGATGCCAGATCTATTGGGTGAATTCAACAGCGAAACGTAAACATAGGGACGAACGCAAACACCTCAGTGGAAGTTGAAGGTCATCGAGAGAGAGGACTGAGGATAGGATCACTTCATCACCGTCCACCACCACCACGGTACTATAGTGAAATAATAGAACTGTTATTCAAATTGACTATTGTATTGCATTAGTAAATTAACTTTTTTTAGATTTCTTTTGTCGAACATGTTCATTAATTATTGAATTAAATTATGGGTATGTTTGGTATGCAGCTTTTAGGAGCTTCTAGCTTTAAGCTTTTAAGAAAAAAGCTCCTGCTCAATAAAAAGTCTTGTTTGGTTTAAGGAGCTTGAAGCTTTTGGTTGAACGCTACTACTGGTAGCGTTTAGAATGAGCTACAAGCTTTTAGGGAAAAAATGACTATTTTAACCTCTAAAAATAATAAACTTTTTAATGCACAAGCTTTTTAAATTTTTAATCATGTCCATTTTGGTCATTTTATACATTTTTTAAAAGCTCAAGCTACTCTGCCAAACATCAAATATATCTAAAAAGCTACGGCTACCAGCTACAGCTACCAGCTTCCAGCCACCAGCTACTTTTACCAAACATACCTTATGTTTGTTTTGTTTTCTGTAAGACCATGGGTGTTGTTGCCCAACTTTTTTCCCTCAAACACGCCCACCCCCACCCCTAGGCATTATTAGGCGTTATTGTTCAAAAAAGCCCCCTAGGCGTTTTTTAAATCACGCTTTGTGCAAATTTGAAAGACCAATCACATTTAATCTTTCTTTTTTTGGCCAATAGCTTTTTTGTTGGGTTTTTTATTTTTATTTAATTCTCTACACCCTTTTAACATAATGCTCATATCCCCACTACTCCAATTTTAGAAAAAAACGCCCAATAATGCCCCTTGCTGAATGTACTGCCACATGACGGAAAATGCCCAAGGGTAGGGGCATTATTCACCCTTACCACTACGCATGGTCTTAGACCTCATTTGTAATTGTTATTATTAGTTTACTATGTAAGTTTCTTTTTGTTATAGATTTTTTAACCTCATTTGATTTTGATTGTTGTCTATCATGTTTCAAATGTTTATATTTATTGCATGGAGTGGGAGCTTTATGTTCTTATTGAGATGGTTTCGTTGTTCAAACTGGTTCAGTACATAAACTCATAAAGGAAACTTATTTAACATAATAATAAATAGATGTTTTACATTTCACTCAAGCACACAATGCATATATGCAAAATAATACCGCATCGAGCTTTTGCTCGCATTTCTCCTCAAGTGTCTGATTCCTGTTGAACCATTTTTCACATTTTTATTCCTTCGGAGACTTACACCATGATCTAACTTGCTAACCGGTCACTTGATTTTTCGCTTTTGGTGATGTTGACTTTGTAGGAGAAGACTTGCCAGTTATTGCTTTCTTCACCTTGGCGATTGAATGTTTGACCTTTGAACCAACACCTGATAATATATTATGAGATTTCTTATGAGCCTTGACTTCCATGTCTTGTGATGCTTCTACCATAACCGGTGCATCAGAGCATGAACCCGTTTTTTCATCTTCTTCATGATCCTCCTCTTCTTCATCTTCTTCATCCGTTTTTACTCCACTTTCTTCTTTCTCTACTGACTCAGACTTCTCTTTTTGATCTACGGAAACTGTTGTATTGACTTTTAAATTTCCTGCCTCGGGAACCAATGACTTTGCGACTGGCTCCGCTTGCTCGTCTGATGAATCTATTTTCTCGGTCAAGATCTTGATCTCAGTGCTCTCTTTTGGTGATTGCTTATCTACAGTGCAAGCTGGAACTTCACGGTTTTGTACTTCTGGATGAGTTTGACTTACGTTTATAAGGTCATCTGGGACATATTTCTGAGAAATCTTCAAGTCCTCTGCAGCTGCAGTACCAAGAGTCTCTGATGCATCGAGTTTCAATGGTTCCTGCAAAAGATTACAGTGTATTAGTTGTGGAAATGGTCATTCATCTAACTTTGTTGTAGTAATGTCTTTTTGCCTGAATCAGATTTTCATCATTTTTTTAATACCCTATTTTTATTTATTCATTTGTTTTTGCGTTTTTACTTTTTTTTTCTTCTTCGCATTATGTGATACATTATTCAGTTGATGATGATGTTACCTGCTTTATTCCAGAACCCTCTTCTATGGATTTGCTTTGGTCACATGCTGACTCGAGATGCTTATCGTCTTTTAGAAGTCCTGCCTCATGCACTTCAAGCGTCTTATAATTAATGTTGTCAGCTGTTGCATCGATGACGGATGGAACCTCAAGGTCCACACTTCCAACTTCAAGTTCCCTTGTTGAAGTTTTCACCTGTTTGAAGAGAACGGAATGATTTCATAATAAGCTAAACAAAAAGTGAACTGAATATGTGGAAGAAAAGTGCATACATCTTCAACTGGAATCACATCCTTTATGCTTTCATCTGCTTCTGTTTTCTGATCTTTTTGATTCACTTGGTTTGTGTCAAAATGCCGTGGTTCAATTTCTGAGCATTCTACATTGCTCACAACATCAGCAATTTTAACTTCGGTTTCATGATCAAGATCCTTCTCATGCTTTTGAACATCTGTGACATCTTTCTCTACTGATGGTAGAACCTCCGGATCTTCAGTAATCTTGTCTTCAGGTTTTGCTAGTAGCATCTTGGGGGAAGCTTCTGGAAGGTTGTCTGTCAAAATTGCAGGAGCATTTATACACTCAGGGACTATTTTAGCCGCTTCAGTTGCAATTTCAGAACTTAATATTGAATCATAAGTGGTTTTTTCTGAGTCATCTGTATGCGGCTCGTCTAGTGTTTCTTTCTCCTTTTCTGTCACCGTATCCTCCAACTTTTTGAATTCAGAAGCAACAATTTCACTGTCTTCATTTGATTTTTTAATTTCAGTGATTGTTTCATCCCTTACACTGAGGTTCTCAGCTGTAAACTTCGCATCTTTTGTATCTTCAACCGAATCTTTTGTTTCAAGAAGTTCATCGCTCCTTGAACTTGACCTTTCAATCTGTTTGACGAGAACCTTTGTTAGCAAATTCTAGGAAAAAAAGCAGCATTCTTACGAAAGTTATTTTTGAACATTAAAACAGACCTGGAAAACATCTGTGTCTGATGTCAATTGAGTAAGCTTAGCTTCCTCATTGATAATATCTTTGATGCTTTTCTGGTCTTCTGAAAAAGTTTGTAATTCAGATATCGGTTTGTCATCCTTTTCTTCCAATATCTCTCTGTCTGCTAACTGAGAAGTGAGTGCACCCTGTTCTTCAATAGTTTCTCGTGTCTTGCAGGACACGTCTTCTTCTAGTTTCATGCTATCTTGGCCATTCAAGGGAGTATCAGTAGATTCTATTTCTGGTATTGGCTTTGAGTATTCTATCTGCTAAATTAATTTTCATCTTAGAATTATTATATTAATAAATAAAAAAAATTAAAATATAGTTTTCTTCTTATTGACCTCATTTGCCAACTCCTTTTGAACTGGTGTTGGTGTACTATCGAGTTCTGTAGGACAATTATCTTCCTCTGAAACCTGTTTTTCAATTTCATTTCTTTCCTTTTCTTTTTCCGTCTCCACAGCAACCTCCTTGATTCATATAACATTGGTATGTAAACAAAACTTTTCTATTATTTTGTAAACAAGAAACTCTTATCACCTAGTGTTATTTTTACGTACCTCGTCAGTCAAGATGATATTCTTTGTTGTCTCATGCAGATTTTCTATGCCTTTAGTCTCAATTTCAGGTGCAAGTGTGTCATCCTCTTCTGTATCTTTTGCGCTCGTATGCTCCAACTTCGATTCTGAAGTCTGTTCATTTGTTATGTTTTCAGATGTGATGTCTGATTGTTCTGGTTGAGGTTTTGTTTCAATAGTAACCTGATCTTCTATCACGGGTTCATATGTGGGTTCGAGTTCTCCATGTATTTCGCGATTCTATTTTGCAAAAAAAGAACACAGAGAGATGGGATGGCATTAAATTAAAAACGATAATCTTGTTGATAGCTAGAGTGAACATTTGTACAAGAAAAGATGTTCTTTTAATTTTCTAAACAACAATGCTATTATACACATGGATTATGTGTCCTCATGCTTGTTAAGTTAGAATTCTTTACAAGAAAATACCACATTGGATGTAATACTTTCATAACTTTGTATGTGTTCTATAAGAAGAAATCATTGAAAAGGAAGAATGTGATTTTGATGATACTGTGCGGTCATCATCTCTTTACCTCGCTAAACTTATGGAGCCAATTCTACGTGTGTCGGTTTTTATTAAACTGGATTCTATCTAAATTTAAAAGTAGGGGTAGTAAATTGTTTTCTGACCTCTTTAGTTGAGGCATTTTCTTCTATGATCAAGTCACTACTCTTTGCTTCGTCACTCTCGGTGGGTGCTTTCGTGACATTTTCTTCTTCTTTATCTGATGCACTTGAAATTTCATTAGTTTTGGTGTCCTGTTCTTCCACACTGTTTTCAGCTGTTGTTGCTAAGACAATGCGTTCTTCCTTCACTTTTGAGTCTTCTGACTCAGCAACTACTTCGGGGATTTGTACATCACAATCAGATTCAAGAGCTCGTGTGGCTAACTTCTCACTTTCTGAAGGATAAGCAGTAGATTCTGTGTTTGACAAGTCAACTGACTCTAGTGTTGCACCGTCTTCTAGAGAGGGACTTTTTTCTTCCTTTGGTTCTTGATCAGTTATATCAGTTGTAACTTTCGACACGCAACTGATATCTTCTTTACCCTGTAAATCTTTTTGTCCTATCTGGGCATCTACATTCACTTCTGTCACCTCAGGGTTTTCAACAGACATCTGCTTCAAAAATTTTCATTTTAATACTTATAGACATGAAGCGAATATTATTTAATATTTTTTTTTCATCCAAACTGACCTCATGTACCGTTTCCTTTTGTTTTTGTGCTGATTTCTCCTCGAGTTCTGGGGAATAAGTATCTTCCTCAACAATCTGTTCTTTGAAGTCACTTACTTCCTTTTCTTTTTCTATCTCCAAAGGCACCTGTTCAATCTGAATAAATCTTATGTAAGCAAGCCTTTTGGGTGACTTGAAAAATAAAAATAAAAAGTCAACCGATATAGCTTCCTACTCACCTCTTTAGTCAAGATGACATCCTTTTCAGTCTTAATGCAGTCTTCGGTGCTATTAAGTTGATTTTCAGTGGTACTGTATGAGTTCTCTGGTTGCTGTGTTGATCCAAGTGTTTCAAGATTCTGTTTTGCATAAAGAAATGGAAGGAGTGAGCTAAATATAGGCAAGAGCATATATGTTGAGGAAGATGTGCTTTATGCTATGCACACGAAAAATGGAAAAAAAAATGTTTTGAACTGTAAGGAAGTTATTTTTTCTGCCTGACCTCATAACTTGAAGTCTCTTTTGTTGCAACCCTGTTTTCTTCATTCGCATACGTTTCTGTTTCTGTAACAAGGCACTCTTCTTCCATCTTTAAATCTTCTGAGACAGATTCATGATCTTCTAGTGGCAAGCTTTCACTTACTGTTTTCGCCTTATCCGAATTGGAGGTATCTTCTGCTGAAGTTCCTAGTGAACTGGAGGGCGTGATATCTTCTTTTGGTTCCACTGCCATTGTTTCATTTGAAACAGTTAATATTTCCTTTGATACTTCATCTTGACTGTCATTTTGCTCTTCAACGGGTTCGTGCTTTAGTGTTGAGATATCGATTTCCTTTGTCATTACATCTGGAAAGCACTTCTCTTCTTTGGTAATATTTTCGTTTATATGCTCTGTACTGTCATGGGATGAATCTTCATCTTTTGTGATCTTGTCTTCTGTCTTTTCACTTATGGTTTCAGTTACACATGCCTCGGTCTCCTCAACAATTTGTTCCTTAGTTTGTTCAAGCTCCTTTGACACCTGGTTGTTAACATGTTTTTTCAGTACGCTAATAATTCAATCTATCATTATCATAAAATATAAAGGAAGGGAAGTCCACTTAAGTTGGGTTGTTTTGTTCACATATGCCATTGTCAGTTACTCATACCCATGATATTAGAAATGTTGTTGCAGACAACTTTCCACATTTGGAATGATGTACAAGTAAATTTTTTTTGGAGTAATTAGGATGAATATAAGTTACCTCTTGAGCATGAATTGATTTGTTCTCTACTTCTTCTCCAGTGATCTCTTCACATACCTCCTTGACAGTCTCTTGCTTGATTTCTGTTGTCTGTTCTGTTTTCTGCATCCAATTAGTGTCAAAGAATGTCAAATAAAGCTCAAAATAAATGCAAGAAAAAGATATCATGAACGATAAGGTTATTGTAGTTTTTTTCTGACCTCGTCACTTGAATTTTTTTCCGTTACAGTTTCCTTTTCTTCATCCAAGTGTGTTTCTGTTTCTGAAGTAAGGCACTCTTTTTTCAGCACCGTCTCTTCTGATCTGGGCTCCAATTCAGGGATTTGTACTTCAGAGACAGTTTCAAGATTTTCTATTGGAAATGTTTCAACTTCTGCCTTTTCTTTTTCTAAATTCGAAGCGTTTTCTGTTGAAGTTTCTAATGAAATGGAGGGTGTGATATCTTCTTTAAGCTCTGCTTCTGTTGTTTCATGTAAATCAGTGACCTTTTCGTTGGATACCTCATCTTGACCACTATGCTCTTCTACATGTTCATTCTCTAATGTGCGTCTTTCTTCTTTAGTATCATCATTTGTGTCCTCCACGCTTTCATGAGATAAATCTCTGTCTTCTTTCTTGATCTCATCTTCTATATTATTGTTTATGCTTTTAGTCGGACATCGGAGGGTCTCCTCAACGTTTTGTTCATTAGGTTGTCCAAGCTCCAATGATATCTGTAATATATGTTTATCAAGTATAATTATATATACATTTACTATAAGAATCAGCAAGTAAAATGTATGTGAGATTCTTAATATGGTATCATGGTTTACGCATCAAACTAGAAAGAATAAGCAAATAAATAGCAACAACAAAATGCAAGTCTAGATGAAATGACGTATACGTAAAGCCTTCTAGAGTAGTTAGAGATTACATAGAATTAACATGAATTACCTCTTCAGCATCAACTGATTTGTCCTCTGCTTCTTCTATGAGGATCTCTTTTGGCAATGCACTCACACCTGACCCCTCCTCGACATGTGCCACTGTGGTAATATCTTGATCAAGCGTTGTTTCTTTTATGTCATCATTAGATGCAGTCTGTGAGCTTGTAACCTCAACCTCATCAACTTCGATTTCGGATGTTTTGATCTCGTCTTCCTTTTCCAGTTTTTCTTCTTTGCTCAGTATTTCGTTCTCATTCAGTGTTGTACTGAAACTGTTAGATTGTTTTACCTCTTCTTCAGATTCAACAATTTCTGACTTTGTTGTCTCACATGCTACCTCTGTTTGACCTTTATCTTGCTCTATGGTCTCTTCGTCATCATTTTCTTCATGACTTGCAGTAGTTTTTTCCACATGTTCTGTTTGTGTTGAGCTGGAAACATCAGCGGCAATGACATCCAACACTCCTTGTTGCTCTTTATTTTCTTTTGTTTCATCACTAGATTTGGTTTCTTCAGCATCTTCTTCTGTAGTTGTGACATCAAAACTGTCAGAAGGTTGTCTATCTTCAGATTCAGTCTTTGTTAAATCACTCTCTTCACAAACTTCCTTGACAAAGGGGTTATCCGGATTTTCCTTTCGTTCACCATCAGGTTCAATAGCATTTTCTTCTTTCTTTGTAGGCTCTACATGAGATTCAGTTTGTGTTGAGATACAAACATCTTTTTCTTCAGTTGTTTCAACACTTGGTTTGATCTCATCGTTATATTCCTCTGCCTTTTGTTCTTTTTCAATGTTTTCTTCGTCATACTGCTCAGTTTTCTGTATGAAAAAGTAGTTTAATCATACAGGCTAAACAAAGAAAATGAAACATGTTGAGTTTAATGTATAGGCTTAAAGTTTGTGAAAACACCATAAAACCAGACCAAAGATTTGTTAAGAAAGAAATTTAAAAGTTTCTACCATCACTACTGCTTGTTTAATGACATAAACTGATTTAGTTCTCTATTTTTACATACTTTTATTATGTCTAGAAATTGTGTTCCATCTTGTTTAGTCCATTAAAGGGTATATTGCATAAGGTTGATGGAATGCACTAGGAAAACGATTTGAATTGTTGGGAGCTACTTAGGATGAACATGAATTACCTCTTGAACAATAACCGATTTATCCCCTTCTTCTGCTTTGCCGATGGCCTCTTTTGTGATTGTGCTTAGACTCTGCTCCTCCTCAAAATAGGCCATTGCGGTAGCATGTTCACCCGTATTTGTTTCTTTAATATCCTCTTGTTTCTTTTCGAGATTTTCTTCTCTGCTCACTGTTTCATTCTTATCATTCTCAATAGCTGTTTCATCCTTCTTCTCGTCCCTTTCAATAGCTTCTTCATCATGTTCTATATGTGTTGAGCTGCTGGTGGAAATGACATGCTCGGCATCTTTTGTTTCAACACTAGATTTGATTTCTCTAGTATCTTCATCTACCCTTTCTCCGCTTTCAATAAAGTCGCCTTCGTTACCTTCATTGTGGTAGTTCTTTTCTTTCAACTCTTCTTTTTCTTCAGATTCTTCATTCTGTGAGCTTGTAATGTTGTTCCCACCTTGGCTTTCTGCTGACGTGTTGACCTCTTGATCTTTTTCTTGTTCATCTTCTTTGAAAGTTGTTATCTCCTTCTCGTTTATCTTGACATTGGAACCATCCGAAAGTTTCAATCCTTCTTGAAGTTCAGTCTTTTCTGGGCTCGTCTCTTCACATACCTCCTTGACAGACTCTTGCTTGATTTCTGTTGTCAGTTCTGTTTTCTGCATCCAATTCAGTGTCAAATTATGTTAAATAAAGCTCAAAATAAATGCCGGAAAAAAAATAATGAAGGGTATGGACAATGTATTTTTTTTCTGACCTCATCACTTGAAATTTCTTCTGTTATAGTACTCTTTTCTTCATCTAAGTGTGTTTCCGTTTCTGAAATAAAGCACTCGTCTTTCAGCACCGACTCTTCTGTATTGGTTACCAATTCAGGGATTTGTACTTCAGAGATAGTTTTTGAAGTGTCATCCGTTGAAGTTTTTATGGAAATAGAGGGTGTATCTTCTTGAGGCTCTACTTCTATTGTTTCATTTAAACCGGTGACCTTTTCTTTGGATACGTCATCTTGGGAACTATGCTCTTCTACGGGTTCATGCTCTAATGTGCATTTATCTTCGTCAGCAGCATTATCATGTGTATCCTCTTTCTTGATCTCATCTTCTTGGTTATCACTTATGCTTTTAGTCAGACATGGGAGGGTCTCCTCAGCATTTTGTTCATTAGGTTGTACAAGCTCCAATGATACCTAGTTAACATGTTTATCAAGTATATTTAGGTGTATATTCACTATAAGAATCAACAGATTAAACTGCATATGAGGTTCTATATATGGTATTATGGTTTAAGCGTCGAACTAGTAAGAATCAACATATAAAAAACAACAACATATTTCACGTACTAGTTTTTTGTGTCTTTTATGATTAACGCATTGCAAGTTTATTTTGAAAATGATGTACAAGTAAAGCCTTTTAGAATATATAGAGATAATCTAGAATTAATGCGAATTACCTCTTCAGCATCAATTGATTTGTCCTTGTCCTCTGTTTCTTCTACGAGGATCTCTTTAGGCAATGCACTCACACTCTGCCCCTCCTCAACATGTGCCACAGTGGTATTATGCTGATCAATTGTTGTTTCTTTTACGTCCTCACGGGATGCATTCTGTGAGCTAGTAAGCTCAACACCACCACCTTCGACTTCTGATGTTTTGATCTCGTCTTCCTTTTCCTGTTGTTCTTCTTTGCTCAGTGTTTCATTCTCATTCAGTGTCGTACTTAAAATGTCAGTTTGTTTTACCCCTTCTTCAGATTCAACAATATCTGACTTTGTTGTCTCACATACTACCTCAACCAAAGGGCTTTCAGGCTTCTCCGTGGTCTCTACATCATTGTTTTCTTCACTTGATGTACTTTTTTCAATAGTTTCTGTTTGTGTTGAGCTGCAAACATCAGAGGTAATGACATTCAACACCCCTTGTTGCTGAATATCTTCTTTTGTTTCATCACTAGATTTTGTTTCTTCAGTATCCTCATATACACTCTCTCTTGTTTTGACTTCAAAACTGTCAGAAATCTGTCTCCCTTCAGATTCATTCTCTTCACATACTTCTTTGACAATGGCATCATCCGACTTTTCCTTTTGATCACCATCAGGTTCAATAGCATTTTCTTCATTCTTTGTAGGCTCTTCTTGAGATTCATTTTGTGTTGAGATACAAACATCCTTCTCTTCATTTGTGGTAGCATGTTCGCCCATCTTTGTTTCTTCTACATCCTCTTGTTTCTTTTCGAGATTTTCCTCTCTGCTCACTGCTTCATACTCTTCGTGTTCTATAGCCTTTTCACCATTCTTTTCTTCATTTTCTATTGTTTCTTCACGGGTTTCTATTTGTGTTGAGCCGCAAACATTGGTGGCAGTGACATGCTCTGTATTTTCTTTTATATCAACACTAGATTTGCTTTCTTCAGTATCTTCACCTACGTCTTCTCCACTTTTAATGAAGTCGCCTTCATTACCTTCATTGTGGATATTCTTTTCTTTCAAGTCTTCTTTTTCTTCAGATACTTCAATCTGTGAGCTTGTAAGGTTGTCCTCACTTCGGCTTTCCGTAGGTATGTTGACCTCCTTTTCTTCATTGTCTATGAAAGTTATTTCTTTCTCGTTTATCTTCATATCGGAACTATCAGAATGTTTTATTTCTTCTTCAAGTTCAGCTTTTTCTGAGCTAGCCTCTTCACATACCTCCTTGACTGTCTCTTGCTTGATTTCTGTTGTCTGTTGTGTTTTCTGCATCCAAATAGTGTCAAAGTATGTTAACTAAGGCTCAAAATAAATGCAAGAAAAAGATATTATCAACTGTTAAGACACTGTATTTTTTTGCTGACCTCATCACTTGAAATTTCTTCTGTTACAGTTCCTTTCTCTTCATCTAACTGTGTTTCAGTTTCTGTGATAATGCATTTTTCTTTCAGCGTTGGCTCTTCTAATTCGGGCACCGATTCAGGAATTTGTACTTCAGAGACAGTCTTAAGATCTTCTATCGGCAAATTTTCACTTTCTGCCTTTTCCTTCTCTGTATTTGGAGTGTCTTCTGTTGAAGTTTCTAATGAAGTGGAGGGTGTGATTTCTTCTTTAGGCTCTACTTCTGTTGTTTCATTTAAATCAGTGACCTTTTCTTTTGATACTTCATCTTGACCACTGTGTACTTCAACGGGTTCTTGCTCCAATGTGCATTTTTCTTCTTTAGTAGTATCATCATTTGTATCCTTAACAGTTTCATGCGATAATTCTTTGTCCTCTTTCTTGATCTCATCTTCAGGATTTTCAGTTACGCTTTTACTGAGGTGTGAGTGGGCCTCCTCAACATTTTGTTCACTAGGTTGTGCAAGCTCCAATGGTATCTAGTTAACATGTTTATTAAGTATACATAGATTAGATATATACTAACTATAAGAATCAGCAAATAAATGGTGTACGAGGTTCATAATTTGGTATTGTAGTTTAAGCATTGAATTAATATAAGAATTAACAAATAAAAAGCAACAACATATTTTATGCTTAAAGGGCATGCTTTATACGGTCGTTTGAAAATATAAAATCTTGATAGAAAACTTGAAGTGTCTCCCATCTCAAATGCATCGTTATACTTGAAGCAAGTTTTGTTTATTTGAAGGTACTCCTCTTAGGTGCGACCTATAGACGGTGTATAAATCTTGTTTAAAGCCCTTAAAGGGCATACCTTGTGCTGTTGTTTGAGATTTTCTGACTACTAACTTTAACAGTTTACACACTTTTTAGTTCTCATATACCAACTTTTTTGCGTCTCTTATGATTAACGCATTGCAAGTTTTAGTTGAAATGATGTGCAAGTAAAATTTTTATAATAGTTAGAGATTACTTAAAAAATTACTTAAATTACCTCTTCAGCAACAATTGATTTGTCCTCTGCTTCTTCTATGAGTATCTCTTTAGGTGTTGCACTCACACCCTGCCCCTCTTCGACAAATGTAACAGTGCTGTCATGTTGACCAATCATTGTTTCTTGTATTTCCTCATTGGATGCATTCTGTGAGCTTGTAACAGCATCTCCACCACTTTGGACTTCGGTTTTCTGCATTCAGTTAGGGTCGAATTGTGTTAAAAATAAAATCAATATAAATGCAAGACAGAGGTATTATGGACAGTAAGGGCGCTGTATTTCTTTCTTACCTCAGCACTTGAAATTTCCTTCGTTACGGTTCCCTTTTCTTCATCTACGTGTGTTTCCGTTTCTTTCAACACGGGCTCCTCTGATTTGGGCACCAACTCAGGGATTTGTTCTTCAGAGACAATTTCAAGATCTTCTGTTGGCAATTTTTCACTTTCTGCCTTTTCTTTCTCAGAATTTGAAGTGGCTTCTGTTGAGGCTGATAATGCAGTGGAGGGTATGATTTCTTCTTTAGGCTCTACTTCTTTCGTTTCATTTAAATCAGTGGCCTTTTCTGTTGATACTTTATCTTGATCGGTATGCTCTTTAACAGGTTCTTGCTCTAATGTGCATTTTTCTTCTTTAGTAGTATCATCATTTGTATCCTCCACACTTTCATGAGATAAATCTTTGTCCTCTTTCTTGATCTCATCTTCTGGATTTTCACTTATGGTTGGGTGGGTCTCCTCAACATTTTGTGCATTAGGCTGTCCAAGCTGCAATGATATATAGTTAACATGTTTATCAAGTATAATTAGATAAATATTTACTATGTGTGTATATATACACACATATATAGTTTGATATGTATTTACATATATTTCACACGTCAACTTTCTTGCATCGCTTATGATCAAGGCATTGCAAGTTTTAGTTGAAATGAGATTACTTAGAATTAACATGCATTACCTCTTCAGCGTCAATTGATCTGTCCTCTGCTTCTTCAATGAGGATCTCTTTAGGCTTTGCAATGACACCCTGCCCCTCCTCGACATATGCCGCATTGGTATCATGTTGGTCAGTTAATGTTTCTTTAATCTCATCATTGGATACATTTTGTAAGCTTGTAACATCATCCCCACCACCATGGACTTCTGATGTTTTGATGTCGTCTTCCTTTTCCAAGCTTTCTTCTTTTTCCAGTGTTTCATTCTCATTTAGTGTTGTACTGGAACTGTCAGAATGTTTAACATCTTCTGGTTCTGCTGTTTTTGAGCTTGTTTCTTCACATACTACCTCAACCATAGGGCTTTCATGCTTGTCTGTTTGACCGTCATCATTATCTGTGGGAATGACGTTCAACACCCCTTGTTGCTCAATATTTTCTTTTGTTTCATCACTAGATTTGGTTTCTTCAGTAGTCTCAATTACACTTTCTCTAGTTGTGACAACGGAACTGTCAGAAGATTTTATCTCTTCTTCGGATTCAGTCTTCTTTAAGTCATTCTCTTCACAAACTTCATTGACAGAGGGGTTATCTGACTTCTCCATTTTATCACCATCATTTTGAATAGCACTTTCCTCGTTCTTTGTAGGCTTTTCTTGAGATTCGATTTGTGTTGATATACAAACATCCTTTTCTTCAGTTGTTTCAACACTTGGTTTGATTTCTTCGGTATGCTGCTCTTGCTCATTGGATGCATTTTCCGAGCTTGTGACATCATCACCGCCACTTTGGACTTTTTCTGTTACACAGATCTCTTGTTCCTTCTCTTGATCTTCATCTTTTCTCAGTGTTTCATTCTCATTCAGAACCTCTAAATCATTCTTTTCTGTAGCTTCTTCTTGGGGTTCTGTTTGTGTTGAGATGCAAACATCAGAAGGAACGACATTTGTCAGCATTTGTTGCTCCGTCGTCTCACTAGATCTGATAACTTCAGTATCTTTCTCTGTACTTTCTTCAGTCGTGACAACTTCACATTCCTCATCTTCATTGTGGTGGTCCTTCTCTTGCAAGTCTTTTTCAATCGTCACATCTTGTGCACTTGTAACGTCAACCTTAGCTTCATGTGTTTCTAACACGTTGACCTCTTGTTCCTTTCCTACATCTTCATTTTCATCTTTGGTTACAGTTTCTGTTGCTGAATCTTTTACCTCCTTCACATATTCGTCCTTCTCTGGTCTCGTTTCTTCACATACTTCCTCAATCGAGGGGCTGTCGGACTTTTCTTTCAGACCTTCATCCTTCTGAGTATTCTCTTCTTCATGTTCTGTTTTCTCTACTTGAGATTTTGTTTCTGTCGTAATGCATTCATCAGTGGTTATTGCTGGCAATAACTCATGTTGCTCCTTTTTCTCCTCTATTTCAACAGCTGGCTTGATTTCTTCGGTTTCTTCCTCTTTCTCAATTTTCTTGACACTCTCCTCAGAATTTTGATCTATTTCTTCCTTCGCATCCTTTTCGCACTCCTCATTTGCCTATAAAGAAAAATATATCTTCAGTAAATGGGACCGAATAAAAGAAAAGAAACGGAAACATAAATTTAAATTGTCTTAAAGTACGTGATAAAAACTTTGTGGATATTCACTTCATCAATCTTAATCCAGTTGTTAGAAATAGTTGTCAGAAACGGTTCCTTTCTCATAATAACAGTTCTCTAAACTTTATTATCTTGTGTGGTAATATTTTAGATAGGCGTATAAAGCGCCTTCCATCTATGCTACATGCATATAAATATATAATCAAGTTGTATCTCTATTCAAAGATGCACTTATTATGTTCTAGAGATGTATTCTTTTTTGTAGCGGCACCAAAATGGGCGAGTTGGGTAACAAATCAAAGCACGTTGGTCTTTTATACGGGTCAGGTTGACCCAAAACACACAGTTTTTAAAAGTTATTATCATGTTAAGTATGACTACAAAAACTATATAATGAGAATCTAGTTGTTTACATAAAGCAATTTCAAAAATTGTATGCATTTAAAAATAAAAAATCCACCTTGGGTGACTTTTGACCTATTAAATGGAATTTATAAATATGGCCCAGTTGACCAACCAGAGATAAGAACCAATTTATAAGTAAATGGGTCAAAATTTTCACCTTTACTTCTTGTTTAGACACCATGTAGGGAATACTATATACTGTTATTCAAGATATTCCAACTATTATGGAAACTGCACATATTGTTTTTTACTCTTAAAGACACAGAACTTACTTAGGTTAGAAATTAATTACCTCTTGAGCATCAAGTGATTTGTCCTCAGTTTCTTCCTTAACGAACTCTCTGGGCTTTTCATTCAGATCTTGCACTTTGAAATCGATCGTTGTGGTTACATGTTGAACAGTGGTTGTTTCTTCTACATCCACACAGGGTGGTTCCTGTAAGCTTGTAACACCATCAGTACCAACTTGGTCTTTCTCTATTGTGCTGAGAGTTTCTTTCTGAATTGGCGCCACACTGTCGGAAATTTCTACTTCTCCTTCAAGTTCAGCCTTCTTTGGGACATTCTCTTCACACACTTCCTTCTCAATAGCCTTTTCATCATCTGGTTCTTCATTTTTTGTACTTTCTTTGACAAGTGTTGAGACACAAACATCAGCAGCATCTTCCTCTACACTTTCTTTAGCTTCAACAACTTCACGTTCATTATCGTCATTGTGGTGGGTCTTTTCTTGTAAGCCTCCTTCAACCGTCACATCCTGTGCACGTGTAACGTCATCCTCATCTTGATCTTTTTCTAATACGTTGACAACTTGCTCCTTTTCTTCATGTTCTGTCGTCTCTACTTGAGGTATTGTTTGAGTTGAGGCGCAAGCATCGGGGGTGATTGCTTGTAATGACCCATTTTGCTCCTTTTTTGCAATTTCTACATCCGGCTTGGTTTCTTCAATCTCTTCATCTTGCTTAATTTTCTTGACACTTTCCTCGTACTTTTGTTCTTCTGTGTCCTTTGATCCAATTTCACTCAGTTCACTTGCCTATATGAAATTATTTATATTTTGAGTTTATGGGTAGAGTGAAAGAAAATCTAAAATATTAGCCACAATGTATATTAATAAGCTCAAAGCTTGAAATAACAATATTTGTAGCAGCTTGGATTCATCGTTCTTCATCCAAATATTAGCCACAATTTTTATAAATGGTGTCTTCTTCACAATGCCATTTTCTCTAAGCATTTATCATTTTTGATATTGTCGAAGGTAAAAATGTCATACTCATAGGTAAAAATGGCAAAAGGGACGGTCTGTTGGGTTGGGTTGAGTAACGGGTCAAAGTTGGTAGTTTCAAGTGCTAGTCAAAGTTGGTCATTTTAATCTCTGGTTACCTTTCTTGGCAATTTTTGTTTTATGTTTTTCCTGATATTAAACAAATCCACCCGTTATATATTTTATCCGTTATCAAATATATACAACCCGGATTGACCCATTCCCGCACTCTTATAACACCAACATAGCAGCCTTTTGGAATAATTAGAAATTACTTGGGTTAAACATTATTTACCTCTTCTGCATCAACTGATTTGTCATATGTTTCTTCCTTGACAAACTCTCTAGGCGTTTCATTCAGATCCTGCTCCTTGAAATCAGCCACTACGGCCGCATGTTCTTCTGTTGTTTCTTTTATATCCTCACACGCAGCATCTTGTGAGCTTGTAACACCATAACCATCACCTTGGTTCTTCTCCGACACGTTGAAAGCTTCTTTCTTACCCTGCTCGACGCTGTCGGTTTCAGACTTCTCGGGGACATTATTTCCACATACTTCACTCTCAATAGCCTTTTCTCCAATCTTTATGGTTTCTTCTTCAGGTTCTGTTGGTTTTGCAGCCTTGTAACTTTCTGGTGTGTTGCTGTGTTCATCAGCAATGACCATGGTAACTGAGAGTGCTTGGAAAAAAATTCCACTCTCGTCGGTTGGTTTACCGGTACCGGTTTCTAGTGGTGTATATACAGTTTTTGCCACTAGGCTGCTAGTTTCAAGTTGCTTCACTTGGTTTCCAGGAAGTTCGGTTACTTTTTCTTCGAAACTTTCACTTGTCAATGCATTCTCTTCCCTTTCACCTTTCTGCAGGTATTTACATATCAGAATAAACTATAAACTATGCTGAGAATATTATTAGATTTGCTATAACTGAACTTAAAGAAAGTTGTTGTGATAATTAATTGAATTGCATGTATATAAGGTAAATCTTATCACATATCCGTGACAACTCGAGGTGGTAATTTTGACCCATTTACTTATGAATGGGTCGATTCGGGTTAGGTTCTGTCTCTTACCGATTTAACAGGTAAAAATAATAACAGGTCAAACATGTTCAGAGTGATGGAAGTGTATTTTATAATACTTAAAACCTGGTATATCTTTTTATATAAAAAATTAGCTTGGTATTGAAGATAAAATTTTCTAATCATACCAACTTTAAAAAACTTAACAAAAAGTGTTCCGACCGCTGTCGATCCCCACGAAAATTCACCAGTTTCGACCCTAACCGTTTTTGGCAGGTTACCAACACTTCCCCCTATGAGTAATATCTTTTCAGATTGAACTGCTTCTTGTGATCCCTGTTTTCGACCCTTTAAACCATAAAAAAAGAGTTTTCTAGGCTTGTAGGGTTATGATCACCAACCGGTCGTACTTATGAATAACACACATGGCGATCTTACCACTAAAACAGTTCAAACTAACTCAAATATTTATGATTTTTAAAGATTTCTATGATCATTCTATACAATCGGATGATCGGTTCATACTCATGCAGGATCAGTATATATACAAGATCTCCATGTTACTTTGCTAAGATCTAGACTCCAGTAACATCAGGTAAAAAATAATACACAAATAATAGTTCATCATACTGCATAAAAAGCTAAACCATAGATATAACTAAAAGAACACAAAAAGAAAGAAGATAAAAAGGTATGATCAGTAACCTTAGATTCCTGAATATTAGCTTCAGTTGCCATTGTTGATGCACAGTCAAAAGCTAAATCTCACAGTTAATATATGTGAGATGATGACTGAATTATTTTTTGCTTTGAGATGCCTTCAACTTTCAAAACTGCATACTATATATATACACAATTATATAAGTATATCTACACCTTAGGGTCCCTTGATTGAACCTATAAGTAAAGTAGGAAGAAGATGACAAAAATGCCACTTGGACATTGCTTTTAGTACATTTTCAGTGTAGGCCTGGTTTCTTATGGTGCTGAATCATATTTCACATGCTTAGCCAGGCTAATACACAGATTTTAGTCCAAGTTGCTAATAATTCATTCTGTTTTGAATAGTAAGCGGAATGTACTTCTTTGGACTCCAAGAGTACAAGTCACCAATGCATGGAGAGTAGTTATGGTTTAATCTACAGTTGCAAAATTAGTGGCTTGGGTTGATCATTTATTAATATGATTCAAATTATATTATCTCATTAATAATCGAGTTTTGGAGCCGGGCGTCTCAGTGGGAGCAGCCTCTCTATCTTCCGGGATAGAGATAACATTTGCCCCCGTTATACCATCTTTGGACCCTACCAATAGCTATGTTGTTTGAGATTACACTGGGTACATTTGTTTGTTTAATAATTGATTTTTGGCAGTGGCGAATCTTGAGATTTCCGACCGGGGGTCGAAAACGTATATACCAAAAATTTCTATAAAACTGAGGGGGTCAAAAACGTATATACCCAAAAATTTCTATACGAAAACTACCTACTTTTCACTACTGAGCGACAAAAGTTCGGGGGTTCGGCCGCCCCCACAAAGCTACGCCCTTGACTTTTGGAATAAAATAATGAGTAAACTGCTAAAATGGTCCCTGAGGTTTGGTTACTTTTGCCACTTTAGTCCAAAACTCAAACCTTTTGAATCTGGGTCCTGTGGTTTCAATTTTGTTGTCATTTTCATCCAAAATCAAAATCTGGTAAGATTTTTCAGTTAACATCCATTTTTTTTTGTCTTTTTCCTCCCTTTTAACGAATGGCAAAATGGTCTTTTAACGTTTTATTATAAAAAAATAAAAACTCAATATCAAAACAACTCACCCACATTAATCCTTATAAGAATCAATATGTATGTTCTTATTTTGTTGATTTTAAATCTATACGTATGTTCTTATTTTGTTGTGTAATTCTTATAAGAATCAATATCAAAACAACTCGCCCACATTAATCCCTTTTGTGCGATAAAGTTCAATTCTATATAAATCCCGTTGTGCGATCAGCCTCGAAGACGAACAACAGATTGAATACGAACAAGCTGAACAAGTCGTTGTGCTTTAGCCACGAAGCAAACGTCCAACGATAATCAACAATCATTTAAAGTTGATTTTGTGCTGTTAAAGCGTTAATTACCATAGATGTGATATGGATGAGTTGGTTGTTCATGTGCTAACATAATGCACAGGTGTGTGCTGTGTGCTGATTATGTGTTAATTACAATAAAATACAAACACGAAAAGTAGATATAATTAGCACATCTTTGTTAAATTTGAAAACTACAACAACAACAACCATACCCAGTAAATCCCACAAATAGCAAAGCTACTTATAGGGTCTGGGGAGGGTGGGATGTAGACAGACCTTGCCTCTATCCCTAGGGATAGAGAGGCTGCTTCCAGAGAGACCCTCGGCTCCAAAACGAACAACATGCCACCACACCAAGTCAAACAATATAGAAATAGCATACAACATCATTTGGACATAATATAATGTAAATAGGAAGCCACCAATACCAAGAAAGTGATCAGAGTGACACAATATAATGTAAATCATGTATAATACCATACAACATCATTTGGACATAAACACCAGAAGACAATCACTGGTAAAGTCACTTTAAGAATAAGAAAGACCTATATCCCTAAAAAAACACCTAAGACCTTACTGCCATATCCTCTAGAAGTCCTTAACCCTAATCATACGCCTCCATGAAGTCCTATCTTGGACCATGTCCTCAGAAAGATGCAACTCTAGTAAATCATGCCTAATCTGCTCATTCCAAGTCAGTTTGGGTCTGCCTCTTCTTCTCCTCCCCTCCACAGTAAGAGTTTCCACTACTCTAACTGGTGCCGTCGTTTGCCTCCGCTTCACATGCCCAAACCATCTCAATCTCCCCTCCTTAATCTTATCTGATATACTAGCCACTCCTAATCTTTCCATAAAAACCTCATTTCTTATCCGATCTAACCTCGTGTGACCACACATCCACCTCAGCATCCTCATCTCCGCTACCTCCATCTTGCGTGCTTGTGACTTCTTGATAGCCCAACAGTCTGTTCCATATAGCATAGCGGGCCTAACTGCTACCCTGTAGAATTTCCCCTTTAGTTTCATTGGGAACCTCCTATCGCACAATACCTCACTGGCTGCCCTCCATCTACACCAGCCAGCTTGTATGCGGTGGGTTACATCACTATCTATGTCCCCATCTCTTTGTACAAACGACCCCAAATACTTAAATTTAGTTGCCTGCGGGACCAATTGATCCTCAATGGTGATTTGGGTGTCATCGTCATCGGCCGCACCACTGAAATCACAGTGTAGATACTCAGTCTTAGATCGACTAATCCTTAGGCCCTTGCCCTCTAAAGCTACGCGCCACTCCTCTACCCTCGCGTTCAGGCACTGTTTAGTCTCTGCAATCAGCACAATATCGTCTGCAAAAAGCATGCACCAGGGAACTGTCTCCTGAATCAACTTGGACAACTCATCCAAGACAACCGCAAAAAGAAAAGGGCTCAACGCTGACCCTTGGTGGAGTCCTACCTCCACAGGAAAAAAGTTTGTATCCCCTACAGGCGTGCGGACCCTAGTTTCCGTTCTATCGTATGTGTCCTTAATTAAATCTATATACTTCCCAGGTATACCTCGACCCTCCAAACTATCCCAAATCAGTTGCCGTGGGACAGTGATGTGTTGATAATGGAGAAAGATTGAGGATGTTGTGCGAATGTCGTTTATGTTGATAATGGAGAACGACTGAGGATGATGTGCTGATAATGGAGAACGATTGAGGATGCTATGCTAATTATATAATGTAGTGTTGATTGTATTTTTTTATGGTGGTTTATGCAATGGAGAATTATATGTTAAAAAATTTAAACTTTAATTTGTATTGAACTTGAATGGATCTGGGGATATTTTAATAATTATTTTTAATTAGTTATAAATAACTAGGGCCAAAATGTCTAAATTACCCCTAAACTAATTTGTTATTGAAGGACACTTGTCAATTATGTGTTGGTTCTTACAGTTCTTACAAACATAAGGGTGGGCGGAGTGGGTTCGGTGAGTGGAGCGAGGAGGGGAGTTTGCTGTGTGGGGAACCATTGCCACCCCTTCGGTGAGTTCAGTTCGGTGAGTGGTGAGGGCCAAAATCGGTGGGTATTCACCGTGGGTGAAGAGGAGAGATGTGGGTGAGGGAGAGTGATAATGGTGGGTCCTAACCCCTTCCAACCAATCACAAATTTATCTTTAAAAAAAAAATTGTTTACCACTCTCTATATGTTTGACCATTGCTAGTGATTGAATACAAAATAGGGAGTGGAGTGGAGACTTGACATGGCATGACATTATTGGTTAGATAATAGTTTAAACACTCACCATTTGGTGACCACTCCCTCCATCCTAAGTGTTCGTATTTGATCCCATTCGTTAAATGGTATATCAGTTCGGTTTGATTGATCATTGCAAAATAACACATCTTAAACTCTCTTTTTGACATCATGTGGTGTTTATCACATATTAAAGCAATTTTGGGTGTGACAAGTTTAGGATCTTCTGATGTGATTTATGAATTTAATCTCTAGTAGAACGTGGGCATTTCTGTCATTCTATCGTGATACAAGTTGGCTAAAAGTCGGCATAAAGGTTGCTTTCGGTGGTCCAGAGGTGCCATCTTATCGACTAGGAGAATTATCAACTTAGTGTGGGTGGTTATGCAGCTATCGATCAGCTTCCTAATTTGTCAAAAGATAACCATAATGATATTTAGGACTTTTAAACACCAATAGAAACCTGTTTTTATATATTCAAACTTATTAATGTAGCATGATTAACAATGTTTGGTTGATTGTATGAACAACACACAACACAGGTACCCAGCTGTCAAAAATTATATAAGATCAGACTAGGTTGCCTGGGCAGAAGGTTCCAGAAGCAAAACATGCAACATTAACATGTTTTTTTTTCACTGGTTTATGGTTGTTTACACGCGGAGCGAAAACACAAATAACAAAACTGTAACTCTTCAAGAGAGTTGGTAGAGATGAATTAAACTGTTACATCTTACTCTAGCGATGCCGCTAAGATCTAAATTTGGCGTGTTTGGTTAGAAATTAAAATTTACTGTCTACGAGCCCACTTGTTTTTATCAAGTTAAATCAAATACGAATCTACCTATTAATTGATCATCTCCCGTTAACTAGTCGTTTTCATTTTGATTGGCAAGAATCATGTTCATTTTCATTTTAATTGGCAAGGTTCATGTTCATGTTCATTTTCATTGGCAAGTTCAATGTTGTTTTCATTGGTCTCTAGAATTTAAAGAATACGGGTGGTAGGTCATTAATCACTATTAAATATACATATAAAGACGTGGCAGATGCCTTTTCTGAGTCACGAAATTCAGAGGTGGGGTGGAAATTAATATGCTTTTTTTTTTTTTTTTTTTGTATCAGCATATTAATGGATTTTTTATATAAGAAATAATAAAAACGCTAGGGGTTACTTCAAAGAGGGTTATAAGGAGTGGAAGAAAGTGATTAGCGTTATCTTTACGACGACTTTCTAGCATTTTCGGAAGGCGAGAAACCAAAAAGAATTTAAGAGATGGAACATGCTTGTTGCTAAAGTAGTAGACGAGATCAAGGTGAACTCGTTTTTTATGGGTTAGATGTCGTTCTAAGTTTAATGTCTTAAACTGGGAGGGTGGTGTGACTTTAGTTTACGAATTACGAGATGTAATTCTTTAACTTGTATTGGGGTTCAGCTTCTTGCTGGCTCGGTTTCCATATATTTATAGAAGTTGTTCCTGTTAAAAAAAATAATAATGTTTATTTTTTTCTATTCGATGGTGTATCTTCAAATTATTTAACCGGAAACATGAAATAATAATTTCTTTTAAACGACAAAAATCAATAGGTTGGCATTCAAAAACAAGGCCATAAAATTATTATTATTAATAGTTAATACTATAATTAGAAATCCAGTAAATTATATTTTATCTAAACTTGTAACAACTAAAATTGAAATTAATAAAATTATTAATATATCAAATGGCAACACCACTTTGCTACAGTGGTGGTGTTGTCAATTTTTTTTTCTTTTTTTTTTCCTTTTTCTTTCTTACTTTCTTTCTTTCTTTTCTTTCTTTTTTTTTTTGTTTTTTTTTCTATTTTACTTTTACCCTTTAATTTTCAGCATTGACTCTTATAAGCCCTTAACTTTCTAAATACTTTTAATCGAGTTTTACGTCTTTATTTTTATTTACGTGTCGATATAAACTTAAGTTGATTTACATTTTGACATGATTTTTTTGTGTTTATTTACGATTTTGCCCCAGTATAAAATTCGTTTTAATATTTTTTTACAAGACTATGGTAGTGTTTTGTTTTAATTTGTTGACTCGATTTAATAATGACAACACCACTTTGCTACAGTGGTGTTGTCAATTTTTTTTCTTTTTTTTTCCTTTTCTTTCTTGCTTTCTTTTTTTTGTGTGTTTTTTTTTTATTTTACTTTTACCCTTTAATTTTCAGCAATGACTCTTATAACCCCTTAACTTTCTAAATACTTTTAATCGAGTTTTACGTCTTTATTTTTATTTACGTGTCGATATAAACTTAAGTTGATTTACATTTCGACATGATTTTTTTTGTGTTTATTTACGATTTTGCCCCAGTATAAAATTCGTTTTAATATTTTTTTTACAAGACTATGTTAGTGTTTTGTTTTAATTGGTTGGCTCAATTTAATTTTTATTCGTTATGCCAAGCGGTAGTTTTTCCATCGTTTTTGTTTTTTTAGCAAAAGTATGGTAGTATTTTGTTTTACTTTGTTTACTCAATGTAATTTTTTTTAGATCGTGTTACGAGTAGTATATACAAGTAACTAAAACACAGACGTACATGCTATAAGAAAAAAAATACAACAACAACAACAACCGTACCCACTAAATCCCACAAATAGCAAAGCTACTTATAGGGTCTGGGGAGGGTGGGATGTAGACAAACCTTGCCTCTATCCATAGGGATAGAGAGGCTACTTCCAGAGAGACCCTCGACTCGAAAACAAATAGCAAACCAACACACCAAGTCAAAGAATATAAAAGAATATAGAAATAAGAAGTCGCCCATACCAAGAAAGTGAACTGAGTGGCACAATATATTGTAGATCATGTAAAATAGCATACAACATCATTTGTGCATAAACACAAGAAGGCAATCATCGAAAAAGTCAGTTAAAGAATAAGAAAAACCTACGACTCTGAAATACACCTAAGAGCTTACTGCCATATCCTCTAGAGGTCCTTAACCCTAACCCTAATCCTACGCCTCCACGAAGTCCTATCATGGACCATGTCCTCAGAAAGATGCAACTCTAGTAAATCATGCATGATCTGCTCATCCCATGTCAGTTTGGGTCTACCTCTTCCTCTCCTCCCCTCCACAGTAAGAGTTTCCACTACTCTAACTGGTGCCGTCGTTTCCCTCCGCTTCACATGCCCAAACCATCTCAATCTTCCCTCCTTAATCTTCTCCGATATACTAGCTACTCCTAATCTTTCCCTAAAAACCACATTTCTTATCCGATCTAACCTCGTGTGTCCACACATCCACCTCAGCATCCTCATCGCTGCTACCTCCATCTTGCGCGCTTGTGTCTTCTTGATAGCCCAACAGTTTGTTTCATAAAGCATAGCTGGCCTAACTGCTACCCTGTAAAATTTCCCTTTTAGTTTAGTTGGGAACCTCCTATCGCATAATACCCCACTGGCTGCCCTCCATCTACACCAGCCAGCCTGTATGCGATGGGTTACATCACTATCTATGTCACCATCTCTTTGTACAAACGACCCCAGATACTTAAATCTAGTTACCTGCGGGACAAATTGATCCTCAATGGTTATTTGGTTGTCATCGTCAATGACTACATCGCTGAAATCACAGTGCTATAAGAAAAAAATATTCAGCTTAATGGCCAGCAACGCGGGCGGACAAAACCTAGTTATAATGAAAAAAGAGAGTTTTGATCAAACTGAGAATAATATGATCGTGGACTCAATAATGCAGTAACACATGTTTGCGTACGTCAACCGACCACATCCTAATAAAGTTTTATTGGCTTTGTTCGCCGCCCCTTCTGTTCATTGGACGGTCCATCTGGCCCACTGTTGGATGACGTGGCATCCACCAAATCCTTTCAACGATTGTGACAGTAAGCAGTATAAAACATTCCATTCCATGATACATAATTAAACTATTCACACATTTTTTACTAAACTTATGGTCTATATTTGTATCTAGTTTTTCATAAGTTACTACTACTAATAAACTTCATTTCGGTTAACTGTTTTTTTAACGGCCAATGAAACTTTTAAATGGGCTACTGGTGAAACTCACTACATCGGGATACACTTGCCTTCTAACTGGGGAAAACCCTCACCTAGGGCTGAAGCCCGTGAACACTCGTTCGAAGGCACGACAGTGCGGTGAGGTAAAACCCGCTCAGTTCAAGGATCGAACTAGCGATCTCCATCTATTCGCCTAGTTTCCCATCATCACCGGGTGCCGCAGAAAATAATGGGGAGGACAGGAATCGAACCTGGGTCCCTTAGAATACCAAGACTCTCCCTTACCACTCCACCACCACCTCATTGGCTCGGTTAAGTGTTACTATTGCTTAATAACAAACATAACAAAGGGTATGCTTATGGTAACACCAGACATTTCTTACCAATCAACATTTGTTCATTTTGCTGACAAAGAGGTCACAACTATGTTTTTTTGTTGCGCGGGCGAAGACTTTTGAAGAGGTCACCCACTTTTGGATCGTGCTCATACAAACACGATTAAGTGTGGAGTTCTCCTTTCATTCAAAGCACATGTGCTTAAAACGTGTTTTTTGTATTTAAGACGGAACAATATTTCTTATGAAATTAGCATCTTTCCTATTACCGGTTGATATGAGATTTGCATATGATACTACATTTGCTCTTCCAATTATAACTAGCCATTAATCCCGCGTGATGCAGCGGGAGTTTACTTGGTCGGTTTCAGTGCAATCGCTACAGAAAAAGAAAGATAAAACACAATAAATTTTGGCATAATATGTCCAAAACATGTTTGATTTGTTGTTTTTTTATTAGATTTTAGTTAGATAATAAAATTGAAAAAAAGAAACATTTTAGTTAGATAACAACTGTGTATGTTTCATAAATATTTCTCATATGTTAATTTATAAAACTGGATAGAATAAATTACACCTTTTGTCCTTTGTGTATAATAGAAATTATGAAATGTGCCCTTTAAAAGATTTAATTTCAGTTTATGTCCAAAAATCGCATGTTATGTAACAGTTTATATCCTTTTAAGCAAACTGAGTTAAGTATATCAGTTAGGTTAAACTGGGTCAGGGGCAAAAGTGGTACTTTATAAATAAATACATCAGATCCTCTTTATGGCTACCCACCCCATTTGACCAAAATTGAAGATCCATTCATTTCTCTCTCTAAAGAACTCTCTCTCTCTCTCTCACACCCTTCTCTCTATTACCACTATCACCTGCCTCCACCACCACCACCAACAACAACCGACCACCATCACTACCTGCAAACACTAACCCCACATCCACCAATCGTCGCCATAACCACCTGCCCCCTTTGCCCTGACGTTTGTACTTCAACAACAAAACCCAATCCTAATATCATCACAGAATCCGAATTCATCCATAGAAACTTCAAATCACCAACATTTTCATTACACCAATCGTCGCCATAACTATCTGCCCCATTGTTGCTTTCGAGTTCTTGTTTGGATGTTGATGAAGTGGTTGTGATGGATGGTGCCGATGGAGACGGAGGTGCTGTGGTGGTGACCGAAAAAGGTGGGTTCGGCTAGTGGAGATAGCGACGGTGATGATGGTGTCTGATCTCCCTTTATCTTTCTCACGTTTTTCCGGCGATAAACAACATCTCTGGCCGAAGTGGTCTTATCTCTTTCAGTTTCATGTAACACGTGTTCAGATTCAACGGTGGAGGAACTTCGACCAAACTTCGGTGAGTTGATTCGGTTCTGATGTTTTTGTTTTGCTTAGATCTGTAATGTCTAATGTTGTTTTTGGCACGAAGATGATGTTCCAATGAAGAATCCGGCCAAGTTCCCAATGACCTTTAATCAGGCATTTCGCGTAAATTGGATGAAATGAAATTTTAATTTTGGTTAAATGGGGTTATAAGGGTGTTTTGAGTCACTGACATGTGAATAGACTAATTTGCTCTTGGTTAATTTGAAGATAATTGACTTTACTAACTCAGTTTGGTTAAAATGATATAAACTGTTACATAACATGCGATTTTTGGACATAAACTGAAATTAAATCTTTTAAAGGGCACGTTTCATAATTTCTTATATCCTTAAAGGACAAAAAGTGTAATTTACTCAATTGGATATTAATTTATAAAACTAGTGTGTGAGAAACTTTTACTATTCAATTTTTAATGTGTTGATTGGTAGATGAACATTTGTAGGTCAATGGGTGGATCCCATATGGCATCAACTTTTATACAAATGTGTATATATATAAGTCTTAATGTACAAGCCTCTATTGCATATAAATATTTATGTTTCTTCCCTTAGACTATTACAAAAAGTAAAAATCTTCCCTTAGAGTATTAATGTAAGTATCAAATAACCCTTATGGTTTACTTTTAATTTTAACAAACCCTATACTTTATAAATTTATTTAACTATTACTATTACTATTACTATTACTTAAGGGTTTGGCAAATCTGATCAAAGGGAAGAAGAAGAGAGATTTTTGAAGATTCCTTATTTATTTATGTTGTAATTTCTTTATTTCAATCAAGTCCATGCGTGGACATTTTTATTTATGTACCTAGTCCCTGCGAGGACTTGTATTTTCATTTTAGCCCCTGCGTGGGCAAGTTATTTATGTAAAAGTCCCGTTTAGGGCATCTATGTACTTCTTTTCATTTAATTATGGAATGTTTTAAATTTAAATTTCATTTTGTCATTATATGTATAAATATAATATATGAAATAAATCAAAAATATCATTCCTTTTAATTAAATCTGCCAATAAATATTGAATGAAAATCTTAAAGGCAAAACTTAGTCCATGTGTCATTTTAAGACAAGACCAAGATGGTAGTTCCTTTTTAAGATTCAAATCCTTGTTAACATCTGAAAACATGTTAACACTCCTGGCAAATGTGATTCGATAAAATCACATAAGTCATCCTTATATTGGATCCTTCCAATTCCTTTCCTTTATTAGTTAAACATCCATTAGTGATGATGTGCTTGCGGGCCATAATAATTGTCAAATAAGACAAAAGACAGTTGTAGTCTATGACTCCCTGTCAAGAAAGGTAATGAACTACGTTCAAACCTGAATGCTTCGATCCTATAAGATCATGGCTTATAAATTAAAACTGTCCTTATGACTAGGCCTTATGTGCCATTAATAATGCCTTTAATGTTTTACAACTATGATAAATTATAATAAAAATCCTAACTAAATACGATTAACAAATTAACCAAATATGGTCTATGTTTACCATGGTTAATGAGTCATCAAAAATGATGATTCCATAATAACCTCTGAATAGAATATTGTCAACTGTTTTGTAGCAATCAAGCTACATGGCTGAATCGGAGGAGGTTAACAGTCACCCGAGAGAGAATAATGATGCTACCAGAGTTAATGTAGCTGGTGCGGAATGGTATGCATTAATAGATAATGCAGTTACTCGAGCTCTCGACAGACAGTTTAATGAATCAAGTGGTATTCGCGCCAGAACTCAGTCCGTACCACATACAAAACCACGCTCTAAGACTCATTCTGAGGCTCATAGTAAGCCCCATTCTAAAGTGAATAAGTCAAAGAAGGACGATGCTCGTCACTAGTCAAATCAGAGAAGTGTTCCGTCTAGACAGGTTGTGCTTAATCAGGAGCCTCGGGTCAAAACATGTTCTTATAAATATTTTGTCTCCTGTAAGCCCAGAGACTTCACAGGAGAGAAAGGAGCCATCAATTGCATGACTTGGCTCGATGAGATGGATACAGTGGTTGATATTAGTGGTTGTGCAGAGCAAGACATTGTGAAGTTCATGTCGCAATCGTTTAAAGGTGAAGCATTAGCTTGGTGGAGGTCCCTAATCCAAGCTACAGGAAAGATCCACTTATATAGAATGTCTTGGGATCAGTTCGTTGCTTTAATCAAGGAAAATTTCTGTCATCAACATGAAGTTGAGAAAATAGAAACTGACTTCTTGATCTTGGTCATGAAGAACTTAGACTGTCAAGCGTGTCTTACGAGTTTTAATACCATGTCTCGATTGGTTCCATACTTAGTCACACCGGAACCAAAGCATATAGCTCGTTATATTGGAGGTTTAGCTCCGGAGATTAAGGCAAGTGTGAAAGCATCAAGACCTACTACCTTTAGGTCAGTGGCTGATCTGTCGTTATCCCTTACCCTCGATGCGGTCAGGCAGAGATCGCTCAAGAATTCTGAGGATGGGAAAAGGAAACATGAGGATGAGAACTCACGCCGTTCTAACAAGAAGCATAAAGGGAACTCTGATCACAAAAAGAGTTCCGGGTTTAAAAAGGATAGTCAGCAGTCGGGTGAGAAACCCAAGTGTAAAACTTGCAAGAAGCGTCATCTAGGGAAATGCAGATTCGAATCAAGATCTCAATCACAGCTTAGAGCTTGTGGGATCTGCAAATCAAATGAGCATAAGACATTGGATTGCAAGAAGATAAAGGATGCGACTTGTTACAACTGTAACGAGAAGGGGCATATCAAGTCCAACTGCCCAAAGTATACAAAGAAACCTGAAGAGGGTAAAAAGCCCAATGCACGGGTCTTTCAAATGAATGCTCAAGAAGCGGTTCAGAACTACAATGTGATAACAGGTACCTTTCTTATCAATGATGTTTATGCAAGGGTATTATTTGATTCGGGTGCAGATAAGTCGTTTGTAGACAATAAATTTTGCAAGCTATTAAATCTGCCTGTTAAAACCCTAAGCATAAAGTATGAAGTAGAATTGGCCGATGGTACCATAGAAACTGCTTCAACCGTGTTAGATGGATGTTTTATATCCATTAGGAACCACTCTTTTCCGTTGTCTTTGCTTCCTTTGAAACTAGTTGGATTCGACATAGTGATAGGCATGGATTGGTTATCGCATAACCAAGCCCAGATTGTTTGTGATAAGAAGCAAGTGGTTATCAAGACTCCTTATGGTGAGCCGTTAACAATACAAGGAGATACTCAGTACGGGTTACCTAAGCAAGTGTCCATGCTTAAGGCATCAAGATGTATGAAGAAAGGTTGTGTCATTTATATGGCACAGGTAACCATCGATGAGCCAAAGCCCAAGATCGAAGACATCCCTGTTATTTCTGAATATTCAGAAGTATTCCCTGAAGAACTACCTGGTTTACCCCCAGATAGGCAAGTAGAGTTCAGAATCGACATCATTCCTGGAGCTGCACCAATTGCAAGAGCACCTTATCGTTTAGCTCCAACTGAGATGAAAGAGTTAAGGACTCAGTTGGACGATTTATTGGCAAAGGGTTTTATTCGACCCAGCTCGTCCCCTTGGGGAGCACCGATCCTCTTTGTGAAAAAGAAAGATGGCTTGATGCGTTTATGCATCGATTATCGCGAGCTGAATAAAGTAACGATCAAGAATAGATATCCGTTACCCAGGATCGATGATTTATTCGATCAACTGCAAGGGGCAAGTTACTTCTCCAAGATTGATTTAAGGTCAGGATACCATCAGCTGAAGGTTAGAGATGAAGATGTGCATAAGACTGCATTCAGGACTCGTTATGGTCACTACGAGTTCTTGGTGATGCTTTTCGGGCTCACTAATGCACCAGCAGCGTTCATGGACCTCATGAATCGCGTTTGTAAACCCTATTTGGACAAGTTTGTCATTTTTTTATTGATGACATACTCATTTACTCAAGGAATCAGGCTGATCATGTAAAACACCTTAGATGTATTCTTAAACTTCTTCAGCAAGAGAAGCTCTACGCCAAGTTTTCAAAATGTGAATTTTAGCTTCGTGAAGTCTAATTTCTTGGACATGTGGTAAGCTATCGTGGTATCCAGGTGGATCTCGCTAAGATTGAAGCGATTATGAATTGGTAAGAGCCTAAGACTCCCACAGAGATACGTAGCTTTTTGGGTCTGGCAGGATATTACCGACGTTTCATCGAGAACTTTTCAAGAATTGCTGCACCCCTAACTTCAATGACGCGTAAGAATATAAAGTTCGATTGGGGTCCCAAGCAACAAGAATCCTTTGAGATTCTTAAACAGAAGTTAAGCAATGCATCTGTCTTGACATTGCCAGAAGGAATTGAAGAATTTGTGGTTTATTGCGACGCATCGCACACGGGCATGGGTTGTGTGCTTATGCAGAAAGGCAAGGTTATCGCATATGCCTCACGTCAGTTAAAGGTGCACGAGAAGAATTACACCACCCACGATTTGGAGTTGGGTGCCGTTGTATTTGCACTAAAGCTATGGAGGCACTATCATTATGGAACTAAGTGCGGGATTTATTCGGATCATAAGAGCCTTCAGCACCTGTTTATTCAGAAAGATCTTAACATGAGGCAGCGTCGATGGATGGAGACACTGAATGATTATGATTGTGAAATCTGATATCATCCAGGCAAAGCGAATGTAGTCGCTGATGCCTTGAGTAGAAAGGAAAAGGTTAAGCCCATTAGAATCAACGCCAAGAGCATTGAATTGAAGAACGACTTGAATGAAAGATTGTTAGCCGCTCAGAAGGAAGCTGTATTAGAAGCTAACTATCCAAATGAGAAATTAGGCGTCACTGCTGAACAGTTGTCGTATGGTGATGTATTGCAAAATACATCCTTTATTCGTGTATAGTTTGTTTTATTTCTCGTTATTTCTAGTTTAGTTTTAGTTAGAATTGCGTGCTATTGATTAAATTGCGTTTTTCCAGGTCTTGGTCCACAATGTTGCTGAAAATGGAGTGGAACCGAGCTAAATTGCTGAAACACTAAGGCTTGGAACAAGCTTAAAAGAGTTAGAAAATATTTGAAGCTTTTGGGATGTGCAAGCTGGGGATTTTACGTGAGAGTCTGTGAAAAAACAGTTGTGGCGTCGCGCCACGGCTAAAATGGTCATCCGTCGCGTAGCGCCAGCAGATGAGCAAGAAATTCTAATTTATTACATGGTGGCGTCGTGCCACCACCAATGTTGATACCCGTCGCGCGACGCGACGGGGTGGTGGTTCGAGTTTTGTTTGTTAGCTGCTAGGGTTTCATATATAAACACAAGTTAATCATCATTAATGACACTTACAAATTCAGGAAACCCTAGGCGATTTTTAGAGTTGATTTTAAGGTTTCGGAGTACTTAGGCTTGCGGGAATCATCCGGTTGAAGCTCGGAGCATAGGAAAGAAGATTGTTCGGGTCTTATCTCCCGATTTTCGTTATTTTCTTGTTTCGATACTTTTACGATGAATTCTTGTTTTGAACTTGTTTTGTTTATTTTAGACATCATGTTTTCAGGCTAAACCTTCGTTACTACCTAGGTTAGATGATAGTTTAATGAAGTTTGGATTTTTAATGGTTCTTTATTGTCTGGTTATGAATTGATTTTTGAAAGTAAATAATTCTACAACCTTTGATTTGGTGCGTATACGTATTTAATTTTGATTATTGATTACTTGCTGTTTCACATAAGTTTTGGTGGTTGTCTTTCACATAATGAATTTGTGTTGATTATTCGCATCTTTGCGGGTTCGGGTGATCTTTAGGTAAATCGGTCGATAGCCATAGAAACGGTAATTTAAATTCAATTAGAATTAAGTATTCTGCTTAACTTGTCGCTGAGAGGCTCGAGTTAGTTAGTAGGCCTCAGTGTAATATATAGTTAAGATAGGTTTCGAGAGAAGTCGATCTTAGTTCCTAATTACACCTTTGTCTATTAAACCAAGTTAGAATCTAGGATTGCCTTAGACTATTGCGCTGAGAGGTAGATAGTCGTATTAGGTCACTTTTAGAGTCGTTAGAGGACTGAGAGGAAGTCTAACAATCGGTGTTCAGAACAGCCTTGTAGGGTTTCCTAGGTTTCTTCCTGAGAAGGGTCGGGAAGTCTTAGCTTGAAATACCTTAGGGTTTAGTACTTTACGATCCCGATTCCATACCACAATAGGTTCGTTAGAAATCCATTCTTAGTTAAACTGGATTCAAGCCTAGGTAGTCGTTAATCTCATTTGAATTAAACCTTAGTTCTTGTTCGTGTCTTAGTCTAGTTTTATTTCAATTTTAGGATTTTAGTAACCCCCCCCCCTAAAACACAACAATAGTTAAGTCGCGTCAGTTTCAAGTCTAAATAAAGTCTTTAACGTGATTAATTAGAGTCCTTGTGGGTTCGACATCCGGACTTGCTTTTCTTTGCTAGAGTTGACCGGTTCACTTGTCGGTGAGTAGTTTAGTCAAGTTAGAGAGTCTAGATTATTATTACTTGAGTCTAAATTTAGGTTTATTTTAGTTTATTTATTTGAACTACTTATTGCACATCAAGTTTTTGGCGCCGTTGCCGGGGATTCTTGGCAATTGCGTTAATTACTTTGTTTGGATTTCAACTGATATCTATACGTGCTTTTTGTGTGTTTTTGAGTCGTAGAAGTCCAAGTAACTTTAGTGTCTTTTTATTTTTAGAGTCTTTTGTTGGAGTCGTCTTACTTGTTTGTTCTCGGTTTTGCAGTTCATGCCCCACACGCGTTCTCAGGGACCAGTGAAGCCACCGATCGACAAGTCTTCCTTCTCCACACCCAGTTTACAGGTTAGAAAATCTTCAGCTTCATCTACAGCCCCTTTTGACTCTAAACTTTAATCTAAACCACCGAACTTTGACTTCACCCCGAAGTCGTCACCCCACAACACCCCACCACCTTCCCGTCCAACTAGTCCACCACCAGTTCACCAAATGGCCGAAAACCAAACTGTCCACCAACACTCCACCGCGGGTTTTTCCGCGAACTCACCCATCACCTCCCTGAAATCACCAATGACAAGTCCTGGCAAATTCCCTCATACATCATGACCGCCATTAACAACTCTTGTCAGTTTCACGGTCGTGATGATGAGGATGCGCCTGCACATACCAACCGTCTCACTCGTCTGTGTAGCACCTTCGGCATCGAAGGTGTTAATCTTAGTGCCCGCTATCTCCAAGTCTTCCCCTTTTCGCTTGCTGGCCGCGCAGCCACATGGCTCGACTCGCAGCCAGCAGGTACTTATACCACTTGGGCTGGACTTAGAGATGCCTTCCTTGCTAAGTATTTCCCACTTGCGAAGGCCTCTCACCTTCGAGATCAGATCCATTCCTTCAGAATGGAGCCTGACGAACCATATCACTTAGCTTGGGAGAGGTTTCAAACTTTACTCTCGCGTTATTCCCAACATGGGCTTTTGGATTGGGCTTTAGTAGAAAATTTTTACAATGGTCTCACCCCTGAGTGTGAGGCCCGATTCGACACATTTGCAGGAGGCCATCTCTTGGGAATGAAAACTGTGGCCGACTGCAATGATCTCTTTGAGAGCTTCGCTCATGCTGATATAGATCATAGTGCTACCAGCAGGAATTCCAATCCTGTGAATACTTCCTCATCTTCTCGAGGGGTAAACCAAGTCGTCTCGGACTCAAAGGTAGCATCTCAACTTGACTATATCACCAAAGAGTTGCTAGAAATTAAGAAGAAGGTCGATAGGTGTGAAGTTTGTAGAGGTGGACATGACACCGTAGATTGCCCAACACTCACCCTAGAACAGGTAGAGTATATAGCTGGTCAAAATAGGGGTCCAACTAACCCATTCAGCAATAGTAACTCTAATTGGCGTGCTAATAATTATCGCTCTTCAGGTAACCCCCTGGTTTTCCATCAGGTCAATATCAAAGCAGGGGGCCAGGTTTCTATTCTAGTGGGGGTTCGGGTCAAACAGGTCAATTTGCTAGTTCAGGTTCAGGTGCACAGTTCAGAGGTGAGGGGTCAAATGGTAGTTTGTCTAGGATATAGGACCTTCTTACCCAGCTAGTGGTTAAGGATCAGGCTACCCAACGTACCTTAGAAGAACACACTACATTCCTAAAGAATAACCATTCAAATTTCCTAGACCTTTAAAGACAAGTTGGGGATATTGCACGCCAGTTGCAAGAACGATCCCCCTGTCAATTTTCGGGAAATACAAAGCCCAACCCATCTGGTACTTTGAAGGCAATTTCGACCCGTAGTGGTAGGACCTTGGGAGAGGTAGTGAGACCCGAGAGTGTTGAGGTAGAAGATGAGGACCCCGTAGATGAAGAGATTGAAATGGAGGCACCCGGTAAAGTGCAACCTAGGTTCATCCCAGCAAGTACCGCACACACCGGGGGGCCTTCAAGTGAGAAGAGTTTAGGAAAAAAGTCCCATACAAGTTGTTCCATCACCCACTGTTGATCTTTCCCATGCTCCATTTCCTTCCCGTCTTAAAAAGCAAACTTATTCCAAAGAGTACGGGAAATTTTTAGAAATCTTTAAGCAACTTAGAATTAACCTTCCCTTCATAGAAGCCCTTCAATCGATGCCTAAATACGCAAAATTTTTAAAGGACCTTCTAAAACGTAAGGATAGGTTAGGAGAGGTTTCTAACATTCCCCTTAGTGGGGGGTGCTCCGCCGTAATCTTGAACAAGGTCCCGGAAAAATTGACGGATCCGGGCCTTTTTACCATCCCGTGCTTGTTTGGGAGTGATACCGAGTGTAGGGCCCTAGCCGATTTAGGAGTGAGTATATACCTAATGTCATATTCCATGTATGAGAGGTTAGGTCTAGGAGAGTTATCCCCTACACATATGTCTTTGTCTCTAGCCGATAGATCAGTGAAGTATCCACGTGGCATAATCGAAAACCTTCTAGTCAAAGTGGATAAATTCGTTTTTCCCGTAGACTTTGTCGTTCTTGATATGGAAGCCAATGAGAAAGTTCCTATCATTCTAGGATGCCCATTCTTGTGTACCGCCAAGGCTATCATTGATGTCTTCGATGAAAAAATCACACTTCAAGTCGGTGAGGAGAGAGTTACTTTCGAGATAGCACGCTCCATGGAACACCCTAGTGGTTCCGATGATCTTAGTAGTCCTTGTCATTCGGTCTATTTCATAGAGTCTTTCCTATCATGTGTCGACCATTGCTTTGACTATATTAGTGGAGCCGACTTAGTTGAGAGTAAGTTAGATAAGGTAGTTGAGAAGGTAGAGGAGGTCGTGAGTGAGAGTGAGGAAGTAGAAGAGACCGAGTGGGTCCCCGAAGTGCTAGAGTTGAGTGAGGTAAAAAGTGAGTTTGAGAGTACACCCTTAGAGAAACCCGCCCCATTAGAACTTAAGGTTCTCCCGTCCCACTTAGAGTATGCGTTCTTAGGTGAGGGGTCGGATTTTCCCATCATTATTTTGTCTATGTCAGAGGAGGGGGAGAAGGGTAGGTTGTTAGAGGTGTTGAGAGAGAATAGGGAAGCCATTGCATGGCGACTTTCGGATATCAAGGGCATAAGCCCCGCCTATTGTACCCACCGGATACTCATGGAAGATGATTATAAGCCGGTGGTGCAACCTCAACGGCGCCTAAATCCGAACATGCAAGAGGTTGTTAAGAAGGGAGTGCTTAAATTGTTAGATGCCGGAGTGATATACCCTATTTCCGATTCACCATGGGTTAGCCCGACCCAAGTCGTCCCAAAGAAAGGCGGGATGACGGTGATCATGAATGAAAAGAACGAATTGATCCCTTCTCGTACCGTTACCGGTTGGCGTGTATGCATAGACTACCGAAAGTTAAATGACGCCACATGGAAAGACCATTTTCCCTTGCCATTCATTGACCAAATGTTGGAGCGTCTAGCGGGTCAACAATACTATTGTTTTCTCGATGGATTTTCGGGTTATTTTCAGATCCCAATCGCTCCGGAGGATCAAGATAAAACGACATTCACATGCCCTTACGGCACTTATGCGTATCGCCGCATGCCTTTCGGGTTATGCAACGCTCCGGCTACTTTCCAAAGATGCATGGTTGCTATATTCCAAGACATGCTTGAGACTTCTATGGAGGTTTTCATGGATGACTTCTCGGTTTATGGCACCACTTTCGATCAATGTCTTCTAAATCTTGATAGGATGCTTAAGAGATGTATAGAGACAAACCTTATGTTGAATTGGGAGAAATGCCACTTTATGGTGATAGAGGGGATAGTTTTAGGACACAAGGTGTCTAGAGAGGGTCTAGAGAGGGGATAGAGGTGGATAGGGCCAAGATAGATACCATAAGTAGATTGCCTCCACCTAATAGTGTTAAGTCCGTTCGAAGCTTCTTAGGTCATGCGGGCTTTTATAGGCGTTTTATTAAGGATTTTTCTAAGATTACGCGCCCCATGACCCGACTTTTGGAGAAAGATGTACCTTTCGTCTTCGACGAAGAGTACATCAAGGCTTTTGACTTTTTGAAGGAGAAACCCATTAGTGCCCCTATCCTTGTTTCGTCCGATTGGAGCTTGCCTTTCGAGCTCATGTGCGATGCAAGTGATTATGTCGTAGGTGCGGTTTTAGGTCAAAGAGTCGATAAACATTTTCATCCAATCTACTACGCGAGCAAAACTTTAAATGATGCTCAAGAGAACTATACCACCACGGAAAAAGAGCTCTTAGCCGTAGTGTTTGCGTTTGATAAGTTTCGCTCATATCTCATTCTTTCCAAAACCACCGTGTTCAGCGACCATGTCGCTTTGCGCTTTCTTTTCCAAAAGAAGGAGACAAAGCCACGCCTCATTAGATGGATTCTTTTGCTCTCCAAGTTTGATATCGAAATTAAAGATAAAAAGGAGCGAAAACGTGGACACCGACCATTTGTCACGCTTAGAGGATCCTAAGAGAAAGGAGGTTCGTGAGGATTCAATAGGAGACACTTTTCCTCATGAAACTATAGACTTTGTTAGTGCTGAGCTAGAGGGTTTGCCATGGTTTTCGGATTTGGCAAATTATTTAGCGACCGGAGATATTGTGAGGGGTATGTCCTACCAACAAAAGAAAAAGCTTCTTAGGGATGCTAGGAAGTACATTTGGGATGACCCGTACCTATTTAGGATAGGTGGAGATAGAGTGCTTAGGAGGTGTGTTTCAAAAGAGGATGGGATGGACATCCTTAGACACATGCACGAGGGTTTAACGGGAGGCCATCATGGGCCAAATGTGAAGGCATAAAAGGTTTTTGATAGTGGCTTCTATTGGCCAGCAGTAGTTAAAGATGCCATAGAGTTTGTTAGGACATCTGACCGTTGCCAACGTACCGGCAACATCTCATCCAAGGATGAAATACCCCAATATCTCATCCAAGTTCTCGAAGTATTTGACGTTTGGGGTATTGATTTCATGGGACCTTTCCCCTCATCGAGTGGGAATATGTACATCCTCGTGGCCATTGACTATGTCTCAAAGTGGGTGGAAGCTCAAGCTTTGCCCACTAATGATGCCCGAGTGGTGGTGAGATTTCTTAAGAAGTTATTCACACGTTTCAGAGTTCCTAAAGCTATCATAAGTGATCGTGGTACGCACTTTTGCAATTCCGCCAAGGAAAAGGCTCTTGCGCGCTACGGTGTCACTCATCGTCTTTCTACCGCATACCACCCGCAAACGAGTGGCCAAGTAGAGAATGCAAACCGAGGGGTGAAGAGAATCTTAGAGAAAATGGTGGGAAAAAGTAGAAAGGATTGGTCGAAAAAGCTCGACGGCGCATTATGGGCATTCCGCACCGCCTATAAAACACCGTTAGGAACCACGCCCTTCATGATTGTGTATGGAAAAGAGTGCCATCTTCCGGTAGAGTTAGAACATGGAGCGTTATGGGCATTGAAAACTATTAACCTCGACCTTACCGAAGCCGCAAGAAGGAGGTTCTTCCAAATCCATGAATTAGAGGCTCTAAGGGATGCCGCCTATGATCGATCTTGGAGTATCAAGGAAAAGACTAAGGCGTTGCATGATAGGAGGTTGCGAGGATTGAAGGAGTTTAAGGTAGGTGATAGAGTGCTCTTATTCAATTCAAGATTGAAATTGATAGCGGGGAAGTTGAAATCAAGATGGACCGGACCGTATGTGGTAAAGGAGGTGTTTCCATACGGTGCCGTTGAGTTGTATGACGAAGTCGATAAAGGTGTGTGGAAGGTAAATAGTCATCGATTAAAGCATTACTTGGGAGGTCCCATTGATACTACAGAGGAGGAAGAAATTCCTCTAGAGGATCCACCCACCTTCACCGAACAGTGAGTTGAGAAGAGCTTCGTTTGTAGAGTATGTACCGTTTGTAAATTTCGTTATTTTTCGTGTTTCTCGTAGTTTTTCGTATTTGTGTTTTGTGTGTTTAAGAAATTTTGCAGGAAACGTACAATTGAAGAGCTGAATTTACGAAGAAAACGTCACCCCAGGTAAGTCCCATACTTAGAAAAAATTTGGGATGGTTTGGGGAAGGTTGGAAAAAGTTAGAAAATTTTCTAAGTCCTAAAACATGAAAAATTTCGAATCTTTCTGTTGAAAATTGACCTTGGCGTCGCGCCACCATGGAACCCTTACCCCGTGGCATAGCGCCACCATAAGGATCAACAAATACCCTTTTGAACCCTCTTAAACGCATTTGAACCCCCAACTGTTGAACCTTTTCCCCTGAACCTCGCCGTGGCGCTACGCCACAGCCATCCCAAGTCCTCGTGGCACCGCGTGACCTTAAGGAACTCAAAATAAAACCCTTTTGAATTACCAGCTACCCCCAAAACGAACCAAAACCCTTTTTTCTTCCTTACCCACCGCCGATAACCCCATCCCACTTTATCCACCATTACACAACCGGAACTCCACCGTTTTCATCCCTGTTAACACCTACGTGACTGGGTTTACCCACCGAACAAAACCCACAAGAATTTTTCGTCGTCCAGCTGTCGTATCGATCCGATTCGGGACCTTCATATCACGAAAATTTTCAATTTTTCTTTCGATTTACAGCTAATCAGGTATGTTCTTGTTAATTTTCTTATTTAGTTATGGTTTGGAGTCATCTTCGAGTCATGTTTGAGTTCGGTTAGTTAGTTTTTCGGGTTCTTTGTCAGTTGAGTCGCGTCGGTTTGAGTCGAGTCTGTTGGTGATGATGTTGAGTCGGTTGTTTGCTCTGTTCAGCTGACTTAATGGTGAGTCCGTGTCGAGTCAGGTTCAGGTCTGTCCCTTGTGATTTGTCGAGTCAGTCTTGTCGACTCAGTAGGTTCGAGTCAGTTGCTTGAGTCCTTATGTTGGGTTTTTGAGTCTTAGTCCATGTCGAGTCCGTGATTAAATGCAGTTGCTTGTATGGTTTATGGTTGCGGCATGGGTTGGTTTGGGCGTAGCGGGACTTAAGTTAGAGCTTGCTAATGTCACGTTGTCGCTTATCATATGCATATGCTCTAGGTTGTTTAGTGTCAACATATGGGTGCGGCTAGTTTTGGTTTGGGATGTTGAATGTTTTGCTTTGATTGGTATGGTACATTGACAATTGAAGTTCCGATCTTGCGCATTAAAACTGAATTTTTGCGTTCGAAAGAAACCTCCTTTAACTAGGCGGAATTTTTCGACGCTAAATTTGTTTTAAAACATCTAAAAAAGCAAAATTTTAAGCGCGGATTGGACTTCACTGTCATTGTTAGGCACTTGTTTAAAATTGAGTACAACTAAAAGTGCCGAAGGGGGGTAGTGTACATTGAGTCTAGTTTGTGTCTTCGTGTCGTTTTAGTGTAGTTTTTATATAGTTTGAGTCGTAGTTAGTTGTGTTTGGGTTTACTTGCACGTACAAGTGGTTTAAGCTCGCCCGTACTCAATCTCCATTCGGGCGAGTTTAACCATCACTTAGCAATTGTAAAAAGTAACCCGTTTGTTTTAGAATTAGCCGCGAATGAAATGCTATACGGCTAATCTTTATTTTTTCGGAAAAAATTATAAAAATCCAAAAAAAAAATATAAAAATATAAAAAATTCAAAAAAAATTATAAAATTAAAATACCAAAAATAGTTTGTTAGTACTGATGGTTTGCCTGTTTTGTCTTGATTTAATTTATTTTGCAGATATGGCTAGTAGTTCTCGCCGAGGTAGGGCGTGAGAGAGAGGAGCGGGTCAGTCGGCACCGCAACAGGATCCGCCTCAGCAGGATCCGGTCCCACAGGAAACATCGATCATTCAGATAGCTGCCGATGATCCGAAGCTGAGAAAGATCGTATATCAATCATCCTTTAACTTTATTCCGGATCAGAAAATGCATAGAGCTGATCACCCGATTCTGAAATTTGAGCCGAGTACATCAGAATGGAACAAATATGATAAATTGAATGACACTGATCTACTTCTGCACAGGGTGATAGACTGATTGTGGTTGAGTGAAATAGGCTTGCAGCAGGAAGTGAGGGATCTTTTAGGTCAAAGGTTGATAGATGCATTGGAGTGTATAGAGCCTCAGTATGAGGAGCTGGTGCTAGAGTTTCATAGCACTTGGATGCACAAGGAGGGAAAGTTCGAGCAGGACACAGCTGTGTCGTTCAGTTTAGGTAGGCAGGTGTATGAGATGAATATGGCGAGGTTTGCCATAGGTTCGGGGTTGTATACTAAGGAGGAGGTGAAGAGGTCGGAGTTTGTTACTTGCTTGCGGGGTGCTTATTCTAAGCCTAGGGATTGTGGTGTTGGTGCGACTGAGTTGAAGAGTTTCTGGAGCACGATTTCTGACCACCCGTTCACGACTACGAACCTGATCACTACGAACCTGATCATGTGAAAAATAGGAAAAAAAATAAAAAGTGAGCTAGAAACTAAATGAAAGTAGCGCGTTCCTATGTAGTCTGGGTTGGGGATAGTGACTCTACAGCCGGATTGCCGCTAGGGTGTGTGAAATCGATTGTGCAAAGAAAAGTAAAAAGTACCGAAGCTTAAGTAGTCTGGGTTGGGGATCTACAGTCGGATTGCCTCTTGGTTAGGGAAAGCATCGTCTACGCTCATTTAAAGAAAAAAAGAGAAAGAAAAGCAATGAAAAAAAATGGAAAAAGAAAAAAAAATTTGATTGTAAACTCTCTTGGTTTTGATATAAGACGGTTGGGAATTGGTCCAGTGATCGTTCCTTTAGTCCTATAACCTTGAGGTGGGAGTAGGTGGACCGTAAATTCCAGTGTGAGGCCCTTAGTAGACTGACCGCACTTAAATTAAATTCACATGATAAGGGTTTGAGATTGGATTTGGGTTTAAATGGACAAGTATATTTGCAATCGCAGCTAACGCAAGCCTTGGTTTTAATAAGATATAAATAATTTTTGACCCAAGTGATTATTCGTCTCTGATTCCGTTGCATAATTCTTTTTTCGAGGACGAAAAAAGAGTAAGTGTGGGGATATTTGATGTATTGCAAAATACATCCTTTATTCGTGTATAGTTTGTTTTATTTCTCGTTATTTCTAGTTTAGTTCTAGTTAGAATTACGTGCTATTGATTAAATTGCGTTTTTCCAGGTCTTGGTCCATAATGTTGCTGAAAATGGAGTGGAACCGAGCTAAATTGCTGAAACACTAAGGCTTGGAACAAGCTTAAAAGAGTTAGAAAATATTTTGAAGCTTTTGGGATGTGCAAGCTGGGAATTTTACGTGAGAGTCTGTGAAAAAACAGCCGTGGCGTCGCGCCACGGCTAAAATGGTCATCCGTCGCATAGCGCCAGCAGATGAGCAAGAAATTCTGATTTATTACATGGTGGCGTCGCACCACCACCAATGTTGATACCCGTCGCGCGACGCGACGGGATGGTGGTTCGAGATTTGTTTGTTAGCTGCTAGGGTTTCATATATAAACACAAGTTAATCATCATCAATGACACTTACGAATTCAAGAAACCCTAGGCGATTTTCAGAGTTGATTTTAAGGTTTTCGGAGTACTTTGGATTGCAGGAATCATCCGGTTGAAGCTCGGAGCATAGGAAAGAAGATTGTTCGGGTCTTATCTCCCGGTTTTCGTTATTTTCTTGTTTCGATACTTTTACGATGAATTCTTGTTTTGAACTTGTTTTGTTTATTTTAGACATCATGTTTTCAGGCTAAACCTTCGTTACTACCTAGGTTAGATGATAGTTTAATGAAGTTTGGAGTTTTAATGGTTCTTTATTGTCTGGTTATGGATTGATTTTTGAAAGTAAATAATTCTAGAACCTTTGATTTGGTGCGTATGCGTATTTAATTTTGATTGTTGATTGTTGATTACTTGCTGTTTCACATAAGTTTTGGTGGATGTCTTTCACATAATGAATTTGTGTTGATTATTCGCATCTTTGCTAGTTCGGGTGATCTTTGGGTAAATCGGCCGATAGCCTTAGAAACAGTAATTAGAATTCAATTAGAATTAAGTATTCTGCTTAACTTGTCGCTGAGAGGCTCGAGTTAGTAGGTCTCAGTGTAATATATAGCTAAGATAGGTTTTGAGAGAAGTCGATCTTAGTTCCCTAATTACACCTTTGTCTATTAAACCAAGTTAGAATCTAGGATTGCCTTAGTCTATCGCGCTGAGAGGTAGATAGTCGTATTAGGGCACTTTTAGAGTCGTTAGAGGACTGAGAGGAAGTCTAACAATCGGTGTTCACAACAGCCTTGTAGGGTTTCCTAGGTTTCTTCCTAAGAAGGGTCGAGAAGTCTTAGCTTGAAATACCCTAGGGTTTAGTACTTTACGATCCCGATTCCATACCACGATAGGTTCGTTAGAAATCCATTCTTACCTAAACTGGATTCAAGCCTAGGTAGTCGTTAATCTCATTTGAATTAAACCTTAGTTCTTGTTCGTGTCTTAGTCTAGTTTTATTTCAATTTCAATTTTAGGATTTTAGTAACCCCCCCCCCCCCCTTAAAACACAACAATAGTTAAGTCGTGTCAGTGTCAAGTCTAAATAAAGTCTTTAACGTGATTAATTAGAGTCCTTGTGGGTTCGACATCCGGACTTGCTTTTCTTTGCTGGAGTCGACCGGTTCACTTGCCGGTGAGTAGTTTAGTCAAGTTAGAGAGTCTAGATTATTATTACTTGAGTCTAAATTTAGGTTTATTTTAGTTTATTTATTTGAACTACTTATTGCACATTATATGGCAAGGATGGAATCCTAAGATTGAATGGACAAATATGGGTTCCAATCTGTGGAGGACTTAGGGAAGTGATTCTTCAAGAAGCCCATAGTTCCAGATATTCTGTTCATCCTCGTTGTGATAAGATGTACCAGGATTCAAAAGCAAATTATTGGTGGATAGGCTTGAAGAAGTCTATAGCCACTTATGTGGCCAAATGTCTGACATGAGCGCATATTAAAACAGAGCACCAGAAGCCGTTAGGTTTGCTACAACAGCCTGAACTTCCCACCTGGAAATGGGAAATGGTAACCATGGATTTTATCACAAAGTTACCAAAGACAAAGCGAGGAAAATGATACCATTTGGGTTATAGTTGATAGATTGACTAAGTCAGCCCACTTCTAGCCGATTAAAGAAACTCACGGAGTGCCAGTATCTATTATCTCGGATAGGGATACGAGATACACATCGCATTTTTGGAAAAGCTTTCTGCAATCTTTAGGCACTCGATTAAACTTCAGCACTGCTTATCATCCTCAGACGGATGGTCAAAGCGAACGTACAATTCAAACACTTGAGGATATGCTTCAAGCTTGTGTTATTGATTTAGGAGGAAGTTGGGATGACCATCTTCCGTTGATTGAATTTTCGTACAATAATAGCTATCATTCGAGTATTCAAGCTGCACCTTTCGAAGCTTTGTACAGAAGGAAATGTAGGACGCCAGGCGGAAGTTGGAGATGTCCAACTAACAGGACCTGATATAGTCCTAGAGACGACAGATAAGATTGTGCAGATACGTGATCATCTCAAAGCTGCCAGGGATAGGCAGAAATGTCACACCCCAACCGATGGCGGAATCATCGGGGCACGACACTAGGCGAATCAGATTGCTCAAGAGAATCCATAACAACTATATTGCGATAATATTTAATACATTCGTTATCCCATACTAACAAATAATACAATCACATAAGTTATCACAGATTTCTTGTCCTCTCGAACAATACAAATCCGACAACCTAGATTTTTGTTGAGTTTCTAGACTCCCTAGCTTGATTTGGTATAGTCTGCAATCTAACCTGCAACATACGTTAAAATGTTTGTCAATACAAAAGTATTGGCGAGTATACAGGTTTGATAAGTATAGCATAATAGATTAAAAGAGCTGCGAATTTCCACATGCATAAACGTAATACACGACATATATACTCACAAAACTGATACTACCAACTAAGTCCTCGATGCTCGAATGTACGATGGCATAACTAGACCCCGTGGGACGTCGCGAGTATAAGCCCTAGCACATATGCTACTAGCATCACGTATATCTATGCATAACAGTTATTCGCAAGTGATAATTCGATTGATTGAATATTTCGATTGATATGTTCGATTTGTTAGAAACGTATGTTACACCCAAAATTCGATTAAAAAGGGGTCAAGTATACTCACAGTGCGTATTTAGCGGGATTACAACTTGGTGGAGTCGGTTGCGAGTATGTCTGTAATGATCCTTGAAGAAATAGAGTAAACGATGTACGGTTAAGCGAGATTATCTTGAAAAGTTGCTCATTTGATTGGACTGTTCTCATCCGTGCGGATGGACAGGTTATCCGTCCGGATGACAAGTCATCCGTCCGGATGGCATGTTATCCGTTCGGATAACAGGTGATCCGTGCGGGCGATGTGTCATACGTGCGGATAGTATGTGCGGATAATGGTGCGTGCGGATTGACTTTGCTTATGCGCGCGAATGAGTGGAGCATGCAGGTGACGTGTCATCCGTGCGGGTGACAAGTCATCCGTGCGGGTGACAAGTCATCCGTGCGGTCATGTGCAATCCGTGCGGACTGACATCCGTGCGGACGTGTGATCCATGCGGATACGCTATCCGTGCGGCCATGTCATCCGTGCGGACATGTTATCCGTGCGGACATGTCATCCATGCGGACATGCTATCCGTGCGGACATGTCATCCGTCCGGATGGCATGTGTCCCGTGCGGATGACGCGTCTGCTTCACGTTCTGAATATTGTTTTTGAGTGCTCATCGGAAGGAATACGTGTAAGTCATCGGGATAGTGAAATATCGCATTAACACTTGAAGTTCCGTCAATTCCGACCCGCTCTAACGGCCGGGAATCACCCCGTTCCATCAGATCTGGCCGTTCGTGATGGTTCTTCATGGTTAACTCGAAATCGCACAGTTCCTTGGGTAAATACTTAGATTTTGGCGAGATTTGTTACCAAAACATGTGAAAATCACCCAGATCTGAGTCGTTTATGGTGGGATGAGTTCACAACTTGAAGTTCATAAGAACTCATGGTGACATCACCTTAAAACGCCTCAAATCCGTAGATTTCACGGTTAGAGATTGAGTTTTGAAAGATAGAATGATGTAGAATCGAGTGTAGATTGTAGAAGTACAAGTTTTAGGTTGAAATCTTACCGGAAACGCGAGGAAATCGAGAGAAAAGGGTCTTGGAGCGCGTTTGGTTGGGAAGGAGCTGTCACATCACTGTTCAAGTGATGTGACATGGTATTTATAGGCAACAGAGAAGAGGAAGAAGGTTTTGGCCCGGATAGCCCATCCATGCGGATGGCCCATGCGTGCGGATGGCCATCCGTGCGCATGCCCATCCGTCCGGATGGCCCATCCGTCCGGATAGCTATCCTGACGCTTGGAGTTCTCCGTTTTTGATCGTTTTGATAGTTTTCGAAGCGTGTACCTTTCGTAATTAATTTATATTATTATTATATTGTTACTATTATATATACATATCTCTAGGGGTCGTATTTACGTATCCATAATCCAAAGTTTCGATAATTAACAATCGGTTTCCGATTCGAGTATGCGATTATTATCGGCGTTGCACGGCCATCAATGAGGGTAGTATAGGTCCTTTCTTGATGTCATCGTGAACGTTATTTCGTGTAGTGCCACAAAGACTGACGGGGTACCGTTTACTCCTATTGTCGTCATCGTCATGACGAATGGAGCTACAGCACTCACCCGAGGGTCCTTGTTAGCGTTAATTGTCTAAGCTCGACCCATCACGGCCACTGAGGAGGGTAGAATAGGTCCTCACTCAATGCATCCGTGAGTGTTAGTGTGATAATAGTGTAGTATAGTGATACTGTAGCTTGAAAATATGCGATTATCCTTCGAATAGCGATATATATACGATATAGTTACATTATGATCCGAATCTCTGGTGCTAGGCGTAACGAGTATTACGAGTAGTAACAACGCACAAAAGTGTTGGTTGTTACAGTCTCCCCTACTTTAGGAAATTTCGTCCCGAAATTAATCCAATAGGTAGACTTCTAAGAGTTGGTCTTGTATAAGTAGCGATACAGCGAGCGATTGACCGTAAGTTGTCAGCGAGAACATTTCGAATAAGAGAGATCGATTGCGATAGCGAGAAGGCGACGTAAGACAGAAGTAATAATCCCACGAGTTGGCATCCCAAAGTACCTTGTCTTGTGTAGAATTCGTTAGTTCGATGCGATTGAAAATTTAAAGGGCTTGGAAGGTTTCTCATGACGTAGAATTAACTCAGTCGATCGTTAACTAACGTTACAAGAAACATTCGTTTTAGATGTTTTAAAAGGAGTTTAGGATACAATTCTTGAAAATTTTCCTTTTAACGTGCAGTCAACGGAGTCGATGTTAACCGAGGTTGCAAGGAAGTTTAAGTTTTTAAAACATTTTAAGGAATTCGGAGATGAAAACAAGGGTTACGAAAACTCTCCTATGACATGGGCTCAAGCTGCATTCGATATCGAACCAATGTCTTAAGAAGGATTTTGTTTTGACGCTGTAAAAAGTTAAGGAAAACTGGGCTTATGAAACTTTTCTTGGACATGGAGTTAAGCTGATTCGATGTTAACTCCACGTCGTGAGAAAATTTCATTTGTCCAGCGGTTTTAGATCAAAAATTTATAAAAAGACGTTTTAATTGGTACAAAAAGGTAGTTAATTACCGATCCCCACTTGGCACTTACCCACGAAAGTTTGTCAATATGTTCAAAACACTTATATATAGGAAGTACCAGCGGCGTATCCACCATGCTTTGCCCATATTACTTCTGTTTCGTGAGGCAGTGTCAGGTGTGCCGATATGACACGGATAGATTTGCATTTACTTGGCCCAATCGATAGTAAGTCGGACCAAGCATAAGATAGAATCGAGTAGATTAATCCGGCGAGTTGATAAGCGAGAAGCGAATAGCGCGTTTTCGATTAGATTCCACATTGAACCCACATGGCACGTTTCCACGAGAGTTTGCTAACATGGCGAAACACCATGCTTGACCAGGTTAGTTTTGCCTCGTGAAGCAGTGTCATGTGTACTTAATACCACAAAGACTGCGATGAATACCAAGCGAGCGATAAGCGGTAGATTATACACGATAGGCGATCGGCGATTAGGTGATTAGACGAATAATACAAACACAACACTAGCAATGATGGTGATGATAATCGAATTACGATAAGCGGTAGTTGTTGCGTGCAAGCGATGAAGGTATGCGGTTCGATTTTGATTGATTAACACTACAGAATTTGACTAACATTAGACCCCGCATGGCCTTTTTCCACGAAAGCTCGCTGATATGACTAAAACACCCTGCCTTAGCCATATGAGCTTCCTCTCGTGAGGCGAGGTCATGCGTTCTAACTTAACACGAATATCACAGCTAACGGTATAGCGATAGATTGATCCACAGCAACAATATAGATTCACATAATAGGCGATAGAGGTTGCGAGATACACATGATAAATGATTGCGGTTGGTCGAGTTCGAGTCTTGTTTCGAATAAGCTTAACGTCACGTTGCGACGCATCACGGCTATCGAGAATGGTAGAATAGGTCCTTACTCGATAATATCGTGAGCGTTAGTGTGTTTGATGAGATTGCTCGCTATAGACTTACGACCAGTCTTGCGTTGATGCAATTGTCCTGCGAGGTAGACTCCCCAGAGTCCATCGATGAGGCGATTGCATTGCGTTTGCAGACTTACGACAAGCCTTGCGATGATGCAATTTCAGTTGTTACGCCTTGCGATCGAGTGTAGTGTCGAAAATAATCACAATAGTATATAGGTCTAATAACGTTCAACTCCACGTGGCACTTTCTTCACGGAACTTCGGTAGTATGGTAAAGCATACCTCGCCCGACCCCTACTACTTTCATCCCGTGTTTTGGTGTCACCTTTTGTCAAACGCTATGGCACTTTAGAATTCACTATGATCTCCGTGCACTGACCCAAATAATCCCGTGTGCACCCGCGATTAATCGTTCCTTGCACGTTTATCGTACCTCGTTCTAATAGTGTAGTGAGGGTAAAACACATTATTCCATGATATAGTATATAGTATGTGTGTGAATCTAGTCTAAGTGCGGCGATTAAAGAGTGAAAGAGAGAAAACGAAAACGAGAGTTAATGTTACACATAGTGGTAACTTCGAATAATAAAGTAGGTTCAAAACTTAGAATTTAACGTCAAAAATCGTATCGTTACAACTTTATCCTACGCGTGCTAGGTATCTGACGCTGAAGACTTTTGCTGGAGCTGTTGTTGTTGCACTCAAGTTCACGGTTCGATGCGGCAGTTGCGGGTGAAGTGACCGTAACGGTTGCAGTTATTGCAATAGCGACAGTCAGCCCCAACTGGATGATGATAGGTACACGAGTAACACTAAGGATGAGCTCCAGTGTAGGCTCGTTTTGGGAACATCGGAACTGTTCGAAGAGGTTCCGGTTGCAGCAGTTCGGTTGTTGATGAGCTCGGGCTTGAAGTCTTTCGTTTGCGGCTGGGTTCGTCAGTGTTTTGCGAAGAAGTGTCGTCGTTGGAGGATTCGTCTGAAGACTCGCTTGCGGAGTCTTTGGCTGATTTGTTGGAAGATCCGTCGGCAGATTGGTCAGAAGAATCGGCAGCAGATCCGTCCGAAGAATCGTTAGCAGATCCGTCAGAAGAATCGTTAGCTGATTCATCAGAAGAATCGCCAGTAGATTTGTCCGAGGATTCGCCAGTAGATTCCTCAGAAGATTCGTCAACATGTTCGCCTGGAGGATTTCTGGCGATTGCTTGATAAGCTTGCTTGGCAGGATTCCTTGAGAATAATCCTTCCATGAGTCGTTTATGGTTGATTTCTGCGGCTAAGCGGTATGTTTCTTCGATGGTAGCTGGTCTTGCAGCTTCTACAAAATCACCCACACACTCAGGCAAGCCACGAATGTACTTCGCGATGGCCTTCCCCGGAGTGTTGACTTGACTTGGGCAGATTATGCTAAGCTGTTTGAACCTTGCGGTGTAGCCAGCATTGTCACCTCCGGTTTGCTTGATTTCCCAAAACTCGTTTTCCAGCTTCTGAATCTCGTGAGGAGGACAGTACTCTTTCTCCATGAGCTCTTTCAGCTCATTCCAAGAGAGAGCGTAAGCCGCGGAGATCCCACGTTTGTTACGTTCGGTGGTCCACCAGTCGAGTGCTCGCGATTGAAATACTCTGGTGGCGCAAGTAGTACGGAGACTATCGGGGCACCCACTTTGACGAAGGGTAACTTCGATAGAATCGACCCACTGGAGTAGTTGAGTCGCACCTCCTTCACCCGTGAATTCCATCGGGTCACAGGCTTTGAAGTGCTTATAGAGAAAAGTAGATTGCGGCTCTCCTGTCTTAACGTCTTCCGAAGCTCGAGAGTGGCTGAGAGAGTGCCCTCGAGCGGCAATTTGAGAACTAAGCTTACTCACTTCCTTAATCACAAGTGAAGCAATTCTCTTCTCGGCGCTTCGTTTGGCTTTCCTCCTAGCTACTCGTCTCGAGGTAGAGTTGTTGGAAGGCATCTAGACAGGAAGAGACTTGGAGTGAGATTCGATCATAATGATTTTTGAGTTTTGCGTTGCGATTGAGCGCGTTCAAAACTTGGTGCGATAGTATAGTAATAATACGAATCACATAGGAGCCACATAGGAAACACGAAAGTCCTAAGTTCTCACACAATGACTTGTTTGTTTATACGTATATATATATTTATATAGATGTAATCTGTAATCATGCACACGCAGGTCGATTTAGAATAAGCGAGGTCGCATCGAAGTGAGAAAACGAGAGCGAATGCGATAGATTATGCATTAGTTTTGTTGCGAACATTCGGATTTCGTTTTAGATTGCGATGGCTGTGCGAATTGTGTGCTTATAAAGTAGGGAGTGAAAATCGTTAAATCGAGAAATCGATATAGCGTAAAGTTTCAAAACGTAAATAAGTTCCAATCATTGTAAAATTGGCGGGTCGTATGGTAGAGTGCCTTGGGTGTTTAGGCGTCGACTACCCAAGGTAACCCAACTATATCTAACAAGTTCGAGCATGCGCGTTGACCTAGAGGACTTCATGCTTCCACTGGGATGCAGCTCATGGCATTCGTCTTCCTAGTCATCGCGTAGCTCGAGTTATCGTGATAGTTGAGTCCTTGGTGAGAGCTTTTGAAAACCAGTTTATAGAGAATGGGACGACTTATTAAGGTACGGGTTTCACCCCTGACTTAACAGTTTCGTTCCTAATGGTGGCTACGCTCTTCGAATAAATTCGTGAGTTCCACTAGATTTCGAAATGGAGGATTTCGTCGAGATGTGGATGTCACTCCTAACTCGATGAAAGGTTCTCGTGCTAGAAAAAATGCGCTGAGTGAGCAATCCCGTCGAGAGTTCTTGGTTTTCACACCTGATCTTGACTGAACCGCTCGGTTTCGTTATGCGAGTATTTTTCGAAAACGTGTGTATTGTGTCGGCCTTAGGAAAGGCTAAGTAGTAATTCAGCCTTAGGAAAGGCTTCTTCGTGTGAAGTAAGCCCAATACAAACCCCGCCGGGTTTGTATGAGTCGGCCTGTTGGTACTTAGACTATAGACTAGGTCAATTTCTAAGACGTCGACCCGGACTAGGTCGAGTCTGACCTAATTCCCTATAGTTATGGCTCTGATACCAATCTGTCACACTCCAACCGATGGCGGAATCATCGGGGCGCGGCACTAGGCGAATCAGATTGCTCAAGAGAATCCATAACAACTATATTGCGATAATATTTAATACATTCGTTATCCCATACTAACAAATAATACAATCACATAAGTTATCACAGATTTCTTGTCCTCTCGAACAATACAAATCCGACAACCTAGATTTTTGTTGAGTTTCTAGACTCCCTAGCTTGATTTGGTATAGTCTGCAATCTAACCTGCAACATACGTTAAAATGTTTGTCAATACAAAAGTATTGGCGAGTATACAGGTTTGATAAGTATAACATAATAGATTAAAAGAGCTGCGAATTTCCACATGCATAAACGTAATACACGACATATATACTCACAAAACTGATACTACCAACTAAGTCCTCGATGCTCGAATGTACGATGGCATAACTAGACCCCGTCGGGCGCAATAGTACTATACTAGTCGTGGTGGGACGTCGCGAGTATAAGCCCTAGCACATATGCAACTAGCATCACGTATATCTATGCATAACAGTTATTCGCAAGTGATAATTCGATTGATTGAATATTTCGATTGATATGTTCGATTTGTTAAAAACGTATGTTACACCCAAAATTCGATTAAAAAGGGGTCAAGTATACTCACAGTGCGTATTTAGCGGGATTACAACTTGGTGGAGTCGGTTGCGAGTATGTCTGTAATGATCCTTGAAGAAATAGAGTAAACGATGTACGGTTAAGCGAGATTATCTTGAAAAGTTGCTCATTTGATTGGACTGTTCTCATCCGTGCGGATGGACAGGTTATCCGTCCGGATGACAAGTCATCCGTCCGGATGGCATGTTATCCGTTCGGATAACAGGTGATCCGTGCGGGCGATGTGTCATACGTGCGGATAGTATGTGCGGACAGTGGTGCGTGCGGATTGACTTTGCTTGTGCGCGCGGATGAGTGGAGCGTGCGGGTGACGTGTCATCCGTGCGGGTGACAAGTCATCCGTGCGGTCATGTGCAATCCGTGCGGACTGACATCCGTGCGGACGTGTGATCCGTGCGGATACGCTATCCGTATGGCCATGTCATCCGTGCGGACATGCTCTCCGTGCGGACATGTCATCCGTGCGGACATGCTATCCGTGCGGACATGTCATCCGTCCGGATGACATGTGTCCCGTGCGGATGACGCGTCTGCTTCACGTTCTGAATATTGTTTTTGAGTGCTCATCGGAAGGAATACGTGTAAGTCATCGGGATAGTGAAATCTCGCATTAACACTTGAAGTTCCATCAATTCCGACCCGCTCTAACGGCCGGGAATCACCCCGTTCCATCAGATCTGGCCGTTCGTGATGGTTCCTCATGGTTAACTCGAAATCGCACAGTTCCTTGGGTAAATACTTAGATTTTGGCGAGATTTGTTACCAAAACATGTGAAAATCACCCAGATCTGAATCGTTTATGGTGGGATGAGTTTACAACTTGAAGTTCATAAGAACTCATGGTGACATCACCTCAAAACGCCTTAAATCAGTAGATTTCACGGTTAGAGATTGAGTTTTGAAAGATAGAATGATGTAGAATCGAGTGTAGATTGTAGAAGTACAAGTTTTAGGTTGAAATCTTACCGGAATCGTGAGGAAATCGAGAGTAAAGGGTCTTGGAGCGCGTTTGGTTGGGAAGGAGCTGTCACATCACTGTTCAAATGATGTGACATGGTATTTATAGGCAACAGAGAAGAGGAAGAAGGTTTTGGCCCAGATAGCCCATGCGTGCGGATGGCCCATCCGTGCGGATGGCCCATGCGTGCTGATGGCCATCCGTGCGCATGCCCATCCGTCCGGATGGTCCATCCGTCCGGATAGCTATCCTGACGCTTGGACTTCTCCGTTTTTGATCGTTTTGATAGTTTTCGAAGCGCGTACCTTTCGTAATTAATTTATATTATTATTATATTGTTACTATTATATATACATATCTCTAGGGGTCGTATTTACGTATCCATAATCCAAAGTTTCGATAATTAACAATCGGTTTCCGATTCGAGTATGCGATTATTATCGGCGTTGCACGGCCATCAATGAGGGTAGTATAGGTCCTTTCTTGATGTCATCGTGAACGTTATTTCGTGTAGTGCCACAAAGACTGACGGGGTACCGTTTACTCGTATTGTCGTTATCGTCATGACGACTGGAGCTACAGCACTCACCCGAGGGTCCTTGTTAGCGTTAATTGTCTAAGCTCGACCCATCACGGCCACTGAGGAGGGTAGAATAGGTCCTCACTCAATGCCTCCGTGAGTGTTAGTGTGATAATAGTGTAGTATAGTGATACTGTAGCTTGAAAATATGCGATTATCCTTCGAATAGCGATATATATACGATATAGTTACATTATGATCCGAATCTCTGGTGCTAGGCGTAACGAGTATTACGAGTAGTAACAACGCACAAAAGTGCGGGTTGTTACAAGAAAAGCTACGTAGATAAAAGGCGTGAACCTCTAAAATTCGAGGTAGGTGACAAAGTGTCACTTAAGGTATCACCCTGGAAAAGGGTTATGCGTTTAGGCAAGAAGGGCAAGTTGAGCCCAAGATACATAGGACCATTCGAGATCATCAAATGTGTCGGGACTGTAGCTTACAAGCTAAATCTGCCAGAAGAGCTTAGTGGAATACATAATATATTTCACATCTGCAACTTAAAGAAATGTCTAGCCGATGAGTCGCTAGCAATGTCGCATAAGGACGTGCAGATAGATGAAAGCTTGAAGTTCGTTGAGAAACCTTTGTCGATCGAGGATCGACAGGTTAAGAAGTTTCGAAAGAAGCACGTACCGATTGTGAAGGTTAAATGGGATGCCCGTAGAGGTCCCGAATACACGTGGGAGGTTGCATCCACAATGAAGCAAAAGTACCCTCATTTATTTCAGTAAATCTCGAGGTCGAGATTTCTTTTAAGGGGGTGAGGATGTAACACCTCGCAAAATCACGACCAATATAATAAAGACACGTGTCATGGACTTTAAACGTGTAATGGATTGATCTTGAGGGACTAAAGTTGTCAAACAATGTAAATATGTAAGTAAAAGGATCCAAAGTGTCAACATGCCATTCATGTGCCTTTGATTGACCTCACACGATGTTCGTATTCTTTAATAAATAAAATATCGAACTTAGAAAGTCGTTTGTGCTTAAATTGAAAAGTTTACAAAGCATAAGCGTTAAATGTGTCAACATGTTTAAAGTTACCTCTGAGTGACCTTTTAACGTTTCCGAGACTTTGTAATACTTCCTTATACTTCCATGAATGTTGGATAATAAATTCGTAGAGTTTTGACGCACATAAATAATCAAAGTGTTAATTCCAAGAAATAAGGATCAAATGCGTCAACGTTAAAATTCAAGACATTTCGGGTGATCGTACAACTAACCGGGAGCTCAACGGAGTTAGTTTACAACCCAAGGCCCTAAATAGTTAACTATGGGGGTCCTAAATGCAATAAATGAAAGTTAAATAAAGTTTAAATGGACCAGGGACCAAAACTGCCAAGTTTGAAAGTTTATTTTCGGTATCAAAGGAGCCACGCGGCCCGCGTAGACTCTTTAAGAGTCTTACGCGGCCCGCGTACGACTGCCAGATACAGAAAAATAGGACAACTGCATGTACAGCCAGTTCTGTAACGCCCCGCGTTTTCATACTTTCTATATTTAGAAACCATCGTTTGTAAAACTATTTTTGGAAACTTTGTTTTCTTGTAATCGTTCTTTCTTTGTAATTGTCAAGAAACTGAGACTTGGATCATTAACAAAAATCGTGTTTTGTTACAAATATGTTGTACACACTTTATATATGCTCGTATGTTCGAAACGGTGAATCAATTGGTGTTTAATCATTATTCTCGGAAACTATGCGCGAAACTTGTAATTAATCGAAACTTATGCCTAAAACATGTTTTGAATGTAAAAGATACTTGATTTCGACACTTATACGCTTAATTATACTTGGTTTACGATACTCATACTTTTCTTACCCTTAAACTACGTTTATATGACAAGAACAGCCCCTAAAACTCTTAAAAACACTTAATTATAAACTACAGGGGCCTAAAAGTCATTTTGGAAACTTGAAATCTGGAAGTGGTACCAGTAGCGTAGCGCGACTGGTGAGACCCTCACGCTCGCGCTACGCGACTGCCTTGTTTCGACAGAATGTGTTTTCTTCAGCTTGTATGCACGAATCCCACACTTCTTCTACTCCCCAATCACCTTTCTTCCACCTCTAATCACCCCCAATCACTACCAAACTCAACCACTATAAATATAACCCTTCTCCAACCCTTTTTACATTTTCACAACTCATTACATCTCACAAAATCCTCTCTAATTCTGCTGGAAATCTGAGTTTAGGACAGATTCATACACACTTACAAGAGTGAGTGTAACTTGCTCATTTTGAGTCCAAATCACTTGATTCTTTCTTCTACTTCTTTAGTACATCCTAGGGTTTGATTCCTTGGTTTTTCCTTGGAGAAATCATGCTTGGAATTGCCCTAAAAAGGACCAAAACTTTCTGTTTTTGAGTTATGTTCTTCAAAGTTTACTTAAACTCATACAACTTGTGTCAAACACATCTCATACCTATGTCCCAATGCTTACAACCTCTCCCATGGTTGGTTAGGCTTAAAAACAAGGTTGAGACACTATAAATCAGAGGTTAAAACCTCAAATAATTCTGTTTTGTTTAGGGTTTCTAACCCACAAATCATGTTCAAGCTTGTGCTTTGATGTAGAGTGATTATGGAACAACTTGGGTTGTTCCAACTTAAAATCCTCACATGGTTTGATGATTTCACTTAGTGTAGCTTATTATATTATTGTACATACCTTAGTTCTTGACCCTCCTTGGTTGTTTTTACATCAAGTGTAGTGGTGAACATACAAGGGGTTCCTAAATGGAAGCTTGTTCTTCCTACCCCATACATGACTTATATGATAAACTTGAGGTACCTAAATGGGGATTTAAACCTCTACCTCCTACTTGAATCATTGGACCTAATAATATAATTAACCTAAATATATATATACATCCATTCGAACCTTTAATGTGAACTTGTGTTTATATGTTAAAGTAGTAGAACATCATCTAAGACCTAAACATTGTTGTGATTCTTATGGGTGTTCAACTCATGAAAACATTATCATAACCCTTGTGGTTACCAAGTGTCATACAAGTGTTAAGTGTTGAAGATAATTATTTTCACATGTTATTCTCATATCTTATTTTTATGTTGTTTTAAATACCGAATCTCGACTCTAAACATACTTGAACCTTAACCCTTACACACTCAATCTTTAAACCTCGTCAACTCGTCAATAATTGGATAATTGGAAAGCATATGCAAACCTTGTGAGTATACTCGTATTTTTCCCCTTTTATTTTTATCACTTTTGGGGTGTAACATGTTACCTTATTCAAACACACTTACACTTATACTTTTGCAATACACAAAACAATCCTTATACATGAACACTATGCTATGATACTTGATGCTTACGTGGGTGATACTTATGTAATATGTTTTAGTCATTAGCTTCACAAGCCTCCATTTGACATGTATAGCGCTATAGGAGTAACGCACCGCCCCCTTTATACTCGGGTCATGTTGAATGTATTAAACATCTTGCGTAAACATTGGTTTGGCTAGAAATATTGCATGCCATGTTAGATCTTGTATTAACAAAGTTGCCATGTGGATTCGTTTTAAACATATTTACGCTTATACATATACTTAAACTTGTATACTCGCCTTTGCTTTTGCATTTACTTTTATTTTAAACATGTTACAGGTTGATGACGATGATATGAAAAGAAGTAGCATGATGCCTAGATACACATTTAGACGTTAGGTTAATATGTTGTATCAAATTTTGGTTATGTCGTTACGCACTCTTTTGGAACTTGTTGTTATTTGAATTTATGGAATGAAATTGGAATTACTTAAATATTGTCACAAATAGCGTTATGATGTCTCGAGCAATCTTCACACTTCGTCTCATCCCGATGTTTCCGCCATTGGTTGGGGTGTGACAGATTGGTATCAGAGCCATAACTATAGGGAATTAGGAAAAGTAGGAATGCTTTAACCTAGTCTATAGTTCTAGAGCTTTATACGTATGTTTTACTTGAAGCTACTTGCATGCTGTCTTATTTGCTCTTATTTATTCTCTTTTGACCTTGTAAGCATATGTGTCACTTATGTGTTAACACTTAACATGCTATACTTGTTTTGTTATGTGTTAATACTTGTTTCATCATTTTATCCTTTATGTGTACTCTTGACATACTTTTTATGCGTTAATATTTGTTTCATCATTCCACTTTTATTGTGCTATTCTTGACATGATATACTTGTTTGTTTAATCTTTAATATACGCTTTTCCTCATGCATTTTACTCGATTATTCTAAATCCGACAACACTCATATTACAAAAATGAGACGACCTCACCAAAATAGGCGTGAAACCCACAATTTGGGTGAATGACTCTCGATCCTTCCGCTTTCTTTCTTACACGAAATTCACCACCAAAGTTAGGAGTGAAATCCACACCTTGATGGAGAAATTCAAATTTCAAATTCTAGTGGACCCTCGCCAAAGTGTCGAAATTAACTTTTGACCCGACGAGTACCAACCACACTTAGGATACTAAATCGCCAAGTTAGGGGTGAAACCCGCACCTTGTCGAATAGTTCCACTCCTTGATTTTCATTAATCCCGCCAAGTCTCGAAATTTCAATTGAATTGGGGACATGTAGTAACTGGAAGGGTAAATACCGTCAACCGACTTGTCGGCGAGAGTATTTCACCTATTAGGCCAAAGCATGCTCCTCAAGTTCGAAAGACTTTTCGACTACTTTGGTTAGTCAAAGGTTCCGTTTTGGGACCATCCGAATTTTGATCAAACGTGTTTTACTATTTATTTTACGTAATGCAATCTTTCGAATTCGAATTTACTTTCGATATTTTCTCCACACACACAACATATTGAATCTTTTCCATACATTTATATGTATGCATGATTTTATATAATTTAAATTCATATTTCTAGTAACGAAAGGTGGAGACATATCATCGAGATAGGAGTGATTTCCTTACCTTGACGATTAACTCCACTTCCCTTTCTTAAAACGACCTCACCAACGAGTTCGGGGTGATTCCCTTACCTAGGTGGCCGTTTCCAAAACGCCTCTTCAACATATCTTATTATGCAAACTCGATCATGTTTTATATCTAAATTAGTGACCATTATTCAAAATACTTACGTGTACGACTTCAAAACATATTGCTTTACCAAGCATACTTTCTATCCTACAACCTATTTTTTTTTCCTAACTCACATACACGGATTCTTAACTTAACTTAAACGCTTTATTACACAAATTTCCAAACCTTACGAAATGCTACTTATCAACTTAAGCGGTCCAAGGAATCTTATGCCCACGAACTCTATATTCGACTTAGTCACTAAAACGCACTCATGACATATATATCACCAAACTAAAGACTTTCATTCTCAATCGGAGGATCAAACCAACCTTTCTTTTACGCCTATAAGATCTTAAGGATATTATATGATTGTTTTTACCAAAGATCCTTTTCACATCAACAAATCATTTGCTAGAACTTTTAACAATCACAAAGTCCTTTTGCTAAAATTCTTTTCTAAGGATCCTCGTTTTCACAAAAACCTCCTAAATTCATAACTTCTGGTTTAATGAAATGAAATTACTTTTGATTGAAAACTTTTTTCACCGATTTACAAAACATGTGGGCAAGAAGACTTCTTGTAGACCGACCAGCTTTGGATTTCGTAAACCCTTTTAAAACAAAAGTAGCATTTCCATTCGTTACATAATGCATTAAGCTTAACCAACAAGTACTTTATACCCTTTTACATATGTAAACTATATTCTACCTTTCAAACCAAGCTCAATCTAATTTTGATACGATAAACTCGACGTTTCATTTAAACAACTATACCCACGTAACGTCCTACACGTTTTAGTCGTTTTAACGCAACAATTCACTTATAATCATTCGTATTTACATACTTAACCGTTTGGACGATTTTATACACCTAAATCCGTGATGTTCCAACGTACACTATATACGTAAATTTAAATATTCGTACCCACACTTACATTCATACGTTTTATGCCTATACTATTAATCGTATTCATACTTATGCTCATACGTTGCATGTTTTACTTATACTCGTACGTTTCATGTTTTACTTATACTCATACGTTTCATGTTTTACTTATACTCGTACGTTTCATGTTTTACTTATACGTTTCATGATTTTACCTATACTCACATATTTCATGTTTTCACTTATACTCATACATTGCGTACTTATACGCATACACATACTACTCGTACGTGCTATGTCGATACACATACTTGCGTGCGTATTCATACCTAACCTTATACTTATACTCACACTTTCATTCATACTCATGATCCATACATTCGTACCTATACGCGAGCGTAATCCGAGGGATTCGCTTGCGTGGGTCCTATACATACTTAAGCATGGACTTGCTTACTTACTACATTCTTACATGTGCACATTCTTAATTTTCAAATTATGGATACCCTAATTCATACACAACTAGTACAAGCTATGCGGATCAGGCGACGATCAATATAATCGCGGGTGCACACGAGATTATAGTGATAGGCGTATGAGAACCATAGAGTGTACTGCTGTGTATGGTAAGACACGGAACGTAACATGGCACCGAATACGGAACGGACGTAATGTGGTTAAAACATGGTGGATACGCCGCTGGTACTTCCTATATATAAGTGTTTTCACCATATTACCAAAGTTCGTAAGACGTGCCATGAGAAATTCAATGTTTTGCAGACCTTTTGGACCTAATAAAATTCACACAACTCACAAACGCATTGTATCCGATTATCCATGACGAGACTTCATCCTTAACACACTACGTTCATCTATCCAACACTTATGCTATTCTCATACTTATACTCTTTAAGAATCATTCGTTCATTCTATACTCGAATTATTCTCCTTATCCTTTTAATTCATACAAACCTCGTTCACAATCAAGCTTGTTTAAACATTCGAGTCCTAACTTACCACATTACCTATAAAGTAGTCTTCCTATTCTGGATTCTTGTGTAACTATACTTAGTATACCTTTAAAGCTTTATTTAAAGTGCCAGACCTTCTCGTTTCACTCAATCAACAATCTTCTACAAATGTGATCTCGTTACCACGTCCCATCAAAATACAAGCCGTGTGTGAACTTCTTCTTTTTCTATCCGTCACTTCCTATTATTACGTCACCTTTTCATATATGTCGCCAATTTAAGTTACTCAAACTTGCTTAGACTCACCGCACCTATATTACGCACCTACATGTTTTCAACTATGTTAGATACCTCAAATCATTTTAAAACAATGAACTCACTCACAAATTTACCTTGTCACTCTCCTAAGTTTGTGCCTTTCAAAATGTTTCAAAATGTTCAAGCCTCAAATTTTTACTAAAACTCTTCAAGTTTACCTCTCGAATAAATTTCGGGACGAAATTTCTTAAAGGAGGGGAGACTGTAACGCCCCGCGTTTTCATACTTTCTATATTTAGAAACCATCGTTTGTAAAACTATTTTTGGAAACTTTGTTTTCTTGTAATCGTTCTTTCTTTGTAATTGTCAAGAAACTGAGACTTGGATCATTAACAAAAATCGTGTTTTGTTACAAATATGTTGTACACACTTTATATATGCTCGTATGTTCGAAACGGTGAATCAATTGGTGTTTAATCATTATTCTCGGAAACTATGCGCGAAACTTGTAATTAATCGAAACTTATGCCTAAAACATGTTTTGAACGTAAAAGATACTTGATTTCGACACTTATACGCTTAATTATACTTGGTTTACGATACTCATACTTTTCTTACCCTTAAACTACGTTTATATGACAAGAACAGCCCCTAAAACTCTTAAAAACACTTAATTATAAACTACAGGGGCCTAAAAGTCATTTTGGAAACTTGAAATCTGGAAGTGGTACCAGTAGCGTAGCGCGACTGGTGAGACCCTCACGCTCGCGCTACGCGACTGCCTTGTTTCGACAGAATGTGTTTTCTTCAGCTTGTATGCACGAATCCCACACTTCTTCTACTCCCCAATCACCTTTCTTCCACCTCTAATCACCCCCAATCACTACCAAACTCAACCACTATAAATATAACCCTTCTCCAACCCTTTTTACATTTTCACAACTCATTACATCTCACAAAATCCTCTCTAATTCTGCTGGAAATCTGAGTTTAGGACAGATTCATACACACTTACAAGAGTGAGTGTAACTTGCTCATTTTGAGTCCAAATCACTTGATTCTTTCTTCTACTTCTTTAGTACATCCTAGGGTTTGATTCCTTGGTTTTTCCTTGGAGAAATCATGCTTGGAATTGCCCTAAAAAGGACCAAAACTTTCTGTTTTTGATTATGTTCTTCAAAGTTTACTTAAACTCATACAACTTATGTCAAACACATCTCATACCTATGTCCCAATGCTTACAACCTCTCCCATGGTTGGTTAGGCTTAAAAACAAGGTTGAGACACTATAAATCAGAGGTTAAAACCTCAAATAATTCTGTTTTGTTTAGGGTTTCTAACCCACAAATCATGTTCAAGCTTGTGCTTTGATGTAGAGTGATTATGGAACAACTTGGGTTGTTCCAACTTAAAATCCTCACATGGTTTGATGATTTCACTTAGTGTAGCTTATTATATTATTGTACATACCTTAGTTCTTGACCCTCCTTGGTTGTTTTTACATCAAGTGTAGTGGTGAACATACAAGGGGTTCCTAAATGGAAGCTTGTTCTTCCTACCCCATACATGACTTATATGATAAACTTGAGGTACCTAAATGGGGATTTAAACCTCTACCTCCTACTTGAATCATTGGACCTAATAATATAATTAACCTAAATATATATATACATCCATTCGAACCTTTAATGTGAACTTGTGTTTATATGTTAAAGTAGTAGAACATCATCTAAGACCTAAACATTGTTGTGATTCTTATGGGTGTTCAACTCATGAAAACATTATCATAACCCTTGTGGTTACCAAGTGTCATACAAGTGTTAAGTGTTGAAGATAATTATTTTCACATGTTATTCTCATATCTTATTTTTATGTTGTTTTAAATACCGAATCTCGACTCTAAACATACTTGAACCTTAACCCTTACACACTCAATCTTTAAACCTCGTCAACTCGTCAATAATTGGATAATTGGAAAGCATATGCAAACCTTGTGAGTATACTCGTATTTTTCCCCTTTTATTTTTATCACTTTTGGGGTGTAACATGTTACCTTATTCAAACACACTTACACTTATACTTTTGCAATACACAAAACAATCCTTATACATGAACACTATGCTATGATACTTGATGCTTACGTGGGTGATACTTATGTAATATGTTTTAGTCATTAGCTTCACAAGCCTCCATTTGACATGTATAGCGCTATAGGAGTAACGCACCGCCCCCTTTATACTCGGGTCATGTTGAATGTATTAAACATCTTGCGTAAACATTGGTTTGGCTAGAAATATTGCATGCCATGTTAGATCTTGTATTAACAAAGTTGCCATGTGGATTCGTTTTAAACATATTTACGCTTATACATATACTTAAACTTGTATACTCGCCTTTGCTTTTGCATTGACTTTTATTTTAAACATGTTACAGGTTGATGACGATGATATGAAAAGAAGTAGCATGATGCCTAGATACACATTTAGACGTTAGGTTAATATGTTGTATCAAATTTTGGTTATTTCGTTATGCACTCTTTTGGAACTTGTTGTTATTTGAATTTATGGAATGAAATTGGAATTACTTAAATATTGTCACAAATAGCGTTATGATGTCTCGAGCAATCTTCACACTTCGTCTCATCCCGATGTTTCCGCCATTGGTTGGGGTGTGACAAATTCCACCGCCTTTGCACGCCTGAATTCGATACCAGGGATTGTGCCAATGGTTTTTCATGCACTAGGGACACCTGAAAGCATCAGGGATCAATATAGGGGCATGTGGAGTGATCTTGTGAAGTAGAAATTGCTATATAAAGGACTTGTAGTTCACTTGTTCATTTGCACCTTTCAAAATTTCTTCACAACTCATTCTCTGGAGTCCCTTAGAGCTCTAGGAAGCTTTCCTCAGTTCTATTTTCGTGCTAAGTACTTCAGTAAATGTTCTTAGCCTCTTAAGTTCATGTTTTATTAGTTTAATGACCAAAAGTCAAAGCCATCGTAATTAAGCTTTGACTTAGTGATTAATCACAAATGGTCCAGTCATTATTCGAATTGAAAGTGGCTATGAGTTGGTAATTATGTGGGTAATAAACCCTTAAAAGGGCACCCACTGATTATCACTCTAACTTGGTCAATTGTCGGGGCAAACTTATTATTAAAAAGTCAACAGAATCTATTTTTGCAAATAAATTCATAACTAACAATGCAGAGGCTATGGAACCTGTTTTAACATTAAAATAACTTGGTAAATAATATAAGAACATGTGTAAGCATGTTCAACCCGACAATTCTGAGTTTAGGCTCGGTTCGGAACCGAAAGTTGCAAAAGTAGACTTTTGCTTTGACTTTCAGTTCTGACCCGATTTACCTTAGTTTAGATATGCCTTAGGGTTCCTTTAGGACCATATTATAGGTTAGTATAACCCTCTGAGGTTATACAACTTGGTTCCATAGAAATCCTAGTACATTGCATGTTTCCGTTAAATGCTTAAAAGTTGACCGTTATGCCCTTTTGATATTAAAACGAGATTCTTGAAATGTGAGAGGACAAAAAACTTTATTACTGATTTATAAACATGTCCTCAAAATTTGACATCAGTTCATGGTCTAAAAGGAGAGTTATGCACAATATCGTAAATGAAAGCCTTTTTATTAATTAAACGGCATTTTCAACATAAATCCTATTTAAACCCAAATTTTGACACCAAACCTTTTACCCACTGATGTAATATAATATTTAGGTATTTTTGGAAATTTTTATTAAATTTTAAACTGATCATAACATAAGGTTCTTGCATTGATTCGATAATTGACGGTTATGCCCTTTTTGTTGTTAATAAAATGAGTTTTACACATCCGTTACATGTCAAACCTTTTTCTACTGATTTTATATAATAAATAAGTTATTTTAAACTGTAAAGGCTGGTCAAAATCTCAGATTTCTTTAATAAACCCGAATATCGTCAAATACCGACTTTTAGGCGATTTAGGCGCATAGTATGGTTTAAAACCATATTAGGCACCTAAGGCTTGTTACCTACTGATGTTATGAATAAATTTTTATACTTTAACAATAAGTAAACGTTTTAAACTCAGTTTTCCAAATTTGACCCTTAAAGCTTATGTGAAATGACCAAAATGCCCCTACGGTGCATAGTTTGGACATAAATGATAAATTTCACATATATGCAATAGCCTACTGATATAACTCACTAAAATAAATATTTTTACTGATCATTTTAGACCAGAACCTCAGATTACTATTTAACCTCTTTTATAAGCTTTAAAATGACCAAAATACCCTTACGGGGCTTAAATTGATTTTAAATTCGTTTTGGGCATAATGGAAGGTATCCTACTGACATCATAAAACATTTTAAGCATATTAACTTAAGAAACCTGTTCATGACTCTTTTGGTTACCCGTTATGCATTTTCGCGTTCGGTACGGTTTATGTAACTAGTTTGCATAAATTAACCGAAACGGGTCAAACCTTATCATTTTCACTTCAAAATCCAGAATGTGTTTGGTTTACCCATATTAAAAAAATCTTCATACTTGTCGGGTCTAGATCACATTCTAATCCGGTCTTCGCTTAATCTTGCGTTTTGAACCGTATACCTTTCTTTAAAACTAACTGGTCTAAGTTTAAACTTAAGTAAGACCCGTTAGAAATCTAATAGGTTATTAAAACCTTCGTTCCAGATTTTGGAGACCAGTAAAAGCTACCGTACTTGCTGCTTTTTTATACGGCTGGGATTAAAATTTATATTTTAGCTCAGGTAAATACTTTTAACTTATTTACCCTTATACGGGCTTGGGATACGGTATATAAAATACCGCTTGGTCGGGTATTGAATCTTTAATAGAATAATGGTTAAAACATTGAGATAACCCGTTTAATCTGTTTTGTTTGTTTTAAGCCTTTGGGAGGTTAATGACCATGTCCTTGATATCCTCGGCTCATTCATTGAAATGGCCAAGACTTAAGTGCGGGGTGTAGGCAGACACCTGCCGGTGCGTATGTAAAAAGATATACCCGCTTGTTCGAGAATAACTCGCCGTGGGTTATATTAGGTGGTGTGTCTATTAATCTTTAACCCGTTATTTCTAACCCGGGCTACTGAACGTATAACAAACATATAATTCTTTTACAATATTATTTTTAAATAATTATCCCAAGTTATAAAAGATTATCCGTGCCTTGTGCATTTAAATCAAATTTCTTAAATATTTTCAAAATGAGTCGGTTAATTGTATTTACCAGTGTAAACTGACGTATTTTCAAAAGGTTAAGTGCAGGTACTAAGCGTAATGGGCTGGAACTCTTGAGTGGTTAAATAAAGAGTCTTGCAAGCTTTTATCACTTTAAATGTCACACCCCAACCAATGGCGGAAACATCGGGATGAGACGAAGTGTGAAGATTGCTCGAGACATCATAACACTATTTGTGACGATAATTAAATAATTCCCATTTCATTTCATAACTTTCAATTGTCAACATTACATAAACTCAAGTAACAACAACTTCAAAAGAAATACATGATAACATAAGCAAAATTGATACGACATATTAAACCTAAACGTCTATATGTGTATCTAGGCATCAACGCTACTTCTTTTCATAGCATCGTCATCATCAACCTGTAACATGTTTAAAATACAATTCAATGCAAAAGCAAAGGCGAGTATACAAGTTTGGTACGTACATAACAAAAGATAAGTTTAAACAATTCCTCATAGCAAGCATGTGATTCAAGATAAACAATAAATATGGCATGTGTCTAACATATCAAACCAAGGAAACGCAACATGCTCATGACATAACCTCAAGTTTACGGGCGGGTCGTTAATCCTATAGCTCTAAAATTGGCAGATGTTACAGTCTCCCCTACTTTAGGAGATTTCGTCCTCGAAATCTAAGATTAACGTATTTTCATAAAAATTTAGAACACTCCACATGCCATACTTAGTTAACAAGATTAACGTATCCCTGACATGTGAATACACAGGTCAACCCATCGTTTATGTTAAGGTGTGGCTTCTTACGAAGTTAATGACAAGTTTATCACATAAAGTTTCACCCAAGTAACACGAATCCAGTATAACATATTAGCATGCACGTGAAATAAATTCCAAATTTTTTTTTGAAAAGGGACGTTCAATCATTTGAGAACGAAGAAAAGTTGGTAACTACCTCCGAGGTAAGGGAATCACCCCTAGCTCATTGGTGAAGTTGGAAAGTGAGCGGAGCTAATCATCAAGGTTAGGGAACCACCCCTATCTTGATGATAAGTTTCCATTTTTTTTTGGAATATGAGTATTAACAAGCATCAAGATGTATCAAAGTATTCATATATAATGTATTATTTTGTGCCTTGCATAAGAATATGTTCATGTGTAAGTTTTTTATAAGTAAACATGTTACACCCCAAAAGTGGTAAAAGTAAAAGAGGGGAATACGAGTATACTCACATAATTGCTAAGTCTTCCGATTATCCAATCGTTGGCGAGTGTATGAGATTAGGAGGATGGAACACCAAGGTAACCCTATAAGGGCAAACGATGGTGCAGGAGTAAAAGGAATTATAACGGAGGATAGGAAGTGAAATCTAAAGTATTACTTGTTGCTGTATAAACATATATATATTTTATATAGTTTATACAATAATTCTAAATTACGTCTATCGGAAAGGTTATAGAAGTATTGTAAAAATAAATAAATAAATAAATAAATACATATATATTTATAATTATTGTTATGAAAATTTAATTGAATCCGACAGGCTTCGCCTGTTAAAATAAACGTGTTTCGTTTCACGAAATTTTACGAAAAACGGGCAGAGTTTCCTCTGTTTTTTGACAATTCCGACAACACAAGTTGTTGATTTATTTGTCAAAATTCAACAAGTAACAAAACATTTTATACGAGTTTCATAACGGAAATAAGTGTATTTATACAAGTTTCAAAACACGTTTAGTGTACAAGTTCGAGTAACGAACGTTTCATGATTAAACAATAACTATATATATATATATATATATATATATATATATATATATATATATAAACACTAATAATAAAAGTTGCGTCGCTTAAGAATATACCAAGTCTCGGATGAGTCGTTGACCCGATAGTTGACCGGGTTTGACCAGTTGACTATTGTTGACCGATCTTGACCCGTTGACTTGCCTTGACCAGTCAGCCCGAGTCGTGAGGCTGCTGAACCGTGCGAACCGCACTAGCCGAAACAAAACCAACACAAAACTAAAATGAAACTTGAATTGAAACTTAAACAAACAAACGCAAATCAGATTCTGATTTTGAAATAAAACTGGACCGAATAGAGCTCGAGACCTTACCCGCACCGAGACTCGAATGGAAACTGAAACCACGAGACCCGAGTAACTGGGCTGGTCCGTTTCAAATCTTGAACCTGAGCTTGAATCGACCAGACAGTCAACACACCATCATCTTCAGACCAAAATAAAAAGAATAATAAAAAAAGGAACGAGAGGAGGGCATTTTACCGTGACATCGGCAATCCATGAATATCGCCGCCGCTGCCTCACCAGAAAACCCAGACCGGACTCCAACCGAATCTCGAACCTGAACCGAGTTCCGAGTCACCCGAAACTCAGAACCGTCCCTGAACCGTCGGTCACCACCACCGTTGCCAGCGTCTTAACTGCTGTCTCGTTCTTGGTGCGCCGCCACCAGATTGATGGCCGGCCGAGCAGATACGTCGAGAGAGAAGAGCGAGAGTGGAGTGGGTGTCGAGAGGTGTGGGATGTGACCGGCCGGTGAAAGCGATCGGAGGGAGAGGAAGGGGAGAGGGGTTAATCTGTTGAGGGTGTGTGGGCTTGATGGAAGCTCTGCTCTTTAATTTTTTTGTGCAAGTGTTGTGTACAAGCAGACAACGAGAAGTGGGAGGGAACATGTGTGCGGCTGCTAATGTGAAAAAAAGAAATGGTTTTAGGGTTTTAGATGAAGAAGATGAAGAGGCCAGTGATGTTGTGCGGGTTGTCTTGTGTCCAGTATTTAAAAAAAATAGAGATAAGGTGAGGATAAGGCACACTACAAATTTATATGTCTAGGGTTTATTTAGTGGGTTTTGGGCTTGGGCCCGAGGCCCACAATCCCAATCCCCGTGTTTAAGTGGCCCGATAAATTCAGAGAGTTGTCGTAATTTATTATTATTATTATTATTATTATTAATAAACATGGAAATATGTAAATACGGGGCGTTACAGTCTCCCCTCCTTTAGGAAATTTCGTCCCGAAATTTGTTCAGAAGGAAGGCTTGAAAGAGTTTTGGCAACCAGAAGAGGATTGTTTAAAATTGAGGCTTGTAAGAAGGGCAACGGAGGATAATGGAGGTATAAGGGTGAACGATTGATCTAATAAACGATTACAAGTATAAGAATGGCATACGTATCGGATAGACAAAAGTAGTGCGTTAAGAATGAGGTCTCGTCGTGGATAATCGGATATAATGCGTTTGTGAGTTGTTAAAGTTTACGTATTAGGTCTAAGTAGGTCTGCAAAACACTGAATTTCTCATGGCACGTTTTACGAAAGTTTGGTAACATGGTGGAAACACTTATATATAGGAAGTACCAGCGGCGTATCCACCATGTTTTGGCCATGTTACGTCCGTTTCGTTATTCGTGTCATGTTACGTTCCGTGTTTTACCATACACAATAGTACACTCTATGGTTCTCATACGCCTATCACTATAATCCCGTGTGCACCCGCGATTATATTGATCGTCGCATGATCCGCATAGCTTGTACTACTCGTGTATGAATCAGGGTATACATAAATTAAAAAAATTTAAGAATGTGCACGTGTAAGAATGTAGTATGTAAGCAAGTCCATGCTTAAGTATGTATGGGACCCACGTAAGCAAATCACTCAGATTACGCTCGCGTACTGGTACGAATGTATGAATCATGAGTTTAAGTATGAATATGCATGTATGTATGAGCATAAACATAAACCGTGTAAGTAGTATGTGGATAAGTATAATCATAAAACGTATGAAAAAAATGAGTATAAATGCGAGTACAACATGAGTATAAGCGTAAACACAAGGCGTATGAGTATAAATACAAGTATCAGTGTGAACATAAGATGTATGAGCATAGATATGAATATGAATATAGGTGTAAAACATGAAGGTTAAGTATGAATAAAATATATGTGTATGAATATAAGTGTAACAAAGTTGTGTAAGTGCAAATGGAAACATAAAGCGTATGAATATGAATATGAATACGAATTTAGTATAGACATGAATGTAAGGACAACGTAAGTGTATAATTATGAGTGTATTTATTAACGTAAAACGTACAAATTTTGAATCGTGAGTATAACATAAATGTGTAAGTGTGAACATAAGTGAAGGCGTAAAATGTATAAGCATGGATGTAGAAAATAATGATTTTGTTTATAGTATAAATCGAAATACACGAGTTTATGTGCGTAAAAGATCAAAAGTTTTGAGTATGAAAGAAAAAGTGAACGAGTGACACGCGTGAGATTGTTGTGAGATATTGACTAAAACGTGTAAAATGGTATGCATATGTAGTTGTTTGCGTAAAACGTGAAGTTAAATAGATTGAGTTGTCATGAAATGCAGAATCTAGTTTGTGAATGTAAGGGAATATAAAACAGCTATTGGTTACGTGAAACGTGCTTTGTAAAAAGAATGGAAATGCTACTACGGTTTTAAAAGAGATTACATAACTTGAAAATTTGTCGGTCCTTATGAAGTTTCCTTGCCCACGTGTTTTGAAGTTAATTGACGTATCGAGTGAGGTTTTGAAAAGTTCTAGAGATTAATAAGTTTGCGCCGTTTTAAGTAACTTTGTATTAGAAAGTTTCGAAGTTTACGGATTTTCGTGAAAAGTTGATCCTTTAGAAAAAGGAATTTGGTATATGGACTTAGTGTTTGCTGAAAAAGCGTCTTTTAATAAAATGTTTTATTGCTTTTGAAAGAAGTTTTAGTAAATGTTGAATAATATTTGTAATATTTTATAAGTGTTTCAATAGTTATGTTGAATACAAAATTTTGTGAGCAATGGTTTTGTTGGACCGATTAAGTTGATGAGTAGCATTTCGTGAAATTTTGAATGTCGGGGAATAAGTGTTTATGGTAAAAGCTAAGAATTTTGTGTGTGCGAGTGATGTGAAAATAAATTATAGAATAAGAGGTACGTTTAAATAAATGAAGCATTTTGAAATACATGATAAATGATTTAGGTATAAACATGATTGTGTTTACATAATATAGCCTATTAGAAGAAAGCATTGGTAACGATCACCTAGGTAAGGGAATCACCCCTAACTCGTTGGTGAGGTCGTTGTAAGGTGAGAAATAAAGCGGAGTTAATCGTCAAGGTAAGGAAATCACTCCTATCTCGATGATATGTCTCCACTCGTTACAAAAGTGTAAATAAAATTACGTGAAAATATGCATGCAAATAATGTATAATCGTATGAAAAGTAATAGCATGATGCATGCGCAAAAGTGAAATCTCAAAATGGTTCAAAATTGACAAAAGATCGAAAATAATAAAGCGTGAGTTTGATAAAAGGAAACTCGGATGGTTCCAAAACGGAACGTTGACTAACCAAAGAGGTCGAAGAGTCTTTTGAATTTGAGAAACATGCTTTGGCCTAATAGGTGGAATACTCTCGCCGATATCTCGGTTAATGGTATTCACCCTTCCAGTTACTACATGTTCCCAATCCATCGAAAATTCGAGACCTGGCGGGATTTTTCAAAATCAAGGAGCGGAACTAGTCGACAAGGTGCGGGTTTCACCCCTAACTTGACGATTTCGTACCCTAAGTGTGGTTGGCACTCATCGAGTCAAAATTTAATTTCGACACATTGACGAGCGTCCACTAGAATTTAAATTTGAAATTTCCGTTAAGATGTGGATTTCACTCCTAACTTAATGGTGAATTTCGTGCGAAAAATAGAATCAAGCGGGGTGAGAGTCGTTTACCAAATTGTGGGTTTCACGCCTATTTTGGTAAACTCGTCTCGTTCGTATAATATGAGTGTTTTCGAGTTTAAGAAAAAATCGAGTAAAATGCCTTGGAAAAAGGCGTATGTTAAAGGAAATAACGAACAAGTATAAGCACATAAAAGGCATGTTGAGAATAACACACAAAGAATAGATCAATAAATCAAAGTATCGACACATAGTAAACAAGTATTGACACATAAGAATAGCAATTCAAGTATTAACACACAAGCGACTTATATGTTTAAAAGTCAAGGCGAATAAATGAGAAGCGAGTAAAGTAGCATGCAAGTAGTTTCAAGCAATACACGAGAATAAAGCTCTAAAAGTATAGACTAGGTTAAAGCATTCCTACTTTTCCTAATTCCCTATAGTTATGGCTCTGATACCAATCTGTCACACCCCAACCAATGGCGGAAACATCGGGATGAGACGAAGTGTGAAGATTGCTCGAGACATCATAACACTATTTGTGACGATAATTAAATAATTCCCATTTCATTTCATAACTTTCAATTGTCAACATTAAATAAACTCAAGTAACAACAACTTCAAAAGAAATACATGATAACATAAGCAAAATTGATACGACATATTAAACCTAAACGTCTATATGTGTATCTAGGCATCAACGCTACTTCTTTTCATAGCATCGTCATCATCAACCTGTAATATGTTTAAAATACAATTCAATGCAAAAGCAAAGGCGAGTATACAAGTTTGGTACGTACATAACAAAAGATAAGTTTAAACAATTCCTCATAGCAAGCATGTGATTCAAGATAAACAATAAATATGGCATGTGTCTAACATATCAAACCAAGGAAACGCAACATGCTCATGACATAACCTCAAGTTTACGGGCAGGTCGTTAATCCTATAGCTCTAAAATTGGCAGATGTTACAGTCTCCCCTACTTTAGGAGATTTCGTCCTCGAAATCTAAGATTAACGTATTTTCATAAAAATTTAGAACACTCCACATGCCATACTTAGTTAACAAGATTAACGTATCCCTGGCATGTGAATACACAGGTCAACCCATCGTGTATGTTAAGGTGTGGCTTCTTACGAAGTTAATGACAAGTTTATCACATAAAGTTTCACCCAAGTAACACGAATCCAGTATAACATATTAGCATGCACGTGAAATAAATTCCAATTTTTTTTTTGAAAAGGGACGTTCAATCATTTGAGAACGAAGAAAAGTTGGTAACTACCTCCGAGGTAAGGGAATCACCCCTAGCTCATTGGTGAAGTTGGAAAGTGAGCGGAGCTAATCATCAAGGTTAGGGAACCACCCCTATCTTGATGATAAGTTTCCATTTTTTTTTGGAATATGAGTATTAACAAGCATCAAGATGTATCAAAGTATTCATATATAATGTATTATTTTGTGCCTTGCATAAGAATATGTTCATGTGTAAGTTTTTGATAAGTAAACATGTTACACCCCAAAAGTGGTAAAAGTAAAAGAGGGGAATACGAGTATACTCACATAATTGCTAAGTCTTCCGATTATCCAATCGTTGGCGAGTGTATGAGATTAGGAGGATGGAACACCAAGGTAACCCTATAAGGGCAAACGATGGTGCAGGAGTAAAAGGAATTATAACGGAGGATAGGAAGTGAAATCTAAAGTATTACTTGTTGCTGTATAAACATATATATATTTTATATAATTATATCACACTCTTACCCCCTAAGCTTCTTCACTTCCACTCCTTCTTCCACCTCCACCTCCGGCGATCCATCCACCACCGGCTTCCACCTCCACCACCGGCGATCCATCCACCGTCGGCTTCCACCTCCACCTCCACCACCGGCTTCCACTTAACCATGAGTGAATCGGAGAACCCCGTCCTTCCACCTCCACCTCCGGCGACCACAATGGCGACCACACCTCCGCCGATGCACCTGGTTTTCGGCGACAACAACCGATCCTCATTTTTGTGTCTGCTGTCAGGTATAAACATCGATCTTTGTGAACAAGTTAAAAACATGGGGTTATTGAAACATCCATCTTTCTGTGTTTGCAGTGGACATGAGGATTCGTTTTACACTCTGATCGATTGTGGTTTCCGTGGTGGTGAAAATGCGGGGCCGCCCTTTCCTGCACTTCTAGTTTCCCCCGCAGCAGGAAATGGTTGTGTAGTTTACTTAAACTCTAATATATTAGGATGTTTTGGGTTAATATGTAGTGTAGTTGACTGTTAATGTGGGTTATATATTAGGATCTTTTGGTATGCTTGATCATAAACTGACTGTTAATGTGGGTTATATTTGGATCTATGATTGTACAGGTTATATTTGGGTATATGAAGATTGACTGTTAATGTGGGTAATTTGGATGTGAAGTTTGACTTTGAAAGTCAAAATGGATTGTTTTATGTATATGGGTAGTGTGGATGTGCAACTTGACTTCTACTAGTTAAATAGGCTTGTACAATACATATGGGTCAATTGACAATAGGTGTATGTGCAGTTTGACTTATGAAAGTCAAACAGGCTTGTACAAATACATATGGGTCAATAGGTGTATTATGAAAGTCAAACAGGCTTCTACAAATGCATATGGGTAATATGGTTATGTAGTTTGACTTATGAAAGTCAAATAGGATTGTTCTATGCATATGGGTAATGTGGATGTGCAGCTTGGCTTTTACTAGTCAAACAGGTTTGTACAATGCATATAGGTCAATAGGTGTATGTGAAGTTTGGCTTATGAAAGTTAAACAAGTTTGTACAAATGCATATGGGTCAATAGGTGTATGTGCAATTTGACTTATGAAAGTCAAACATGCTTGTACAAATGCTTATGGCTCAACACTAAGAAACAAAGGAAACCTTCAGGGTATATATACACAAAACTGCAATCGAATATTTAAATGAATTTGAATTTGAATTGAATTCTGTTACAAGCCTATTTAACTGACAGTGTATGGCATGGACACTTGATGCAATACACACAATGGTTGAACCTAGTTGGACATGTTAACCTGGTTCTGGATGTGTATGGGGTTCGGACAAGAGCGTGTGTGGGCTTCAGCCAGGTTCATGGCGATGGGACAGTAGCGAAGGGTGGTCAACGGTGGCTGACTGGCTTAAATTCTGTTACAAGCCTGTTTATATGGTGGTGGAATCGAATATGGATGGTGGCGGGAAAGGTTTTGGAAGTTGCAGGGGGTATTTTTGCTTAGAAACACAAAGTATAGAGGGTAATAAGAAAGGGCATTTTAGTAATTTACCCCAAGTCAACAGATCAGCCAACATATTTGATGCCAGGGGGTAAACTTGCGACATAACAGCAAACGTTGGGGGGTAAAATAAAAGGGTAAAATAGTCATTTCACCCCCAAGTCAACAGACCAGTCAACAAAATTGAAGCCGGGGGGTAATGTTGCTACATAACAGCAAACAGTGGGGGGTAAAATTGCAATTATTTCCTTAGAGGGTAAGGGTGCCAATGACCCTTAACCCCAGGGGGTAAAATTGCAGTTTACTCTAATTATTATTATTATTATTATTATTATTATTATTATTATTATTATTATTATTATTATTATTATTATTATTATTATTATTATTATTCGAACCCATGCGCGTGCGTGGTTCAACATTTTTATGTCTAATTTTTGTTTGTTTAACGATAGCGCCGCAAGGCGTTTCGCTTTTAACATAATATTTCAAATATAGTCAATGTATTTTTTATAATGCATGGATTTTTTTTTTCTTTTTACGTTTTGGTATAAATTTTGCGGTTTGACCGTTTTTACGTCTATTTTGGGTCTGGTTTAACGATTCCGTCACAACACGCGGATCCTAAATACTAGTATGTATATAAGAACATTAGAAACTGACAATAATATGCCAACTGCGAGATTCCTACTCGTGACCTGGGTGATCAAAGGCCAAAGACCTAACCAGGTGATCTAGCCGTTCAAAAAAAAAAATCCCTTAAAAAGTCCAAGCTTTTTTTGGTTGGCACTCTAAGCCAAAATGATGACATAGATAAACCGCCATCTCTCTTTTTAAATATAGATAAAGTTTAAGTTCTTTTATAGTACTTTAATTACATAGTTAAACATTATTAACCTAGATCTAAAAGCACCTCTAATGGAAGCGGTTATTGTGAGTTGGAGTTTATATGAAGGAGAGAAGGAAAAACTCATACGTCCTCATGGATGCCTAAAAACGATATATACGAGTGAGAGAGACTATGGGAAGAAAGGAAGAAATAACTGAGAATTAGTGATGTGATATACGTTTGTTACTTGTTAGTGTTTTTGAAGAGCTTCTATTGAGGAAGGTCTTAATACAAAAGCGTATGGTTGGGAAATCAAAACATGACATTATGTTATATGATTGTATTGTCCACATAAAAATAATTAGAGTTAAATGCTTGGTTGGTCCCTGTGGTTTGCAAATATTGCAAACTTGGTCCTAATGGTTTACTAATTACAGAGTTGGTCCCAGTGGTTGCAAATTTTGCACTCGGGTGATCCTTATCACTAACCCATGTTAATTTTTTCAGTTAAATGTATGTGAAATGACTAGATTGCCCCTGAACAATAAAAAAATAAAAAATAAAGATGGTTCACCATCATCTTCTTCCTCCCCTCTCTCTCAAACCCACCACCATAGGCCCACTCTCATCTTCTCCAATCACCCATCACCACCGTCATCTCCCCACCCAACCCCCAATTTTTGATAAACCACCACTTACGCCACCATATAAAACCACCTCTGCCACTACGAACCAGCCACCACCAAGCAAATTTTTTTACTACGGAGCCTTTGAAACTCGGTAAAATACTAATCAATTTATACATCAGCATTTCAAAACAGACTACAACAAGAAAAATTAAAACCAAAATAACAATGTATTGCAAAAGTAATACCCCATTTTCAAAAACAAGAAACTAATTTTAAAAAATTAATAGGTAACGGGCACAAGGATTTCAAGTTGGGTTCCAAGTTTCTGCAGATATTGCTGAACGAATGAACGGAACCAGCTAGGCTGGATTTCCGGCGTCTCCGGCGAACTAGATGCATTTCCAGATTAACGAAATGTATAAATTGATTGTGCTAGTGTGTGGGAAAAGACTCGAATGATCATTCTGAGTTTTAATTAGGACGAAACTGAGCACGAGGTGGGGAGATCTTTTCGGAATGAGGTTGTGATGGAACGTTAAGAAGGAGGTGGTGGAGTTCTTTTCGATGGCGATGGTATGCCGGTCATAACTGTCAACCATCGGTGTTCAATGATAGCGATGGTGGCAGTGGTGTGGTGGAGGTGGAGATGGTGATGGATGGTGGTTGTTATGGTAGAAGGAGAGAAGGGTTGAAGAAAGAGAGAGATGGGAAGATGAGGAAAAGGGGGGGGGGGGGTCATATTTTTTGATGTTAGGGTATTTTGGTCATTTAACATAGACTTAACTAAGATATTTAACTGATGTTAGGGCTGAGGACCAACCGAGTGCATTTTTGACAACTTTTGGGACCAAGCGTGTAATTAGTAAACCACTAGGACCAAGTCTGCAATTTTGGCAAACCACAGGGACCAACCAAGCATTTAACTCAAATAATTAGGGCAAATTTTACAAAAATCAACATTGCGTTTATGTGACGATATCCGTACAAAAAAGTATTGATAAAGATATAGTTTTACTATGTTTGCTAATTTTCTTGTTCCTTGTTACTTTTTAGTTTGGTTACATTATTATTTGGATTGATTTTTAATTTATTTTTCTAGCTTATAGTGTGAATTTGTGTAATCACCATACTCACACACCTTCTAGTTCTATTTCTAAAATCTACAAATTTTATGAATAATGTGCATCGGAAAAAAAACATTTCTCTTTATTTATAAATAAGGAATAATGGATTTTAATAATCCTAACTATTAGCTGTTGGCCGGCAACGGGTCCCAACTTAAAAAATCACAAGTGGTGGTCCTACATTTTCAAATATTGTAAACCAATGGACCTTTACTAATAGAATCTTAATTCCTTTTTGTCCTCTTTTTCATTTTCTGTTAGCAAATGTCTATTGATAACAATATGTGAAAATGTGAGACCATCATTAGTTATTTTTGAAGTTGGAACCGTTGTCGGACAACGGCTAATAGTTAGGATTATTAAAATCCATTATTCCAAAAAATTTCTACAAATAAACAATTCGAGAGATGGGTATTTCATTAACAAGATTTATAGACCCTTTTACATTTCCTGTCCTTAGACGGTTATACAAAGTATTTCCACAAGATTGTATCGTGCGCGTGAGGAGTCGGAATCCCTCGAGGATCTATTTCCCAAAATATAGCTACAAGGTTTTATTGTAATTTTTAAATCCCAATTACCTGAGCTGGTGAGTAATGCGAAAACACACAAAACATTTAATATTGGCATGAACGGTAAAAAAGCAATTTGATCATATTTGGATTAGTAGCCTACGTATTCAGAAGCATGAACAGTACCCTTCTTCTAAGTTATAAGAAGTAATCCCACCATAAGACTAGAGGGTATGGGGAGGCCCATCCCCATGAGGATGGACCGTCACGTAGGCGTCACATAAAAATTACATAAAAAAAATTACATTTTCTAAAAATAAAAATAAAAATACATTTCCGAAAAAAAATAAAAATTACATTTCCGAAAAAAAAAAAACCTACGACGTCCATTTTTTCTTCACCTCTTCCTTCATCCTCCGATAAACCTCGCGTTCGTCCTCCGGAACCGAGTCGAGATACAACCTCATTATTCTAAAATCCTCCGCTCGAGCATAGTCGCCCGACACGTTTTTCTTGTGACTATATTTTTCGGCCGCAAAGTCTTTGAACGAACGGAATTCGGAAATCAAGTCGTCCATTTTCGAAGACGCCTTCGAGTCGCCCCCTCCACCCGAGTCGCCCCCTCCACTCGAGCCGGCTCCTTTGCGCTTTCCGGCCGCCTCTTTTTTTGCTATGTCCCTTCCGGTGGGACGTTCGATCTCGTGAACGGGCAACACATCCTCGTCATATATCGGGTCGTCGTTTATGTCGATTTGACAACGAGCGGTGGATCCTCCCGCACTATAACTTCCGGACTCGGAAGTTTTAGTCCGTTTGGCGGTTGCGACCTCATTTGGAACCGGCGCCCATTTTGGTTCTTTCTTTAAAATGTTCCATGCTCGGAGGTGCGGGAAAGGCGCCGGATTTTTTGCTTCCCATTTCGCCATCGCAAGGTTAAGAACGTCCTCGTCGCTGCTCCCATTAGGACGATTGATGTAAAGTGGGTTATAATACCCAATAAAATCATTCACGCCTTGTTCATTTTCCGTCACTTGCCCGATACGGAATCGAGATCACGTATCGGGCCTTGCCCCATAAGGTCGTTAAATCTATCCGTCGTCGCCTGCCAAAAACTAGAACCCGTTTGATTGTTCCCTAAAATTAAAAAAAATGCATTAGTAAAACTAAAAAATAAATCTTTTTAAATTTAAATTTAAAAAAAATTAACTTTGGTTCATACCGACAACCGGGCAAGTCGAGGACTTAACATACGTAATTGCTAGCGCCTCGTCCGCTACTTTTGTCCACTGTTGTCTCTGCTTCCCTCTCGCCCCGCTTTTTTTTTGCGGTGTCGGTTTCAACCGCCTTCCCCTTCTCCTTCCCCGTGTTTTTTTTTGCGCTTGAGTTCTTTTGGTGGTGATTCGGGGACGACTTCTTCATCATCATCATCAAGTTGAACCGGGGGTTGCGGTTGGGATTGTTCAACTTGAAACGAGTTGCGTTGCATGAATTGTTGGAGTGCTTGAAATTGTTGCATTTGTTGAACTTGGGACATTTGTGAGAAGGCGTTGGGTGATTGTTGGTAACCCGAAAACGTAAATTGTGGAGACCCCCACGAAGAATCCATAGTCGGAGTGTAAGCAGGACTCGAAAAAAAGTTAGGTTGGTTCGGGTTGGGATTGTTCAGGTTGGGGTTGTTCGGGTTGGGGTTGTTGGGGTTGAATGGATTCATGATTTGTATAAAAAAAGGAGAGTGGTTTTTATATAAAAATGGATGAGAATGAGAGAAAAATGTGAGAAGTATTGGTGAAATAGTATAAAAAATGGATGAAAAGAGGGTTATATTTAAAGTGGAAAAGGTTTTTTTTTTTTTTTTTTTTTTAATATTATGGCCGTTCACAACGGCTAATATTTGAAAACATGGGCCTGTGATCATCGTCTTGGGGACGCCGGGTTTAACAGGACGGGCCAAGGGGGCGGTGTGGGGGACCGGCGCCGGGCTTCGCCGGGCCTAAGTCGGCCCCCATACCCCTTGGTCTAAGCTAATCTGGTTACTAGATTCTTGTGTTTTGTATAGGGTGTACCTATTGGCACACCCAATTACCTATATACACACCAAAAAGGGCTTTTTGTCCTATATGCACATCCTGCAGTGTCGAGCTGTGGCCAAAGTGTGGCGTTTTGGTCAGGTCAACCAGACAAAAGACTGACGGGTCTGTTGACCGGACCAAAACGCCGAGCTTTGGCCGCGTTTTAGTCCTGCCAACTAGACAAAAGGCTGACCAGGTGTCTGGTTGACAGGACCAAAACGCGTCCAAAGCTCGGCATTTTGGTCCGGTCAAAAGACTCGTCAGACACCCGTCAGTCTTTGTCTGGTTGACCAGACCAAAACGCAACGCTTTGTCTAAACGAGTCCGGGAAGCGAAACTGATTAAAATACAATTTTTTCTCCGAAACAGGGTTCTGTCGCGCCACGCTACGGCGCCATGTTGCTCCCTCGCGTGGCGCGGGGGAGGCACTTTTCCAGCAGGTCTGCAGCTGGGACCTGGATTTTCAGCTATGCCAATTTTTACGGAAACGGCCATAACTTCTTCGTTATTGATCCGTTTTACGCGATTCTTTTTCCTACGCGTCCGTAATTTAATTCTCCATCATATGGAGTTAAAATCCAACATCCAACATAATAAATTTTGAGACTTCTAAGCCTTCGACTCATTACCTTTTTACCGAATTTTTAACCCGTTTATGTATTTTATCAAACAAACATATTAGTTTGATCCTTATATCCCATGCACATCTTCAAATTAATGTTATTTACCATGTTAGGTTCTAATCACCGGTTTCTTACACAATTTAAACCTGTTTTCGCTCGTATGCTTATTTTGACCCGTTAAGGGTATTTAAGCACTTTAAAGCTTGAAATCGCTTTCATTCATTTCTAGCATCTTATTTAATCATAAAACTCATTTCCTAACCACCTTTAAAGGTCGTTCGTTCAAATTAGCTTACAAGGGCAATTTGGTCAATTTTCATCCTTCTTTTACTACAAGGACCTTTAAATACTTGTTTGACTCAAAATCCGACCTTTTAACTATAATTCTTGTTTGTAAACCCATGTGCTTCTAAAATACCATAATCATAACTCAATTTATTTGGTTTACCTAAAAGATAACTGAATATCTATATTTTAACCTTGTCTAACTCTTATAGAACACCAAATTCTACATGATGAGTTGTGTTATTATACATACCTGGCTCGGATCAATATATTGACCCGTTTCAATACCTTGCCTTAGTGGCGGCTAAAAGATAGCGCCGTAAACATCCATGTGCTATTTATTCCCTAAAATCATACAACTCGACAACCCATTAGTCGATATTGTCAAAGGGTGATAATTTCACCTTTTGACCTGTTTGGTCTAAATGACCAATTATATTAGCGAGATGACATTTATTACCACTTCGTATATATGACTCGATCTGATTTACACCTTGCGGTCATTTTACTTATAATTCCATTTCTTAACACTTTTTGGCCTATTATGGCCTACGTCATAATTGTCTTTCAAAACTAATGGTTATCGTCAACGTGTGACCAAATTACCATTTTGCCCTTATTGATTATTATGATTTACCTTATATGGTAACCATTAAAAGTACACGTTTCATTTGTCATAATATGATCGAATTACCGATTTAACTCATTTTTAGCCATCACTATGGGTTCTCATCATACTTGATTATCTTGTTCCGTACGACTACACGCCGGAACACCATATCTCAATTAGATATTTGTCTTTTACATAATTAATACGACAAAAGGATATTCTAAAATATATGACGAGTGTAAGATATACTTACCTTGCATCCGAATTATGCCTTTCCTCCATTCTTGATTTGTTTGACCCGCTTTCTTTTCCCAAGCCTCCACCTAGCTCGTTAAGCGTCAAACTATTTTCAATCATTTACAAGGCGGTTAAATTAGTCATAAAATCACGACTATCCCACCTCACTTATTTTCTATGCCGAAGCTACTATTCGACTTCATGATTAGTTAACTTAGCTTATCTAAAGTTAACTACTTTTTTATCACATGGGTTACAACATTAAGTCTAGATCAACATAATATTTAGAACCCTTATCACTTCATATTATGCGCAATTGCCATATCATTCAAATACACATTTTCACTCTAATTTTAACACTTTAGTTCTCATTTAGGCATTTTAACAAACACCTAATGTGCATAAATTTTTACACATTTACAACTAGTTCATAACTAGTTATTTCTACTAAATATAAACATAATTTCAATTCCATTATGTCTAGCATGCATACTAATCTCAGATTCATCTCATAGAAATCCGTTAATCACCATTTTAATAGTCATAATTCTAGGGTTCATCTTATTTCTACAAAACCCATTTAACACATAAATGGATGATTATGAAATTCACAATTATGAACCTCAATTCAACAAGTAAATGACTAGGGTTTACTTCTAGACATAAAAATCATTCCTAATTTCATCCTTGGATCATAATCCATCAATTTATTTGCATGTAACATACTTGTCTCAAATTTCAACTTCAACCAATCTAGGTTTTGTGACATACCTTGTGATCCCCATGACTTGGTGATCGTTTCTACGCGTTCATGCATTGATTTGGGGCTTGAATTGAGCTTCAATTTGTTCATTTTGCTGGATTTAGGGTTGGAGCTCTTGGAGCTCATCTCTTGGTCGAATTCCACGCCCACACACACCCTTTTTGTGTGTGTTTTGTGTAAATTTTTATTTTTTAAAATCATTTTCAATTTATCCAACTTTGGTCCTTCATATCTTGGCTAGTAATTGAGTTAGCCACAACCTAGTTCTTTCTAACAATATTTTCATTGTTAACTAGGTTGAACATTCCTAGTTATCTTAGTGGGCTTAGGGAATTTATGTCTAAGTTTATTTTAAGTCCCGTTACCCGGCCTCTTATAAACTTCATCTCCTTAGAAGCTTTTATTCACGTTTTAGTTAATATTAGGATTATTTGTTTAAGTCCTAATATTCACCGGGTTAATTTTACCACTAACGGTATTTCACCCGTCTTTCAGTATTAACGTGGTTTGATTACCAAACCCATTTTTGGGGTGTTACAGCAAGTCAAAAGGCTTTAACCCCCAAAAGGGTAAGTCCCCCACTGCAAGCATGTTCACTATTCAAATAGCTTCCTCTTTGAGCGATAGCTTTTCCTATAAATGTGACACTTCATTTAGCGCCAGGGACATTCCAAGATCAGCTCTGATTCCTGGCGAATCTATGGTCATTGTTCTTGAGTACTTGCTTCATGCAAGTCACTTTATTTCACATTCAACACACACACACATTCCCTTTGCTCCTACATCTGAAGCTGAACACATTTCAGTAGAGGATATCGAGCAAACAACAAAATCAAACTAGTGAACCTCTCTCCACGTCTTGCAAACGTGGGGGGACCCCACGACCTGCATTAGGCAAAGTTGAACCCTTCAACCCTTTTTCCTAACCGACTCATCTACTATCCTTGGTCTAATATCTGTTGCATCAACAAGTTGGCGCCCACCGTGGGGCTACGCCAGTAAATTTCTTCAAAAAGATCTAGTAGTGTAGCTCCATCTTCTTGAAATCACCATGTCAGAAAGTGAGTCTCCGGGAGAGGTAAATCAAGTTCCAAATACCTCTACCCCAAGTACCGGCCAAGCTCATGTGGCTATACCATCGTCTTTCTCGACACCGGGGAGCACTCCCGAGTTTCTCACTTTCCACACTCCAACTCCATCTAGATCAGGGGTCCCTTCCCCTAATGTTAGTGTCTCAAACACCCCTCACATGTCGAACTTACCCCTGAAGGGGTCGCCAACAATTTCCTGGAGTTGAGGTCTCTCCTCAACCAATATGTGAGTAGGGAGAGAGACAAGGGAGTGAGGATTCGTTTGGGTTATGACGAACCAGAACCAACTCTATCTCATGGACCCCCCATCCCTCCTTTTGCAAACTCACAACCTTCTGCATCTAGGGATGAGGCTGGTCCCAGTTATCCTCCTCCCAATCCTAACCCATACCTGTACACGAGGCCAAATCCAACAACATTTCCTCTATTCTCTTCCCAACCAGCTACAGCCGGTGCTCCACTAGGCCACGAGCTGACTTTGGACCAGCTCCTTCAATCTCCGGTAGCGAGCCTTCCACCCTCAACAACAACTACATGGGAACAAGCTCTGTCTGTACTCCCCTTGGCACGAAGTGCCGTTATGAGTACTCCTTTGGGAGTTAGCTACCCAGTTGCACCTGGAAGCTTTCAAGGCTTCAACCTTATGCCCCAGATGATGGCCCCAATGATGGCCAGCTTCCCGTGGTGATACTTTATTAATCAAGTGTTGGCCACTCAAGGGAACAATAACTAAAGCAACAACATGGGTGCAAGGGTTGAGGAAGATTTGGCCAAGCCTTACAAGCCAAGTAATCTCTCATGCTTCTCACAGCAAATAGCCGATTATGATTTTCAAACGAAGATCAAGATTCCATCCCATATCAAGACGTATGATGGGACTGAGGATTCGAAAGATCACCTTCAGATCTTCACTGGTGCCGCCAGAATCGAGAAATGGTCAAATGCTGAATGCTGCCTCATGTTTATCCAAACTCTCGTTGGTTCAGCCAAGATATGGTTCAACGATTTGCCTGCCAGAAGCGTTCGAAGCTTCGATGACCTAAGCAAGGGGTTTTGGCCCATTTCTCACAGCAAAGCCGATACGTCAAAGATACTACAGTAATCTTTCAGATAAAACAAAGGGATGATGAAAGCCTTCGAGATTTCATTGAAAAGTACAAGAAGGAAGGTCTCACATATGTAGGGGTAGATGAAAAAATGAGAGTGGCTGGTTTTATGAACGCCATTGCATCCAAATATCTCACAAGAGATTTCAACAAATCCCTGCCCAAGACCTTGGAAGAAGCTCTCGAAAGGGCTGAGTCCCACATCAGAGGAGAGGAGGTCGTAGACATTAAAGAGCAAAGAAAAAGGGGATCAAGCTGGCGAGGCAACAGCCAGGCTAAATGGGAAGCTTCCATTCCTATGACAGACGCCAAAAGGGTTTAGATCAGCGTAGGCCTGAAGGCCGGAATCCTTCCAGCAGGGAAAAGGGGATAAGCTTCACACCCCTCACCAAGACCCCTCAAGAGATTCTTGCCACAGAAGAAGTGAAGCAAAGCTTTCGGCCTCCAAGACCTCTCCCCAAAAGCAAGAGGAATGAGAATTCCACCCAATTCTGTGAATTTCATGAAGAAAAGGGCCACCACACTAATGATTGCTTCCAGCTTAAAAAGAGGATTGAAGAGGCCGTTAAGTCCGGGGAACTCGCTCACTTGGTCAAGGGGGTGAGGGACAAGATGGTCGAAGGAAAGGGTAAGGAAGTTAACATGGTGGATTTTGATGGGAAGGTTCCTCACAAACGACAGAGGTTGGAAGCTTGGGAGCTTCAGTGTGTTTGTTTCCCTCCAACGAAAAAGAACCCACTTGCAAACCCTCTTGTGGTTGAAGCAACCGTGGGCACACTACAAACAAACAAAGCATACATAGACACTGGAGCAGCCACTAAAATCATGTTTGAAAAGTTCTTCAACCGTTTGAGCAATGAGGAACGTTCGAAGCTTCAACCCTCTGGAACCTCCATAAAAGGTATTGCAGACATACCCCTCAAGCCTTTAGGGCAACTGACCCTTGATGTCCGTTTCAGTGAAGGAAAGATGGAAAGAGTTCAACCTCTCACTTTTGTGGTCATCAATATACCTTCAAACTATGATATAATCATAGGAAGACCAGGGAAGTGTGCTTTCTTCATGGCTGTGTCTGTTGGTCATGGCACTGTCAAATTTCCTACCGAGAGGGGGATCACAACCCTTCAACCTACTCAAGAGGCCTACATGGTTGAAGGTGAAAGCTCTAAGAATGAAGAAGACAGGCAAAGGCTGATCATAAATCCCAAGTATCCTAAGCAAAGGATAAGGGTAAATCCAAGCCTTTCACAAGAAACCCTCTCATATCTCGAAAAGCTCTTGGTACACTATAGTGATGTCTTTTCTTGGTGCCCGGAAGACATGACGGGTATCCCTCGAAGCATTGCTGAGCATGAGTTAAGAATACCACCTAATGTCAAGCCTGTTGTCCAAAAGAAGCGAAGTCTAGCACCCGAAAGAAGCTTGGCTGCATGCCAAGAGGTTGAAAAGCTTGTATCAGCCGGTATTCTCCGAGAAGTCAAGTATCAATCCTGGGTTGCAAATCCAGTCATGGTTCGAAAGCCCGACAACTCTTGGAGAATGTGCATAGACTTCAAAGACTTGAACAAGGCTTGTCCGAAAGATTGTTACCCGTTGCCAGAAATTGATCTCAAGGTTGACTCCCTCACTGGTTACCCTTTCAAGTGTTTCCTAGACGCTTACAAGGGTTACCACCAAATTCTCATGAAGGAAGAAGATGAAGAGATAACCGCCTTTCACACGGATAAAGGGATCTTTTTCTACCAAAAGATGCCTTTTGGCCTCAAAAACGCGGGTGCAACCTACCAACGCCTAGTTGACAAGGCTTTTGCTAGTCAAATTGGCAGGAACATGGAAGCATATGTTGATGATTTGGTCATCAAATGTCACGGCCCCGTCCCGGTGTGACCTGGTCCAGGAGCCACGGGACAGAAATCCGTGGTATTAAATTTTTGAGTTGACAGCGGAAGATTTAACAGGACCTTTTTAAACTTGAAAATGCCCAATAATTTTATTTATATAATTTGGGACAAACCCCGTAATTTACAATAGAGGAATTTCACGAGGAATTTCCCTGTTTTACAAAACATGCTTATTTATTTTATTGAGCCACCACTTCAAGCTTTGTTAGTGCTCCGTAGCACGTTTTCCTTGATTCACAGTAGGTCACCTGAAACATGTTTTGAAAATATTTTATCAGCGGGGAAATACTGGCGAGTCATTCAGGTTAAACAAAACGACACATTAGTTATGAATTACAGCATAAGAGCGATTACAATGGCTACTATCTTATTTTTATCTGGCGCCGTGTCACACCCTGGTGACGATGGTCATACCACTATTGGGTCCTTTCACCCAAGCAGTGATGATTATCACTGTTAGGTTGATGAACCTAACCGTGAGAAATTAGTAATATGCACAATACCCCACTAGCCAGTGATTCAAGATAACCACGACTTAATCCCTGTAATTATAACTTTGGAAAATAGTTGGAGTATTGTAAAACACTTTTAATAAAAAGAGAATGACTCACATTGCAAGTTTAGACGGGCAGAGTTTAGCCTACTGATTAGCCTGATAACCTAATTTAAACAGCAATGCATACGAAACTAGGTCAGTAACTTAATACAACATTTACGATAAGCTCACGGATTCAAAACCTTCACGACGAATGACAAAGGCATAGCCCAATTATAGGCAGCACTTAAACATCCATCGGGTTGGTTTTAATCGATCGGACATTATATCGCTGCAGTGATCGAGTTATTACCCTGTACTCGTAGCATCGTTTCCCTACTTTGAAATTCGAATTTAAGCAGTAGACTTCGTTTTTGAATGAAGTTTTCGAACACAGATGAAAGGCCATGCTCTGCTCAATTTATAGCTGATTTTAGGGTTTTACGCGGCCCGCGTAAACCCTCGCCTGACTCTTATGTGGCCCGCGAGAGACCCTAGTCTACGTGTAGGGCTGGGGTGTCACGAGTAAGGTTGCCACGCGTACGACACGTGGCCTGGACGCTTATCGGTCAACTTTTAAGTTGACGCGGCCCGCGTAGAGGTAACCTCATGGTTTACGCGGCCCGCGTGAAGACCAGATTTCATGTTTTCTTGGTTTTTCATGCACGTTAGGGTTTCAGGGGTCCGGGTTTTCACTTACGGGTCGTTTATGGAAAATTTTGCAGGTCCTTACATCCTCCCCACCTTATTTAAAATCTCATCCTTAAGATTTATTGAAATAAGTGAGGATATTTTCGCTTCATTTCTGATTCCAGCTCCCAGGTGTATTCGGGTCCTCTTTTCGAATCCCACTTGACTTTGACAAGTACCAATCTTTTGTTTTTGAGAAACTTGATCTTTCTGTCTTCTATCTGGAGTGGTTTCTCTACGAACTTCAACTTTTCATTTACCTCTATGTCTTGAAGAGGTACGACCAGAGATTCGTCAAATAAACATTTCTTGAGGTTGGATACATGAAATACGTCTTATACCCCGGCTAACTCTTCTGGTAGTTGTAAGCGATAGGCGACTGGTCCTATTTTCTGGATTAATGGTCCTATGTATCTTGGACTCAGCTTTCCTTTCTTACCGAACCGAACTACTCCTTTCCAAGGAGAAACTTTCAAGAGTACCTTGTCTCCCACTTGAAATTCTAGTGGCTTGCGTCGATTATCTGCATAACTTTTCTGGCGATCTCGAGCCGTCTTTAGTCTTTCCCTTATTTGAGTGATCTTGTCGGTGGTTTCTTGCACGATCTCAGGACCTGATAATTGGCTTTCTCCTATTTCTGCCCAACAGACTGGAGTTCGACACTTTCGTCCATACAGTGCTTCGAACGGGGCAGCTTCGATGCTTGAATGATAACTATTGTTATAGGAGAATTCAATTAAAGGTAAATGGTTGTCCCAGTTTCCTCCAAAATCTATCACACATGCCCTGAGCATGTCTTCCAGGGTTTGGATCGTCCTTTCACTTTGTCCATCCGTTTGGGGATGATATGCAGTACTTAAATTTAGTCGGGTCCCCATTGCTTCTTGGAAACTGGTCCAGAAATGCGAAGTGAAACGACTATCCCTATCTGATACAATGGAGAGTGGAACTACATGTAAGGATACTACCTCGTCTATATATAACTTGGCTAATCATTCCATACTAAAGGTTTCCTTCATGGGCAGGAAATGAGCTGATTTAGTTAATCGATCCACAATTACCCAATTCGCGTCGTTACCTTTTCTGGTTTTGGGTAACTTGGTAACAAAGTCCATGGTTATTAGTTCCCATTTCCAAACAGGAATTTCTAATTGTTGTAGTAGACCTGAAGGTTTCTGGTGTTCTGCCTTAACTTGTGAACAAGTTAGACACTTAGAGACGTATTTAGCTATATCCTTCTTCATTCATATCCACCAGAAGTTATTCCTTAAATCTTGGTACATCTTATTATTACCAGGATGCATGGTATATCTAGATTTATGGGCTTCCTCTAAAATCTTATTTCTTAACTCTCCCTGCTTAGGTACCCAAATTCTTTTCCTGTGGAATCTCCAAATTCCATCATTTCCTTGTTCTAATTCTTTTATTCGTCCTTTCATTCCTTCAGCATCATCCTTGATTGCTGTTTCCTCGACATTCTTCAGTTGTTCCATTAAATCTAATTATAGACTTAATCTAAGAGTGCGAACTCGCTTTTGCTCTTCATGATACTTACGAATTAAGGCATCTGCAACTACATTTGCCTTTCCTTCGTGATATTGAATATCACAGTCGTAATCACTTAGGATTTCCATCCATCTCTTTTGCCTCATGTTTAATTCTTTTTGCCCAAATATGTATCTTAAACTCTTATGATCTTTATAGACAGTAAACCTACTTCCGTACAGATAATGTCTCCAAATTTTAAGGGAAAAAATTATGGCTCCTAATTCTAAGTCGTGCGTCATATAATTTTCTTCGTGCTTTTTCAATTGTCTTGAAGCATACGCAATTACCTTCTTGCGTTGCATTAGCACACATCCAAATCCTAGCTTAGAAGCATCACAATAAACTTCAAAATCTTCTGTTCCTTCTGGTAAGGCAAGAATTGGGGCGTTCGTTAATCTTTGCTTTAAAATCTTAAAAGCCTCTTCTTGTGTGGATCCCCACTCAAACTTCACTGCTTTACAGGTTAGCTTGGTTAATGGTAAAACTATTTTGGAAAAATCCTTAATAAACCGTCTATAGTATCCGGCTAACCCTAGAAAACTTCTAACTTCCATGGCTGATTGTGGGACCTTCCATTTGGTGATTGCTTCTATTTTGGAGGGATCTACGTGAATACCTTCGTGATTCACCATATGTCCTAAAAATTGTACCTTTTGTAGCCAAAATTCACACTTCGAGAATTTGGCGTAAAGCTTCTTTTTTCTTAACAAAGTTAAGAGTGCATGTAGGTGCTCACAATGCTCGTCCTGACTTTTGGAATAAATAAGTATATCGTCGATAAAGACAATTACAAATTTATCCAAGTACGGTTTACAGATCCTATTCATCATGTCCATAAATGTTGCAGGAGCATTTGTTAGTCCAAAGGGCTTGACTGTAAACTCGTAATAACCATACCTAGTTCTGAAAGCAGTTTTAGGTATGTCTTATTCTTGTACTTTCAACTGATGGTATCCGGAGCGTAAATCTATCTTAGAGAAATATCTAGCTCCCTGAAGTTGATCAAAAAGATCATCAATTCTAGGTAATGGGTATCGATTCTTAATTGTAACCTTATTTAATTCCCTGTAATCGATACACATTCGCATCGACCCATCTTTCTTCTTCACAAACAACACGGGTGCTCCCCAAGGGGATGAACTAGGTTGTATAAATCCTTTGCTTAACAATTCATCTAACTGCTTTTTCAATTCTAACATTTCGGTGGGTGCTAACCGATAGGGTGCCTTAGCTATTGGTTTAGTTCCAGGAATTAGATGAATTCTAAATTCTACTTCCCTATCGGGTGGTAATCCAGGTAGTTCTTCTGGGAATACATCCAGGTATTCTGATATTACTGGAATTTCCTTAAGTTCCTTACCTTTAGTGTTAATGATTACCGAAATCATATACACTATTCCTTGTTTTCTTGAATAACTAGCCATTTTCATTACTGAAATGAATTTTATTGGCTTACGTGGCTTATCTCCTGTAATCACCACTACTTCTCCGGTGGGTGTATGTATTTCTATAGAATTCTTATCACAGAGAATTCGAACATGGTTGGCTACTAACCAATCCATTCCTAACACAACATCGAATCCGGCTAAATTCATAGGTAACAGGTTTGCAAAAAATTTATGGCCTAAGAGTTCTATCTTATCTTCTTGCAAAACTTTATCTATGTTAACAGAATTTCCATCTGCCGTTTCTACTGTAAAAAATTGTCTAAGGTTGGTTAAGGGTAGGTTAAGAGCTTGGCAGAATGAAGTATTTATAAAACTTTGGTTTGCACCAGAGTCAAATAATACTTTTGCATAAACGTCGTGAACTAGGAATGTACCAGCTATCACATCTGGGATGAGTTCTGCTTCTTGGGTAGTTAACTGGAATGCTCTTGCGTTCTTTTTGGTAGTTCCTTCTACAGGTTTGGCTTTGTTGTCAGCTGGTTTGACCAGTTTGGGGCAGTCGGGTCTAAAATGTCCAGCTTCTCCACAGTTGAAGCAGATTGTTGATTTCTTCCTTCTGCAATCTTCTTCTTGATGCCCTGGAATTTTGCAGAAATTGCAATACCCTTTGCATTTTCCAAAATGCTTTCTTTTACAGGTATTACAAAATTGAGCAATGGAAGATTGCCCAGTTCCTTTTTTCTTGAAATTACTACTATTACCCACGCGGAATCCTTGGGTAATCTTTTGGGCCACTTCCTTCTTCCGGTTTTCTTCTCTTGTGCGTACCAGTCCGTCCGTCAAAGTGTTGGCTAATTCTAGTGCATCGTCAATCGTACGAGGTCTCGCAGCTTTAACGATATCACATATTTCGCCAATCAACCCCCAAATATAGCGAGAAATAAGTACCGGTTCTGGCGAAGCCAGGGTTGGTACAATTCTAGCATACTCGAAGAATGTCGAAGTATACCCTCGACAATCAACATCCACCATCCGGTGGTTTAGGAACTTATTTGTCATTTGTTCCTTTTCATATTCGGGACATAATTTTCTTTCCACTAGACTCTTAAATTCTTTCCAATTTATGGCATAAGCCACATCGCTTCCCTTGGCTTGTAGTACCGTATTCCACCATTCTAGTGCCCCTTCTTTAAAAAGATGCGACGTGTACATGACCTTGTCTTCCTCGGCACATTTACTTATTTTAATTACTGCTTCGGTTTTCTCTAACCAACGCAGTGCAGCAGTTTCTCCTTCATTGCCTGCAAATTCGATTGGTTTACAGGCAAGAAATTCCTTATAAGAGCAACCAGGCGTTGCGGCTTTCATTTTCTTAAGTAAGGGGGCTTGCACCACATCATCATTATCATTATTATTAATATTGCCGCCTCCATTTACACTATTACTGAAATTATCGTCGTGAGTACGTTTGCTGGGAATAATTGGTTGAGGTTCAACTGGATTCCGGGCACCAGCAAGGATTGCTGGAATAGCATTGGCTATTCCTTGAGCAACAATATTTTCTATATCTTGTCTGTTAAGAAATTGGTCTCCATTGTTTTGCTCAGATTGGTTAACTTCGTTAACTAGTTCATTACCAGCGTGTTCCATCGGGTAATTAATATATAGGGTAAATCACTTTTTGAGTCCCTGTGTTTTATGGGTTTTAACTAGTTGAGTCCAAAAGCAAAAAGTTTAACGACCTGAGTCCCTATATGCATTTTCTTTAACCATTCGAGTCCAAATTTCTAACCCAGTTAGAATTTTGTTGTTAAGTTTTGTTAAATGACCAAATTACCCCTATAAAACACATAAAACACAGGGACTCAAAAAGAAAAAGAATATATAATTATTATTATTATTATTATTATTATTATTATTATTATTATTATCATTTAATCCGGCAATAACCCAACAATATTCGCATACAACCAGCTCATACACTTATACTCCAAACATGGCCTCATCAAAGATGCCTGCAAGCTGTTCGACGAAATGCCTGACCGAAACGTCTTCACTTGGAACGCCATAATCTCCGCCCATATAAAGTCCAACAACCTTGATCACTCCGAAGTTCTATTCAACACAGCCCCATATAAAGATTCAGTGACCTACAATTCAATGTTTTCGGGGTATGCAAACAGTGCCGGATATGAAACAAAGGCGATTAATTTGTTAAAGCAGATGCATTCTGTGAGGCATGAAGCGTGTGTTGACGAGTTTTCGCTTACTAGAATGTGTAACTTGACAGCAAAGTTGGGGAATTCGTGGTACGGGAAGCAACTCCATTCATTTATGGTGAAAACTGGGAATGATATAAGCGGGTTTGCAGTAAGTGCGTTAGTCGATATGTATTCGAAAAGCGGGTGCTTTGATGAAGCTTATAACGCGTTTAACAGCTGTAGTTACGGGTCTGTTGATGTGGTTTCGAAAAACGCAGTCGTTACTGTGTGTTGCAGAGAAGGAAAAGTAGATTTGGCGATGGAGATTTTTTTGAATCAGACCGAGTTAAACGATGTGGTTTCTTGGAAAACGATGATCGCGGGTTATGCACAAAACAGGTATGATAAAAACGCCATTGAATTAGCTCGTGGTATGGAGCGAAACGGGTTTAGATGGAATGCACACACGTTCACTAAAGTGTTAAACGCGTGTTCGTCTTTAAAATGTTTGAAATTGGGGAAAGAACTTCATGCCAGAATGTTGAAACAGATGATAAATTGGGGAAAGAACTTCATGCCAGAATGTTGAAACAGATGATAAACTTGAATTCGAATCCCCCAATTAACACAAGTCTTGTCACCAATAAAAATTTCATCAAGAACAAAACATCAACATTCTGATACAAGAATTTTACCATCTTACCACTTACAATATAAAAACCTCGTATCAAAATTAACATCAAAACCCAACTTTTCAGATTCAATTCAACAACAATTTGGGGATTAAATAACAAACCCACCTCGCGAATCCCCAAAAACTAGGTTAAATCCAAACCCTTTCGAATTAGGGCTAATTGAAGTACTTAAAGAACAAAAGATTACTTCTGGTCGCCGGTAAATAAACAGGGGAGGGGGTGTTCGTCAGATTCTTTGTCGCCGTGTGCCACCACTGGAGGGTGGTGGCCGGTTGTCTTCCCTTCGGAACTGAGAGAGACGAGAGGTTGAGAGCGGGGGGGGGGTGTGGGTGGTATATGAAGGTGAGGGTTTGGGTGTCGGCTTGCCAGTTAAACGGCGCCGTCGAGAGAGAACGAGAGTGATGGCAGCAGGTGTGTGTATGGAGGAGATAAGATTGCAGAGAGAAGGATTTGAGAAATAGGGTTTCTAACCTTGAAGGAGAAGAAGAGCAGAGGGGTAATTTGGTCATTTAACAAAACTTAAAAACAAAATTCTAACTGGGTTAGAAATTTGGACTCAAATGGTTAAAGAAAATGCTTATAGGGACTCAGATCGTTAAACTTTTTGTTTTTGGACTCAACAAGTTAAAACACATAAAACACAGGGACTCAAAAAGTAATTTACCCTAATATATATAAGTGATTAGCATAAAATAAATAACAGTCAAACACAATAAAACAATCACACATAATCACGTCAACACGTATAGCCAAAATTGTCGACTTTGCGACGTTGATATTTTTATATATTAATATGCATCCGTACATTACCAGATATGTTACACAAGTTTTATTTTTAGTTATTTTACATGATTATATTTTTATTATTATATTATTATTAAACACACATTCCCACAACCACATACGATCCCATCTGTTGGCATTTCAGAAACGGCGTTCCCTCTCGTCGTATTTCCATGATATTCTCTCCCCCACTTCCCGGATTCTATTTCCTGCGTCCACCAACTCCTCGCCATAGTGGCGGAGTTCAGCCAAGTTTTCTGTGCTCATAGGGGGTGTAGTGGAGGCTCAGGATCAAATTGGGGGAAAAAGGTATTAGGGTTATTTAAAAGATTCTAAAATTGCCAGTCAGTGGTCCACCATTCTTCCAGCTCTCCTGGTAGAGGTCGGGGGTGGGTAATAGGATCTGGAATAGCAGGTTCCAGATTAACTGGAAGTTGTGCTTCAACTGGGTAATTGAAGAGGTTTTCATCGGCAGGTCCGATGAGGTCACTAAGTGCTAGTTTATGATCAAGCTCCTCCCAGGGTGGCATTTCCTGGGCTTGCCCTGGGCTTGCCCTGAGCTTTCCCTGATCTCCTTTCCTTTGCCTTTATCCTTTGGTTCTTCAGTCCTCTTAATCCTCTAGGCAGCTGGCTTCTTTCTCCATACGCGTCTCCAGCCTACGAATCTCCTTTTTCTTCCTTGTCTTGGGTTTAAATAAATAATCATAATATTAATTAAAAAGCAGATAAGAACTTTCAAGAGATAAAATGGATAAAAGGCCCGAGTTAACGAAACTTAAAATAAACGGGTTAGAACTCCCGGGACTCACTAAGTTAACTAGGGGTAATTAACCTAGTTAATTATTTGTTTAAAAACAATAAAGAAGCATGGACTAGTAAGTCTTTTATAAACCATGGATAATTGAGGGACCAAAGTTGGACAATTGCAAAGTTATATTATTAAAACAAAAATTTAACACCAAACACGTGTCTGGTCGATTAGAACACAGGGGACGACCAGGAGCTTGCTCTCAAACCCTAGTTTGTGCAATTTGATCAAATTGAAGGTCAAGATCAACTCCAAAACGAAATCCGAGCCTAGATTGGCGATCTCCATTGCAAGGGTGTCATAAGGTATGTGAAACTTGATGGAAAATCTCTACTTGAAATTCTGATGAAATTAGAGAATTCGAAATTTATGGTTGCATGCTTGTTATATGATGAAATAGGAACATTGTAGTGTCTAGGAGTAAACCCTAGACAAGTATATGATGAAGTTAGGCCTAATTCTTGTGAATTCATGATCACCATTGAAGGTGATAAGTGGGTCTTAAGTAAATTCATGTATGTGATGCTTTTAGGGTTTTTGATTGCTAAGAATAAGTGTTATAATGTCATAAACATGTTCAAATTGAAAGCTGAATTCAAACAGCTTCTGATCAGAATTTACAGCCGACTTGTGTTGGCTGTAACGTGGATAAAACGTGACAAAAACATGTGTTTCTTGAGTCTAAAATGTAATTCCAGGAAATATCTTTAAAACCCTACTGGAATCGCATTTTTTTGACGAAAATTGAGCGTTTTATGATTTTCCGTATCGAAGGTTCAAGCAGCGTTTTCTGACAGAATTTGCAGCCCATTACGAATGTCATAACTCAATTTAGGAATTTAGTTATAACCTCAAATTTGTACTGTAGAAAGTTTTAAGTGATTAGAAAAATCGCCAATTGAAATTTCGTCAATCGGATAAACGAGGAATTTTAAATGAATTTTTCCGTAAGCTGCAGTCAGAAGTGACGAATCTGATTGCAGCTTAGCAAATGAATTTTTACGAATTTTTGGTAAAGAGTTAGATCTTGAAATTTTAACACAAGGCCTAACCCTCCGAGTGGTATGCCACATAAAAAAATCATAATTTTTGAAGACTTGTAAATAGGTTAAACAAGTTACCAAAAACAGCCCATTTTCAGTGATATGAAATGCCTAAATAAAATCGCGGCCTACTAGTTAGTATGTAAAATTTGATTTCGTTAAGAGTTCGGATGAAATATGCCTAAGTGAGTTCAATGAACCAAATGTGCATTTGAATATGTTGATAAGTCAATTAACTTTTAAAAAGTCAAACCGACCAACGATTAGATCGAATGATAATTTTGATATGGTCGAATGATAAATTCGACATAAAACCCGTAGGATGGAATAGTCGTAAATGATTATGACTAATCTAACCGTCTTACGAATTGTGATGATAATAGTTTGATTCTAGAAAAGCTTGATGAAGACTTGGGGAAAGAAGCGGGTCAAACGGATCAAGTACGCGGAAAAAGAGCATAACCGGATGCAAGGTAAGTGAAACTTGCACCCTTTTGTAGAATATTTACTTATTCTATAAGTATAAATGTGATAAAGATAATATGGGAAATATCGATTTCCGACGCAATTGATACGGGACGGAACTATTATAAACGATAGAACCATGGATCATGGTAAAAAGGGCGAAACGGTAAATTGGTCATGAAATGACTAAGGAATTATGAGTTTTCGATAATATTTCCTTGTAGTGTAATCTAATATGGAGAAAAAGGGTAAAATGGAAATGTGGTCAAGTGTCGACTAATGTAAACCGAAGCTAAAAGGGTACCCATGGCGTAAGCCAAAATGGACTAAATAAGTAAGGGAAGGGATCTAATGAGAGAAAATTCCCAAATGGGTCGGATGGGCAAATTGGTAAATTAAAACCATGTTTTGCTACATAGGTAAATGTTTGGTCATATAGGCCAAACGGGTCAAATGGTGGTGATAACACCATTTGACAATATCGACTAACATTTGGTTGTTAAGTTATATGTTCACAGGAGTGAACAGGAATTGAATAATTGCATCGTTATAAAGTAGCGGCTAATTAAAGTGAGGTATAAAACGGGTCTATACGTTGACCCGAGCCAGGTACGCATAAATAGAGTTATAGTTAATAGTGATATTTTGGTCAAACAATTAGTGAAAGTTCCTTGTAGTAAAATAAGGGACTAAAATTGACCAAAAAGCCCTCGATTGGTAAACCGGGCAAGCGACCCATATGGGTTATTTGGAAACTTGTATGGTGATTATGGAAAATAGGTAGATACCTAGAAGTTGGATTTATGATGTGTGGAAAGAAAAGAGCGGGTTATAGACTAAATTGCTTAAAATCCCCTAAATGGGTCGAAATAGATTTCTACGCATAGTTTGTGTACTAGTCGCATATTTCATAAGGAAGTATGAATCCGAACTAGAGAACTTGAGTTAAATGTATTGATATTTGTATTTGGTTCTCTAAAAATCAAGCTAGTGATTTTAAATACAAACGAGTCAAAATGTTAATTTTGAATAATAAGTCGATTGCTTAAAAACTTGAAATTTTATTAGTTTGAATGTTAAATTTTAACTCCATATGATGGAGAATTAAATTATGGACGCGTGGGAAAAAGAAGTACGCGAAACGGACATCTAGAACAAAAGTTATGCACATTTTCGTAAAAAGAATCGGAGCTGGGAAAATGCAGCATCAGCTGCAAATCTTTCTGTCCAGTAAGCTACCATAAGTTACGGTGGCTACCGTAACTTACGGTAGAGGCTGAAGTGTTACACTGGAATTGTACTGCCTTACGGCAGCCCCTAAATGCTCAGTGGCTACCGTAGCTTACGGTGGCTACCGTAAGCTACGGTAGTACCCAGTATTTTGTTGAAGTTTTGCATTCTGGACTTGTTTAAACTCGTTTTAAACATCAATGACTAACTCATTTCATGTTTTATGAAATGTAGGTATTATGCAATGTACCGGAGGTCGATCAAGCTTGAGGAAGAACCGTACACGCTCAAGAGTCAAGCTTCCGCAATAGTGTTCGTCGTGTCGTTTCAAACGATGATATAAACGCAAGATGTTGAAACATTCCAAATGTTTAAATGTTTTAATAAACTCGTATTTCGTAAGTACATGTAATCGTATAAATTTCTATTTATACGAAACTTTTATTAAATATACTATAAAATAAGTAAGGGTCTTACACAAACTATAGAAGAAGCTGTAGAATTAGCAAACACCTTGACAGATGAACTAATCCGTACTAGAGAAGAAGACCAGAGGAGAAACCTAGCTCAAAAGTTTACCCAAGAATTCCGTTCTGGGAATTACAACCGTAGGAATATAGGTTCTACCTCTGCACTATTCTACAAGGTCTGCAAGAAAAAGCATTCGGCTACTATTTGCAATTTCTGCAAGATGCCCGGACACAAGGAATAAGATTGCAGGTGAAAATCTAGTAATAGACTATGCTACAACTGTGGAGAAAAAGGCCATATCAAGCCGAATTGTCCGAAATTGGCTCCAGCTGTGAACAACAGGAACACTAAAAATGCTAGAGCATTCATTCTAACTGCAGATGAAGCCAAGATGATTCCAGATGTCATAGCCGGTACGTTTTTAGTTAATGATGTCTTTGCTAAGGTATTATTTGAATCTGGTGCAAACCAAAGTTTTATTAATAGTTCATTTTGCAAACTTCTAAATAAGTCATTAACTAAACTACCACAAGAATGTCTAGTAGAGACAGCTAATGGAGAAACTGCTAAGATTTCTGAAATCTTGCAGGGAGTAAGAATAGAAATTTTAAATCAAAAGTTTATGGCAAACCTTTATCCTATGAATCTGGCAAGATTTGATGATGTGTTAGGAATGGATTGGTTAATAGCCAATAAAGCCAGTATTCAATGTGATCAAAAGTCAATCCAAGTAAATTCACCAAAGGGTGAAAAGATCACAATTAAAGGAGATAAACCCTCTAGATCCACGAAATTCATCTCTGTGATGAAAACTGCAAGTTATATAAGAAAAAGATCTATAGTATATTTGATTGCTGTAATCACTAAAAATAAAGGAAAAGAACTAAAGGACATTCCAGTAGTGTCCCATTTTTCAGATGTATTTTCGGAAGAATTATCAGGACTACCGCCAAACAGAGAAGTTGAATTCAGAATTCATCTATTACCAGGAACAACACCGATTGCCAAAGCACCCTATCGATTGGCACCCGCAGAAATGCAGGAACTAAAGAAACAATTAGATGAATTGTTGGAAAAAGGATTCATACAGCCAAGTTCATCGCCATGGGGAGCACCAATATTATTCGTTAAAAAGAAGGACGGATCAATGCGTATGTGCATTGACTATCGTGAATTGAACAAGGTCACGATTAAGAATCGGTACCCATTACCGAGAATCGATGATCTGTTCGATCAACTGCAAGGAGCTCGATTTTTCTCTAAAATCGATTTAAGGTCAGGATATCATCAATTAAAGGTACAGGAAGAGGATATTCCTAAGACCGCCTTTAGAACGAGGTATGGCCATTATGAATTTACTGTCATGCCATTTGGTTTAACCAATGCCCCAGCCGCATTTATGGACATGATGAACCGAATATGTAAGCCATATTTGGATAAATTCATAATTGTTTTTATAGATGATATTCTAATTTACTATAAGAATAAAGAGGAACATGCAAAGCATTTGCACGCACTTTTAAGTCTATTAAGAAAGGAAAAGTTTTATGCTAAGTTTTCAAAGTGCGAATTTTGGTTAGAGCACGTACAGTTTCTTGGACACTTAGTTAATCATGAAGGAATTCATGTGGATCCAACAAAAGATCGAGGCAATAACTAAATGGAAAACCCCTGAGTCACCAACTGATGTTAGAAGTTTCTTAGGATTGCCCGGTTATTATAGAAGATTTATTCGAGATTTCTCTAGAATAGCCATTCCTTTAACTAAGTTAACCTGTAAATCCATTAAGTTTGAATGGGGACCAAAACAGGAAGAAGCATTTAAAATTCTTAAACAAAGATTAACCCATACACCCATACTAGTGTTACCAGAAGAAACTGAAGACTTTGTAGTCTATTGTGACGCCTCTAAATTAGGTTATGGATGTGTATTAATGCAATGCCAAAAGGTTATAGCATATGCATCTAGACAACTGAAGAATCATGAAGAGAATTATTCAACCCATGATCTAGAATTAGGAGCAATAATTTTTGCCTTGAAAATTTGGAGACATTACCTTTATGGTAGTAAGTTTACCATATTCACTGATCATAAGAGTTTAAGGTATGTTTTCGGGCAAAAGGAGTTGAATATGAGACAAAGACGCTGGATGGAGATGCTTAGTGATTATGATTGTGATATCCAGTATCATGAAGGAAAAGCAAATGTAGTGGCAGATGCTTTAAGCCGAAAGTATCACGAAAAGCCAAAAAGGGTACGTTCTCTTAAATTAAATCTACAAGTAGATTTAAATGATCAAATTAGAAAAGCACAAGAATCAGTAATCAAGGACGATACTGAAAAAATAAAAGGTATGAGTAAGGAATTAGAACAAGGAACATATGGAATTTGGAGATTCCATAAAAAGAGAATGTGGATACCCAAATTAGGAAACTTACGTCATCGTATATTAGAAGAAGCCCATAAGTCTAAGTATACGATGCATCCTGGAAGTGATAAAATGTATCAAGATTTAAGAAAGAAGTTCTGGTGGATAGGAATGAAAAAGGACATAGCAGCCTATGTTTCTAAATGTTTAACCTGTTCACAAGTAAAAGTTGAACACCAGAAACCCTCAGGTCTGTTGCAACAGTTAGAAATGCCAGCATGGAAATGGGAATTAATAACAATGGATTTTGTTACCAAATTACCCAAAACAAAGAAAGGTAATGATACAATCTGGGTGATTGTAGATAGGCTAACCAAGTCAGCTCATTTCCTACCAATGAAAGAAACTTTCAGTATGGAACAGCTAGCTAAATTATATGTAAATGAAATAGTTTCGTTACATGGAATTCCTTTATCAATTGTTTCTGATAGGGATAGCCGCTTTACCTCTCATTTTTGGTCAAGTTTCCAAAAGGCAATGGGAACTAAGTTAAATCTAAGCACAACTTATCATCCTCAAACAGACGGACAAAGTGAAAGGACGATTCAGACGATGGAGGACATGCTTAGAGCTTGTGTAATTGATTTCGGAGGTAATTGGGACGATCACTTACCTTTAATAGAATTTTCTTATAATCATAGTTATCACACAAGTATCAATGATGCACCATTCGAAGCACTTTATGGACGAAAGTGCCGAACCCCAGTCTGTTGGGCAGAAATTGGGGAAAAGCAACTATCTGGACCTGAGATAGTACAAGAAACCACTGACAAGATTATTCAAGTCAAGCAACGACTGAAAGCAGCACGTTATCGAAAAAAGAGCTATGCAGATAACCGACACAAACCATTGGAATTTCAAGTAGGAGATAAAGTATTGTTAAAGGTCTCTCCTTGGAAAGGAGTAGTAAGATTCATCAAAAGAGGAAAGCTAAGTCCCAGGTATGTTGGACCTTTTGAGATTATTAGAAGAATAGGACCTGTAGCCTATCAGCTACAATGCCAGAGGAAATGGCAGGAATACATGATGTATTTCATGTATCAAATCTCAAGAAATGCTTAGCCGATGAATCGCTGATGATACCTCTTAAGGATATAGAGGTAAATGAACAACTCAAGTTTGTAGAAAGGCCTCTACAGATTGAAGATAGGGAAGTTAAGAATCTCAAGCACAAGAGACTAGTTCTGGTCAAAGTAAAGTGGGACTCCAAAAGAGGACCTGAGTATACATGGGAGCTTGAATAAAAAATGCAAAGGAAATATCCACACTTGTTCCAGTAGATCTCGAGGACGAGCTCTAAAACAAGGTGGGGAGGATATAACAATCCTCAAGAAAACCGACACCCCCGAATATTTTCCGACACCCTAATATATTTTAAAATATCCCAATATGTCTTTAAATACACCCCGTACGTGAAAACCGAGCTCGAAATACAATATAGCATTAAAAATAAATAAAAAACAAAGAAAAATGGGTTGTCACGGGCCGCGACACCCCTTGTCTTTAGTTTAAGCGGGCCGTTTAAAGGTAAAAGGTAAAACCTGATTTTAGAGTTGAGGCGGGCCGCGTAAAACTTAGTTAACATCTACGCGGACCGCGACAACTTAAAACCTGGCGCGACCTTGGGCCGCCACGTGGCCCAACACACGGCGAGCCTACATAGTGACCCGGACAGGCTACAACATTGACCCAGGGTTGACGCGGGCAGCGTAAGCCCTGGTCTTGTTTTACGCGGGCCGCGACAAAGTTAGGATCAGGCACTATATATAGAAGCCATCGGATCTTCAGTCTGTTCGTCCATTTTTCTTTTCTCAAATCTCAATTTCTGATAGTAGGCTTTATACTCGGGTATAATACCCCCTAAATAGCGAAGTTATGCTCCGTTGTAAGTATCATAACCCCTGGATACGTATTAGCTACGCTGCCAGATTGATCTAGGGTTCCGTAACGGCTGTCGTGGTTCTGCCCGACGTAGTCGTTGGAATGCCGTCTCGGGGAGGGTATTACTAGTCGTTGGAACACGTGTGCATTTGTGTAAATTATAGATTGTCACCAGGAAACCCTTACAGAAAATCTAAGACAGCAATGTGAGTAATCCTTCTTTTTGTGTAAACCTTTTTGTGAGTTGATCCACTTTTTGTAAACCTATTTTGTGAACTGTTTATACAAAACCTTAAATATTTTTCCATGTGAATAGCAGTTATTGAGTATTTGTAAGAATACAATTATCATGAGTATGTTGGGGTTTTGTATACAAAATTTGTTACCACCTAGTCAAGGAGTAACATTTCACAAGTCGGGTTCGACAGTACCATGGATGTTAATTGTTATAACTTGGAAACAAATGTAATTGCGAGATCGCCCTCAATACTGTACACTGGGTTTTTATTTAAACATGATTAAAATGGGATTCACTCACCAGTATTTTCCACTGACAAATGTTTTTAAAACGCATTTCAGGTAACAAATTGTGAAAGCCAAATAGAAGCCAGCTGGACAGCGCTGAATGCTTGGAAAAGTGGCAATAAAGTTACCTAAAATAAAATAGATATTTTTATTAAATAAAATAGGGTTTATTCCTATGAAATCGTGTGTACTATGAACTTATCAGAAGAGTGCTCAGACAGAATCAGAGGCAGAATTCATTGATTCGGTCTTCGTTTAGCTTGGATTCACTATTAATTGTCTCGTATATTGATCTCTGAACAATTTATAAGCTGGAGACACTTCGACAGCACCTCGGCGTCGGAATCTAGAACGTTACAAATGAATTTGTTTGAAGAGTATTTATAGGCCAAGCCATTTCGTTTGAAGATGACCTGACATGCTTCAAACGAAATACATGCTTCAAACGTGACCCTTCAAACGAAACATAATCTAATCTCAAACAAACTTAAACTTTTGTCTTCATGTGTGTATTCTATTTCATGTATTGTGATGTCATCATTGTGATGTCACATGATGTCATTTTTGATGATGTCACAATCTTGTTCAGATCCGCAACGAAACCCAGACTCGATATAAGACGAAGTCGACAGATGTATGCACCAACAGTTTATCCCATATGTTTAATATTATGGAAATGTGGTATTTTACTCTGATCAAATATTTCCTAACTACGGTCCTGATGAAAAATTCCGCTGCCAAATTAGACAATACGCGATACCACCGAAACTGGCTCGCGGCCGCCCATTCCCAGGGATTAGGGATCGGGGATTGCGACAGCATCCTTAAAACTATCACCAACCTTCACAGACCAATCAGGTACATAAACCTCATTCTCATTCAACCCTTCTTCTTTCCCTCTTTCGTCCTCAGATTTGTATCTGATGAATTCGTTTTGCTTGATTTGTCATTCTTTGGCGAGCAAGACGATTTATCATAACTTTTATCTGTTTTACTAGTTGTATCCGAGGATAAAATCCTTTCGAGATACTCTCTCGCTTTCTTCCTCTTCTTCCTCAGTCTGTCTTTTTGCCCCTGCGAAAGCTTCACTTTTGGTTCTAGAACTTTCTGTTCTTTGGGCTTTGCTTCGACTTTGACTGGTTTCTTCTTTGTCATTTTCTGAGATTCAGCCCTCGATCTTCTCATTGATCTCATTGGGCAATCTCTGGCAATATGACCCTTGATTTGGCAATTATAGCATTTTCTCGTCTCAATACTCCAACTCTGGCAGTTAACAGCAATGTGTCCTTGATAGCCGCATCTGTAACACACTCTGTTATCGTACCAATCACCATGTTCAGCCCAAACATTTAAATCAAAGCACTGTTTGGCTTGGTGATACTCTTTCCTCCTTTTGTTTGCTGAATTTGGCTTTTGAGCACTGTGGTCCGACCTGCACCACTTATTACCAACTATTTTAGATTTTTGATTTTTGATTTTTTGTGGTTTTTTATTATGATTGGATGATTGATCTGATGAGCTTTTATTTTCTTTTTGCACAATTTTCTCATTTTTAACTTTTTGTTTCTGTTCCACTTTCTTCTTCAAGGGTTTTTGCCGCATTCTCCCTTTTCAGTATAATGTAAAACAGTATTTTTAAACATTTCATTTAATTTCAAAAATGTTTTTCTTTTTTCTTCTTTTTCTTTTTCAACATTAGATTTATCATCACATTCTTTAATTTTGACTTTGTCAAAATTTGTTACATTGTCACTTATTGGAACAGAATTGATCGGTTTTGGACATGGATAATCTGGTGTTGATGACGAAGTCTCAAAACCTTTCAATTTCTTCTTAAGCTCATAAATTGTATTCTGAGCAATTTCAGCTTCTTTTTCAAGCCGAATGATTTTATGAAGATGAGAATTAATTTCAATCTGTTTTTCAAGATTATTTTTAAAAATAACAGATTTTTCATCTTCTAAAACCTTCATTTGACTTTGAAAATCTTTTTCAATTTTTAATTTTTCATTTTCAAACTCTTTATCTTTTTCTTTCAAAATTTTGTTTTCTAATGTCAAACTGTCCAAATCACTTAACAGTTTGACATTTTCAAATTTCAATTTCTCATAATTTTCCTGCAATTCAAGAATTTGTTTCTCATCATTTTTCTTCTTGTCTTTCAAAACTGAAATTTCTTCAGTCTGTTCCTCTCCCACTTGGACACCTTTACTCTTGCTCTTCTTTAATATTGATTTTCCATTTTGACTTTTCTTCCTCTCAGCATTTCTCTCCATCTGTTCTTCAAGTTTCTCAATGAATTGACAAATTGTCAATCTAGAGTATTCTCCAGTTCTTTTTAAATCCAAAAGATATGTTCCCCACTCTTGTTGAGGTATGGCATTGGCCAATCTTTCAACCCATTCATTTGGACTTTTCTGAATACCCTTCCCAGACATTGAGCGAACAAGATGGCTATACCTCTCAATAATACTCTTTGTATTTTCTTCTGGACAACCTGAAAATGAGTCAAACTCTTTCTTTAATACATTTATTCTATTAAGTGTTTCACTATTCATATTAAAGAAATTTATATCCATGATTCGGAAACCCGTTTTTCAAAACAGTCACTTTAAACGAAATTATAAATTCCAACGAAATGAATTCAACACATGCAAAACTAATTGATCCTCACATGCAAAAGCTGACAAAACCTTTAATCTTTCAAAACTTTTTGACTGGGCCGCAAATGATAATTGTTTAGTGATTGGGCCAACTAATTCAGATCACATGCAAAACAATTAGCTTTTAATGGGTCGCTAATATCAGTTATGTCTTCAATTTGATAGGCCGCTATTATGTAGTGGGCTGTCAACAATTAATACCAAATCAATTCTATTGGACCTCAAAAAAAATCACATGCAAACTAATATGAGCCGACAAATTCAAATACCCAAAGAATATGATTGGACCGATAATCAAATAGTGGACGACAATATTGATAAGTACTTCACATGCAAACTGACACAAATCTTAAATGAACTAAACAACTTTCTCGTGAATTGGACTTTTTTACACAAAATACATTCAAACAGAATAATGTTTCAAACGGTCACACCCTCAAACGGAGTTAGGTGTAATCTCAAACTGAATTTCCAAAAGCTTTCCTTCAAACGAGAAGTTCAAATGTAATACATTCCTCAAACGGAATCAACCCAATGTTTCAAACGGAACACATGTTTCAAACGTAATCAACATGCAATTTCAAACGGGATACCCGATTTCAAACGGAATGTTGCTGCTTACATCATCATTTTTCGATCTGTTTCAAACGGAATCAAGTGTTTTATCAAGTTTTAGTTCGAATTAAGGTCCAAAACTCTCAAGGATTGATTAAAACACTGTTATGTATATTATATGTGAAAATCAACCGTTTTTAACCGTAAAAATTATCAATTTTGTGAAAGAAGGTGTAGAAATCAGAATTTTCTAGCGAAAACGAGCTAAACGGTAAGAACTCTTCCTCCTGAGCTCTGATACCACATGTAGGATCGTGAAACGACCTAACGAGTCTATCAGAAGAGTGCTCAGACAGAATCAGAGGCGGAATTCATTGATTCGGTCTTCGTTTAGCTTGGATTCACTATTAATTGTCTCGTATATTGATCTCTAAACAATTTACAAGCTAGAGACACTTTGACAGCACCTCGGCGTCAGAATCTAGAACGTTACAAATGAATTCGTTTGAAGAGTATTTATAGGCCAAGCCATTTCGTTTGAAGATGACCTGACATGCTTCAAACGAAATACATGCTTCAAATGTGACCCTTCAAACGAAACATAATCTAATCTCAAACAAACTTAAACTTTTGTCTTCATGTGTGTATTCTATTTCATGTATTGTGATGTCATCATTGTGATATCACATGATGTCATTTTTGATGATGTCACAATCTTGTTCAGATCCGCAACGAAACCCAAACTCGATATAAGACGAAGTCGACAGATGTATGCACCAACAGTTTATCCCATATGTTTAATATTATGGAAATGTGGTATTTTACTCTGATCAAATATTTCCTAACTACGGTCCTGATGAAAAATTCCGCTGCCAAATTAGACAATACGCGATACCACCGAAACTGGCTCGCGGCCGCCCATTCCCAGGGATTAGGGATCGGGGATTGCGACAGCATCCTTAAAACTATCACCAACCTTCACAGACCAATCAGGTACATAAACCTCATTCTCATTCAACCCTTCAACGTCCCTGCTCGAGGAACTCTGAACAAGAGTAGCCATAACATTCTTGGTTGGAGTCTTCTTCTTGCCATGAACAACCAATTTCTTTTCCTTCTCAACATCCACATCAACACCTTGATCTTCGGAAGCCTCAATATCATCACTCAATTCCACTGGTTCAGTAGAAATGGATTGAGGTGCACCTGTCACACCCCTATTTTCCACGTGTCACCTGTGGGCCCGGTGGGGAGTATAGTGACGTAGTTGGTATCATCATAGACAAACAACACAATATATAAATGCATAGCGGAAGCAAAGATAGATTCATTTCAACTTTAATAAAGTGTAATATTAAATATCACAAATAGTTGAAACGGATCCACAGGCGGATCAAAATAACAGAAGATATTGTTCAACAGCTTTATTGACATCCAAGCTTGCGAGACTTATTGTGGACGCTTAGAAGACATCCAGCCTAGTACGAGTAGTACCTGCACTTAACCTTTTGGAAAAATACGTCAGTTTACACTGGTAAATACAATTTAACTGACTCATTTTGAAAAGGTGGAAAATTGATTTGAATGCACGTGGCACAAAATGTTTTATAACTTGGGATAATTATGTGAAAATAATCTTGTAAGGGATTTACATGTTACTTATGCGTTCAGTAGCCCGATCCGTAGACCGGGTTAAAGATTAATAGACACACCACAATATTGAGTTATGCACTGAAAGGTGTACGCCTACACCCCGTGCTCAGGTCGTGGCCATCTCGTAAGATGATGCCAAGGATATCCGGGACATGGTCATTAACCCCCCAAAGGCTTTAAGCAAACAAAACACATTCAAAACATAGCATATCAATAAATTTAACCTCTATTCGATTAAAGAATTCAATGCCGGACCAATCGGTATTTTATATACCGTACCCCAAGCCCGTATAGGAAAATAAGTTAAAAGTATTTACCTTGGTAAGTATAAATCACAATTAGCGAGTGAAGGTAGCTTTTACTGGTTCTTCTTATTCTGGAACAAAGGTTTATAATAACCTATTAGATTTCTAACGGGTCTTTATTTAAGCCTAAGCTTAGACCGGCTAGTTTTAAGAACGATACGGTTCAAACGCACGATTAAGCGAAGACCGGATAGAATGTGATTTAGACCCGACAAGTTTGAATACTTGTATAATATGGGTATACTAAATACATTCTGGATTTTGAGACAAAAATGATGATGTTTGACCCGTTTCGGTCAATTTATGCAAACTAGTTACATAAACCGAACCGAACGCGAAAAGGGTGTCACGGGTAACCAAAAGAGTCATTTACAAGTTCCATAAGTTAAAATGCCTTAAATATGTTATAATATCAGTAAGATATCTCCTATTATGCCCAAAACGAATTTAAACTCAAATTATGCCTCATAAGGGCATTTTGGTCATTTAAAAGATTATAAAAGAGTTAAATTTGTAATCTGAGTTACAGGTCTGATTCATACAGTAAATACACTTAATTTTACATGTTATAACAGTAGGGTATGACCTATATGTGAAATTTATCATTTAAAACCAAACTATGCGCCTTAGGGGTATTTTGGTAATTTCACTTAGGTTTAAAAGGTCAAAACTGGAAATCTGAGTTAAAAAACTTTTACTTACTGTTATTATCTCAAAATATACTAAAAACATCAGTAGGTATCAACCTTATATGTTTAATATGGTTATAGTACATACTATGCGTTAAAAACGCTTAAAAAGGCGATTTGGAGCAAATTCCGGGTTTTTAAAAGAAAGCTGATATTTTTATAATTCCAGAAGGCTCAAAATATTTTATTTAACAAATGAAATCAGTAGAAAAAGGTTTGGGGTCAAAAGGTTTTGTAAAACTCATTTTATGGCTTAAAAGGGCAAAATCGGTATTAACCGAATTAAACTTAGAGACCTATGTTATGCTCAGCCAAAAATTAAATAAAAATCTTCAAAATCCCAAAATATTATATTATGTCAGTGGGTAAAAAGTTTGATATCAAAAAGTGGGTTTAAATAGGCTATTCGCTAATTACGCCGTTTAATTAACATAAAGCTTCCAATTTACGCTAATGAGCATAACTCTTAATCTAGACCTCAAACTGATGTCAAATTTTAGGTGCAAGTTTATAAATCAGTAACTAATGTTTCTACTCTTTCACTTTTTCAAAAATCACGTTTTATAGTCAAAAGGGCATAATAGTCAACATTTAAGCATTAATCGGAAACATGCATATGAATCGGATAACTAATGAACCAAGTTGTGTGACCTCAGGGGGTTACACTAATATGAAACCTGGTCCAATTAAGGCTCTAAGGCAATTCTAAACAATGCTTAAACGGGTCAGAACTGAAAGTCAAAGCAGAGGTCAAACTATGCGACTTTCGGGTCCAAACCGAGCCTAAACTGAAAATTGTCGAGTTGAACATGTTGGGACATGTTCTTACATTAATTATCAAGTTATATTAATGATCAAACAGGTTGCAAGTATCCTACATTGCTAATTATGTTTTAATTTGAAATTAAACATTATGTTGACTTTTTAAAGTAAACTTTGACTCGACAATTAACATAGTTAAAGTGAGAATCTGGAAGTATCCTTTTAAGGGTTTATTACCCACATAATTAGCTACTTATAGGTACTTTTAATTCGTGATTAGACTAAGCACATTTTAATTAATCACGAAGTCAAACCTTAATTACGATGGTTTGACTTTTAGTTAATTAACTAAGCTAAACTAGATTAGAAAGGGTTAAGGCTACTTACAATTGTCCTAATTATGATTAGGGACCACTAGGAAGATGGTTTGCTGATCAGAGAGCTCCAGAAAATCAGTTGTGAATGTTGCAAGTGCAAATGCCCAAATGTTGCAACTTCCATTTTCTTATATAGTGAACCCCATGAGCTTAGGATCATGCCAACATAGTCTAGGAAGGTTACAAGATGCCCCCAGGTGTCCTATAATGCTAAAAACCGGATATAGGAGCCCCTGAATTCGAATACCACCTAAATAAGGCGGTGCAACTGTTTGGACAGGCATCTGCCAGTAAAATCGCCCAGATACGTACCTTACGCACCGTTACGTTACTGATGTTGAGGTCCGTAAGCATGCTTGCGCACCTCAACGCTCCGGGTGTTGAGGTCCGTAAGCAATCACCAGAGGACAAAACCTGATTTCAGTTCAGGAACCTTACGCACCTCAACGTTCCCAACGTTGAGGTCCGTAAGCTGTCGCCAGAAGACAAATTTTTGTTTTTATTCAGGCTTTGACCATGCAATACTTAAATCTCTGATTCTCAAACACTTTAATCAGTATGGGGACCATATTTTCGGCCATTGCATGTCTAGGCATGCACTTACACACTTTGGCACATTGTGGGAAGTTTAAATTGACGGAAATACCAAGAATTTGCATAGGATCCATGTCTAGAGTTATCAAATGAATTTGTTATTTTGAATGGCCAGATTTATAAACATAAATCAGATGTTTTATAAAATATACCTTGGTTAGGGATTTATTAACAGGTCGCTCAGAGGTATAAATTAACATGTCGACGTTTAAATCCTACCGTACATCTTTATCTGGATCCGTATTTATAACATGTTTGCACAACATGACACGTGTCTTTATTTTATTGGACATGAATTTCCGAGGTGTTACAGCACCCTTTAACAAACGGCGAGTAGATCGACGGGTTGAAGCCTTGGGAGCAGCAGGCTTAGAAAAACCCTTAACATTGGAAACACTAACATACCTAGCATCCTCAAACCTCTGTTCTATACCCCTAGCAACAGCATCATCCCCTTCAGTGGCTTGGGCATCCGTAAAAACAATGTCAGATGTATCGTCACTCTTGATAAAGTCCAAAGTAGACATAACTGCAAAATGTTGCAAAAACAAAAAAAAACAAATAAGTCACCAAACAAAGATGTTTCAAAAAGGCAAAAACAAGGAAACAGCATACCCTGGCCATTCCTCATAAGAACCGGATCCCGATTGGCACTCTCGAATGGCTTTAAGAAAAACTTCATTCAAATCGGATTCAGAAGGTTCCGGTTCATTGAGAACGGCATCCGGGTGCCTCCACACCATTTTGAAGGGGATAATAGAATCGGAGACCCAGAAAAAACGATCTTTCCAAGTACCAAGTGTGGTAACCATGGAAGAGATTAGGCAAGTATCAACCTTGGATGTTTCAAAGGTGAACCAATCACCGTTTTTTGCCAAACGAAAAAACCGACGGAATAACAACAACGAAGGATCATAACCAAGGGCACGACATAAAACCTCGAAGTGTAAAACCCTAGCCATGCCCTTCGGATGAATTTGGCCAAAGGAAACACGGTAATACTCCAAAACATTCAACACAAAAAGAGAAAAAGGATGGCGAAGGTTGGAAAACTCAAAGTGCCGACAATACAGAGCAATCGAACCAGGGGGACATTGATCAACAGATTTATCACAAGCAGGTGCAACCGGATTGAACTTAAGGCCAATGCCCCAATCAATACAAAAGTTCTCCACTTCCTCTTGAGTAATGAAAAACTAACGGAAAGATCCTTCCGTGCACCCATGATCAAAATAAAGAACAAGTAAAGCAAACAAAGGAAACCAGAACTAACCTGGAAAATGGAAGGGAAATGTGGAGGAAACTTGAGAGAAAATGAAAGATTGTTGTTTGCCTTAAACAATAAATGAAAAATAAAAACTAATAAAAGTTATGATTACATAACAGTTATTAACCTGCCCCTTGCAAAAACCGTCGACCTATAAACTGCCACACATCAATCAAATCAGTTGTCAGTTTTTAAAATTCAAAAATTCTCAACTGACTCCAAGCCTTCAAGCTTTCAAGCCTTTAAGCAATAAAAGTAAATGTGTAAAAGTCAGAAGTCTTTGAGCTCATTCCCAAAAACCTCTGACTTGGGGGCCTGATGACGGGGGTAGCCCATGACCAAATAAAATGACTAAAACACATGAACGCTTAAAAAGTTGAAAGATTAAAAACCCGGGAGTTGAGATAAAGCGACACGTGAACAGTAAGTAGTCACATCTCTGATTGCTTCACTAACTCGCCCAGCCGCAAAAGTAATACAAGACCACATAATGCAGTCTTTTATCCGCAGGTCAAAAGGCTTTAACCCCCAAAAGGGTAAGTCCCCCACTGCAAGTATGTTCACTAGTCAAATAGCTTCATCTTTGAGCGATGACTTTCCCTATAAATGTGACACTTCATTTAGCGCCAGGGACATTCCAAGATCAGCTCTGATTCCTGGCGAATCTCTGGTCGTTGTTCTTGAGTACTTACTTCATGCAAGTCACTTTCTTTCACATTCAACACACACACACATTCCCTTTGCTCCTACATCCGAAGCTGAACACATTTCTAGAGAGGATCTCGAGCAAACAACAAAATCAAACTAGTGAACCTCTCTCCATGTCTTGCAAACATGGGGGGACCCCACGACCTGCGTTAGGCTAAATTGAACCCTTCAACACTTTTGCCTAACCGACTCAGCTACTATCCTTGGTCTAATATCTGTTGCATCAACACACCCCAACTAAATATCATGTAGTTCAATTTAAATGGGAGCGTGAGGGTCTAATATAACTAGTAATTTTTCTGAAAGTAAAAAGGAATTTACTTATTTTTTTGTGTATAACTTGACATATTATAATACATACATTTAATGTAAAATAATTTGGGTTAATTCGTCCATAACTTTTCGTCTAGGAGTATATTTTAATGCATTTATGGTTAAAAGACACATACATCCATAAATAATTGAGTTGTTTATTCTTTTCTGATGGAGGCTAATTCGTCCATAATTTTTCGTCCATGAGTATTTTTTTAATGCATTTATTGTTTAAAGACGAACATACATCCATAAATAATTGAGTTCTTTATTCTTTTTCTGATGGATTTTGTATTAGTAGTTATTCTTTTTTGATGGATTTTTTATTGGTAGATTTGGATTTGGGTTGAGTTACAAAAATCCAACTCACATACACGTACTATATATTTTGTTTTCTTGAAAGTTACAAATGAAAAGCACAATTGGGTGGACAATGGGCACCTCCTTAGGCCCCATGTTATCAAATTTCGATAAATCTCATCGTCTCAATAAAAATCGCCGTAGATGTGTTATAAATGTCCAAAAAAAAAAAAAAAATATCTATATCTATATCTAGGCCGGGTGGATTTATGTACTTAAAAGAGAATGGTATGGACCGTTTTGATGAATGTCTTTATCTCAATAATGAACAACTTTCCGTCTTGTATATATGATCGAGATTTATTAGTTCCGTCATGTATTTGACTCATTAGAGGAGTAACCCTAACCCTTCAAGTGACCCTTGAAATGTTATACCCCCCCTGGCATCCGTCTGATCGTGAGCACGGATGTCTTCAATGAGGGATCGTGAAAGGGGAGGAGGGGGATCGTTTGTGTTTGTTGGGGGCAAGCCATGTAACGACTACTTGGCATTCATTCGGATGTATTTCGTGAAGACCCATGTTGCGGATGCTCTTAAGGCACTTCAAAGGATTTGAAGTGACAACAACTCACAGTCACACATTCTAACACCTTTTTGGATAGATTCATACATTTAACAGTTGGTTGGTTATTATACATGCATATAAAGAAAATGTAATGTAATATTTTGTAGCATGAAGATACTGAAGACAGTGGCGGATCTAGGATTCCGACCAAGCGGGAACGTTTTATAAATAAGCGGTAACGAAATCGAAAAAACGTCAAATTTTTCCAAAATTTACACTAAAAATGTCAAAAATTTTCCGACCAAGCGGTAGCGGAGGCTACCCCTTGATACACTATACATCCGCCCCTGACTGAAGATCCAAAAACTGGAACCTAGACTGGTCAGATATGACTAGATCTTGAAAAACTTGTGAACAATATGATGCTGCACAAGTAGCAGAACGTTAGGCTCGCCGCAGAGATGGGATGGCTACTTTGCGACCACTTTTCGGCGTGAGGATAATTATTTGTTTAGAGAGAGAAAATAGAGATAGAAAAAATAGGACGAAGTTTCAGAGAACATCGTACTTGAGGTGTACTTGGAGAGAGTATTTATACTTGCCTATGTAGATTACGTCATTCGGCCTGGACGCATCTTTCGATGTGCGTCCTGGAGTATAGGCCGCCGGACTACTTTCAAATATTGTGGGAGGGCTCGTCCCGGTGTAAGCGTGTGCTCGGTCACATAATTGTCGTGGCCGAGGGTTTGGTTCGGCCATGTAGCTACAGATACGAATAGGTAAAAAATTCTGGACCCATTAGTATTCTTCGTATGATGTTTCCGGCAGTTAGTTATATTAACAAACAAATGATAACAGATTCATCTTTGAATATGTTTTTCAAGGTTTCCTTTTCTTCTTTTGGAAAGGACCGTTTCCAAATGTTTGAAAACCGAATTGTTATTTATTGGATGTGGACAACCATGGAAAATTTCTATCATCCATTGTTGTGTCGGGACGAATATGAAGTGTTTGTTTTTAATATAACGTGGATGTTTATTGTACTAAATGTATGTCCAATAATGAATTGAGAGAGTCATGGTTCACGTCTCTAATCCTTAACTTGACGTATTGACATTGGTATCCTTGATACATTGTGATAGAAAATATTTTGATTATGCATTGGATTGTCCGTAACATATATGGTTTTTATTTATTCTCTTAAATTTTGTTTTTAATTGAATTACAATCATGAAGAAGATGATGAAAACCAAAATTTTAGGCTATTGTTTTGGGCGTGGCCCCAACGACGCCCACCTTTCACATCACTTCGTCTAGAGTGTGAATATTCTTATGGTTGTTTTTTATATTAATATGTATCTAGTATTCATCTTAACCTCATACCACATTTCTAATAAAGCCCCACAATACTCTCTTTAGAGCCTCTTCTACCAAGCGTGCACGATCAAGAACATCATATGGCATCATTTTTTTTCTTTCATTTTAAAGCCTCTTCAGAGCCATTTTTCAAACCTATAAGACATGACATGGTGTTATACTACGTTAGAACGTAGATGCATGTAGATATCATAACTTTTATTATTTTTTAAGTGAATTGGAATCATGAATCTTAATTATTAATTTTCAAAAACCTAAGTTTTTGGAAACTTCTTTTTACTAAAACAACTATCGTTCAAAATACAAAAAGAGTTGATATTATTGTATATGCAACGCATTTGACCAAATAATAAGTTTTTTCATTCATATCAATGCAACGTATTTGACCAAATAATTAGTTTTTCATTCATATCAATTGGTGTGTCATTTTCTACATAAATATCTATTTGAATGTACAATAAGGTGGTGGTGGAGTGATAAGAGAGATACATGATGTTCTAAAGGATTCAAGTTCGATTCCTGCTCTCCCCATTATATTATGCGGCACCTAGTGATGATGGAAGACTAGGTGAATAAGTGGAGATCGCTAGTTCGATCCTTGAACTGAGCGGGTTTTATCTCACCGCACTGGCGTGCCTTCGGGTGAGTGTTCATGAGTTTCGGCCCTAGGTGAGGGTTTTCCCCGATTCGAAGATGAGTGTATCCAGATGTGGTGAATTTCGCCAGTAACTCATTTAAAAGATTCGTTCGCTGTTCAAAAAGATATCTATTTGAATGTCTTAATTCATTAAATAAATCTATCCTTATTTTTATATTATGATATTTTTAAACAGCTGACCTTTTCGCTTTCCTAAATTCTAAACTAAATTACACCTTTCAAAGATTAAACCTTACAGTGCGTTTCGTTCGCAGAAATTTATTGGAATTTAAGGGAATTGAAATCTGAATTTCATCTTTTAAAAAGTTTGGTTCACAGAATTTTACGGAATTGAAATCTCAATTGCATTCTTTATGTGTTTGTATGACAATGGAATATTAAATTGGAATTTGGCATGAAATCATTCAAATTCTTTTAACTAAAAGAATTCAAAATCCTTCATATATGTGAAGGAATTAAAGTAAATTTTCATTGGAATCTTTAGCCGTTTCGACCCACACTGTTTCGACCCAAAGGGTTTCGCCCCGCACAGTTTCGACCCATACCATTTAGACCCGCACCGTTCGACTAGTACCGTTTCGACCCGTACCGTTTCGACTCAAATCTTTTCTTTCGACCCAAACCGTTTCGACCCATACACCGTTCTGACATGAATCGTTTCAACCCGGAGTGTTTAAACGCGAACCATTCGACTCGTACTTGTTTCGATCCGAACTGTTTTGACCTGTACTATTTCGACTCGAACCGTTTCGACGCAACACATTTCGACCTAAACAGTTTAGACGCGAAATGTTTCGACCCGTACCATTTTGACAGGAACCTTTTCGACCCGTATCATTTCAACGCGAATTGTTTCGACACCACCCATATCGACCCGAACTGTTCAGACGAGATTTTGACCCGTACCTTTTCTACCCAAATTGTTTCGATGCAACTCGTTTCGACCTGAACTGTTTAGACGCGAATCGTTTCGACCCGTACCATATCGACTTGAACCATTTTGACGCGAACCGTTTCGAACCGTACCGTTTCTACATGAACCGTTTCGACCCATACTGTTTAGACGCAAACCGTTTTGACCCGTATCGTTTCCACCGGTACCGTTTTAACCCGTATTGTTTTTATCAGAAAGGAAAGTCAAAGACTGAGGAATTCAAGGATCCGAATTCCTCATCACAACCTTGACCAAAAATAAAGGATTTGCAATCATGCTAATCAACAGCGCTAATGACAGCCCACGGTTTATAGGGTTTCCTTTATTTATCATTGTAATATCCCTATAAATGGTCCTGTAGTTTTCATTGTAAAGCACTGAATAATCTAAATACAATCAATCTTTACAATGCTCTCTGATTATCAAAACAATATGGTATCAGAGCAGTGAGTGGTCCTTGGACCAAACACCCTTTCTGCTCATCATCTACCGAATACCGACCTGTAAGCCACCATGTCCGACGACGGTAGCTCACACACACCAACAAGTCATGAAGACCTTTCAACCCAGTTAGCCAATCTTCTCAAACAAAGCCTTCAAACCCAAACCCAAAATCAAAATCCAAAACAGAACCTCTCTGATAGCCTCAAAATAAGCCTCAACCTTAATAGCCAGAACTACGCTTTATGGGTTCGGATGATCCGAGTCGCGATAGGCAGAAAATCAAAAGCATTGCTGAACCATTTGACCACTAACCCTCCAGAAGCAACTAATGAAAAATTCAAGCAATGGGAACAAGACAATCTTGTGGTGTTCTCATGGCTCATACAAAACATTGACCCTGGCCTCGCCAACAACTTAACCGAGTTCCCAACAGCAAAAGCACTGTGAGATGCTCTGGTTGTTACATACAGTAGCGGCAAGGACAAGTTACAAACTTTCGATCTCCATGTCAAGGCGAATGAGATTAAGTAGAAGGACATACCGTTGGAGGAATTATGGATCATTATGCAAGGCATTTGGGGTGAAATTGACCGGAGAGACCCTAATCCCATGACATGTTCCACTGACATCACTATGTATAATAAAATTAGGGCTGAACAAAAACTTTTTCAGTTTTGATTGCTCTTGACCGCAAGTACGACCCGATAAAACGGAAATCTTACGGTGGGACCCTCTACCGACGTCAAAAGGAGCGTATGCGGCGGTAAGGAAAGAAACTGCTCACCAGAATATTCTGGGAGCCGCCTCTGGTGAATCACAAGGCATAGCAGCTGGATTAGTGGCGGCACGACATGTTCCACCGACATCGGTTAGACCGCGGGTCAAACGGGTCGTCAACCCGAGTGGACAAATCTAAGTTAAAATGTAGCCACTATGGTATGAGCAAACATACAAAACAGCAATGCTTTCGGATCGTTGGCTACCCGGAATGGTGGACCGATGGACATAAAAAAGGCGGCAAAGATGGTGGAAAGGTTGCCGCTACCACTAGCAACCATCAACCTTCCGGCGGCAACAGTAACCATGCTACCGGAACCGAAAAAATGGCGGTGACCACCATAAAGCTGACAGAGAAGAAGGTTTTGGAGGGATAGCGATGGCATCAAGATATGTTCTTGGGGATTGTGATGACAGTGTTATAGGTAAAGGGGTTGAGTTTTATAACTCAAGCCCTTCCACTTCTCGCCCTTTTGATTCTGTTAAAAACAATTCCAGTCCCTCCATTTTCAATACTAAATTCTTTTCCCATGACGTATTAGAATTACTTAATGGTACCCCTCTAAATTATGAATCACCAAAAAGGACCCATCAAAACACGGGTCCTGACCAGAAAAAAATGGGAAAAGGGTCCTTGGAAGAGCTAATATTGCAAAAAATGGTGATAAATGCAACAAGTCTTGGATTTTTTACTGTGGCGAAACCGATACCATGACTTATGAGCTCTCTGATATAAAAGCTATGTCAAAACCATCAAAAATCCATATTCAAACTGCAAATGGGGAAGTTTGTATAGTTACAGGGGGATGGTTGATGTCACACCCCAACCGATGGCGGAAACATCGGGGTGCGAGCACTAAGCGTTCAGATTGCTCATGAGAATTCCATAACACTACTATTTCAATATAGATTAATAGATTTCATGCAAAATTGTCTAACAACACAGCCATATCAAAATAACCACAAGTTCCGACAAACATCGAGTATCAAACATTGTTCATTGACTAAGTTAACTAGGTGAGTTTCTAAGCTTCATCCTAGCTCGATTCCATGTTTTCAGCATCCTATCAGCCTGCAACATGTATTAAAATAAAGTCAGTACAAAAATGTATCGGCGAGTATACAAGTTTGAGTAATAACATAATAGATTAAAACAACTCATATCCACAGTGTAAGAATAAAAATAGTTTCAGTCGTGCTAGTGTCACAGTCCACGCAGTGATAGCCCAAGTATCCCGATGCTTTAGTGTTTACCTAAGACTCAAGGTAAACTAGAATCCTCCTAACAATACCCCTCGAGAATAATGGGAGATGTGTACCTCCTATAGCGCTACTATTGTTAAGGAGGAACTACACACCCTGGATTAAACGTCACATAGCACAAATAGAATACTAGAATGCACAAGTTTTCACATACACGTAGGATAGAGTTTAGCTTGAAAAAGTATCAAGTTTCGTAGTTTATAGAATACATGTTACATCCCAAGGTTTAAAGTAAAAAGGGATCGAGTATACTCACAGTGATTGCTTAACAGTTACACTGTTATTGGATCAAAGGGAGCTCTCTTAGAATTAGCCTGATAGATTACAACAGATAAGGGTCAGGCAGAATAACGAGATTACACAAGGTGCCGGAATAGTCACTGGATCGGATGGTTGTCCGATCGGATGGCCATCCGATCGGATTTCCAGTCGATCGTGTGGCCAGTGTGTGAAAGAACGAATGGCTGCCCGATCGGATGGCTATCCGATCGGGTTGCCACTCCATCCTTAGGTTGACATAGGTGTGGGAATCGAATGGCTGTCCGATCGGATGGCTATCCGATCGGGTCACCACTCGATCCAATTTTAGGTTCCAAAGTTGCCTTTGATCGGGTGGCCGCTCAATCGGATGACTATTCGATCGAGTTTCCACTCGATGAGGAGGGTTTGGAGTTTTAAGAATGCATAGGGTTAGGGCAAGTGTCACTCGATCGGGTGGCTCCTCGATCGGATGGCTATCCGATTGGGTTGCCACTCGATCGGGTTACCTCATCCCGTTCTTAACTTTGTAAAAGTTCCAAGTTTCTGTCTAAAGTAATGGCGACATGGTACGTACTTCGACAACTGTAACCCCTCCGTGTTCAGCCGACTCGATCGGGTGGGAAATCACCCCAGTCCGCTCGGTCATCCGTTCGTAACGATTTTATGTCGGAGTCAGTACTGTGGTCGTCTTTTCTTAATAATCCATTTCCAAACCAACTCTAGCCTATTAATCGAGTCTACGCTCCGTGCAAAACCGGATTCCATCGATTAAAGTGAAAAGTTTAAGGAAAAGATGAAGATAAACATAGGTTTTAGTTTGAAAAGTTAGATCTAACTTAGATTTAGTGTAAAAGTGCATGAAATTCCTTGGATCTAATCTAGATTCTATCAAAAATGACATCATATAGTGGTTTGTACAACCCTCATTGATGACATCATCCTTAAGAACTCAGATCTGGAAGATTTCATGGTGAAAAGTGAGATTTCAAAGGAGAATCTCGTAGAGAATGAAGTGTAGATCAAGAAAGTACAAGGATTTAGTGTGAAACGTACCGAATTAGCCAAGAAATCAAGAGAATAAGGTGTTCGTGCGTCTGAGTCGAGTAGGGCTATCACATCAGTGAAGGACTGATGTGACAGCTCCTATTTATAGTGTGAAGGAGGGTGAGAAGGGTTGTGCGCAAGGATCGGGTGGCAACTCGATCGAGTGGCCACTCGATCGGGTGGTCATCTGATCGGGTGGTCATCCGATCGGGTGGTCATCCGATCGAGTGGTCATCCGATCGGGTGGTCATCCGATCGGGTTGTCACTTCGGACAGTTCATCCTTTCCGTGTTCCTGTTTTCGCGTGTAAGATCAAGCCTTGCGTATTATTTGGTAATAGAACAACTAGATTACATTATAAACACCAAAAGTTTTCCAAGATTGATAGATTCTGCTAGTGACAAGACTCCAGTCTCTCGTTTCACCAAGAATCAACTTTCACGAGTCTCAAGAGTCAGACACCAAATATAGATTTAGACATTCCAAGAATATAGATTTAGGCATTCCAAACATAGATTTAGACATTCCAAGCATATGGATTTAGGTATTCCAAACATTGATTTCGACATTCCAAGCATATAGATTTACCAAGATATCAAAGTATCACACATCATATAGTTCAAGGGCTAGACTTGCCAGTTAGCTAAAGTTCAGGGACTAAATCTGACAAATGCCTAAGGTTTAGGGACGCTGGGCGTTACAGTCTCCCCTTCTTTAGGAGATTTCGTCCCAGATACTATCGTGACCGTAAGGTGTCTGAGGTAACTTAGTAATAAAGTCCATAGCGATGCTATCCCATTTCCAAATTGGGATTTCGGGTTGCTCTATGAGTCCTGAGGGACGTTGATGTTCAGCCTTAACTTTCGTACAAGTAAGGCATTTAGAAACATATACAGCATTGTCCCTCTTCATGCCAGGCCACCGGTAAGTTGTACGCAAATCGGGGTACATCTTATCAGCGCCCGGATGAATGGAGTAATGGGATTTGTGAGCCTCCTTCATAATGAGCTCACGGAGATTATCGCGATCCGAAACCCATATGCGATTGAGGTAATATTGCAGTCCAGTAGGTTTAGTTTCAAGTTGATCAATCCTAGCGCCGTGGATTTCTTCTTCTATACTTCCTTCATTTGCTGATGAATACTGGGCGTCACGAATACATGCATGGAGGTCATTAGAGATATGAATAGCATTCACATGAGTCTTACGACTGAGAGCATCGACCACTACATTCGCCTTGCCAGGATGGTAGCGAATTTCGCAGTCGTAGTCGTTAAGCAATTCCACCCAACGCCTCTGTCGCATGTTCAGCTCTTTTTGGTCGAAGATATGTTGAAGACTTCTATGGTCAGTGAAAACCACGCACTTAGTGCCATACAAGTAGTGTCGCTATATCTTTAACGCAAACACAACCGCACCAAGCTCCAGATCGTGAGTAGTATAGTTTTTCTCATGCACCTTGAGTTGACGAGAAGCATAAGAAATAACCTTGTCCCGCTGCATGAGCACACAACCCAATCCACGGTTCGAGGCATCGCAATATACCTCGAAATCGTCATTTCCATCAGGTAGGGTAAGAACAGGGGCATTACACAAAAGGGTCTTAAGAGTCTGAAAAGATTCCTCTTGCTCGGGACCCCAAGCAAAAGGTTTCTCTTTCTGTGTCAACGTAGTGAGAGGTACAGCAATCTTAGAAAAGTCCGAAATGAATTGACGGTAATAACCTGCCAATCCTAGAAAAGAACGAATTTCGGATGCGGATTTAGGCGTACTCCAATTCTTCACGCCTTCAATTTTAGACGGGTCGACATGAATACCCTACCTACTAACAACATGACCAAGAAATTGTACTTCATCAATCCAAAACTCACACTTAGAAAATTTAGCATACATACGTTCTCCTCGTAAAAGTTCAAGCATCAAGCGTAAGTGTCGAGCATGATCAGCTTTAGTCTTAGAATAAATCAAGATATCATCAATAAAGACTATAACAAAACGATCCAAATAGGGTTTACACACACGATTCATGAGGTCCATGAACACAGCGGGTGCGTTGGTCAGCCCGAAAGGCATAACCACGAACTTGTAGTGTCCATATCGAGTACGAAAAGCGGTTTTTGGAATATCATCTTCGAGGACACGCAACTGATGATATCCAGATCGGAGATCGATCTTAGAGAAACATGACGCGCCTTGTAGTTGGTCAAATAAATCATCAATACGAGGTAAAGGGTAACGATTCTTCACGGTAAGCTTATTAAGTTCTCCATAGTCGATACACATACGAAATGAACCATCTTTCTTCTTGACAAATAAAACAGGAGCACCCCATGGAGAGGCACTTGGACGAATAAAACCTTTGTCGAGCAGTTCCTGTAGTTGATTGGATAATTCTTGTATCTCGGAAGGTGCAAGACGGTAAGGAGCCTTGGCGACAGGAGTTGCGCCAGGTACGAGATCAATGCGAAATTCAACGGTTCTAGGAGGAGGAAGACAAGGTAGATCTTCAGGAAAGACATCAGGGAAATCACACACCACGGGAACATCGCTTATGTTCTTCCCCTTGCTCTTTTGTTCCACCACATGGGCCAAGAAAGCAAGGTTCTGTTTACATAAGCACCTGCTCGCTTGTGTGCATGACATCAACCTAAGTCCCTTTGAAAGTCGGTCTCCATAGACGTTCAAAGTATCACCAGAAGGAAGAGGAAGACGAACAAGCTTATCATGACAAACAATCTCGGCATGGTTCTTACGCAACCAATCCATACCGATAATGACATCAAAACTACCCAAACGCATGGGTATGAAATCAATAGAGAATACGTGATCGTTAAGGGTTAGGGAACAATCACGCACAATAGAATTAACAAGAATCGACTTACCATTGGCGACCTCAACAGAGAAAGACTCAGGTAAGTTAGAGCGTGTACAGTTTATCAAAGACTCAAATTCCACGGACACAAAGCTTTTATCGGCACCAGTATCAAATAGGATCGAAGCGTAAAGGTTATTAATGAGAAACATATCATTCACCACATCATTGTTGTTGCGGGCCTGATTAGCATTGAGATTGAATGCTCGTCCACGAGCGGCTGCTTGTTGTTCTTGATTCAGCTGGGAGCAACGATTACGAAGGTGGGTAGTATCACCACACTGAAAACATGCTCGAACAGCATTAACTGAACCTGGATTCTGCAGAGGTGCTGCAGGTGCTGGTAGGGCTACCTGCACTGGGGCTTGTTGAGCTTGCTGGGCTGGGTTAGCTTGACGGCAGTAGGGAGTCGTGTGCCCATAGCGATTACAGTTGGTACACAGACGACATGCAGAAGTAGTAGGGTGATGAAAATTGCAAGTTGTACACTTGGGGTAAGACCCAGTGTACTGTTTCTTAGCTTCTGGAACAACAGGGTTAGCAGCAGTAGTAGCAGGAGCAGGTTTGGCAGCAGGGTTTGCAGCAGGAACAATAGCATTGCATCCTGAACCCTGAGATTTCATTTTCTTTTTCTTGCTACCACTTGACTGCTGGGTGACTTGATTTGCAGACTTGGAGGTAGCAGGAGTAGCAAACTGCTTATCACGCACACGGTTGTTGTTCAAACTTGTTGCCAAACGATAGACTTCTTCAATAGTGTCGAGTTGAGCTGCTTCGATTGAATCTCGCATAGCAGGAGGTAGACCATTGATGTACTTGGTTATCATCCGCTTGGGAGTAGAAACCAAGTGAGGAACGATCAAACTCAGCTGCTTGAATCTGGTAGTATAAGCCAGGTTATCATCACCCACCTGCTTCAGATGCCAAAACTCTTCTTTAAGCTTCAATTGTTCATGAGGAGGGCAGAACTCGAGCATCATGAGTTCTCGCACCTCAGCCCATGGAAGAGCATAGGCTTCTTCATTAGAACATATGTTTCTCTCATTCGACCACCACTCCAATGCTCTGCCTTGGAACATTCCAGTTGCACTCCTAGTCTTTAGATGATCGGGGCACTCGCTGTTAATGAAGGTAACTTCGATGCTGTCGAACCACTCGATCATAGCCGTCACCCCATCAGTGCCCGTGAAAGGCTTAGGGTTGCAAGAGATGAAATGTTTGTAGCTGAACTTAGTAGACTTTTGCTTTTCGGTCTTTGAGTCCACAGAGGATGGAGGAGTGTTTGATCCTTGGAGCTCAGAGACGATCTTTGGCACGACTCGAGCAATCTGGTCGGCCATAAAAGACATCATCTTTTTCTGAGACTTCTCCCTAGATCTCTTGAGAGTGTCGGATATCTTTCAAGAAGACATCTAAAAGATCCAACAAAAGGATCGTATAAGTCTAGATTACCATAGAATAGACTAAGACTTAAGATTCACAAGATTCACATAGATGCCTTAACTACGACCTTTGCATGGCATGTTGTACGAAGTTTGGTAATGTGTCAAAACCGATTATATAAAGGAAGTACCAGCGGCGTATCCACCATGTTTCGGGCACAATCACTTTGGCCTCGTACTCGGTGTCATGTTACGTGTCGCAAAATACACTTATCATTGTTATCATAGGCTCACGTAGACTTCAGTAGATTACGATAGTTTTCAAATAGTCTTCAATAAACTCAATAGACTTCAATAGATTTAAGTAGATTTCAATAAATTTCAATAGATTAATTAGGCTTTAATAGACTTCAACAGACTAGTATTAACAATCCACATCCAACGAAATCTCGCATTGCACGTGCTACGAAAGTTCGGCAACATGACAGAAGCACTTATATATAGGAAGTACCAGCGGCGTATCCACCATGCTTCGATCATGCCACGTCTGTCTTGTCATCGGTGTCATGCTTCGTTAACCACAACATTAGAATTTACCACGAGATTTCCACATAGATTGACTAGATAGATTCGACAACATAGATTAAACCAAATAGATCTCACAACTTCAACCCGAGCCTACAAAATTACGAACTTCACTTAGCGCGTGGTACGAAGGTTCGGTAACATGCCAGAAACACTTATATATAGTAAGTACCATCGGTGTATCCACCATGTTTCGGACATGTCACTTCCTCCTCGTCTTCGGCGCTAGGCTACGTTTCACATTTTGTTTCTCAATTCACACAAACGTAGTTTACACTTAGATTTCACTAGAGTACACGATATATTTCACACAGGATTCACATAGAGTACACAAATAGTCCTTTCGTAGTTTTTAGAATTCAATAACATCATTACTAATCCACAGATACTAGGTTTCGCATGGCACTTTGTACGGAGGTTGGCAACATGTCAGAAACACTTATATATAGGAAGTACCAGCGGCGTATCCACCATGTTTCGGACACGTCACTTTTCCCTCGTATTCCATGCCGTGTTACATCTAGTGCCTTACAATCACAATATCACATAGATTGATCAGATAGATTGACATCGTAGATAAACCTTGTAAATTTAGTTTGATCCTGATGGATTAGAATTAACGTTTTAGATTGCGGAAATACATGCGATTCGTGTAAAAGTATACCAAAATGAACGAAGAATCGAGTTTAAAACCACATACATAAAATCGGAATATCATAAAAAATAGGCTTATAAAACATAGGGTTATTCCGGGTAGAGGAATGGCGACTAACCAAAGTGATCTGAACCCCTTTCGAATTGAGGTAACGTGTCCTGACTTACTTAGACAAATACGTCATCGATGTTAGGCCTATGATATTCGTCCTTTTGGTCTTTCCACGTTCCTAATTGATCGGAAGTCACGAGACTTTGGCGAGACATAAAAAAATCAAGGAGTGGGACTAGTTATCAAGGTCTGAGTTTCACCTCTAACTTGACAACATCATACCCTAAATAGCGTTGGAACTTATCCGCAGACAAGACCTACTAGAATAATATGGAGGTCTTCCCATCAAGGTTCGGATGTCACTCCTGACTTGAGAGCAAACCTCGTGCAGAATGCAAACACCGATTAACAGTGTTTTCAGAGTATAGAGTGTATATTATGTTAGCCTTAGGAAAGGCATGTAAGTTTAGCAGGAATATATGCTGCTAGGAAGCAGATACGGTAGAATGCATAAGTCTTAAACAACAAATAAGAGTCGAGATTTCCTAGATCTATAGAATAGGGCAAGTATTCCTACTTATCCTAATTCCCTATAGTTATGGCTCTGATACCAATCTGTCACACCCCAACCGATGGCGGAAACATCGTGGTGCGAGCACTAAGCGTTCAGATTGCTCATGAGAATTCCATACAACTACTATTTCAATATAGATTAATAGATTTCATGCAAAATTGCCTAACAACACAGCCATATCAAAATAACCACAAGTTCCGACAAACATCGAGTATCAAACATTGTTCATTGACTAAGTTTACTAGGTGAGTTTCTAAGCTTCATCCTAGCTCGATTCCATGTTTTCAGCATCCTATCAGCCTGCAACATGTATTAAAATAGAGTCAGTACAAAAATGTACCGGCGAGTATACAAGTTTGAGTAATAACATAATAGATTAAAAAAACTCATATCCACAGTGTAAGAATAAAAATAGTTTCAGCCGTGCTAGTGTCACAGTCCACGCAGTGATAGCCCAAGTATCCTGATGCTTTAGTGTTTACCCAAGACTCAAGGTAAACTAGAATCCTCCTAACAATACCCCCAGAGAATAATGGGAGAGGTGCACCTCCTATAGCGTTGCTATTGTTAAGGCGGAACTACACACCCTGGATTAAACGTCACATAGCACAAATAGAATACTAGAATGCACAAGTTTTCACATACACTTAGGATAGAGTTTAGCTTGCAAAATTATCAAGTTTCATAGTTTATAGAATACATGTTACATCCCAAGGTTTAAAGTAAAAAGGGATCGAGTATACTCACAGTGATTGCTTAACAGTTACACTGTTATTGGATCAAAGGGAGCTCTCTTAGAATTAGCCTGATAGATTACAACAGATAAGGGTCGGGCAGAATAACGAGATTACACAATGTGCCGGAATAGTCACTGGATCGGATGGTTGTCCGATCGGATGGCCATCCGATCGGATTGCCAGTCGATCGTGTGGCCAGTGTGTGAAAGCACGAATGGCTGCCCGATTGGATGGCTATCCGATCGGGTTGCCACTCCAACCTTAGGTTGACATAGGTGTGGGAATCGAGTGGCTGCCCGATCGGATGTCTATCCGATTGGGTCACCACTCGATCCAAGTTTAAGTTCCAAAGTTTCCTTTGATCGGGTGGCCGCTCGATCGGATGACTATTCGATCGAGTTGCCACTCGATGAGGAGGGTTTGGAGTTTTAAGAATGAATAGGGTTAGGGCAAGTGTTACTCGATCGGGTGGCTGCCCAATCGGATGGCTATCCGATTGGGTTGCCACTCGATCGGGTTACCTCATCCCGTTCTTAACTTTGTAAAAGTTCCAAGTTTTTGTCTAAAGTAATGGCGACGTGGTACGTACCTCGACAACTGTAACCCCTCTGTGTTCAGCCGACTCGATCGGGTGGGAAATCACCCCAGTCCACTCGGTCGTCCGTTCGTAATGAGTTTATGTCAGAGTCAGTACTGTGGTCGTCTTTTCTGGTAATAATCCGTTTCCAAACCAACTCTATCCTATTAATCGAGTCTACGCTCCGTGCAGAACCGGATTCCATCGTTTAAAGTGAAAAGTTTAAGGAAAAGATGAAGATAAACATAGGTTTTAGTTTGAAAAGTTAGATCTAGCTTAGATTAAGTGTAAAAGTGCATGAAATTCCTTGGATCTAATCTAGATTCTATCAAAAATGACATCATATAGTGGTTTGTACAACCCTCATTGATGACATCATCCTTAAGAACTCAGATCTGGAAGATTTCATGGTGAAAAGTGAGATTTCAAAGGAGAATCTCGTAGAGAATGAAGTGCAGATCAAGAAAGTACAAGGATCTAGTGTGAAACGTACCGAATTAGCCGAGAAATCGAAGGAATAAGGTGTTCGCGCGTCTGAGTCGAGCAGGGTTGTCACATCAGTGAAGGACTGATGTGACAACTCCTATTTATAGTGTGAATGAGGGTGAGAAGGGGCTGTGCGCATGGATCGGGTGGCAACGCGATCGGGTGGTCATCCAATTGGATTGCCACTTCGGCCAGTTCATCCTTTCTGTGTTCCCGTTTTCGCGTGTAAGATCAAGCATTGCATATTATTTGGTAATAGAACAACTAGATTACATTATAAACACCAAAAGTTTTCCAAGATTGATAGATTCCGCCAGTGACAAGACTCCAGTCTCTCGTTTCACCAAGAATCAAGTTTCACGAGTCTCAAGAGTCAGGCACCAAATATAGATTTAGGCATTCCAAGCATATACATTTAGGCATTCCAAACATAGATTTAGACATTCCAAGCATCTAGATTTAGGCATTCCAAACATAGATTTAGACATTCCGAGCATATAGATTTACCAAGATATCAAAGTATCACACATCATATAGTTCAAGGGCTAGACTTGCCAGTTAGCTAAAGTTCAGGGACTAAATCTGAAAAATGCCTAAGGTTTAGGGACAATGGGCGTTACAGTCTCTCCTCCTTTAGGAGATTTCGTCCCCGAAATCTTAGAAGAAGACTGCTCGAAGAGCTGCGGGTACTTGGCCTTCATATCACTTTTCAACTCCCAAGTGAATTCGGCGCCACGCTTTCCTTCCCATCGAACTTTAACAATGGGAATTTTGCTACGCCTCAGACGCCTGACAGCTTGATCTGTGATTTCGACCGGTTTCTCCACGAATTGTACAACTTCATTTATTTGCAAGTCCTCAAGGGGAACCTGAAGTTCCTCATTGGCTAGGCATTTACGTAGATTAGATACGTGGAACACTGGATGCACATTGTTTAGTTCTTGTGGCAAGTCGAGCCTATACGCCACCTTGCCAATCCTTTCAAGTATCTTGAAAGGACCCACATAGCGAGGAGCGAGCTTTTCCTTCTTTCCAAAACGAACTACTCCCTTCCAGGGAGATACCTTGAGGAGAACTCGGTCACCAACATCAAATTCCAGAGGCCTACGCCTAACATCAGCATAGCTCTTTTATCTGCTCCTAGCCTTGATCAAGTTGTCACAGATTTGAAGGATCTTATCCGTTGTCTCTTGAATTATTTCAGGGCCAGTAAACTGCTTGTCACCAATCTCATGCCAGCTGAGAGGAGATCATCACTTGCGGCCATACAAAGCTTCGAAAGGAGCCATCTGAATACTGGAATGAAAGCTGTTGTTGTACGAGAACTCAATCAATGGTAAATGTACATCCCAGTTACCACCAAAGTCGATGACATAAGAACGGAGCATATCCTCTAGGGTCTGAATAGTACGCTCGGTCTGTCCATCCGTTTGAGGATGAAAGGCAGTGCTAAGATTCAAATGAGTACCCATAGAAGACTTGGGCACCCATCCACTTGTTATCTGCATCTTTTATTTCCAAAATTATTTCCTTCTACTAGTACTTTTGATTGTGAAAGTTTTGTTTTGGCTAAAAGTCATAGACATTCTTATAAACCAAGTAACACTAGAGTTGATGCACCTTTTTCATTAATCCATTCTGATGTTTAGGGATCAGCGAAGCTTGTTGGGGGGCAAAACTTTAGATACTTTGTTTCATTCATTGATGATTGCACTCGCATGACCTGGATGTACTTGCTAAAAAATAAATCTGAAGTTTTTGAAAAATTTACCACATTCTACACCATGGTCGAAACCCAATTTCAAAAAAAACATTCAAACCCTTCGATCCGATCTTGGGGGAATATATTAATGACTCCATGAAAAAATTCTGCCAATCAAAAGGAATTATTCACCAAACTTCATGCTCCCAAACCACTGAACAAAACGGGGTGGTTGAACGCAAAAATCGGATACTTTTAGAAATCACTCGGGCCTTACTCATAGAATCCAAAGTCCCAACTGTCACACCCCAACCGATGGCGGAATCATCGAGGCGCGGCACTAGGCGAATCAGATTGCTTAAGAGAATCCATAACAACTATAAAGGGACAATATTAATTACATTTGTTATCCCATACTAACAAACAATACAATCACATAAGTTATCACAGATTTCTTGTCCTCTCGAACAATACAAATCCGACAACCTAGATTTTAAGTGAGTTTCTAGACTTCCTAGCTTGATTTGATGTAGACTGCGAATAAACCTGCAACATACGTTAAAACAACGTCAATACAAAAGTATTGGCGAGTATACAAGTTTTGATAGCGAAACATAGTAGATAAAAAGTGTTGCGAATTACCACATACATAAACGAGATACCTCAACACATATATTAGAATTATACTACCAGCTAACAATCGGATGGTAATCCGATAGGATAACAATCCGTTTGGAAACTATTGTTCTTTGAAAAATTTGAAAATGTTTAAGTGTTGAAAATTCAAGTGCAGTCCGATCGGGTGGCGATCCGATAGAACTGACTGAACATTGAACATGTTGAAAATTGTTAAGTGTTAAAATCCTCAAGTGCAATCCGATCGGATTACAGTTCGATCGGATGGCAATCCGATCGGATGACAATCCGATCGGACGTCAATCCGTCCCAACGAATCCAATCGTTTTGAACGTGATTATTTTGAAAGTTTACGGTTTGTTTGGGATGGTATGATCACGTGCTAAACAACAGAAACCCCATCTCGACCCAAGTGATCCGATAGAACAGGAATCACCGTAGTCCGATCAGTTAACTGTTCGAGACGGTTGTTCATGTTTAACCCGAAATCAGTTGTCCCTTGGATAGAATTCAGATCTTGGACCAACACATCCCTAAGAAAGAGTAGAAGGTCGGAACGAGCTCTGATTCTATATGTTTTGAGTGCATTGAGTGTAAGAGAGTTGAAAGAAAGTTAGAAAACCAACTTTCAATCCTTTTTAACCATGAATATGTGTAGATTTATGCGAACACATTGTTTAATCTTGTGGAAATCCTTCAGATCTGAGTGGTTCTTGGTGGGATGAGGCCAAAACTTGAAGTTCATAAGAACTCCATGATGACATCACCCTAGAACACCTCAAATCCACTGATTTCATGGTTAAAATTTAAGATTCAAAGGTGGAAATGATGAAGAAGTGTGTGTAGATCATAGAAGTACAAGATTTAGGTTGAAAACTTACAAGAATCGCGAGGAATCGAGAGAAAGAAGGCTTGAGTGCGGCTGGTCGAGTGAGAGCTGTCACATCACTTGGACAGTGATGTGACAAGGGCTATTTATAGGTGAAGAGGAGAGGAGGAGATGGAGTGCAATGGATCGGATGGCAATCTGATTGGATGGTCTCCGGCGATTTGCGTTTCGATGTTTCGTTTTGTTCGTTAAGTGTCGCGATGGTTTGTTCACACATTTCCATATATATATATATATATATATATATATTAGTCACAAAGGGTCGTATAAATATCCATATTTCAATGTCTGCGTTGCGATAATTGAGTTGCGCGCTTCGAATATGCGTTGCGTTGCGACACATCACGGCTATCGAGGAGGGTAGAATAGGTCCTCACTCAACGTCATCGTGAGTGTTAGTACATGCGATGTGATGTGTTATAGCGATAAAGTATGCGTAATATGCGAAAATACTGTGAAGTAGCGATGTATTTGATATGGCTACATTATGATCCGAATCTCTAGTGCTAGGCGTAACGAGTATAGCGAGTAGTAACAGCGCACGAACGTGCAGGTTGTTACAGTCTCCCCCGCTTTAGGAAATTTCGTCCCGAAATTAATCCACAAGGAGGGTTGCGAGAATTGATGCAAGCGAGAGTAGTGATAAGAGGGTCTAAATAAACGAGCGATCAATTGAAATTCGACGATCGAGCGCGTTGCGATGAATGAAAATGGCAGCGAGTAAGGCGATTTGTATAACAAAAGATGGCATCACACGAAAAACGATCCAAAAGTGTTTTGAATTCTCGAAGAGGTTGATTAATTTGAAAGGTTGGAGAAAACTTATTTATGAAAACCTTCCCTCTGTGTGGTGTCAAACTGTTTCGATGTTCACACCAACGCTATGAGAGAAGCTTTATTAGGTTACTAAAAGATTTTGAAATTTCCTCTTCACACGGCGTTAACTTGAGTCGATTGTTACGCCAGCATTATAACAAAATCTCGTTTTGTACAAAGGTTTAAATTTAAAAAAAAGTTTGTTGTAAGAAAAGGCTTTGTTTACACAAGGGTTTTATTAATGTCAAAAAGTTTAAATTTTAAAGTCGATCCCGCATGGCACTTTCCCACGAAAGTTCGACAATATGGCTAAAACACTTATATATAGGAAGTACCAGCGGCGTATCCACCATGTTTTAGCCATATGGCTTCCATCCCGTGAGGCAGTGTCATGTGTGTCGACATAGTACTGATAGATTTCGATAACTCGGTCCAAGCGAGAAATGGTTAGCCCAAGTTAATGAGAAAAATTGAGCAAACTGAGCGATGAAGTTGTTTTTGAACTCAGTTTAGCGATACGAGCGAGTGGGATAAGCGTTAAGCGGTACGCGATAACTGATAACACAAACATAGTAAGCGAAGATGGCAGCGAAAAGCGATAAGCGACGAGCGATAGCGACATCTGTCGAGTGATAAGCCACGATCGATGCGTTGCAAGCGACGAGTACATGCGATTTGATTAGATTAAACAACACCCGAAATTTTAACTAATGTTAAGCCCCACATGGCCTTTTCCACGAAAGTCCGTTGGTATGGCTAAAACACTTATATATAGGAAGTACCAGCGGCGTATCCACCATGTTTTAACCCTATCAGTTTCGTTTCGTGAAGCGAGGTCATGTGTGCTAACATAACACAGATAACGCGGATAACGGTACGCGATAGTCGTTAAGCGATACGCGATGAGTGATGGAACAATACACAAAGTGATAGAGCGATACACACGATAAGCGATAGCGCGATACTCATAATAAGCGATTGAGATTGCGAAACACACAATAACCGATTGAGATTGCGAGATAGATTCCAGCGATAATGCAATTGCGAGCGTGTAGACTTACGAAAAGTCTAGCGATGACACGCTTTGAGTTACGATGGAGATTGTTACGCCTTGCGATGCAGTTTAATGCGTCAAAAATAGATTTAATAGTATACTTGGTCTAGTAACGTTAGACTTGTATGGCACTTTCTTCACATGACATTGGTTGGCATGGGGAAACACTTATATATAGGAAGTACCAGAGGCGTATCCACCATGTTTCAACCAAACGCCTCTGCCCCGTGAATAGATATCACACTGTTTCGACATGGTTAAGACGCTTATATATAGGAAGTACCAGCGGCGTATCCACCACGCTCAACCATGCTTTTAACGTTATGGCATCTTTGAAACTCATTACGATCTTCGTGCACTGATCACAATAATCTCGTGTGCACCCGTGATTAATTTGACCCTTACACGTTTATCGTACCTTATCCCAAGAACGCGTAGTAGGGGTAAAACACATTATATAGTACATAGTGCTAGTAATTTGCAGTGCGCGAGTGCGAGAGAAATGAGAGATAAATAGTGTCCACATTGCGTCGAGAAATAGAACAAGTTCAACATATAAAAGAAATTAACGGTAAAGATCGTATCATTACAACAACATTGGAAGCATAACTAATGTTGTTGTAGAGGACTTCTGCGGAGACTGCGATTCTTGCTGAAATTTCTCAAGTATGCGGCCCCGTGCGGTAGTGCTGGGTAAGATGACCATACCAGTTGCAATTTGCGCAATAGTGATGTGTGTAAAATGCAACATACAAATTACATCAAATAAGGCATAAAACTAACCCTTTTTAAGTACTAATATTGGAAAAAGAGTGTTTTTGTCTTCCTTTTGTATTTTCAGGATTAAATGAGCTCAAAAACGCAAAAGAAGCAAAAAGACAGCTAAATCCAACATAAATACAAGAAAAGGAATATTAGTGGACTGCCCGACCCCTCAACGGCACCTTCCAAAGCAAATTAGAGAAATCAGAAGACTGAACACGCCCCGTGCTCAGCCAGCACGGGGCCGTGCCCAAGAAGCAGCAGAAAAGACAAACCTATAGAAGCTTCTATTGCCCACCACGGGCCGTGCTCAGCGGACACGGGGGCGTGTCGAAAGTACAACAAGCGCATTTATTGTAATTGCGAATTACAATTAATGAGGAGAGAGATTGTCAGACGGACACGGGGCCGTGCCCAGCGGACACGGGGCCGTGCCCAGCTCTCTGTTCAGCCTATAAATAGGAGTGCTTGGATTCATTTCATCTCATCCCTTGGCACACCACCTCTCTCACACTTCATCCACCACCCACCACCATCACAACACCATCATCCACCACCATCATCCATTGTCCATCGTAGAGTGTGTGAGTCGTCTCGGGATCCAAGATTGATCGTAAGAGTTCTTGACAATCAAGGCCATGTTTGCCTAAGTCTCTTACATCACTTGGTGAAGACAAAGTGTCTAGTATAATACTTTTTATTTCTAATCTTTTGCACTTTTTATTTGGTTTTGTATTAATGACTTTAATAACTAGTTACTTATGTTGAAGGTGATCTTTCCTTATTGTTTGTCCGTGGTGTCTTGGCATTATTTTACTGTCTATATAAAATAAAGGATTTTCACCATTCATATCTCCACGGTCTATATGGAGATATGTTGGCTACCTGGTCGGGGGTTAAGGGAACGGTTTGGTAAAGGTCTTGCCATTGTTCAGCGTTTAGAGGTCCTGCAATGGACCTGGGTCAAATTTAGTAGGACCTCCTTCAATACTTCACGGTATTGGATGGCGGGGGTCCAAACTCTTTGATCCCCTCATAAGTTAACTACTATTAATACTATAACCCGGCTATTTAGGACTGTATCCCTGCTGACTCAGACTACTTAGCCGAGGGTAACGTCACCGCCAAAAGCGGGGCCTACCACAATACTGCATTAATAACTTAATTCATTATCTTCCAATAATCCACCCTTTTAGGATTGTATCCCTGCTGACTCAAACTACTGGGGTGAGGGTAACGTCACCTTCAAAAGAGGGGCCTACTACAATAACTAAGATAATCTCTTAATTATGTGCAAAAGTGCGGAAATAATCAAAGGTTATACTAGATACGAGTCGGAACCAAGTGATTCATCTTGTCTATCTGTTTTTTTCTTTTATTTTTATTCAGCATTTTAGTTAGTTTTTAATTTTCTTAGTTTAAAACATTTTTCTAAACTTTTATTTTGGTTAGACGTTGAGGATAAACCGGTACTAAAAGCTCTTGTATCCTTGGACGACCTCGGTATCTTACCAACGCTATACTACACTCAACGATGGGTGCACTTGCCCATATGTGTGTTTAGTGTTAGTGAAATATCGTGTTTTATAAATTTAAAACTTGGCTAAAATAAGTGTTAAAAAGGGCTTAAAATATACACCTAAAATAAGTAACACTTCGCACGCATCAAGTTTTTGGCGCCGTTGCCGGGGACACAAGGATTTTAAGAAAGCTTAAAATCAACGGCCTAACCAGTTTTTCAAAACCTTTTCAAACGCGCGCACATTTTTCTGCATTTTAGTTTAGTTTGCATTTACAGTAGCCTGAACACGGGGCCATGCTCACTGAACATGCCCCCGTGCTGCATATTTTTAGTTAGATACCCAGATACAGAGTCTAAACACGGGGCCGTGCTCTCTGAACACGCCCCCGTGCTCAACGTGACCAGTAACTTTAATTAAAACGCCCAGATACAGATCCTGTACACGGGGCCGTGTTCACCAGACACGGGGCCGTGTCCAGCCTTCTGTTTCAGTCTTTGTTTTCGTTTTCTGGTCCCGAGACTCAGTTGTGGTCTGCTGACTGATTCTTATGGATCAATACTCAGGAGGTTACAACTACACCTATGATGAGGATGATTATAGGGGTAATTATTGCACTAATTGTCGTAATACACGTTCGATTCAAAATAATCACTCGTATCAACCATCCAATTCATACGCTTACTATGAGGAGCCCAGGTACGAGCCATCAACTTCATACACATCCTATGAAGACCAAAGGTATGAACCTACTCCCTCATACTCATATTTTGATGAACCAAGGTATGAGCCTTCTTACTCATACTTTGAGGAACCAAGGTATGAGCAACCACCTTCATATGCTTATTATGAGGAACCTTGGCGTGAACAACCCACCTCATATGAGTATTATGAAGAACAAAATTACGAACCTTATCCATCATATGCTTACAATGAAGAACAATGGTGTGAACCATCAACTTCATATGGGTATTATGAGGAACAAAGGGTCGAACAACCGGATTCAAGCTTAGAAAATAATGATTCTTTTTCTATAACCGAATGACCAATAGGATATTAGAACACATTAGAGTTATCGATCGATGTATAAAAGAAGCTCGCGCAAGGGAAGAGGAGTCCCGCGCAAGAGAAGAATTAAAAAGGGAAGAGATAACTGAAAATGTAAAAATGGAAGAACAAATAAGTGAAAAACTGACACATGAGTTAAACAACGAAAAAGGTGAGTCCGATAACGTTAAAATCCAAGAAGAGTCTAATTTTGAAAAAATTAATCTCTTGACACCTTCTTTCAAAGATCATTGTTTAGTACCCACTCATGCTAAGTTTTTAAAAGAGTTAAACACTAACACTAAAATTGACAAAACGGTAAGTGTTAAGTTAACTAATGATCAAACCTCACTAATAAAAGAAGACCCATTTGAAATTAGCATTACACCGGTTCCATGTTTCTTTCAAAATTCGTTTATTAGTAATGTCACAATCGATAAAGATCTTTGTGTTAACATAATGCCTAACTACATTTTCGAAAAATTAAGTATTAGTGATTTTTCTCCACTTCAAATACCCATTTTTCTGTCCAATCGGAAAGTAATAAAATCAATCGGTATAGTTGAAGATGTCTTGATTCAAACAAATCAAATGGTAATCCCAACCGACTTCGTCATCCTCGATGACGCTCCTCTAGTGTTGGGACGACCATTTGTAAAAACTCACGAAGCTTTGAAAAACCGGAAGTTCAACAATTTACCTCTTCAATTAGGGACATTTAAAAGAAGTGTCAATCTCGAGCGATCAATGAAATATCCATTCGGCAATAATGACCCCCTAATTGAAGATGAAGATGAACCACCCGATACAAGTGAAGAAATTGACCACTTTGTTGAAGAAGAGGTCGCCATAGAACAAACTTTTAAAGTTCTTGATCGAAACGAGCAACCAAATAAGGAGTCTCCTAAAGACCCACCACTTGAGCTCAAAGAACTTCCAAAAGGTTTGGAATATGCTTTTCTAGACAAAGATGGTAAGTTACCTGTAATTATTTCGTCTAAATTAGATAACTTAGAAAAAGAAAAACTAATTAATCTTTTGAAAAAACACAAAAATGCAATAGCTTGGAAACTTGTTGACATAAAAGGAATTAGTCCTTCTATGTGCACACACAAAATTTTGATGAATGATGACTACAAATCGGACATACAACCACAACGTTGAGTAAATCCAAATGTTCAAGAAGTGGTTAAAAACGAAGTCATCAAATTACTTGACGCCGGACTTATCTATCCTATTTCCGATAGTCCTTGGGTAAGTCCCGTCCAAGTAGTTCCAAAGAAAGGAGGTATGACGGTAATTACTAACGAAAAGAATGAACTAATACCAACGAGAACCGTCACAGGATGGAGAGTATGTATAGATTATAGACGATTAAATGAAGCAACAAGAAAGGATCATTTTCCTTTACCCTTCATTGATCAAATGTTAGAAAGATTATCCGGTCATAAATTTTACTGTTTCTTGGATGGTTTTTCAGGTTACTTTCAAATCCCGATAGCACCCGAAGACCAAGAAAAGACAACTTTCACATGTCCCTATGGAACTTTTGCTTATCGACGCATGCCGTTTGGTCTATGTAATGCCCCCGCAACATTCCAACGTTGCATGGTAGCCATTTTCCATGACATGATAGAAAAGACAATGGAAGTCTTCATGGACGACTTTTCTATCTTTGGGGATTCATACGACCAATGCCTCGATAACCTTGAACGAATGCTATCCCGATGTGAGGAAACTAACCTCGCCCTTAATTGGGAAAAATACCATTTCATGGTAACGAAGGGAATAGTACTCGGTCACAAAATCTCAAGCGAAGGAATGGAGGTGGATCGAGCCAAAATAGATACCATTTCTAGATTACCACCTCCATCCTCCGTAAGAGCTATTAGAAGTTTCCTAGGGCATGCCGGATTTTATAGGCAGTTTATCAAAGACTTTTCAAAGATCTCAAGGCCTCTAACAAAATTACTTGAAAAAGATGCTCCTTTCATCTTTGACAAGGATTGCAATCAAGCATTTCTAACCCTAAAGGAAATGCTAGTCAATGCACCTATCATGATAGCACCTGATTGGAAATTTCCTTTCGAAATCATGTGTGATGCTAGTGACTTTGCAGTTGGAGCTGTCTTGGGACAAAGAAAAGAAAAGCATTTCCACCCAATCTATTATGCTAGTAAAACACTTAACGATGCACAAGAAAATTACACAACAACTGAAAAAGAGTTACTAGCTGTGGTATTTGCTTTTGATAAATTTCGTTCTTATCTTGTTCTTTCTAAAACTATAGTCTATACAGACCATGCAGCCATTCGATATCTCTTTAAGAAGCAAGACGCAAAACCACGTTTGATTAGGTGGATTCTACTCCTCCAAGAATTTGACATTGAAATCAAGGACAAAAGAGGAGCAGAAAATACCGCAGCAGATCATCTTTCACGCTTAGAAGACCCAGCTTTGGAGGCAACCAGGGACGAGCAAATCAACGAAAAATTTCCAACTGAGTCCCTGGAAATGGTGGAATATAAGGAAAAACCATGGTACGCCGACTTTGCTAACTACCTAGCTAGCGGTATAGTCGCAAAAGGATGGCCACATCATCAAAGAAAAAAATTCTTTGCCAATGTAAAACACTACTTTTGGGAAGATCCATATCTTTTCAAAATGTGTGCCGACCAACTCGTCAGACGATGCGTACATGGTAGTGAAGCACGAAGAATTCTCCGCCATTGTCATGAAGGTCCATACGGAGGACATCATGGTGCTGCCAGTACCGCACGAAAGGTATTCGATTCAGGATTTTATTGGCCAACCATTTACAAAGATGCTCAAAATCTTGTAAAGACATGTGATGCTTGCCAAAGAACAGGTAATATTTCTTCCAAAAACGAAATGCCACAAAATGGCATTCTTGTTTGTGAAATTTTTGATGTATGGGGACTCGACTTTATGGGACCTTTCTCACCATCAAAAGGAAACAAATACATACTTGTGGCAGTAGATTACTTGTCTAAATGGGCCGAGGCCGAGGCACTTCCAACAAATGATGGAAGAGTAGTGGTAAGATTTCTGAAAAAACTATTCTCTCGTTTTGGCACACCTAAAGCTTTAATAAGTGATAGAGGTACCCATTTTTGCAACCATCAACTTGAAATTTTTTTAACAAGATATGGGGTCTATCACCGGGTTTCGACAGCATATCACCCTCAAACAAACGGACAAGCCGAAGTGACTAATAGAGGGTTAAAACGAATACTCGAAAAAACCGTAGGGTTAAATAGAAAGGAATGGGCTGATAAATTAGATGATGCTTTATGGGCTTTTCGAACTGCTTGTAAAACAACGATAGGTACAACCCCATATAAGCTACTCTATGGAAAAAGTTGTCATTTGCCAGTAGAAATTGCACACAAAGCCTACTGGGCAATCAAAAATGTAAACTTAGATCTAGAATTTGCTGGTAAAAATCGATTTTGTCAAATAAATGAATTAGACGAACTTAGGAATTATGCATACTCAAACTCCGAGATTTATAAGGAAAGAATGAAAAATTTGCATGACAAACATATTAAACCTAATGAATTTCGGGTAGGAGATTTAGTTCTTTTGTTTAATTCACGACTTCGATTGTTTCCTGGTAAATTAAAGTCTAGGTGGTCAGGACCTTTTTCCGTCACCCATATTTTTCCACACGGTGCAGTAGAAATTAAACCTCGAAATGGGCTACCATTTAAAGTCAATGGCCAACGGCTGAAACTCTATCAAGGATTTATTGAGGATGAGGAAGAAGAGATCTCGCTTCAAACCGTGGAAGAATAAAAACATCATGCCTGGTAAGTTACGAACGATTGAGATGACAAAATAAAGCGGTAAGTTTTCTAAACCATAGCTTATGGGAAAAAGGGGCACTGACACGCGCACATCAAAAAAAAAAACTGCTCGGCACGAGGCCGTGTCCGCTGGACACGGGGCCGTGTTCGCGCTGCAGACGGGATAAAACCCCTTTTTCAAAACAGTTTCTTCATTCCACACGCCCCGTTTCCCCACAAAAGCTCTGGTTCCAGGCGATTTTTCACGAAATTTCGACGTCTCTTACCGATCTAACAACGTCAAGATGGCAAAGTTCACAAGGTTCAATGCAAGTGAGCTTGATGCAAGGGCAAGGTATGAGGTTCTTCAAACAAGACCCGAAGAGTACCCCAGGAGAGCTTGCACGGATCTGTTAACCTTGGTAAACCAGCTGAACCGATTCAACAACATCGTTACGGGACCACTAGCTGTTGCATTAAACACTAGGCTTCGGTCGGTGCATCAATGCACCATGGAGTTATACAGTACCTTCAACTTCAATTCAAGATGTGACCCATTCGACAATGAAGGGGTTGTATTTCGGTGTGAAGGGACAATGTACTCGATCTCCATGGCACAGTTTGGAGCCATAATAGGTCTATACCAAGAAGAGGAATCGGGAAACGAAGAAAATACCGGGGGATTACGAGACTTGGAGGGAAATGAAAGACAAGCCGCATGGGCTCAAATCGGTGAAGGAATCTACGACCCTCGTAGCACCAAGAGTACGAAGCTAAGGGATCCGCTCTATCACTACATTCACAGGATCCTCACCTACTCTCTAAACCAACGTCACGACAGTAGCGGTGTTGTAGGGTTGAAAGATTTGGTTGTCCTCCACTGTATCCACAACCAAAAGCCTCTCGATGTTCCGTATCTCCTGTTAAGAAACATGCATCTCAACCGCCTTGCTCGAGCTCCAACGCCTATCTTCTTCGGAGGATGGGTGTACCGTCTTTTTAAGCATTACACGCAAATTCCAAGAGCCTTTGAAAGAAGCCCATGGTCGGGACGAGTTGACTACCACATTTGCCGAGCCATGAACTTACTCTATGAGGCGGAAGACGGAACAGTGAGTTTCCAAAGAACGCAAGGCTATGCATGGAACCCACAGGAGGCCCTAGTTCTTCACGCACCACCTCCCCACCACCAGTATCCACCCCATGGTGATCCGGGTCAATCCTCCTCACAAGGAGGCGGTTTTCCTAATTTTCAAAGCTTACATGATCTTATGCAGGAAAACCTCATGTGTACCAGGAACGCCTACAACCTCGCCAACAACACATACCACCGGGTCGGAGCTATTGAACGCAACATCAACGATATACAAGACGATATCGGCAGCATCCGGGAGTACATGGCGGGGCATGGGGATGGAGGTGATGAGAGCGATGAAGATATGGAGTAGAGGGTTTGGAGGAGCAGGAGCGGGTTGATGGCGAGCCCACAGGTTTAAGTCCCTTTATCTATCGAACGATTGGTGGCCTGCGTGCCAGAAGTTGAACAATTTACTTTCCTTAAACACTTTTATTTTCCGTTTTATTTTTCTTTTACTTTATGCTTGGAACAATTAACTGTGGTAATGTAGGATGTTTGTGTTGCTTGGTGTGGTATTAAGTGATGAAACAGGTACAAACCAAGGCTTGGGTGCTAAGCCTAAGCACTTATAGAGCCAGGATGGAAAAACCGGAGGAAGAAACCTGTTTTTCAGGCTTTCAGACTGTCCACACGGGGACGTGTCCAGCCAACACGCCCCCGTGCTCACCTCCCAGACCTGCTGTTTGGCTTCTGTTCTGCAGAATTTTGTCAGACACGTGGCCGTGTCCAGTGGACACGGGGCCGTGTCCACCTTCTGTAAGTTCTTGTTACTGGCACCTGAACACGGGGTCGTGCCCACTCAACACGGGGCCATGTTCAGTGCCCAGTAACACAAATTTTTGCTTTTTAAACACTATTTTACACATCTAATCAACCTAAAAAATTATTTTTGGGACACATTGAGGACAATGTGTAATTTAAGTGTGGGGGGAATGCTAAAACCTTGAATTTTGCAAGTCCTAAATACAAGCCTTACACAAAACTCTATTGGAACCGCTAATCACCCCATTTTTTTCAAAAATTTCATTTTTTTACTTGTCTAGGTTTAACTCGGGAAATTCAAGTTCTCAAAAAGGTTATATTTTTAAGAATTTACAACCAATAGCGTAGTGATAAAAAGAACCAACATAAGAAAATTATGAAAAGGCATGACAAACTTAGTTAAAATTTGATTATATATACTTGATCACATAAAAACCCATTCCCACAAAAGTGAGTTTTGAGCCTTTATTGAGCACACAATTACATATCATTTGACTAAATGCTCATTTTTCGTTTCTTGTGTGAATAGCCGCTTGGTTCTTACGACTCTAGAACTTGCCATGACAATACATTCCCGGTCCTTATCAACTTAAACCCGAGTAAGTAAATGATGGAGGCATTAGGACTAACCCTTTTTATTTCTGCACCATTATTTTTCTTTTTCTTTTACCACTTACCCAAAAATCCCCCTAGTTAGCCCCTTTGAGCCTAAACCTTTTCGTTTCATCACCCAAACAAAAACTCTTTTACCCACCAAAACCTTTTTCATTTTTAACCCTTTATTTTAGTAACAAGTTCGGTTCTTCGTTAAAAAAATGTGTGTGATAATGATGAAGCAAAAAGAAAATAAACAAACAAGTTAATCAAAAATAACTTAGTTTGAATAAAAGCTTCATCAAAATAAAAAGTTGCAAAAATACGAAAACCGACACTTGTTACGCTTTTAGCCCTTTTTCTACTAACCTCTAACCCAACCACCTACCTTTAACCCTAGCCTAACCCTTAACCCACAAAGTCCTCTTGATATCTACAAAGGTATAAAAGTTAAAAAGGAGGCGGATTGATTTCTTGGCAAGCCTATGGTAGGAATAAGTTCCATGCCGCTCTCCAGTGATTCACTAAAAATACACCTTCGGCCGAGTGTGAGTGATTTCCCCGTGAGGTATGTGAACTTGTATATAAATAGAATTTTAAAAAAGGCATGTTATGCCCAAATAAGTAATTTCTTTTATGAAAAGTTCTAAATAAATCATTACGAATAGGAGTGTAAATAAATAAAAATAAAACCCAAAAAGATCTTGGAAATCCCGACACTCTACGACAAGCCCAAAACCTTCTCTTCTACCTATTCCATTTGGGAGTGTAAGCCACATATTAAAGAGTTTTGCTTGAGGTCAAGCAAAAGTTCAAGTGTGGGGGTATTTGATGTGTGTAAAATGCAACATACAAATTACATCAAATAAGGCATAAAACAAACCCTTTTTAAGTACTAATATTGGAAAAAGAGTGTTTTTGTCTTCCTTTTGTATTTTCAGGATTAAATGAGCTCAAAAACGCAAAAGAAGCAAAAAGACAGCTAAATCCAACATAAATACAAGAAAAGGAATATTAGTGGACTGCCCGACCCCTCAACGGCACCTTCCAAAGCAAAGTAGAGAAATCAGAAGACTGAACACGCCCCGTGCTCAGCCAGCACGGGGCCGTGCCCAAGAAGCAGCAGAAAAGACAAACCTATAGAAGCTTCTATTGCCCACCACGGGCCGTGCTCAGCGGACACGGGGGCGTGTCGAAAGTACAGCAAGCGCATTTATTGTAATTGCGAATTACAATTAATGAGGAGAGAGATTGTCAGACGGACACGGGGCCGTGCCCAGCGGACACGGGGCCGTGCCCAGCTCTCTGTTCAGCCTATAAATAGGAGTGCTTGGATTCATTTCATCTCATCCCTTGGCACACCACCTCTCTCACACTTCATCCACCACCCACCACCATCACAACACCATCATCCACCACCATCATCCATTGTCCATCGTAGAGTGTGTGAGTCATCTCGGGATCCAAGATTGATCGTAAGAGTTCTTGACAATCAAGGCCATGTTTGCCTAAGTCTCTTACATCACTTGGTGAAGACAAAGTGTCTAGTATAATACTTTTTATTTCTAATCTTTTGCACTTTTTATTTGGTTTTGTATTAATGACTTTAATAACTAGTTACTTATGTTGAAGGTGATCTTTCCTTATCGTTTGTCCGTGGTGTATTGGCATTATTTTACTGTCTATATAAAATAAAGGATTTTCACCATTCATATCTCCACGGTCTATATGGAGATATGTTGGCTACCTGGTCGGGGGTTAAGGGAACGGTTTGGTAAAGGTCTTGCCATTGTTCAGCGTTTAGAGGTCCTGCAATGGACCTGGGTCAAATTTAGTAGGACCTCCTTCAATACTTCACGGTATTGGATGGCGGGGGTCCAAACTCGTTGATCCCCTCATAAGTTAACTACTATTAATACTATAACCCGGCTATTTAGGACTGTATCCCTGCTGACTCAGACTACTTAGCCGAGGGTAACGTCACCGCCAAAAGCGGGGCCTACCACAATACTGCATTAATAACTTAATTCATTATCTTCCAATAATCCACCCTTTTAGGATTGTATCCCTGCTGATTCAAACTACTGGGGTGAGGGTAACGTCACCTTCAAAAGAGGGGCCTACTACAATAACTAAGATAATCTCTTAATTATGTGCAAAAGTGCGGAAATAATCAAAGGTTATACTAGATACGAGTCGGAACCAAGTGATTCATCTTGTCTATCTGTTTTTTCTTTTATTTTTATTCAGCATTTTAGTTAGTTTTTAATTTTCTTAGTTTAAAACATTTTTCTAAATTTTTATTTTGGTTAGACGTTGAGGATAAATCGGTACTAAAAGCTCTTGTGTCCTTGGACGACCTCGGTATCTTACCAACGCTATACTACACTCAACGATGGGTGCACTTGCCCACATGTGTGTTTAGTGTTAGTGAAATATCGTGTTTTATAAATTTAAAACTTGGCTAAAATAAGTGTTAAAAGGGCTTAAAATATACACCTAAAATAAGTAACACTTCGCACGCATCAAATAGCTACAACAAGGTTCTGGCGGGTGATGATACGTACACGTTAGACACAGGGGATGAGTTCCATTGTAGGCGTGCTTCGAGTGAATTGGGATTGCTTGGAGAGGTTCTGGTTGCGACAGTTCAGTTGTTGAAGAGTTTGGGCTCATGGTCTTCCGTTTGTAGCTGAGTTGAGCTTCCTGAAGCAATGCGTTATTATCGGAGGATTTGTCTGAGGACTCACTTGAAGAATCGTCGGTAGAGTCTTCGGAGGAACCGTCGGAAGAATCGATGATAATTGCTTGATGAGCCTGTTTGACAGGGTTCTTGGAGAAAAATCCATCCAAAACTCGTTTGTCGTTGATTTCTGCGGCAAACCAGTAGGTTTCTTCGATGGTAGTAGGCCTTGCAGCTTCGAAAAAATCGCCCACACATTCAGGCAAGCCGCGAATGTACTTCGTGATGGCTTTTTCTGAAGTGTTGACTTGACTTGGGCAGATTATGCTAAGCTGTTTAAACCTTGCGGTGTAGCCAGTATTGTCACCTTCGACTTGCTTGATTTCCCAAAATTCATCTTCTAGTTTCCGGACTTCGTGGGGAGGGCAGTACTCTTTCTTCATGAGCTCCTTCAGCTCATCCCAAGAGAGAGCGTAAGCTGCGGAGATCCCACGCTTATTACGTTCGGCAGTCCACCAGTCGAGTGCTCGTGATTGAAATACTCTGGTTGCGCAAGTAGTACGGAAACTATCGGGACACCCACTCTGAAGAAGGGTAACTTCGATAGAATCAAACCACTGGAGTAGCTAGGACACACCTCTTTCACCTGTGAACTCCATCGGGTCACAGGCTTTGAAGTGTTTGTAGAGGAAAGCAGATTGTGGCGCTTCCGTCTTAGAGTCTTCTGAGGTTCGAGAGTTGCTGAGAGAGTGCACTTGAGCGACAATTTGAGGAATGACCTTGGCCACTTCCTTGGCCACAAGCGAGGAAATCCTATTTTCGGTGCTTCGTTTGGCTCTTCTCCTAGCTGTTTGTCTCGAGGTAGAGTCGTTGGAAGACATCTAAACAGAGAGAGATTTGGAGTGAGATTCGATCATAATGATTTTTGAGTTTTGTGATGCGATTGGGTGCGTTCAAAACTTGTTGCAAGTAATATAATAGATTTCACATAGGAGCCACATAGGAGACACGAGATCCCTAAGTTCTCACATAATTGATTTATTTTGTACATATAGTTAGTTGTAGTTTATACTTACAGACATACATGTCGATGTAGAATGCGTGAGGACGCGTTGAAGGGGGAAAGCGAGAGAGAGAAATTAGACATTAGTTTTGTTGCAAGCATTCGGTTTTTGTTTTAGATTGCGATGGCTGTGCGAGTTGTGCGTTTATATAGCAGGGAGTGAAAATCGATAAATCGAGAAATCGATAAAGCTTAAAGTTTTAAAGCATAAATAAGTCCAGTAAAGCGTAAAGTCGGCAAGTCATATGCTAGAAAAATGGACAGAGTGCCTCGGGTGTTTAGGCGTCGACTACCCAAGGTAACCCGACTATGCCCAACAAGTTCGTGCACGCGCGTTGTCCTGGAAGACTTATGCTTCCACTGGGATGCAGCTCATGGCATTCGTCTTCCTAGTCATCGCGTGGCTCGAGTCATTGTTATAGTCAAGTCTTTGGTGGTTTTATAGAGAGTGGAACGGTTTATTAAAGTACGGGTTTCGCCCCTGACTTAATAACTTCGCTCCTAGCTGTGGTTGTGCTCTTCGAATAAGTTCGGGAGTTCCACTAGATTTTGAAATGGAGACTTTCGTTGAGATATGGATGTTACTCCTAGCTCGACGAAAAGTTCTCGTGCTAGAAAATTGCGCTGAGTGGGCGATCTTATCGAGAGTTCTTGGTTTTTACGCCTGATCTCGACTGGACCACTCGGTTGTGTTATGCGAATATTTTCAAAAACGTGTGTATTAGGTTGGCCTTAGGAAAGGCTAAGCAATATTCCAGCCTTAGGAAAGGCTCTTCGTGTGAAGTGGTAGTATGCGGTGTTCACGCGAAGTTTTAGTTTTTAGTGGATTCGATTGAGAGTATCAAGTAGGCCCGTACAAATCCTACTGGGTTCGTACGAGTCGGCCCGTTGGTACTTAGACTATAGACTAGGTCGTTTCCATGACATCAACCCAGACTAGGTCAAGTCTGGCCTAATTCCCTATAGTTACGGCTCTGATACCAATCTGTTACACCCCAACCGATGGCGGAATCATCGAGGTGCGGCACTAGGTAAATCAAATTGCTCAAGAGAATCCATAACAACTATAAAGCGACAATATTAATAACATTTGTTATCCCATAGTAACAAACAATACAATCACATAAGTTATCACAGATTTCTTATCCTCTCGAACAATACAAATCCGACAACCTAGATTTTAAGTGAGTTTCTAGACTTCCTAGCTTGATTTGATGTAGACTACGACTAAACCTGCAACATACGTTAAAACAGCGTCAATACAAAAGTATTGGCGAGTATACAAGTTTTGATAGCGAAACATAGTAGATAAAAAGTGTTGCGAATTACCACATACATAAACGAGATACCTCAACACATATATTAGATAGATACTACCAGCTAAGTCTCTCGAGCTGCGATTGCGATTGCTATTCATCCTAACTAGACCCCGTCGGGTACTATAGTACTATACTAGTTAAGGCCGGACCTCGCGAGTAAAAGTCCTAACACATATGTAAGTAGCATCACGTGTAAATATGCATAACAGTTATTCGCAAGTGATAAACAGTTTGATTGAATAATTTGTTTTGATAATTTGATTTGATGGGAACGTATGTTACACCCAAAAGGTGATAAAAAGGGTTCGAGTATACTCACAGTCGGTGTTCAGCAAGTAAACACAACTTGGTTGGATTGAAGAGAGCGTGTCTGAGATTAGCCTGATTACAGATTGATAGCGTAAGCGTCGAACAGTGCGTTAAACGGTGGCGGGTGAACCAAGTGTCGAATGGTAATCCGATCGGATGGCAATCCGATCGGATGGTCACTCGATCGGATGTCAATCCGTTCGGATGGTCATCCGATCGGATGGCCATTCGGTCGGATTGACATTCGTTTGGTAAGGATGTATTTGTGTATAATGGCTTTGAAGTTTTCGTTGTAGCATTTTGAAGATACAGAAGTACCTCTACCCTTCAGGTTGATCGATCGAACGGCTGTTCGATCGGATAGCGATCCGATTGGCAAGACACTTAGTGAGAACAAGTTCACAGCAAGATGGTTACTCGATCGGATGGCAATCCAATCGGATAGCAATCCGTTTGGAAACTATTGTTCTTTGAAAATTTTGAAAATGTTTAAGTGTTGAAAATTCAAGTGCAGTCTGATCAGATTGCGGTTCGATCGGATGGCAATCCGATCGGGTGGCGATCCGATAGAACTGATTGAACATTGAACATGTTGAAAATTGTTAAGTGTTAAAATCCACAAGTGCAATCCGATCGGATTGCAGTTTGATCGGATGGCAATCCGATCAGATGACAATCCAATCGGACGGCAATCCGATCGGACGACAATCCGTCCCAACGAATCCAATCGTTTTGAACTTGATTATTTTGAAAGTTTGTGGTTTGTTCAAGATGGTATGATCACGTGCTAAACAACAGAAACCCCATCTTGACCCAAGTGATCCGATCGAACAGGAATCACCCTAGTCCGATCAGTTAACTATTTGAGACGGTTGTTCATGTTTAACCCGAAATCAGTTGTCCCTTAGATAGAATTCAAATCTTGGACCAACACATCCCTAAGAAAGAGTAGAAGGTCGGAACGTGCTCCGATTCTATCGGTTTTGACTGCATTGAGTGTAAAAGAGTTGAAAGAAAGTTAGAAAGCCATTTTCAATCCTTTTTAACCATGAATATGTGTAGATTTATGCGAACACATTGTTTAATTGTAACACCCCGAAATTTAAAAGGCTTTATATTAGCATTTTATCTAAAGTATAAGAAATAAACGAGGATGAGTTAACTAGGAATAAATAACCTAGTTAGTTAATTGTCCCGTTTTAAAACATGAATGAATAGAAAATGCCAAAGATATAAAGCTAAATAAAAGTAGAGGGGCCTATGTTGTTAAAATTGAAACTTAAATTGATAAAACAAATTAAAAACAAACCAAACACCCAAAAAGAGGGGTCTGGTCGATCAAGAGCAGGAGAAGGGCGACCCCCATGCTCCAAACCTTAAAAATTCACTAAACTCGCAAATTGAAGGTCCAAATCTGATCAAAAACAAAAATCAAGCATAGATTATTGATCCTCATCACAAGAGGATTACAAGGTATGTAAAATTTGATGAAAACTCTCAACTCGAAATTCTCATGAAATTGGGAAAATCTGAAATTATGGTTGCATGTTTGTTTTATGATGAATTAGGAACAATATAGTGTCTAGGGACAAACCCTAGACAAATACAAGTTGAAATCATGTGAAATTTTAGTAAAATCCATGAACACCCTTGTAGGTGATTAGAGGGTTATGTAGAACTTGATAAACACTAGGAAATTGGGTGTTGTTCTAGTGTAAATTGACAATTTTGAAGTGACTTCAGAATTTTAGAAGCTAACAATTGTGTAAAATGGGTTGATTGATGTGAAATTCGGGCAAGATGATAAGCTAGGGATTTGCTAAATAATCATGTAAAAATTATGCCCTTAAAGTGTTTGTTGAAATGCCTCAAAGAAGGCTCGAAACTGGAATTTTGAAGTTAAAACACCTAATTGTGATGTTTTGGCTATTATGCGAAATGTGATTAAAAAGAGTTCTAAATGTGATATAATTGAACTCTATAGGAAAGGATACCGGAACGTCGAGTGGACAAGCCGGTGGTGATTTGCGGTTGAAGGGCGTGCACTAAAGGTATGTAACTTGACCCGTTACATTCAATGAATTGTTGTTAAATTTTGCGAAGTCTCATTTTAGGATAAATATGGTGTCGATTGTAGCGACCATGATCGTTACTTGAATTAATAGTCTAAGAGTGACAAGGAATCGTTTGGTAGTCATCATATTGGAGGATTCCTTAAGATGAGCCAAACGGATCAATTAGTTGTGTAAATTATTGTTCTAGTGTTTTAGAGAGCTAAGAAGGCAATGACAATCACGAGAGCATTAAGCCATGAGATTGGTAAAGAAATGCGAGTGATAATGAGCCCCGGATGTTGGGAATCAAGTGTCATAAGCTTACTAGCTAAATGGTAGTAAATTGTGTGAAGTTGAAATGGGTCGAATAAATGCATAATGACATATAGTCTTTCTGTCCGTAAGTTAAACTTTTAGTATGACTATCATAATAGGAACGTTGGTAATGAATTTACAGACGTATAGGAAAAAGAATCACTAAAAACGGCCTTACGAATCACAAATTATGACAATTCTAAGTTGGGATTCGATTAAACTTTGAGCTGGGTATGTACATCATCAGCTTAAACAACAGTCTGTGAAAAACAGGGCTAGGCGTGACGCCTAGGCCCTTGGCGTCACGCGGCGACCCCCTGATCTGGAAAAAAAATTTATTTTTTTGTTCTTTGACTCTTGGAACTTGTTTATATCCATTCTAACTTGATCAAAACTGACATTTGTTGTGGTTTTGATCTTAGGTGGTGTTGGAAACTAACCGGAAGATGATCGAGCTAGTTTTTGAAGAACCGAACACAATTTACAAGCTTCCGTAATATTTTAACCCTTAATAGACTATGTTTATGGGATGTAAACAAATTGTTAAACAACTTTTGAATGCTTTAATTTAGTCGTTAGTTGACTAAGGTTTTTGCTACTTATGAACTTGACTTATGGAATCTATGTTAATTAGGCATCTTTTATCTAAAATGGTATGAACTATTATCAAATTCAAGTAAAATTAGACGGGTGTTACATTAATCTTGTGGAAATCCTTCAGATCTGAGTGGTTCTTGGTGGGATGAGGCCAAAACTTGAAGTTCATAAGAACTCCATGATGATATCACCCTAGAACACCTCAAATCCACTGATTTCACGGTTAAAAGTTAAGATTCAAAGGTGGAAATGATGAAGAAGTGTGTGTAGATCATAGAAGTACAAGATTTAGGTTGAAAACTTACAAGAATCGCGAGGAATCGAGAGAAAGAAGGCTTGAGTATGGCTGGTCGAGTGAGCGCTGTCACATCACTTGAACAGTGATGTGACAAGGGCTATTTATAGGTGAAGAGGAGAGGAGGAGGTGGAGTGTAATGGATCGGATGGCAATCCGATCGGATGGCCACTCGATCGAATGGTCATTCGATTGGTGGTCTCTGGCGATTTGCGTTTCGATGTTTCGTTTTGTTCGTTAAGTGTCGCGATGGTTTGTTCACACATTTCCATATATATATATATGTATGTATATATCTATTTATTATAATTAGTCACAAAGGGTCGTATAAATATCCATATTTCAATGTCTGCGTTGCGATAATTGAGTTGCGCGATTCGAATATGCGTTGCGTTGCGACACATCACGGCTATCGAGGAGGGTAGAATTGGTCCTCACTCAACGTCATCGTGAGTGTTAGTACATGCGATGTGATGTGTTATAGCGATAAAGTATGCGTAATATGCGAAAATACTGCGAAGTAGCGATGTATTTGATATGGCTACATTATGATCCGAATCTCTAGTGCTAGGCGTAACGAGTATAGTGAGTAGTAACAGCGCACAAACGTGTGGGTTGTTACACCAATGGCCTTCTTGCCCGAAGCCTTAGCCACAGCCACATACCTTATAAGTCTCCTTCCAACAAAAGATTTTGAACTCAAAACCCCAATTGAAACCCTAACCAAATTTACTAAACTTCCCTCGTCTGAGGCTTTACACCCACGGGTATTCGGTTGTTCTGTATTGTCCATATCCCAAAAATCAACCGGAGTAAACTTGAACCCTGTGCAGAAAAGTGTGTGTTTGTGGGGTATGGAGTCAATAAAAAAATCAATCAACTAGGATATCGCTGCTACAGTCCACAAAGGCGTCAAATGTTCACTATAATGAACTGTGACTTTCTTGAAACAAAGTATTTTTACAACTCCCAACAAAGTGGCCAGGGGGAGAAAGAATGTGTGGACGAACTAAGTTGGCTAAGCAATTGGATAACGTCATTAGAAGAAGTTTCCCACAGTACCCAAAATGAGTCACCAAATTCCTCACAATCTATGGACCCACCGTTCAGTGCCACCAACCAAGAGTCTCTAAACCATTCTCAAACTTTTGATGAGAACAATGATTTCCTTGATTCCCCGTGTTCCTTTAATCATGATAACTCTGAACAAGTAGAACTAGGTGAGCAAACAACAGGGCAAGAAGAACAGGCAACACCAGAAGAAACTGCCGAACGATATGTGCTACCAACAAGAAGCAATAGAGGGGTTCCTCCAAAACGATATTCACCAGAAAAAGAAACTCGTGGCTCAAAGTACCCTATGGCAAACATAGCCAAAGGGAATCTGACAAAAGCAGCTAAAGCTTTTGATTCCTCCCTATACTTGTGACGTGTGCGCGTATATACATAATTTTGCAATGAATTTACACACGATTCAGTTTTAAATTTATAAAAGTGATTTATACTTCAACATCAAAACACACACGAAAGGGCAAGTGTACCCCGTCATATATGTAGTAAAGTGTTGATAAGAACCAAGTGTCGATCCAAGGAAGTGGACGGAGGAATAATACTAAACCTTTGTCATTAAATTACCGGTAGGAAGATAAGTTGTTTGATTTTCTAAAAACTACAATAAGCATAAACAAATATAAATAAAAACATAGTAGACTCCAAATAAGAAAATAGATATATAGCCTTGCTTTATACACAACCAAAGCATGTAAACTAAGTCGGTTTTGCCACTAGAAACATTTGGTCAATTATTCATTTTCAAGACAATTAGTATCCCTTTCGGGAATCCTAACATGACAATCTCAACTAACCATATACTAATCATCCAAGATAATTAACTATAATCAAGAAACCAACATCAATAAACAAGGTTGCAAACTAATCATCAAAGATTAACATAGAAAATGCTTCCAAATGTCATTACAAACATAATTAACATACTAATGGTTGTAATTAAGCAAGGGATTCTAGTGTTTTTGCCCAAAGGCTTACAATAATACATAAAACATCAATCTAAATGCTTGAAACATTAACAAAATTATGGAAAGATTAGAGAATCAAACCATAAACAAGCACTAGATTAAGAATCCTGATAGTAACGGAGCTAAACAACACGATGTGGCTTGAATCCGGGTCAAAAGCAAAGCCTCTGGAGCCTGTAAAATCGCCTGTGAAGCTCCCAAAAGTCCAGAGTTACGAACAAAATGTTTCCTTCTGTTTTTTATAACATTTTCAGATCGCACGGTCGTGCCAATAAAGTCCACGACCGTTCACTTTTTAAAACCCTGTTCACCATACTGTGTGACATCATCAGATCTTGACCGGTCTTCGTAGTCGCACGGCCGTTCCACAATTGGCACGAGCGTGCATCTCCATGGTAGGGTGGCACGAGCAGCTGAACTGGCGTGCATCTCCGAGCTGGTGCTAGATATCGGATCCGCACAGGGTGCATCCATCCGCACGGTCGTTCAACTCCGGGATCTCGTTGCACTCCGGATTACACTGGCTGTGCATTGCCGAGATAAGCTTTGTCGTCCGAACTGCACGGTTGTGCCATGAGTCGCACGACCGTGCCAATGGCCCAGATCAGAATCTTCACAGAAAGTCCACAGCTTTGTCGTTTTGCCCGGAAAGTCCTCGTTTTCATCATCTTCTTGTTTGGCATGTTGTTTTAGGCCTGTAAACAAAAGTATACCTGATTAAGTATCCGATTCACGGTTTTACGGCCGAAAACGCATAAAATGGGGGGTAAAATGGGGGAATAAAGTATGTATAATTTGGTGAATATCAAATCTCCCCACATTTGAACCTTGCTTGTCCTCAAGCAAGCTAAAACTAAAATGCAATAAAAGATAGAATCTAACAAGAACGAGAATTTACAAACTATCTACTAATACAACTACAAACATACGGTTAGCCGGTTTTTTGAAACACAACATCAAGTGATTCAAACCAAACAAGCACATGCAAAAATGTATATAGATAACCAAAAAGCCGTGACTTCACTTTCGATTGACTTAACAAGCTAATCTTCACACACCTCACAATGTTCACACACACTCTGTTTTATTTGTGAAACATACATAAAATGTGTATGTGCAAACACTCAATGCCTCGTCAATGAAACGTGTAAGATCATAAGCTTGTCACAAGATCTCATCTCCACCAACTAACATGCGAAAAAGTAAAAATCAAGAGGTCTTTACTGGTTAAAACGATAGGCTTGGGTGAAGGGTATGGAATGGGATTTTTAAAGTGACGAAATGGTTAAAACTCGGTAGTTACGTTTAACAAGCGCAAAACAAAAAAACTATACATACTTACGCCTTAAAAAAGCGACTTTTGTGATAACGAGCTCATCGACGAGATTTCATCATTTTAGCATCCAAAATTGCTCGAATTTTGTCGGCTTCACCCTATTTTAGGGTGTATTATTTTCTGTTTTTTTAATATAATCTAATGGATTTGTACAAAGAACAATTAACTATAAGAAGCGCTAGTTAAACGATGATTTTGACCGAGTTTTAACACAAAAGGTTTAAAAATAAAAAGGCTAAATTTGGCTAAGTGGCTGATTTTTGTTGGGTAAACAAAGTGAAACACGGGATAGGCTCAACATGGTTAATCCTAAGGGGGTAATGTAGGGTTTAAGGGAAACACAACACAAAGAACAAGGCTAACAACAAAGGGGTTTTCTAGGTGCCTCTATCACTTGTACACAATTTCGCAAGTTCATGGTCTTAACAAGCATGCTAGTGACAAGTTGTAAATTACACGTGACATCCGGCTCACTCCTACTCCGAAATGAACAAACATATAACAATTCCAAGGCTCAAATATGCTCACATAACGAAAGGAATGGGTAACAGTGTGAAAATTATCATGCAAGTCTTTCTTTGTTTGTCACGCTTTCTACTTTTCTTTTTCAAAATTTATTTGGCTTGTTGGGTTTTTTTTATCATATCCGAAGCTTTCTAAAACACAATCAACCGGTTTATTTACTAAAAATATTTAAAAATTACTGATATTTTTTATTGATTTTTCTGATTTTTTTTTATAATAAGGACAAACAAAGTCAACATGTTAAACACCCTCCCCACACTTGAACTTCGCATTGTCCCCAATGCGAAACCCGATATATAGAGAAAAAGGAGAATAACACTCCCCTGAAGATGATTTAGATGAAACGAGACTTCAAAGCTGATTCAGTGATGTGCTCCGGTCCAAGACTTGCTTCAAAAACCTGTAAGTATGTCACAAGGCACAGCAAAACAAAACAGAAGGCATAGACAATATAAACTCAAACAAACCATAATTTACATAAATAAAAGTACTAAATATCCAAACATAGACAAAACAAATAAACTAAAGTGTCTGAAAAATAAAGTACATAGCCGCGGGTGTTTGACATGAAGACCAAAATGAACAGCCAAGAAATAAAGTACTAAAATATGATAACCACCAACTCACAAATCCACCTACTCCTCGTCATCGTCACCCGCATCTCCTCCCGTGCCGGATGGGCCTGCCCCTCCATAACCGCATGGGTTCCCGAATGGGAACTGTGGGGGCTCCGCAAAGTAGTTGGGGAAAGCATTATGAAGACCCCCAAAAAGGTATGAAAAACCGGCCTGCACCTCCTAGCGCATGTAGTCTTGGTTCACCCTAATCGCCTCCTGGTTCGCCCGCAGCTGCTCTTGACTAACATGCAGCCGCTCTAAACTAGCCCGCTGCTGCTCGTAACTGACCTGCATCTGCTGGAACTGGCCATAGAACCCCGGATACGAAGGGATGCCAGGGGGCCAGTGCTGATACTGAGGTGAGTGGTGCTGCTGTGGTGAGTGTGGTGGTGTGTGTGGCGGCTCCTGATGCTGCTCCTCGTCTTCCATTTCCTCATCCTCATCCTCTGTCGGCTCTGGGTCCCAGACCTCATTGTTGAGCCCCTTCAACCTATCCCCATGATCTATCTCTACAATAAGCCCCATGCCTTTCAACGAACGAATGTCAACATACATACCCTCGGTCACCAGAGTAAAACCCTGAACCACCTCATCAGTCATTATACCCAAGTTGTAAGTGATCTCAGTCACATACTGACCACCATGTATTTGAATGTTGTTGGTTCTCCCCGAACTGTGCACAAAGTAATCAGCCATCCGAGCGGCGAGGTTGATGTGAACCCCCTCCGCTAGCGCATAAAGAAATATAAGATCTGGTGTGGGCCAGTTTCCCAAACTGTCCATGCGCCTAGCTATGGTATGGCTGAAGACGTGGTGCATAACTCTGTGCAAAGGGTCACGTAACCTTGAAGCCTTGGACATCCGAGGATCATATGGGTCGCCAACTGCAATCCGTGCCCAAAAATCACCCCGCTCATCTTCGCTGGGGAAGGTGAACTGATCTATAAGAACTCGGAATCCATATCTTCATTGGTGTAGATTCCTAGTCTTCGACCCAACCTTCCCACTGTCCAACTATGCCAACGACCGCCTAATCGGAAATTAATCCTATTCTTGTAGCGGAAGTTTGGAACTTTATGCGCTTTTGGCTTGTCGTAGGAGTAGGTAGCAAAGAATTCAAGCGTAAGCTCTCGATAGATCGGGCGGTCAATGCTGACCAACCGGGAAAGCGGAATTGTTAACATGTTTTCGAGCCAGTCACGTTGATTTAATTCAGTCATAACATCCCAGTCCAACCTTCTAGGGATGCCAAACTGGCCCCGCCTTTGCCATAATGAGTTAAGTTTCGGGATGCAAAGACTTTCTCGCGCGTCGTCTTCGTTGAATTAGAGGAACGGATGATCCATCTGTATGAGGAATATCGTTAGAACAATAGGAGCAGGAAAATTTTCAAACAAAAACAGCCGAACACACAGTTATGAAGCTACTGTCTCGCTGATCTGGGCGATTCGCACGGGCGTGCGACGAGACGCACAATCGTGCGGCCCCGAGAATCAGCAACGGTGGTCGGCTTATATCGTATCTGCACGGCGCGCAGTCAATGGCACCACCATGCATCACCGAGATCACAGTAAATCATCGAGAACAGCCGGAACTGAACAACCGTTCCACCCGAGGAACGACCATGCGACCATATTTCTGCAGAATCCTAACCCCTGAACTCGAACAGCCAGATTTTTACGAAATTTAACAAATTTTAGGCAAATGGGGGTTAGAAATCGACCAGCTGTTCACGAGACACAAGATTCTTGCAAGGGCTGGGGTTTCAATTGTATTTATGAAGAGAACCCTAAATAACCTTGAAGAAATCGAACAAATCTACCCTAGAACAAGGATAAAACAGAAAATCGACGAGGAAAAACATACCGTGCGAAAGAATTTGAGAAACCGTGCGAAAAATGGTTCGATTTGGGGCAAAACTCGGTCTGGAACGGCTGGTGCAGTCTAGGGTTCGCGAATTGTGAATGGGGGCTGTAGATAAGGGTATTTATATAGCACAATGACAAAAATGCCTCTGGCCATCCGCACGGTCGTGCGGCAGACGCACGGTCGTGCATCTCTGACTTGACCTGACCCTGGCACGCTGATCTCGGAACTGCACTGGGGGTGCGACTCGAAATCCTGGCCGGCCTGCAATCGCACAGTCGTGCGACTTGAGGCACGGCCGTGCCACATCTGCAGATCAGTTTTTCTGCAGAAAACAGTTTCAGCACCGGTTTTGGCCGTTTTTCGCCATTTTTACCATTCGCAAACTGTTCTAACATTATTCCACTATAGATCCTTTGCTCGGTACGTTTAAAAACTGTACAAACTTACGAGATCTACAAAACACACCTAAATTACGTAAAAACGACAAAAACATAAAAATGGACATTTTTACCCCTAAAGCACCAAAGACGTTTTTGCTACATTTTTTTTCCTCGAGTCTGTAGCGTAGACTCTCCTCCCCACACTTATGATGTGTGCGGGACGTTGAGCTCGATAACCTCCACCGCCGACTCGATCGGCCCGGCAACGTAAAGCTTCAAACGATGACCATTTACCTTGAAAATAACGCCGTCCGTGTTCTCTATTGCAACAATCCATATGGAAATACCTCTTTTACCGTGTATGGTCCTGTCCAACGGGAATGTAATTTTCCTGGAAATAAACGCAACCTCGAGTTGTAGAGAAGAACAAGATCACCCGCTTGGAATTGTTTATGGTCCTTCAGGCGTTTATCATGCAACCTCTTGGTGCGCTCTTTGTATAACACGGAGCTTTCATAGGCATGTTGTCGTAGCTCTTCCAATTCATGAATCTGAAGGAACCGGGCTTCACCTCCGGTTTTTAGGTCCAGATTTGCAGTTTTTAGAGCCCACATCGCCTTATACTCTAACTCTACCGGTAAATGACACGCTTTTCCATATACAAGCCTAAAGGGAGTAGTCCCAATAGGGGTCTTGTAAGCCGTACGGAAAGCCCATAACGCCTCGTCTAGTTTGTCCGACCAATCCTTGCGGTTTGCACCTACCGACCGCTCAAGGATTCGCTTCAGCCCCCGGTTTGTGACCTCCACCTGTCCGCTCGTTTGTGGATGATAGGGCGTGGATAAACGGTGATGCACACCATAGTGGGACAAAGCTTTCTCCAGTTGGGTATTGCAGAAGTGAGTCCCTCTATCACTGATAAGCGCCTTCGGTGCACCAAACCGGGCAAACAAACTTTTCAAAAATCTCACGACCACCCTAGCATCATTGGTGAGTAAGGCCTGTGCCTCCGCCCACTTTAATACATAATCAACCGCGACCAGGATGTATTTGTTTCCTCGTGAGGGGGAAATGGTCCCATGAAGTCTGTCCCCCAAATGTCGAAGACTTCACAAACTTGAATCCAGTTCTGAGGCATTTCATCACATGCCGATATATTTGCTGCCCTCTGGCAGGCATCGCACGCTCTAACCCAACTCTGCGCATCACAAAATATAGTCGGCCAATAAAACCCGGAATCAAGCACCTTCTTTGCGGTGAAATTGGCTCCATGGTGGCCTCCGGTAGGTCCCTCGTGACAGTGCCGTAGAATATCGGTCGCCTCATTTCCTGAAACGCATCTTCTTATCACCTGATCAGCACCAACCCTATACAAGAAAGGATCGTCCCAAATGTAGTGCTTGACTTCCGAAAAGAATTTTCTCTTTTGTTGGTGAGTCAACCCTTTAATCAGAATCCCGCAAGCAAGATAGTTCGCAAAGTCGGCGAACCAAGGTGACTCATCGCATATCGCAACGCTCATCAACGACTCATGTGGGAAATTGTCATTGATTGAATCCCAACGCGTGTCCTTGATGTCTCCATGCTCCAACCGAGATAGATGGTCAGCCGCTACATTCAACGCACCCTTTTTATCTTGAATTTCAATATCAAACTCCTGCAGCAATAAGATCCATCTGATGAGACACGGTTTTGCGTCTTGTTTGCTGAAAAGATATTTGATGGCTGCGTGATTAGTATACACAACTGTTTTTGAAAGAACCAAATACGATCTAAATTTGTCAAATGCGAAAACAACCGCCAAGAGCTCTTTTTTTGTCGTGGTATAATTCTCCTGAGCGTCGTGAAGAGTCTTGCTCGCATAATAGATCGGGTGAATGTGCTTCCCTTTCTTTTGACCCAGAACGGCCCCTATAGCGAAATCGCTCGCGTCGCACATAATTTCGAATGGCAGACTCCAGTCAGGTGCGACCACAATAGGGGACTCAATCAACTTTTGCGTGAGAAGGTCTAAAGCCCTCAAGCAATCATCTCCAAAGATAAACGGAGCGTCTTTCTCCAACAAATGGGTCATGGGACTGGCGATTTTTGAAAAATCCTTCATGAATCGCCTATAGAACCCCGCGTGACCAGGAAAGCTCCGTATCGCTCTCACAGAGGTGGGAGGCGGAAGTCGTGAAATAATGTCAACTTTAGCTGGATCGAATTCCATGCCAATATGCGAAATCTTATGTCCCAGAACTATGCCCTCTTTCACCATGAAGTGGCACTTTTCCCAGTTTAGGACCAGATTCGTTTCTTCGCACCTCTTCAACATCTTCTTTAAATTTTCCAAACAATGATCGAAAGAATCCCAAATACCGAAAAGTCATCCATGAAAACCACCATAGAATCCTCGATCATATCATGAAAAATTGCAACCATGCATCTCTGGAAGGTCGCCGGTGCATTACACAACCCAAAAGGCATCCGCCGGTAGGCGAATGTGCCGAAGGGGCAGGTAAAGGTAGTCTTCTCCTGATCCTCAGGAGCAATAGGAATTTGGAAGTACCTAGAGAACCCGTCCAAGAAACAGTAATACAACTTCCCCGACAGACGCTCCAACATCTGGTCGATGAATGGCAGCGGGAAGTGGTCCTTACGAGTAGCATCGTTGAGTTTGCGGTAGTCGATGCAAACTCGTCACCCAGTGACGGTACGAGTAGGAATTAGCTCATTCCTATCATTTGAGACTACAGTAATACCCCCTTTCTTGGGTACTACCTGCACTGGACTCACCCACACAGAGTCAGATATAGGATATATCAACCCGGCATCTAACAACTTAATCACCTCTTTCTTAACCACATCTTGCATGTTTGGATTTAACCTCCTCTGATGTTGTGCACGGGGTTTGTACTCGTTTTCCATCAGAATCTTATGAGTACAAAAAGAAGGATTGATGCCTTTGATATCCATGATTTTCCATGCAATGGCTTTCTTATAAAGTCTAAGAACCTCAAGAAGCTGTTTCTTCTCCTCTTTCGCCAAAAGTGCCGAAATTATGACCGGCAAGCGACACTCCTCATCCAAAAATGCATACTCGAGATGTGGCGGGAGTTCTTTCAACTCCAAAGATGGCGGATCTTCAATCGAAGGTTTTGATTTCTCATCTTCTACATGGCCAATTTCTAGAAACCTCTCCGGACTCTGGGAACCAGCGTCACCAATCTGATAGACTGGCTGCTCGAAATCGTGGCCCTCCTGCGTAATGCCAATCAGGTCCCCACACGACAGACGTGTGTCCGAATCAATCTCTTCGATAGTGCCTTGGAAATGAGAGCACACACATGCGTCGACGATGTCGACATAATAAAGCATGTCATCGTGACTTTGCAGATGTTGCATTGATCTTTTGATATCAAATGTCACGTGCTCGTCATTTACTCGGAGCGTGATTTCGCCAGCTGCCATATCAACAATCGTCCTCGCAGTATTGAGGAACGGGCGTCCAAGTATCAATGGCACTTTTGAATATTCGTCCATGTCAAGAATAACAAAATCCACGGGGAAAACAAATTTGTCGATTTTAACGAGCATGTTTTCAACGAATCCACGCGGATACTTGATCGAATGATCTGCCAACTGAATGCTCATTCTAGTGGGTGACGGCTCACCCAGATCTAGTTTAATAAAAACCTTATAGGGTATAAGGTTGATACTCGCTCCCAAGTCAGCCAATGCATGGCTAACAGACATGTTTCCACTTAAGCAAGGGAGTGTGAAACTACCCGGATCTCCCATTTTCGTGGGTAGACAGTTTTGGAGAATGGCAGAACAACTTTCATTCATCACCACACATGATATATCCTCGAGCTTCTGCTTATTCGAGAGGATGTTCTTAAGGAATTTGGCATACTTTGGCATCTGGGCCAAGGCTTCAACAAACGGTATGTTAATGTGTAGTTGTTTAAACAATTCAAGGAACTTACCGTATTGTTCTTCGTTTTTCTGTTTCTTAAGCCTGCCCGGATAAGGTACTGGTGGAGTGTACTCTTTGACTGGCTCCTGGACTTGTGCTGTACTTGTTGGGCGCAGCCTGGCTTGCACCTCGTCCTGAGCATCAGTCTGGACCGCTTCATCGATCGGTGGTTAGTCCGATACGTTTGGTCCAGAAGTCTTGCCACTCCTGGTCATGACCGCATTTACATGCCCGGACGTGTTTGGCTCGGTATTGCCCGGAAGACCACCTGGGGGTCTTTCAGACATCATCTTCGCCAGCTGAGCAACCTGGTTCTCGATATTCTGAATCGAGGCTTTCTGACTCCTTATTTCTCCCTCATAGGATAGAAAACGAACCTCGCTTTGTTGGTATCGTTTTTCAGCCAACTGATTTGCACTCGGGGAGCTAGTAAGAAGCTGAGCCATCATATCCTCCAGCTTGGAACTAGATTGAGGGGCCTGCTGCTGGGAACTACTCCCAGTGCCCTGATTCTGATATGAGTATGGACATTGCTGGTAAGATTGGTTGTATGGTTGGAATTGCTGACCCTGAGCCTGCTGAGGCGCTGGAGGCCGCTGGGCAAATCCCAGTGGGTTCTGATTACCCACATTCGCTCGCCACCCAAAATTTGGGTGATTCCTCCATCCGGGATTGTAGGTATTGCTGTAAGGGTTGTTCTGCGGCCTCACCTGATTACTCACAAAATCCACTTCTTCTTGGCCCTCATACACAACTCCTTGAAAACATGCACCAGGCTCGTGTGACACTCCGCACTGGTCACACCCTGAACTAGCCTGCGCAGCTATCTGGGACTTATCGAATTTCGCTGAAAGAGCTGAGATTTGTGCAGTAATGGATGTGTAGTCGTCCACAGCGTGAACTCCTGGGCGAGGTGATGATGATGTTGTCCGGCCTCTATCTCCTTCTCAACGCGAGCTAGACTTCAACACAGCTTTTTCTATGATATCATAAGCTTCATTCGGCGTCTTCGTTCCTAGATCGCCTCATGCATTCATGTCTAATCTCTCATGCGTGTTGTAACTAAGCCCTTGATAGAATGTCAAGACCAGCTGTCTTTTGGAGAAGCCATGATGTGGAAGATCAATTAACAAATCTTTAAATCGCTCCCAGGCCGCGTGCAACGACTCTCCCTCATCTTGGCGCAAGGTCACAATACGGTTTCTTAACTTGGTTGTTTTCTCAGGTGGAAAGTATTTTTGCATAAACAGCTCCGCCAGCTCATTCCAGGTCCTGATGGACCCAGCTGGAAGTGACATAAGCCAAGCTCTAGCTTTGTCACGCAATGAGAATGGAAACAACCTCAATCGAAAAGCATCCTCAGAAACACCTCTAATCCTAAACGTAGAACAAACCGCGAGAAAAGCAGCTATATGTCTCTAGGGGTCTTCATGATCACGCCCGTCAAACTGCACCGAATTCTGCAGCATATTAATAATACTAGATTTAATTTCAAAAGTAGGTGCATCTATAGTCTGCTGCAAGATACTCGGCTCCAGGCCTGCCCCTCCGGGCTGATTCGAATAATTCAAAGGTTGCTCGTCGTCTTCCATGAATGTGTTTCCTGCTTCCCCTGAGCCCTCGGCTTCAGCGGGTACCACCTGCTCCGGCTCACCAGCTGCGAGTAGCAATGCTACCGCACGGGATCTATCACGAATACGTCTCCTCAGATCGCGCTCGGGTTCGTCTGAAGGCTCAACAGCTTCTGGAGCGGGGGTTGAGGACATCAACCTGCAAACGAAAAATTGACACAATGAATATTTTATTATTATAATAATGCTGTTTTTTCTATCTTTTTTTTTTGCTGAAATGAAACAGAATATTATTTTAAATGGGCTGAAAGTTTTATAAAAATCCGAAAATGGGCCCAAAATTTTATAAAAATCAAAACTAGTAAAATAATCGAATCGGCTAGAGTAAAAAAGATTTTTCGGAGCCGAAAACTCAAAGAATAAATGAATAATAAGTTCGAATTCGAACAAATAAATAAAATAAAAATTTTACAAGTGTATGAAATAAGCTTGGAAAACGAATAAATTAAATTAAAACAAGGAATATTAACAAATAAATGAACGAATAAATGAATCGGAAAAAATTCACAAATATTAACAAGAATGTACACCGATAAAACAATGACTCGGGTCGTTCCTAAAGCTCGCCACATCCCCGGCAACGGCGCCAAAAACTTGACGTGTGCGCGTATATACATAATTTTGCAATGAATTTACACACGATGCGGTTTTAAATTTATTAAAGTGATTTATACTTCAACATCAAAACACACACGAAAGGGCAAGTGTACCCCGTCATATATGTAGTAAAGTGTCGGTAAGAACCAAGTGTCGATCCAAGGAAGTGGACGGAGGAATAATACTAAACCTTTGTCATTAAATTACCGGTTGGAAGATAAGTTGTTTGATTTTCTAAAAACTACAATAAGCATAAACAAATATAAATAAAAACATAGTAGACTCCAAATAAGAAAATAGATATATAGCCTTGCTTTATACACAACCAAAGCATATAAACTAAGTCGGTTTTGCCACTAGAAACATTTGGTCAATTCTTCATTTTCAAGACAATTAGTATCCCTTTCGGGAATCCTAACATGACAATCATTCGGAAAGCTAAAACGATAAACAGTCTTTAACCACCTAAAATTGTTCTTTAACGTGCAATTGGTAAATGTCTATGATAAACCCCTAAAGATAAGTTAGTCATCCGTTAGGAGTTTTCTAACCTCACTTAATCAAGGAAAGTGACACCGATAAACACAATGCAACCACCGAGACAAGCATAAACTAGATTAAATCACAACCAAGTTCATTTTACAAATCTTGCACACAAATTCACCAAGATAGCAATTTTGGCCGAAACTACTAACTAAGCTAACAATTTATAACAAGAATTCATAACAACACCATTTAACCCGTTAAGGCCCTTCCGTGAGGGAAAGCCTTCTTGATTAACAATAATTACCCCTTATTAAACCACTAACCATTTCTAGTATCATGGTGCACACATTTGACACATGTTAAACAAGTTCAAAGTCTACTAATGCATGATTAATTAAGCTTCATCTTTCAATTATCTCAACTAACCATATACCAATCATCCAAGATAATTAACTATAATCAAGAAACCAACATCAATAAACAAGGTTGCAAACTAATCATCAAAGATTAATATAGAAAATGCTTCCAAATGTCATTACAAACATAATTAACATACTAATGGTTGTAATTAAGCAAGGGATTCTAGTGTTTTTGCCCAAAGGCTTACAATAATACATAAAACATCAATCTAAATGCTTGAAACATTAACAAAATTATGGAAAGATTAGAGAATCAAACCATAAACAAGCACTAGATTAAGAATTCGGATAGTAACGGAGCTAAACGGCACGATGTGGCTTGAATCCGGGTCAAAAGCAAAGCCTCCGGAGCCTGTAAAATCGCATGTGAAGCTCCCAAAAGTCCAGAGTTACGAACAGAATGTTTCCTTCTGTTTTTTATAACATTTTCAGATCGCACGGTCGTGCCAATAAAGTGCACGACCGTTCACTTTTTAAAACCCTGTTCCCCATACTGTGTGACATCATCAGATCTTGACCGTCTTCGTAGTCGCACGGCCATTCCACAATTGGCACGAGCGTGCATCTCCGGGGTAGGGTGGCATGAGCAGCTGAACTGGCGTGCATCTCCGAGCTGGTGCTAGATATCGGATCCGCACGGGGTGCATCCATCCGCACGGTCGTTCAACTCCGGGATCTCGTTACACTCCGGATTGCACTGGCTGTGCATTGCCGAGATAGGCTTTGTCGTTGGAACCGCACGGTTGTGCCATGAGTCGCACGACCTGTGCTAATGGCCCAGATCAGAATCTTCACAGAAAGTCCGCAGCTTTGTCGTTTTGCCCGGAAAGTCCTCGTTTTCATCATCTTCTTGTTTGGCATGTTGTTTTAGGCCTGTAAACAAAAGTATACCTGATTAAGTATCCGATTCACGGTTTTACGGCCGAAAACGCATAAAATAGGGGTAAAATGGGGGAATAAAGTATGTATAATTTGGTGAATATCAACTTGGAAGAAATTCCAACTAATGTGGAACAAGCTTTAGCATCAAAAAATGGGAAGATGCAATGAGAACTGAGATGGAACCCTTAATCAAGAATGACACATGGGAAAGATGCAAACTCCCAATAGGGAAGAAAACGGTAGGATGTCGTTGGGTGTTCTCTATAAAACACAGGCCCAATGGCACTATTGAAAGATACAAAGCCCGGTTGGTTGCTAAAGATATACTCAAACATATGGGATTGACTACTTAGAAACTTTCTCCCCAGTAGCCAAGCTTGACACAATTAGGGTTTTGTTTTCAATTGCAGCTAACAAAGGGTAAACCCTTCACCAATTTGATGTAAAAAATGCTTTCCTACATGGGGAATTAAAAGAGGAAGTCTATATGGAAGCTCCACCAGGATTCATGGGAAATTACAAGACTGGAGAAGTGTGTCGATTAAAAAGATCTCTGTATGGGCTTAAACAATCCCCTAGGGCCTGGTTTGGAATATTTACTCTTGTCATGAAAAAATATGGCTTCAAACAAAGCAAATCTGATCATACCCTGTTTCTAAAGCAAAGAGGTAGTTTCATGACGTGTTTAATTATTTATGTTGATGACATGATAATCACGGGGAACGATGATGAAGAAATGTCAAAGCTAAATAAGAATTTATTTTCAGAATTCGAAATGAAAGACCCGGGGAGCTAAAGTACTTTCTCGGAATCGAAGTCTTGAGATCTAAGCAAGGAATCTTTATTTGTCAAAAGCAATATATCCATGATTTGTTAGCTAAAACAGGAATGGTTGATTGCAAACCTGCAGACACTCCAACGGTTACTAACCATGGGCTACATATGGAGGAAGGAGCAAAATTGGCAGATAAAGAGAGATATCAACGAATGGTAGGGAAATTAATATATCTTTCCCATACTCGTCCGGATATAGCATATGCTGTGGGAGTGGCAAGTCAGTTTATGCACCAACCACAAGCAAGTCATATGGAAGCAGTATGGAGGATCATTAGGTATCTCAAAGGTACGACCGTTCATGGTGTCATGTTTAAACCAAATGGACATTTAGAAGTCCATGGATATACTGATGCAGACTGGGCAGGAGATAAAGGTACTAGAAGATTAACATCAGGGTACTTCACGAATCACGATGGTTGGTGGAAACTTTGTTACATGGAGAAGCAAGAAACAAAAGGTCGTTGCTCTCTCAAGTGCAGAAGCAGAGTTTCGAGGAGTTGCACGAGGTCTGGCAGAAGTCTTGTGGATACGTAAAATCCTAACAAAAATTGGGCTCCCTCCTACCAAAAAGATTGAAATCATGTGTGATAATAAAGCTGCAATACAAATCTCAGAAAACCCAGTACATCATGATCGAACAAAATGTCACACCCCCAAAGTCCACCATGCGGAGTATCACCACTTGGAGGCGTGACATGACCAGGATCGAGCCACCAATCATATTGAACAACGTAATTAAGTAAATAAAACCAACTACAATACAATTGGTGACCAAAAGAAAGTAACCAACTTTAAGTTAACAGCGGAAGCATAAAACATAGAACCAAAACATAAGTTCAATAAGTTCATAAAGTTAACATGGCACACAACGGTCCATGTCCCACAACGACTCCTCCTGCTCGTGCAAGCTCCTTAAGCATCTAACGACCTGTAAGGAATGTAACAACAAGTCAACAACAAAGTTGAGTGAGTTCACAGTTGGGTGTTCGTTTTAAGTTGTTTCAAAAACATGGTTTTCGTTTAGTTGGCTTACTTGCCGTGGGAGTTACCCCATAGTTGAAAATATGATTAACCAATTCCTTCTTTCCCAAACCATGACCCGTGGGGGTTTCCCCATGTGAACCACTAGACCTTTACCATATCGACAACTGACGAACAATAGTTGTGCCCTACGTCAATGTTTATCATCATTGACAGTTTGCCCAGATCCATTAGTACACGCCCATCCGACCCGCACGGTGTGAGGCTTGTCAACCCTAATAGCGCTATTAACTAATGACCCGCTCGCCATTGGCCCGGCGATTAAGTCGATATAAAAATGAGGGACTTCATGATAGAGTTTTGGCTAGTAAGTTTTAAGGTTGTTGTCCTACCCAAGGAGGACGAACGTACGTATTCTACCCAAGGAGAATACGCAGGATTAATATTGGCATCCTACCTATGGAGGATGGCGGTACATATCATACCCAAGGAGGATGTGTAGGTTCCGTTTTAGTTCTTTAACCTGTTAATATTGGCATCCTACCAATGGAGGATGGCGGTACATATCCTACCCAAGGAGGATGTGTAGGTTCCGTTTTAGTTCTTTAACCCATTCCCAACCACCGGGAATCCCATGCCTTAGAAAGTGTGTGAACTCACCTTGGTTTGCTCGGTTAGATTAATTACTCTAATAATCAGAAATCAAGCACGTCCTACTAAGGTACAAATAACAATCAGTTTTTCATGCATGCATAACACGTTTCCTACGTACGGTTTATCTACTCACTATTTCTATCACATAGCACACAATACAAATGTCACACATTGACTTTTGCCGAAGGTCATAGTTTAAAATACACTTGTAACACTTGTTAGAAAATATTTTCTATGTGTTGGAGTTTTTAGAAAAATTTGCCAGAGTTTCCTTTGTAAATGGAGGTGTCCATGCTAATAAGCATATCATTTTCTTTTCCGGAAATCATTCAAACAATCAACAACAATTTATCAAGAGCAAACTATTCTATTTACAAACCAATAAGAACTTGATGTTTCGTAAAAACACGTAGTAACTTGGTAAGGCGTTTAGTGGGTTTAGTTACCCTCCAAAGTGTGTTTACTTTACTAAAAATCTCATTCTCGGGATTTTTAGACGTTCACAACTTGTGAACATATTTTACAAAAATATTTATTTACAACATTTTCATCTTTATTTCCAAAAATAGTGTAAGGATCATGATCTTTCAAAAATCGTCTTTTAATCTTGGTTTATTTAGGAAAATCATTCACAAGTTTTAGATCTACGAATTTACTAGATCACTTTGTTTGTTATTTTACCAGAAATCATTTTGTCACCAAGTTCATGTCTAAATATGGAGGCGATTCTTTTATGTGAACCCCTAATCACCTCCTACTTGTTAAATCATGTTTTTAATCATAAGTTAACAAGTTTCATAAAATGATCAACAACATATTTCTAGTAATCAACAAGCAAGCATCAACATACACCCAACAATATCATACTAGCATCATTTCATCATATTTCATCTTTATGTAAAGCTTTATGTTCATCTATCTTGTTCAAACCCTTTTAGTGTTCTTGTGATATTCATCATACTACATCTATTAATTACCAAAAATAAGAAGTAGCAAGAGTGTAAAGAAGGCTTACAACTAGCTTAAAGCTAGGGAGGAACTCTAGTGAGAATGATGGTGAAGATGGTGTGAGAAAGCAAGTGAAAGAGCCCCTTGATGATCCACAAGCTTCAAACTTCACAAGGCACCTTCTAACACTTGAATGGAGCATGGAAATGGATGAAGATGATGGTGATAGAGTGGTGGTGGTGGCGGTTCTAGTGAGGGCCGAGAGAGGGAGAGAGAGATGAGGGAGGTGGTGTGATTTTGAGGGAAGTGAGAGAATGAGAAGATTTGTAAAGATACTACAATCTCATGCCCCATACTTATAATCCTTCCTCTATATTTTGGCTATCCTAACAAGCAAACAATCTAATAAAATATGGAACTAAAATCTAGTAGTGGGGTCCCTTGGGTGACCGTAAATGGGAAGAAGGGGGGGTTAAGTGTAAGTTTTGATAATAAGTTGGTAAATATTAGTTCCATTTCAAGTAATAGGTTACATGTTTAATTAGTAAATATCTAGCGGGTGTTATGGTGTTCGGCGATCATAACTAGCCAAGAAGTAATTAAACAATGTTTCTTGCAATATTTTGGTGTCCCGGGTAATGTCCGGTTGTTCGGTTAGATACCAGTTCGTTAAAGTGCTAAGTTGTTCCGTTTAGTGTCTTTTATGTATCTTTTTGTAACACTTTTAATTCCCAACACTTAGGAAAGCATACAGGACTATTTAATCAATTTTCTGCACAAGACTAGTATGTTAACAAGCACATGTAAGTATGACGCAGAAATCAGAAAGCAGTTAATTAATTCAACACAGTCATCAAGCACTTTAATTAACATTAATAAATCGTACGGATACATGTAATTATGAGGGTTGTCACATTCTCCCCCTGTTAAGAAAATTTCATCCTGAAATTTAGCACGTGGTTACTGAGGAAGCTAGTTAAGTTGCATGGTTTACTGGTTTTCCTGGGGTGTCACATCATCCCCCCGTTGGTTTGGAATTTCGTCCCGAAATTCTGCAGTAGTTTCAGCCTCAGTAGTGGTTGCACTTTTCTTAGACAACTGGGGATACTTAAGTTTCATTTGGTCTTCTCGTTCCCAGGTATATTCTGGGCCATGACGGGAGTTCCAACGAACTCGAACGAGAGGTATTCTGGTACGCTTGAGAATCTTAACGTCTCGGTCTGTGATTTCAACTGGTTCCTCGACGAATCGCAACTGGTCGTCGATTGTGAGCTCCTTTAAGGGAACTATGAGGGTCTCATCTGACTGACACTTTTTCAGATTTGACACGTGGAATACGTTGTGAACTCCGCTGAGTTCTTCAGGTAGATTCAACTTGTAAGCGACTTTGCCAATTTTCTCAATGATTTCGAACGGTCCAACATATCGCGGATTGAGTTTGCCTCGTTTGCCAAAACGAACTACACCTTTCCAAGGTGAGACTTTAAGTAGCACTCGATCCCCAACCTGGAACTCGAGTGGTTTCCTTCGCTTATCAGCATAGCTTTTCTGACGGTCACGACCTGCCGTCATTCGTTGTCGTATCTGAGCAATCTTCTCGGTTGTATCTACTACAAGTTCTGGGCCAGTGATTTGACTGTCGCCAACCTCTGCCCAACAAAGAGGTGATCGGCACTTCCGTCCGTACAATGCCTCGAACGGAGCGGCCTGGATACTGGTGTGGTAACTGTTGTTATACGAAAACTCCACTAACGGGAGGTGTTTTTCCCAGCCATTACCAAAGTCGATTACACATGCCCGAAGCATGTCTTCAAGGGTTTGGATGGTGCGTTCAGATTGCCCATCCATCTGTGGATGATATGTTGTGCTCATGTCTAATCGAGAACCAAAGGACTTGTGCATAGTTTGCCACAATTCAGATGTAAAACGTGAGTCACGATCATAAATGATGGAGGTTGGCACTCAGTGCCTTGATACTACTTCCTTTAGGTAGATGTCTGCTAAAGTAGAAAACTTGTCAGTTTCCTTGATAGCCAAGAAATGTGCAGACTTAGTCAATCGATCCACTATCACCCAAATAGTGTCATTTCCGCGTTGAGATCTAGGCAGGCCAGTAACGAAATCCATGGAAATTTTCTCCCATTTCCATGTCGGGATCTCTGGTTGTTGGAGTAGGCCTGATGGTTTCTGATATTCAATCTTGACTCTCGCACAAGTCAAACATTTACTGACGTAGGTTGCTATGTTGGCTTTCATGCTAGGCCACCAATACGTAGTCTTGAGATCGTGGTACATCTTATCCGAACCATGATGTACTGAATAACGAGACTTGTGTGCCTTATCCATTACAAGCTCACGTAGATTACCATAGAGTGGAACCCAGATGCGCCCGTTTACGTAGTAGGCGCCGTCTTCCTTTTGTTCTAACTGTTTCCTTGATCCTCGTAAGGACTCCGCCCTGATGTTCTCTGCTTTCCACGCTTCAACCTGAGCATCTCGTATCTGGGTAGGAAGACTAGATTGGATGGTAAGTTGTAACGCACGTACACGCTTAGGTATAGTATCCTTTCGACTGAGGGCGTCGACCACCACATTGGCTTTTCCCGGATGGTACTTGATCGCACGTTCGTAATCATTCAAGAGTTCGACCCATCGACGTTGTCGCATGTTTAACTCCTTTTGCTTGAAGATATGCTCGAGACTCCTGTGATCGGTGTAAATGGTGCACTTGGTACCGTACAGGTAATGTCTCCATTTCTTAAGTGCGAAAACAACTGCTCCTAATTCCAAGTCGTGCGTAGTGTAGTTCCTTTCATGAACTTTAAGTTGGCGCGATGCGTAGGCAATGACTTTGTCGCGTTGCATCAACACGCAACCTAGTCCTTGGATGGAAGCGTCGCAATAAACCACAAAATCATCCGTGCCTTTAGGCAATGAGAGGATAGGCGCGCTACAAAGTCTATCCTTTAAGTGCTGAAAAGCAGATTCCTGTGCATCACCCCAACGATAGGCGACACCCTTCTGAGTCAGTGAAGTGAGAGTTTGTGCAATCTTTGAGAAATCCTTGATAAACCTTCTGTAATATCCTGCCAAACCCAAAAATTGGTGGATTTCTGTTGGTGTACGGGGTGAAGGCAGTTCTTGATCGAGTCTACCTTGGATGGATCAACATGAATCCCATCCTTGTTTACCACGTGGCCTAGAAAGTGGACTTCGCGAAGCCAGAAGTCACATTTCGAAAATTTGGCATACAACTGCTTTGTTCGAAGAAGTTCCAAAATAAGCCTCAGGTGTTTCTCGTGTTCTTCCTGACTCTTCGAGTAGATCAGGATATCGTCGATGAAAACTATGACAAACTTATCCAGGTAAGGCTTGCACACTCGGTTCATGAGATCCATGAAAACCGCAGGTGCATTCGTCAACCCGAAAGGCATGACCAGAAACTCGTAATGGTCGTAACGAGTTTTGAATGCTGTTTTGGAGACGTCCTCATCCCGGACTCTCAGTTGATGGTAGCCTGACCTCAGGTCAATCTTGGAATAGAAACTTGACCCTTGCAACTGGTCGAATAAGTCATCAATGCGTGGAAGAGGATAACGATTCTTCACGGTCACCTTGTTGAGTTCGCGGTAGTCAATACACATTCTGAAGGTACCGTCTTTCTTCTTCACAAATAACACTGGAGCTCCCCAAGGCGAAGAGCTAGGGCGAATAAAACCCTTGTCCAAGAGGTCTTTCAATTGAGTGGACAATTCCTCTAGTTCTGATGGGGCTAAGCGATAAGGTGCATGAGCTATTGGTGCTGCTCCAGGAGCTAGCTCGATTAGAAACTCGACTTGTCGATGAGGCGGAAGACCAGGTAATTCCTCAGGAAATACCTCAGGAAAGTCACGCACAATAGGAATGTCTTCTATCTTCTTCTCTTCCATTGATGCGTCAGTAACGAGAGCAAGAATGGCAGTGTGGCCCTTACGCAAACACTTCTGGGCCTTAAGGAAAGAGATGATGCCCACAACAGCACCACTCTTGTCGCCATGAATCACGAGGGGTTCTTCACCAGAACGAGGAATACAGACAATTTTCTCCTTGCAAATAATCACCGCTTAATGTTGAGACAGCCAATCCATCCCAATAACGACGTCGAAACTACCCAGAACGATAGGAATGAGGTCGATAGAAAAGGTTTGTTCAGCAAGAACAATATTACAACCCTTAACTATGTGTGTGGCTTCAAGACTTCTACCGTTTGCTAGCTCTACCATGTGTTTGGTGTTCAAAGGTGTTGGGGTGCGCTTAATCATTTGACTAACTTTTAAGGACACATAACTAGTATCGGCACCCGAATCGAATAAAACGGTAACAAAGAAATCATCCAGAAGAAACTTACCCATCACAACGTTGGGATCATTCCTTGCATCACCCTGACCCAGCACGAAAACACGTCCCCTGGCACCATTGCCATTATTGTTACCCCCGTTGTTGCCTCCATTGTTGTTCCCGTTTCCTTGGTTGTTGTTCTGATTCTGGTTCAGCTGAGGACAGTTCCTCTTAAAGTGGCCTTCAGCGCCACACTGAAAGCATCCTTTATTGCCCTGCTGTTGCTATTGCTGCTGCTGATGGTTCTGTGGAGCTTGTTGATGTTGTTGGCGATTCTGATTTGCTGGTCGTGCGCCCCTGCAATCCTTTGCTTCATGACCCAACTTGTTACACCTCAGACAACGACCCTTGTGGCACTGCCCGCTATGATGCTTGTTGCACCGGTTGCACTTGGGGTGGTTCCCTCGGTATCCACCCTGTCCTTGACTACCAGAAGATTGCTGACTAGGACTCTGGTAGCCATCAGTCTTCCGCTGCTGGGACTGAGACTGAACTGAAGTAGAACCCTTGCACGAATTTCCATCCCACTTGCGCTTGTTATCACTGGGAGCATCAGTAGTAGTAGCGCTAATACGTTTGGGCAGCTTGTTCTGCTCAATTGCCTGATCAGTGAGACGATGAGCCAACCGGATGATTTGCTGAATGGTGCCAAGATTAGCTGAGGTCACATGGCTTTGAATTTCTGGCACAAGACCCTTGAGGTATAGCTCAATACGTTTTATGGGAGGGTCTACCATAGTAGGACACAAGATGGCCAGCTCGTTTGACCTCTTCGTATACGCCTCAATTTCATACCCCGTCATTTTTAGATTGAAAAATTCCACCTCTAGCTTGTGGATGTCGTCACGACTACAGTACTCTTCCTTTATTAAATATTTGAAGTCATTCCATGGGGTGGCATTAGAAACCGCCAGCCCTAGCAGTTGAACCTGTGCTTTCCACCAGGTTAAAGCAGCACCTTCGAGTGTTCCAGTAGCGAATTTCACCCTACGATCTTCGGGGCATTCACACATTTCAAAAACAGACTCAATCTTCTCGAACCAATAGAGAAGACCTACAGCTCCTTCTGTGCCACTGAAAGTACTAGGTCGGCAATCCATGAACGTTTTGAACGTACATACGGGAGGCTGAACATGTTGACCTCCTGCAGGGACAGCTGCGAGTGCCTCAGCAACTCGTTCATTGATCAAAGCCGTTAACTGGGCTTGAGTTAGGTTGATACCACCACGTGCTCTGCGTCCGTTCATGATCTTCACAATGAAGCAATGTGAGTGAGAAAGTGTCGCGAAAGTGCATAAGCGTGGGACGACAGAAGAGAGTAAGCACACATGGCTCAATTAGCAGTTATCACGTTAACTACTGCACTATGTGAATTATCAAACAGACAATATAAGCATAAATCATACCACCTATTGTGTCGAGTCTTGCACGTGGAGTGAAGCGTCGTTGTGGATCGTTGAGCACTAAACAGGTTATAGTCTGGTTTTTATCAAAAAGCTTTTTTTTCCTTTTTAAAACCAAGTTCACTATAACCAATGGCTATGATACCAATATGTCACACCCCCAAAGTCCACCATGCGGAGTATCACCACTTGGAGGCGTGACAGGACCAGGATCAAGCCACCAATCATATTGAACAACGTAATTAAGTAAATAAAACCAACCACAATACAATTGGTGACCAAAAGAAAGTAACCAACTTTAAGTTAACAGTGGAAGCATAAAACATAGAACCAAAACATAAGTTCAATAAGTTCATAAAGTTAACATGGCACACAACGGTCCATGTCCCACAACGACTCCTCCTGCTCGTGCAAGCTCCTTAAGCATCTAACGACCTGTAAGGCATGTAACAACGAGTCAACAACAAAGTTGAGTGAGTTCACAGTTGGGTGTTCGTTTTAAGTTGTTTCAAAAACATGGTTTTCGTTTAGTTGGCTTGCTTACCGTCGGGGTTACCCCATAGTTGAAAATATGATTAACCAATTCCTTCTTTCCCAAACCATGACCCGTGGGGGTTTCCCCATGTGAACCACTAAACCTTTACCATATCGACAATTGACGAACAATAGTTGTGCCCTACGTCAATGTCTATCATCATTGACAGTTTGCCCAGATCCATTAGTACACGCCCGTCCGACCGGCACGGTGTGAGGCTTGTCAACCCTAATAGCGCTATTAACTAATGACCCGCTCACCATTGGCCCGGCGATTAAGTCGATATAAAAATGAGGGACTTCATGATAGAGTTTTGTCTAGTAAGTTTTAAGGTTGTTGTCCTACCCAAGGAGGACGAACGTACGTATTCTACCCAAGGAGAATACGCAGGATTAATATTGGCATCCTACCTATGGAGGATGGCGGTACATATCCTACCCAAAGAGGATGTGTAGGTTCCGTTTTAGTTCTTTAACCCGTTAATATTGGCATCCTACCTATGGAGGATGGCGGTACATATCCTACCCAAGGAGGATGTGTAGGTTCCGTTTTAGGTCTTTAACCCATTCCCAACCACCGGGAATCTCATGCCTTAGAAAGTGTGTGAACTCACCTTGGTTTGCTCGGTTAGGTTAATTACTCTAATAATCAGAAATCAAGCACGTCCTAATAAGGTACATATAACAATCAGTTTTTCATGCATGCATAACACGTATCCTACGTACGATTTATCTACTCACTACTTCTATCACATAGCACACAATACAAATGTCACACATTGACTTTTGTGGAAGGTCATAGTTTAAAATACACTTGTAACACTTGTTAGAAAATATTTTATATGTGTTGGAGTTTTTACAAAATTTTGCCAGAGTTTCCTTTGTAAATGGAGGTGTCCATGCTAATAAGCATATCATTTTCTTTTCCAAAAATCATTCAAACAATCAACAACAATTTATCAAGAGCAAACTATTCTATTTACAAACCAATATGAACTTGATGTTTCGTAAAAACACGTAGTAACTTGGTAAGGCGTTTAGTGGGTTTAGTTACCCTCCAAAGTGTGTTTACTTTACTAAAAATCTCATTCTCGGGATTTTTAGACGTTCACAACTTGTGAACATATTTTACAAAAATATTTATTTACAACATTTTCATGTGTCACTAGTATCCATATACTTACTTTATTTCCAAAAATAGTGTAGGGATCATGATCTTTCAAAAATCGTCTTTTAATCTTGGTTTATTTAGGAAAATCATTCACAAGTTTTAGATCTACGGATTTACTAGATCACTTTGTTTGTTATTTTACAAGAAATCATTTTGTCACCAAGTTCATGTCTAAATATGGAGGCGATTCTTTTATGTAAACCCCTAATCACCTCCTACTTGTTAAATCATGTTTTTAATCATAAGTTAACAAGTTTCATAAAATGATCAACAACATATTTCTAGTAATCAACAAGCAAGCATCAACATACACCCAACAACATCATACTAGCATCATTTCATCATATTTCATCTTTATGTAAAGCTTTATGTTCATCTTTCTTGTTCAAACCCTTTTAGTGTTCTTGTGATATTCATCATACTACATTTATTAATTACCAAAAATAAGAAGTAGCAAGAGTGTAAAGAAGGCTTACAACTAGCTTAAAGCTAGGGAAGAACTCTAGTGAGAATGATGGTGAAGATGGTGTGAGAAAGCAAGTGAAAGAGCCCCTTGATGATCCACAAGCTTCAAACTTCACAAGGCACCTTCTAACACTTGAATGGAGCTTGGAAATGGATGAAGATGATGGTGATAGAGTGGTGGTGGTGGCGGTTCTAGTGAGGGCCGAGAGAGGGAGAGAGAGATGAGGGATGTGGTGTGATTTTGAGGGAAGTGAGAGAATGAGAAGATTTGTAGAGATACTACAATCTCATACCCCATACTTATAATCCTTCCTCTATATTTTGGCTATCCTAACAAGCAAACAATCTAATAAAATATGAAACTAAAATCTAGTAGTGGGGTCCCTTGGGTGACCGTAAATGGGGAGAAGGGGGGGGGGGGTTAAGTGTAAGTTTTGATAATAAGTTGGTAAATATTAGTTCCATTTCAAGTAATAGGTTACATGTTTTAGTTAGTAAATATCTAGCGAGTGTTATGGTGTTCGGGGATCATAACTAGCCAAGAAGTAATAATGTTTCTTGCAATATTTTGGTGTCCCGGGTAATGTCCGGTTGTTCGGTTAGATACCGGTTCGTTAAAGTGCTAAGTTGTTCCGTTTAGTGTCTTTTATGTATCTTTTTGTAACACTTTTAATTCCCAACACTTAGGAAAGCATACAGGACTATTTAATCAATTTTCTGCACAAGACTAGTATGTTAACAAGCACATGTAAGTATGACGCATAAATCAGAAAGCAGTTAAGTAATTCAACACAGTCATCATGCACTTTAATTAACATTAATAAATCGTACGGATACATGTAATTATGAGGGTTGTCACACAAAACATGTTGAAATTGACAGGCACTTCATCAAAGAAAAAATAGAAGCAGGCATAATCGATCTTCTATTTGTTCAATCAAAGGACCAGCTAGCAGACATACTAACGAAAGCCGTCAATGGAAGAATCTTTAGTGAATGCCTAGACAAGTTGAGTTTCGGGAATCCCACAACTCGACTTGAGGGGGAGTGTCAGAAAGGAAAGTCAAAGACTGAGGAATTTAAGGATCCGAATTCCTCATCACAACCTTGACCAAAAATAAAGGATTTTCAATCATGCTAATCAACAGCTAATGACAGCCCACGATTTATAGGGTTTCCTTTATTTATCATTGTAATATCCCTATAAATGGTCATGTAGTTTTCATTGTAAAGCACTGAATAATCTCAATACAATCAATCTTTACAATGCTCTCTGATTATCAAAACAATAGTTTTCACCTGTACCGTTTCGACCAGAACCGAGGGTTGTGGGTGTCGGGGTGATAGATTCCAATTCATTTGACAACCAAACAATCAAAAATGGAATTGAGATTCCAATTCCAACAATTTCCAATTCCAATTGGAATATTTAAATTCCAAATTCAATTCCTTCAAATTCTAATTCCTATAGAAATTCCAATTTCAAATTCCAAACCAATTCCTACGTATTCTAATCTCTATACAAATTTCAATTTTAAAACATTCCGCGAACTAAACGCCCCCTTAATCTTCCTACAAAATGTAGCTCCTTGACTACTAGGTCAAAACCTAAGTAACAGGTCTAATTAATAGTTGAATTTTCAAATTAATAGTTTAAGGATTTTTATCATTAAGTTGCTTTGATGTTTTTCTGTTTAATAGATTATTAAAATCATCTATTTTACATTTGTAAATCTACTTTGAAGTGCGATATAGAATGATCTTAGTTAACCCTTTGAGAGTTGGAGGGGTTTTATAAGAAGAATGAACTACAAATTATATATCATGTCAAATAGTATAATTCAATTCCCAGCAAAAACTCAAATTATTTGGTTCTAAAATTATATATAACAATACACAAAACATACATTACTGTAGCAAACATCAATATTTGGTTTTTTCTTTTTTCTTTTTTTTTTTTTTGGTTTTTTCTTTTTTCATTTTTTCTTTTATGTTTTATCTTTTTGGTTTTTTTTTTCTTCCTTAACTTCAGTATATTATTACTTACACCCTTTAGCTTTATAAAAACTTTGTGAAGTGTCATTTTAACCCCCTCGAGTTTTATGTGTTTATTTTTATATACGTGGGTCACATATAAAACACTTTCGTGCTTATTTTTATGTATGGTTTCGGTTGGTCTACGTTTTGGAAATAGATTTTCGTGCATATTTTTATGTATGTTTTTAGTTGGTCTACGTTTTGTCATAAATAATACGTTTTCACTAGATGATATAAATTCGAATTACTTTACGTTTCAACGTTGCCGCAACGCGCGATACCATCTTTTTAACTTATAAAATATTATTTTCTTACGTGCTTTATTTAAGTTGGTTTACGTTTTGACGTAAGTTTTGCTCGGAAGCGAGTCGGGTTTGATATTTGACGGTACAAATTCAAGTTACTTTAAGTTTCGAAGCCGCCGCAACGCGCGGCTGGTCAAAGTTCTAGTTACTAAACATTTGCTACATGTTTAATGTAGGCGTATCCAGCCCTGTTTTGTGGGTTCTCGTGAACCCATTTAATTTTAAAAAAAAAATAGTAAGAACCTTGTATGATTTGAAAAAAAAAATAGTGAAAATCTATCAAAAGGAACCAACTGGAAAAAAAAATCTCTGGATCCATCATTCTGTGCACTAACATCATAATTGTTAACAAAGTATCTGTTAATTCACTTAATTGTGAAACTTAAATTCCTAACGTTTTTATATTTATATGATTTTCTATCGTGTTTATAATAATGATTTAAGAGATATTTTGTATGTGATCTTGTATGCTTTAATCATGTTGCTCGATGATGAACATAATAAATATATGGAAAACTCATTTTGACCGTAAAACTCAACATTTTCGTCTCGAATCTCTTTGTAACTTTATTATGGACTTTTGAGAACCTTTTTCTAGTAAAAGCCCCAATTATTAAAGTTGCCGGAAAACTCCGTTTTCGCTAAAAAAAACTTCCTTTTCACGTGAAAACTCAACTTTTTGGACGGAAAACTCAACATTTTCGTCCTAAACCTCTTTGTAACCTTAGATCAAACCTTTTAAAAACTTTTTTTAGACAAAAACGGTTTTCCGGCAACCGGAGACTAACAGCGTTATGGTTCTGCTAGTTAGGGTCCATTGGTGGCCAATATGTCAATAGTTGTGACTGCCATTGGTTATTTTTTAAATTGGGAATGTTGGCAGCCAACGGCGAATAGTTGAGATTATTAAAATCCAATATTCTTAAGTATATATGTTGTATCGTTCTAAACCTATATGGCTATATTGTAGATTTAATTCAAGGTTCCATACATTACAATCAACTAACTTAAACTATGGCAATGAGGCAATCACGTGGTCATGGTGGCGGTGGCGGCGACGATGGTGGCGTAAGAAATGAATTTTGGGAGTGTGGTGGAGGTGATGTATGATGAAAGACGGAATGAAATGGAAAAAAACAGGGATGCAGAAGGAATGAATTCCGGGCGTTTTAGAAGGAATGGAATGGATGAGGTAATAAGTGATGTCATTCCATTGACCAACCAAACACATTTTTTTCTTTCCCTCACAATGGTTTATTCTATTCCACCTCCCATTACCGCAAACCAAACACAACCTTCACTTTATTAAAAAAAGAGGGAATTGGCCTGTAATAATCTCAACTAGACGTCATTGGCCATTGTCAGTCGCACCTTTGAATACCCCATGTCAGTCCCACCTTTCACTTATTTTTCTTCCACCGATCCTCAGTTAAAAAAACTTAACGAAGTTAAGTGTATTTTCTGAATTACAAGCTGACGTTTTAGGACTTTTGATCAGAACGAAGATACGAGTCGAATGATGTAAAAGTTTCCTTGAAATTGTGCTCCAAGCAATGAAAACAGTGCTTCAATTCGGGTGTTTAAACTTCCAATTAACAAAAATCAAGTCGTTTGGAGCACCGTTTCGAGGTAAGTTTTACATCAATAGACTCGTATCCTCGTACTAATCAAAAGCCCTAATACGTCAGTTTGTAATTCGAAAAAAAACTTAACGGGTTTTTTTAACTCCGTTAAGTTTTTTTTAACTGAGGACCGGTGAAGAAAAAATATGTGAAAGATGGGACTTGCATGGGGAATATTCAAAGGTGCGACTAGCAATGGCCAATGACGTCTAGTTGGGATTATTACAGATCAATTCTCACTATTGCAAAAAAAAAATCATACTTGAAGGCCTTAATGTTTGCCTTTTATAATAAACTCATTGTCATATACGTACTTTTATGTCCTTTAAACCAAATGGTCAGAATATAATAGAAGGTTTATTTGGGTAGAAAGATTAGAAAGTAATCCTGACCATCTATTTATTAATCAAGGGTTAAGATTAAATGAGTGAAATTGAAGAAAAAGAAAGCGCGTTGTCTAGGGGTATTATAGTCAATCCAAGACAATAGTTTATCTCCCCTCTAATCTCTCCCCATTTTTTAAACGTTAATAACTCGGCCATACGACATTATTTTTTTTATAAAAATTGCACCAAAAAACGAGTGTTTTTTATCTTTAAAACGAGTATACTATTTCTATATTTTCAAAAAAAATTCAAAAACCTAGTTGCGTAAAACGCAATAGACAAAAACCATAGAAAATGATTTTTTTTTCTAAAACGCAATTGACAAAAAACACAAAGAAATGTCTTATTTTTAAAACGCAATGGCCAGAAAACAAAAATAAATGTCTTATTTATAAACGCAATGGCTGAAAAACACAAAAGAATGTTTTTTTCTAAAACGCAATAGACTAAAAACACAAAAGAAAATGTTACTTTTAAAACGCAATGGACCAAAAACACAAAAGAAAGTGTTTTTTTTTCTAAAACGCAATGGACTAAAAACGCACAAAATGTGTTTTACCTAAAACGCAATGGACTAAAAACACTTCAAAATGTGTTTTTCTAAAACGCAATGGACTAAAAACACATAAAAATGTGTTTTTTTCCTAAAACACAATAGATAAAAAAAACACAAAAGAAATTGTTTTTTTTTTTTCTAAAACGCAATGGACTAAAAACACTTTAAAATGTGTTTTTCTAAAATGCATTGAACTAAAAAACACATAAAAGTGTGATTTTCTAAAACGCAAAAGACAAAAACACAAAAGAAAGTGTTTTTTTTTTCTAAACCGCAATGAACTAAAAACACAATAAAATGTATTATTTCTAAAACGCAATGGACTGAAAGTACCAAAAAAACTATTTTTTCATTCCTTTGTAAAACGCAATGACTCGACTCGAAAATCTAGATCGTAAAAATGCAATTCAAAATTTTCTTACATGGATCGAAGCCGATTTCTTCAAAAATTGACGGAATTTGAATGCTAGAAACACTAATAAGTAATCGAATGGAACGAATCAAGTTATTCGTTTTAAAATCACGGGAAAAAATGAGATATTGTATGAAATTAAACTGGGTTTTTATAAAAAAAAAAAAAAGTTGAAGAACACGTTGATTGGGTGTTTGAATCATTGATTGGTGACAAAAATCGTACTATAATGTAGTGATTACTGAGATAGAAAGTGAAGAAAAGGTTAAAAATTGTGGGTTTTGAAAATTATGGGTTTTGAAGTTACATAGAAAGAAGAAGAGAGAAGACTGGATAAAATTGACTAAAATACCCTTCCCCTTTATTTTAAATTTTGCCACATGTTATAATATATTATTGATTCCTAACCTTCCTAGCCAAATTAAACTTCATATTTTTCCTTAAACCAAATCTAATATTTTTTTAATTATTGCACAATGTCATCGAAAATATAGGCTTTAAAAGCAAATGAAAAGAAAAAGTAGGATACAAAGCTATGAAAAAATAGAACCAAAACGACCTTGGTAAAGGGACAAAACATTGTATGTGATGGGCACATTCAAGGTATAGGCAAATGCATGTCTTTGAGGCACATGATACCATACTATCTTACTGGGTGTCCATGTTTGTAAATAATTGATCCAATTTACATGTTATATGTCCCTAGTTTGGTATATTCGAGCCAAACACAGTTTACTGTATATAGGATGTTCGCCATCTCGTACTTCCCTAACAAGATGACAATCATTAATGGACTTAGAATACAAGTTTGATAAGTTAAACAAAAGTATACTAGAGTTAGACGATTACAACCCTTTTAGTTATTTTAATGGATCAGTAGAAACCATAAAAAGGTCAAATATGACAAATGAGTTATAATGGTCAAGGTGTATGGAGATTCTTAGAACATAGATCATTTCGTGGAAAAAAAGTTAGGATTATATTTTATAACAACCAAGCTAAGCATTTATTCAATAAACCAACCAGCAAGATGCTTGACATATTACAAATACATATGAAATTTGAAAATTACACAAAACATTACCACCCAAACATTGTCTGTATTACCCGGCATCCAGTGATTCACTCCATTGAGCCCAATTCATGCCTTCACCATTTGCTCTAGCTGACACCCAGAAAAAGGATAGCTCCCTAATGCCCTCCACCACAGTGCTTACCTCCACCCTCCTTTGATTAAATACTCGGTCGTTTCTAGCCAGCCATAACTCCAAACAGTTTCCAAAGCAATGCGATGAGTCATTTTCTTACCTTTCTTTGTGACACCAAGGCTTTCTATATGGTCCATCATTGATTCATTTCCTTTAACGTATCCTAGTTGGTATTAATCGGAACCTTGGCCCACAACCCAATTGTTAAAATTAATATTCTATTCTATTTATCCCAATTCAATATGGTTTATTCTTTATTTTTATATATGTTTCTGATATTTTGTTTTTCTATTTTCATTATTAATATTGGGTTGCTTGAAGACTAGGCTTATTGGTCTCTCATTTGTATCGATGGGCTTTGCTGAGTGATGGGCTTATTGCGCGTGGGGAAAAAGTCTTTTGTCCGGCTTTATATTAGGTGTCTTGGAGCATTGGGATCATTCATCATTCTCAACTTCTCATCTTCTCTGATTACTTTCTCTCTCTAGAAATTTCTGCAACCTAGGGTTTCTACAACCGTGTGAGTTTCGAGAGTTGTTTGGTTGGTCTTTCTGATCAATCTTTAGAGCAGATCATCATATTGATGATCTGCATAGGTTGAGAGTTGTATTCGTTTTTATTGCAATATGTGTTGATTGTTACTTGTATCTTTGTCGGTGAATCTGTGCCGATTGGTTTAGTAATAAAGTCTTTTTATCCTTCTTGATACTGTGTATTTGACATGGTATCAGAGCACTAGGTGCTCTTGGGGTTATCATCTTCCGTTGTGTTCAAGGGTTTTGTCTCATATCCGGCTTGATTCGGGTGTTTTCTGGTGAGTGTTGGAGTCTTGGTAATTCTGGTTGGTTCTGCTGATTCCAGATCTGGTGTTACTTGTCTTCTTGGAGTTTATGCTTCTATGGAGATTGAAACCCTAATTTCTAGGGTTTTCTGGTGTTCTTGAAGAGGTTCTCGTTGGTCTCTTTTATAGGGCAAACCAACAGAACTTGTGTGTTTATCTTCTAATCAGGTGCTTGTAACCCTAAGTGAAGGTTACAAGTCTGATTTGCTGGAGTTATACGCACTCGCTATGAGATTGTTCTATCTTTTTCTTGTTCTTTATTTGTTGCATCACTGTGTCCGTGTGTCTAGGCATATTGATACCGGGTTTAGTAAGACCGGTTTGAATATTGGGATACAAAGAGGGTTCACTCTGTTGCATTTGTTTTTTTGTTTGGTCTTCTGTGTCTATAGCTTCTTAGATATTGTCTGCGAAGGCACCTTTTGAGTGACGAACCTCTGATCGGACCATTGTCCTGGTTTCGTTGGTCATTATTATTTGTGACTATTATGTTTTTTTATTCTGTTGGTCAATATTCTTTGTGATTGTTCTGTTTTTATTATGTTCTATTTGTTTCTTGATTGTTTGCTATGGCTGGTGATGATGTTTTGATTACTACTACTAATACAATGACTTCCACTAGTGCTACTTTGGTTAGCAAGATTGATGCTGGTGACCTTTTGTTTCTGCATCCTAGTGATTGTGCAAATCTGACTATTGTTACTGTTAAACTTAAAGGGATAGAAAATTATACGGTTTGGGCAAACTCTATGAATTTAGCTTTACAAGTTAAGAATAAAATTGGGTTTATTGATGGTTCATATCGTAGGTCTACTACTGATGAAGTATTAGGTAGACAGTGGGATAGGTGTAACTCAATCGTTCTTACTTGGAGCTTAAATTATGTGTCTGGAGAACTATATCTTGGTCATGTGTATTCTAAGCTAGCTTCTGAGGTGTCGAAGGACTTATAGGAAACTTATGATAAAGTCGATGGATCTGTTGTGTTTAATTTGTATCAGAAGATTAATTCGTTTACACAAAATGGCATGCCTGTTTCTGAGTACTATCATAAGTTGAATTGCATGTGGAAACAACTGGATCAGTTACTTGCTTTACCTGTGTAACGCCCTGCGTTTCGAAACTTTTACCTTTTGGGAAGTCTAGTCCCTGTAACATTTAAGTGATGCTTTTCTGATACTTCGTACGTGAATCTTGAAACTATACTAGCCTCTTATGAATCCTAACTCTTTTGTGATACTTAAAACTCGACTCTTGATACTTGCCTCTTGTGATACTTGATTCTTGTGATACTTCGAAACTCGAATATTGAAACTTGACACTTATTATGCTTGACACTATTGACACAAGAAACGTTGTTACTTTATTGAACGAGAAACTTTGATTCTATTTGAACGAGAAACTTTGAAACCTGATACTTTGATACTTGATAACTTATTGTATGATAAACTAACGTGAACGTAAACTTGAAACAAACTCTTGTGTCAATTATATAATTATACCATTGCCATGGCTACCCACAATAATACGCAACACAACACTTAATCTAGCTCGCAAAACGAACCAAAGTCGGTAAACTAGCAAACGGGTCTCGGCTGTCCGGAATGGACATCCGATCGGATGACCGTCCGATCGGATGACCGTCCGATCGGATGACCGTCCGATCGGATAACCGTTCGACCGAATGGCCATTCGACCCTTGCACACTTACACCACCTCAGATGTCCTATTCACCTATAAATAGACTACTTGTGCGCTCATTTTACACTTTCACTCATTGTCATCCGATTACACGCACTCCCAAGTCCTTTCAAGGCACATTTCACTCGATTCAAGGAAAACTTGTAAGTACTTCTCTTCGATTCTTGTACAACTCTAATCATTTATCACTTCTACACATGATTCTTCAACAAAATCACACGAACACCTTAACATTTTCATGAAAACCCACTGATTTGGGGTTTCTTAAGATGTTTTCCGCTCAGTTGATGTACAAACTGTTGTGGAGCATCATTAATCAAGAACGACCCATGATCTTAAGGATTTTCACAGTTTTCATACGAAATCCAAAGGAAACTTGCACTTTCACACAAGATCTGGCAGAGTTTCGCCGATTCCGGCTCAGATTCTGGTGAACATCATGTTTTATGTTAATTCTCGAACTTTTCTTCAACTTTTATACAAAACATGGGTGAATCGGACTCGGACCGACTTTCGACTCGAATCTTAGTCAAAAGCCGGCTTGGGGAACTGAATTTCACCGGAGAACGGACAGTTTGTCGAGTCCAAACATGAACAGTGTTGCAAAAGTCGGATTCCTCGGCCGAGTACTCGGTCCTCGGACCTCCACCTTGGCGACTTCCTCCTAGGCGGTCTCAACTAGTCGGCCTCGGGAGTACTCGGTCCCAGTCGGCGCCTAGTTGGAGCCTAGTCGCCCTAGTCGGAGCCTAGTCGGTCTAGGCGGTCAACGTGGTTTGTTGACTTTTAATCGGTCAAACTCGGTCAAAATCGGCCTACTCGGCCTTGTACTCGGACTACTCGGCCTTGTACTCGGACTACTCGGCCTTGTACTCAGACTAGTCGGACTTGTATTCAGAATATTTGAACTTTAAACGTGTTTCATTTTAAATTATACCCAGTTGACATGAATTATGCTTATTTTAACACATAAATAATATATAACAATTAATTTTCTTTATATTTACCATGTCTGCGTACTCCCCGAGTACTCTCCGAGTACTCCGATTACTCCCAACTCCCCAGTCGGCCGACTAGGGACCGCCTAGCGACTTTTACAACACTGAACATGAAACACACCAGAAACAATTCGTTGGTTCGAAAAGGGGTGGTTCCCAGCCGACCGACGAGCTGGGTTTGGTACGTTTCCGTTGTTTAACACGCCATTGCACCGTCTCCGTTAACTCGAAACTTAGACTGTTCACGAAACTTCACTCACTGATTGTCTGTCCGGATGGCCATCCGATCGTATGACCATCCGTCCAGATGATCTGACTTTGTTACCCATGTTTGTTTTTACAGGACACTATGATGACAACGTTTGAAACTTTAACAGTTCGCAAAACCTTACCCACTGTCCAAATGGCCATCCGATCGAATGGTCATCCGTCCGGATGACTATCCGATCGGATGGAGTCCATCTGTTTGAATGGTCATCCGACCGGATGACCATCCGCTCAGGTATTCAGTCAGACACTTGTATTCGATTTTCGCACCATTCGACACTCTGTTCCCGACTGGGTCTGTACTTAGAGGATTTATGCTCTGTTCCCCACACGCAGGCTGATCCAGCACTCCCTTGGATCCAATCAAACAGTGTTTGGTTTAAGCACCCACTGTGAGTATACTCGATCCCTTTTTGTTTTAAACACTTTTGGGATGCAACATGTATTCTATAAACATGACACTTGACACTTGAAACTTATTTGGAAACATACTCTATCCGTAGTAAACATGGAAACATGATACTTGTGAAACTTGAGACTTATATGCTATGTGACGTTTAATCCTTGTATGTGACATGTCTTAACAATTATGGTACTATGCATATGCTATAGGTTATAACTCCCACCTGCTATTCTCTTGGGTATTGTTAAGATCAAACCTCTCGTTAGACTTTGGGAAAGGCAATGAACGTTTATAGCTCCCGCTAGACTCTTGGGATTGCTATGTGCAGAAACACTGGTTTAATTGATCGGAATCAACTGAACCAGGGGGTTTGAATCTGCATAAAAAGGTTGATCTCTCCTCGTTCGGTTCGTGGGTAACAGCTCTCCTTCTTCTCACAGTAACTACAAAACAACCACCGTTAGACTCGCCACGGGGAGAATGGGGGTTCTCTCCATGACCACCCTCCGGCATGAGAATAAGTACAGCTTTATGAAGAAGAAGAAGAAGAAGAAGAAGAAGTGAAAGTGAAAGTGGAGTGAATGTAACTTGAAGATTATACCTGAATTATCCTTCTATTTATAGCTGAAGTTTGGGCGGGAAAACCTGTTGGTGAAATATTGACGGAAAATGCTACTTCCGTAAGCGGTTATTTTTCCTTCCGTTAATCACTTAACGAATGTGAGAGCACACGGATCGTGATCTTTGATCAACGGCTGGGGTATTGCCACGTGGAAAGTGGGTAAGTGAAGATCTCTCTTCAATTCCGTGCCATCATCGTGACTTCAAGAGAGCCTTGGATGATGACACGTGGCCAGACGGTTATAACCGTCTGGTGATTCACGATGAAGCCTTCTAGAAGAAGCACAGCTGTAATCCTGTGTGACTCCTTACTGTATGGCATCGGTGAAGTAAATAATATCCAAGTCTGGATATTATTTATGCGGGAGTGCTTATCAGGATTGTCATCCTTATTTGTTATGGAGGTTGGCACAAGGATTTGTTAGTTCCCTCTTGGCGCGCAGGTGTTGCTTGTTGTTTTTCTTCTATGTTCTCTTTGTAGGTCCAGTGCACGGCTGCGCAAGGTTTATAGAGGGTTAGAAGGATGAGGTTGTGGTATGGTCCCAAGTACTCGAAGCGAGGTTTTTGGGACCTTACCCCTTCAAGTCCCCCCAGTCTAGTGTTACTCATATGCAAATAAGTGGAGCACTGGACTATGATAGAGAAATGTTTTTTTTTTTGCTGTAGAGTTTTTGGCGCAAAAGTGGAGGATCTTTTTAGAGAAGATACTCTTGCTCATTATTCTGATTTTGAAAATATTGACTTCTTGTTGAAGAAGATTTGTGAATTTCTTCTTTATTCTGAGCTTGTTTAGTCATGATCTGACTTTTATTACGTCATTCATAAATAAATAAAAAAATGTATATATGTAGTACCTTTTCATCTTCTTCCTTTGGGATATGTGCAGACGCTGTCAGAATGCATTTAACGAGATATGACGTTTATCCTGGTAGCGTCGTTTCACAGGGAGACGATTTGATAGTTAATCATTACGATTTTTGCTTTCCCTCTTATCGATGCTGGCGTTACTTTATTATATATACATGTGGAAATTATAAACCTTTACGAGATTTGGTGATATGAAAGCTAGGCGATCATCTCGTTGTCGAAGACTTTTGGAAGTCTTGAAGGTTTACGAAGCTTCTGAAGGTCTGCTTCTTCTTTCTACCTCGCTGCCGAAAGAAGTCGCCGGAGATGGGGAACCCTCTGGTTCCGTTCCCTATAAGTTTACGGGCACCGGTTGTGATTTCCTTCGGTCTAAGGATGCTTGTGATGAAGGGGTCATCCGGTTATCTGCTGATACCCTGATGCAACATTTTCCGGCTAACCGGAAAAGTCAATGTTTGATAGTGTATCGACGGCGTCGGAATAGGTACTGTTCTGTACCTTCTTCCGGAAATCAGGTGATACCAACTGCTGATGGTGATAATGAGCTGGCTGTTGATCCCCCCCCCCCCCCCGATTAGGGTGATAGGGGAAGTACTGTATACCTCTGTCAAGGTTTCAGCTATATTTCCTGGTGGCTATTTTGTTTATGTTGTAACTAATGTTTTGATGCACTGTCATGTGCGGTAAATGTTGTTAAAGTGCTTTTGCTGCACTAGTAACTTTCTTTTTGCTGTTATGCATATATGTTTTGTGTTTGTGTTGTGTTTAAATTACAATATGTTGCATGTGTACAATTACTTTGTTTAGGTAAAGTGAATAAGAATGGTATTGAACTCATGTGTGAACGTAGGTCTGGACTGTGCGCGGGATTTTATGCCCGTTGGACCGTTCATGAGGCTTTTAATGTTTCACCATATTGTTTTCGCGTGTACCAAAAGGAATTACATGCAATTTGTAATAAACAATAACACATGTAAAGATAATCTTTGTATTAATAAGGCGCAGGGCCGATGATACAAAGTGAAATGGAAAAAAATACATTGCCTGTATAAGCCTGGCTCTTTGTGGCGAATAGCTTGGCTTGGTCATATGTAGCACCTGCACAGCTGCTGCGCGTTCCAGGTGCAAGGAACGGTTGTCCCTTCGAGTCTTTTCATGGTGTACGCCCCTTTGCCCAGGACCTCATTGATAATGTACGGTCCATCCCATTTAGGTTCTAATTTGCCTGGCTTCTCCGCGTTGGACGCTTCGCTGTCGTGCAGGATGAAATCTCCTGGGACGAAGGTGCACACACGGACGCGCGCGTTGTAGTATTTTTCTAATTTGGATTTATACTTTGCTTCTGCGATGGCTGCGTTTTCGCGCCTTTCCTCGAGAAGGTCTAGATCCATCCTTCGTTCTTTGTTATTATCTTGCTTCTCCATGGCTATCATGCGCGGTGATGGAGGCCGATTTCTGCTGGTATCACTGCCTCCGAACCATACACAAGGCTAAATGGGGTTTCCCCTGTGCTTGTTTTTGGCATGGTGCGATGGGCCCATAGGATGCTAGGGAGCTCATCTACCCATCCTCTGCGCGCAGTCCCCAATCTTGCCTTGATGCCATCGACTATTTGTTTATTTACGCTTTCAACCTGCCCATTTGCTTGTGGGTGCACCACAGAAGCAAAGTTGTGCTCGATCTTCATTTCTTTAAACCACTTCTTGAGGTCTTATGAGGCAAAATTTGTGCCGTTATCCGAAATGATGCGCAGTGGCAACCCGAAACGACAGATAATATGCTCCCATATGAATTTGCGGATTACCATTGTTGTGGTTGACGCTAACGCCTTAGCATCTACCCACTTGGTGAAGTAGTCAACTGCCACAATGATGAATTTAACTGTGCCTGGCGCGTCGGGGAAAGGACCAACGAGGTCAATACCCCACTATTGAAAAGACCAGGCTGAGGTGACCGGTACGAGAGGATTTTTTGGACGGAGGGTTTTGGGCGCATGGCGCTGGCATGCTGCGTATTTGCGCAATAGTTCCACTGCGTCCACATGCATCCCTGGCCAATAGTAGCATGCGCTCATTATCTTTGCCACTACCATGTGCGGCCCAGCGTGAATTCCACATAAACCTTCGTGAATTTCTCTGACTAACTACTGCGCATCTGTTTTATCGACACAGCGTAGGAGTGGACCCATGAATGATTTCCGGTATAAGATACCATCCGCTATTTCGTAGTTTAGCGCTTTGTTTTGGATCTTCCTCCTTCATCTGTACCTGATGGTAGCCTTTATAACAGTCTAGAAAACACTTCCAACGGAAAGAAGCTAGAGAGTCGACTTTCTTGTCTATTTCCGGAAGCGCATAGCAATCTTTCGGGCAAGCTTTGTTGAGGTCTTTGAAGTCGATGCACATGCGCCATCCGAGGATTGTTTTTGAACCATTACTGGGTTGGCAACCCAGGTTTGGTACAGTACTTCATGCAGGATCCCAGCGTTAGGTAATTTTGTTACTTGCTCGTTCATCACTTCTGCCTTTTCTGCGCTGAGACTATGCCTGCCTTGCGGAATGGATTCCGCTGAGGGTCGGACGTTTAAAAAATGTTGCGCTATGTCTCGTGGTACTCCAGTCATGTCCGCTGGCGACCAGGCGAATATATCCATGTTGTTGAAGACTAATTCCTTCAGCTGCATCAGGATTGCCGGAGAAATGGCGTGCCCTAATAAAATGGTCTGTTCCGGATACTTTTCGTTGAGAACCCATTTTTCTGGTTCGTTTGATGTTGAGGGTTTAGCAACTTTTGCTGGTGGTTCATCATCGACATACATAACTTCCTTGCTGGAATATAAATTGCTACCCCGGTTTCCGTTGGGAAGCCGCAAGCAGCATGTGGTATAGAAGTGGTCATGGTGAATTCTCTCTGAGAGCGTCTCCCTAATAATACGTCATGACGTGATGTTGCAGGCATAACCATGAAATTTAATGTGATAGTACGTGAGAGTGTTCACCGTCTGAGAGAGTCACAGGAAAAGCGATTTGACACAACGGAAAAACAGCTTCGTTGCAGAAGCCGGTGAGAAGGAAATCAACCGGTTTTAGGCGTGCTTTATCCTCTGGGTCCAGTTGCTTGAAACATTGTTCATAGATTATATCCATTGAACTTCCTGGATCTATAAACATATAATCGGTTCGGTAATGACTGAAGATATCGGTGATAATTACTGGACGTTCTTCCTGAGGACCTCTGGGGACGACAGGGAATACAACTTGTTGTTCTCGCCAATGCTGATTATGGCTCCGTTTGTTCATCCTTCATGAGGGGCCTCCTTGTACCATATTTATCTGCTTTGGTTTGATTTTTTGGTGATTGGTATCTTCTGTTTCTCGTACCATCTCTTTGTGACTACTGGATTGGATGTCCCACTGACAAGCTAACTGTGGGTCCAATACTGTAGTGTTGAATTTTTCCTTACTTCATTCTTGAATATCATATCTGTTGTTTAACAACTCGGATCTGATATTTCGTGTAAAAATTTGGTTCATGGCGATCTGGAACCTGGAGAACCAGTATTCTGGAGTTTTCTCCAGGAGTAGATCTGGACGGTTACGGACTCCTATTTGTGCCAGGGGGCCATTTTCTTCCAGATGACTTTTGTTGCTTCCTTCGTTGCCCATGATTCTGTCGATCTGGATATCTCGTGTTGCAGAACCCTTGATTTCAGATCGAGGACCTGATGGGTGACATGATGGATTCTCTACCATATGAAACAGAGAATGAAGAAAAAATGAATTGAAACGAGAAGAAATGAATGAAACTGAGAAATCGGTGGGCGCCAATGAAGAAACACTGGTTTAATTGATCAGAATCAACTGAACCAGGGGGTTTGAATCTGCATAAAAAGGTTGATATCTCCTCGTTCGGTTCGTGGGTAACAGCTCTCCTTCTTCTCACAGTAACCGCAAAACAACCACCATTAGACTCGCCACGGGGAGAATGGGGGTTCTCTCCATGACCACCCTCCGGCATGAGAATAAGTACAGGTTTATGAAGAAGAAGAAGTGAAAGTGAAGTGAATGTAACTTGAAGATTATACCTGAATTATCCTTCTATTTATAGCCGAAGTTTGGCCGGGAAAACCTGTTGGTGAAATATTGACGGAAAGTGCTACTTCTGTAAGCGGTTATTTTTCCTTCTATTAATCACTTAACGAATGTGAGAGCACATGGATCGCGATCTTTGATCAACGGCTGGGGTATTGCCACGTGGAAAGTGGGTAAGTGAAGATCTCTCTTCAATTATGTGCCATCATCGTGACTTCAAGAGAGCCTGGGATGATGACACGTGGCCAGATGGTTATAACCATCTGGTGATGCATGATGAAGCCTTCAAGAATAAGCACAGCTGTAATCCTGTGTGACTCCTTACTGTATGGCATCGGTGAAGTAAATAATATCCAAGTCTGGATATTATTTATGCGGGAGTGCTTATCAGGATTGTCATCCTTATTTGTTATGGAGGTTGACACAAGGATTTGTTAGTTCCCTCTTGGCGCGCAGGTGTTGCTTGTTGTTTTTCTTCTATGTTCTCTTTGTAGGTCCAGTGCACGGCCGCGCAAGGTTTATAGAGGGTTAGAAGGATGAGGTTGTGGTATGGTCCCAAGTACTCGAAGCGAGGTTTTTGGGACCTTACCCCTTCACTATGTTAATTGCGTTGGAAATGCGTGTTACATAGGGACTGTGTTAGCTTAGCGTGGTTAAACTTGTTATATGTTTTCATAGCGGATATGAGTTTTAGAACGTTTTAAACTATTATGCTATTACGTACTCAAACTTGTATACTCGCCAACATTATTGTTGATAGTATTTTAATACATGTTGCAGGTTGAAGGTTGATAGTAGCTTAGGGAATCAAGAAAACTTGCTAGGATGCTGCTTAGAAACACATCTTAGTTAATTTAGAAATCTTTGAACAATATTTGGGTGTTTTGTATTTGATACTTTTATGGTTGTGGATCGTTTGATTTTAGACAATTTCATGAAACTTAATTAATCGTTAATGAAACAAATAGTGTTGTGGAAATCTCTTGAGCAATCTGAACGCTTAGTGTCGCGCCCCAATGTTTCCGTCATCGGTTGGGGTGTGACAACCTGCTTGTACTTGTGATGCATCTAAACAATTTAATGATTTTAATCATCTCATTAAACTGATGCAATTTTTTATGGGTCTTGATAGTACATACCAGTCTGTGAGAACTAATCTTTTAACTTGAGAAACACTTCCTTCTGTAAACGATGCATTTTCCATTATTTTAAGAGAAGAGCCACATCTTCATACTAAAAACTTTTCTAAAAAGATTCCTAATAGTACTGTTGGTGTTGTTGTTAAAACAAATCAAAAGCAAAAGGGTGTTAGACCTCCTAATCCCAATCTTAAATGTTCTCATTGTAACAAGACTGGTCATACTATTGAAAAATGCTTTGAACTTGTTGGTTATCCTTCACGGATGAAATCTAAAAAAAATGGGAATAAGGGTAGCGAGGTTAGTAATAATGTTATTGTAACACCCCAAAAATTTTCGTCCAATTACAAGACGATATGTGTCCAATTCTCCAACTAATCACGACTATGTAGAAGGAGGAAGGACCCACACTCTACGTTCACTGAAACATATCTCGTATCTTCAACTGATCTTGACTCTGGGAAGGAGAGGGACTATTATTATGCGTTAACTGAAATGCGTCGCGGATATCCAACTAATCCCCACTATGAGGAAGGATAGTGTCACACCCCAACCGATGGCGGAATCATCGGGGCGCGGCACTGAGCGAAACAGATTGTCCAGAAGTTTCCATAACAACTACGATTACCAATTATTTAAAGGATCACGCCCCATACCATGGCATAATAAGTAGCATAATTATTACTGTCACACCCCAACCGATGGCGGAATCATCGGGGCGCTGCACTGAGTGAAACAGATTGTTCAAAGAAATTCCATAACGACTAAATTACCAAATAGTTTAAATATTATGTCCCATACCATAACCCATAAGATAATCTAGTTATTATAGACGAGATATTCTTCAAACAAATAAACATGTTCCGACAACTCAAATTTTTAAATAAAATAAATTGTCTTTGTTTCTAGACTCTTTCCTAGCCTCGATTGCACAACATGCCAAGCATTCTAACATCTTAAGCACCTGCCACATACATTAAAGTAAAAGTCAATACACATAGTGTAAAGGTGAGCATACAAGTTTGATAATAGCATATAGAGTTCGAAATCGTTTACGCATAACCAGCACGTACACAGTGTGAAATGAAGCAGGTAAGTTATCGACATGATCCTATCAATACCAATGACTGTGGGTTGACTGCGCAAGGCAGTTCGTAATACACACTCACCACTGTGAGCCATGTAATTAATTGTCCTTAACAACCCTTGAGTGAAACGGGTGCTGAGTCCAAACTATAGTACTATCGTTGCTAAGGCAGGTAGACAGCAATCCATGTATAAACATAACAAACAAGCAATCATTGAGTCACGTATACATGCAGTAGCGGTTAGCGTTAAAAGTATTGCGTAGTGTGTTCGATGTGATTTAGAATAAGTAACGTATGTAATACCCAAAAGTGCATAAAGCAAAAAGGGTTCGAGTATACTCACAACGATTGAGTTAATGGATTGAAGGGAGCGCTTATAGCGGAAATTAGCCTGAACAGTTAACGATAGCATAAAACGGTGAAGGTGTACCAAGGATCGGATGGTAATCCGATCGGATGGCAATCCTATCGGATGGCCAGTCGATCGGGTGGCAATCCGTTCGGATGGTCACCCGATCGGGTGGCCGTTCGATTGGATTGTCACCTCTGTGGTTGAGTGATGTGTTTGTGTATGATGGTTTGTACTTTGAAGTTTTCGTTGTAGCATTTTAAAAATAGAGAAGTATCTCTACCTTTCAAGTCGGTCGATCGGACGACCGTTCGATCAGACAGCAATCCGATTGGCGAGACTTCTCTTGTTTGAGAACAAGTTCACAGTAGGACCGTCACTCGATCGGATGGCTATCCGATCGGGTGGCAATCCGTTCGTATTAAACCTGTTGAAAGTTGTTAAGTGTTGAAGTTCAAAACATCACATGGTCGGATGGTCATTCGATCGAGTGGCAACTCGATCGGGTGGCAATCCGTTCGACGTTCCAAACTTTTAATAGTTTAAGTGTGGGACCCAAGTGCAACCTGATTGGATGGCCAGTCGATCGGGTGGCAATCCGATCGGACGGCAATCCGTCCCGACTATCCGTTCATCTTGACACTTGACTTGTTTGAAGTTTTGAAGTGTTTGAACGAGATATGTTGTTAACCTGCTTGAACAATTAGAACCCTCGACCCGGCCCAAGCGACCCGACCGAACAAGAATCACCCTAGTCCGACCGGTTCACGGTTCGAGTCGGTAGTTCATGTTCAAACTTGGAGTCAATACCTCTTGGATAGAATTCGGATCTGGAACCGATATATCACCAAGAACGGGTAGAAGATCAGAACTAGCTCCGATTCCATCGGGTTTGTGTGCATTGAGTCTAAAAGAGTTGAAAGAAAGTTAGAAAACCATCTTTCAATCCTTATCACCATGAATATGTTCAGATCTATGAAAGATCTTTGTTTATTCATGTGGAAATCATTCAGATCTAAGTTGTTCTTGGTGGATTGAAGCCAAAACATGAAGTTCATAAGAACCCCATGATGACATCATCCTAGAACACCTCAAATCTAGTGATTTCATGGCTAAAAGTTAAGATTCAAAAGATAGAAAGGTGTAGGAATGTATGTAGATCAAGAAAGTACAAGATTTAGGTTAAAAACTTACAAGGATCGGAAGAAATCTCGAGAAATGAAGGATGGAGCGAGTTGATCGAGTGAGAGCTGTCAACATCAAGTGATGTGACAACTTGTTGGTGCATTTATGTCTATCGCCTCCTTCAATACGAGTCGTAGCGTGAAACCATTCTAACTAGCTTTATATTGTAATATTAGATAGAAAAGGCAAGGTGGCAATATTGTAAATAAGAGAAAAGCTCTTATAAGCCTTGGCCTATAAATAGGAGTCTAAGGTGTTGTTTATTTTTGCAGACAAAAACTGTCTGCAGTCTGATTTCAGCTGATTTTATGTCTGCAACTGAAGATGTGGTCTGAAGGTCTGTAAGCTGAAAATATAATTCTGTTTATTTTATAAACCGGATATCGTTTGTATAACATTAAAAAAAACCCACATCAAAGCTGACATCAAATATGAATATCATCTTCCTCAAATATTGCTCTCCCTCTCTCTCGAATCCTACTGCAGAGCCCACATCAAATATGAACATCATCTTCCTCAAATATATTCAACCACAAAGCCAAAACACCCTCTCATTTCTCTACCCCTCTCCCTCTCGATGCTCTGACCGAGGACCGGGTTTCCCCTTCACCGCCGATACTTCACGGCGTAACAGTGGCGGTGGCGTGACGACGAAACGGCCGACCACCCCCTTCCTTCGATCTGTGTAATCGGCCGACGAAACCCTTCCTTCGATCTGTGTAATCTGGAGGTAGAGGTGGTCATGGCGGTGTAATTGTGGATGTGGTGGTGGGTTGAAGGTGACGGTGGAGGTGGGTTGAAGGTGGAGGTGGAGGTGGTGGTGGTGGTGCTGGGTTTTAAAGATCTGATTGTGTAGAGAAATGAGAGAGAGGAGGAAGATGTTTTGAAGATCTGATTGTGTGTGAAGAAGTAAGACATAGGCTTTTTTTTAAGCAAATTAAAGCACTTTTCAGATCTTATTTTATAAAAAAAACAAACAGTCTTCAATGTCTTTTGTCTGCCCGCCTGAAGACATTGACCCCTTGCAGATGTTTTAAGAAAAAATAAACAGCTCCTAAGTGTTAGAATTAGAGACTTTTGAGACTTTTGCCATTTTGGAGACTTGGAGAGCATGGGAGCTAGAGAGAGAAAGTGGCAAGGTGATTCAAGGTTCTTGTACGATTTCAGATCTTTCAATAGAATCACGTTTATAGTACGTTCTCGTGTTTTCGGTCATGTTCGTGTACGGATTCCGCACGTCACACGTTCGGTTTGCAATCGTTTCGGAGTCAAAACCGGTCCTAACAAGTGGTATCAGAGGAGGAGCTCGATTGCACGGATCTATCACATGATTTTGCACAGAAATTCATCAGAATCAGATCCAAATTTCATTCAGATTTGCACAAATTCTTCATTCTCTTATCTCTTCACGTTTTCATCAGAAAATCACAAATTAAACGACGTTTTACGGTTAAAATCGGCTAATTTTTTGATATGTTGTGCGAAAATACGTGATCTATAACCCTACAAAGTTTCAGATCTAAATTCCTAGCCGTTTGGGAGAAATTTATAATTTTCTGTTCGAAAAATATATGAACATGATAACTGTTGCTGTTGGTATTCATTTAGATGTCACCCGTTCGGATTGCAGTCCGAACGAACAGTAGTCCGAACCAAAGCAACACTCTTTCATTACATATTCATTAAGGGTTGACTTTGTTTGACGGTTACTCACACGGATCACCACCCGCACGGACCGCTGTCCGAACCATTGTTCCACACTTTACATTTCATTTAAGTAAGTTGACTTTATTGACCATCCACCAATCGGATTACAAATCGTGCGTACGACAATCCGTGTCATAGCATTATAAATCGTGCAGACGGAAATCCGTGTCATAGCACATCACTTGTTCAGGCCACTTAGTCAACTGTTCTGAGATTCATTAACAACTAAATCACGTGAATTCATCTATTTTGTGTCAGCCCATGTGACTTCATATATCTCGGCCCAATCACAAAAAGAGTTTCTCTTATTTTGCCAGCTCAATAATAGTAAGGTCCAATCAGAAGTTGTTGCATATCAAACTTGTCGGCCATTGTTTAAATGCATGAGAAATCTTTAATGTTTGCATGTGAAGAATTAATCTTGTCGGCCAGCTTTAATTGTAGAAATGAGATTTCCACATGATAACAGTTTGCATATGAGATTATAGTTTATTGAGTCAACTGACTATTCGATCGACTAACATAATATCTTGTCTTTTTGTGCCATCAAACGAACAGGTGGGTCGAACGGTCGAACAGTGGGTTGTTCGGATTAATTTGTGTCACTTGATCAAGCCATAAGGTCACCCGTTCGGACAACATATTTGTCCTTTAGTGACATTCAAACGAACAGCAGGTCGAACGGTCGAACAGTGGGTTGTTCGGATTACCACCTTGTTCAAATACATCGTGACTCGTTCGGACAACAACTCGTTCGGACAACAGCTCGAACGGACAGCAATCTCACCCGATCGGACAGCATACCCACCCGGTCGGACAGTATTCCCATCCGGTCGAACAGCTTCTGTCCATCCGCTCGGGTCACAAAAACTCATCCGAACGAAGCCTATTTTTGGCCCATCCGATCCAAGTGTTTGATATTTTATTGTAACAAATCATTGTTATTTGATTGTTTCTTGTGTTGAGATTTACGAGGTGTGAATATCGAGGAAATAAAATCATGGCTGAAATAAAGGAGAAAACTCGAGAAGAAATTCTGAAGGAGAAAACATCCAGAGAAAGAAATATAGTTGGATACAGAATTGATAAAATGCAAGAAGAGTATGAAGATGCTATCAGCAGTAAAAGATGGGACAAGAAGCGAGAGTGTTATGTCAACAGAGATGGTGAACCTGTTGTACACAGGAGGGACATAGTTCATGATGATGTTCTTGTAGTAATTCCTTGATCCGGCGAATACTATTTAAATGTTGAAAAAGATAAAACATATGTGAAAAGGCTGGATAAAATCATAAGAGATGCCATGACATCAAGTTTGAGGAAGAGGGATGAAGCAAGAATGAAGAAAAATGTTGAGTGTCTGGTAGAAGAGTTGAAGAAGGTGGCTGAAGAAGTGAAAGAAAAAGAAGAGAAAGTTAAAGAAAAAGTTGTTGTGAATGAAGAAGTTGTGAAAGAAGCTGTTACTGAAAAACAGCAGGTTGTTGAAGAAGAAATGAAGAAGAAAGAAGAAGAAGTAGTGAAAAATGAAAGTTTGGAAGTTGCTGGTAATGTTGGTGATGAAACTGATGATGGTGATGAAGCTGAATGTAAAGAAGGAAAAGAGAATGATGCTGATCAGACAGAAGTTGCAGCAAACACCGAGGTGCCAATCACTGAGGTAAATTCTGATTCTGAAATCTTAAACAAAAATGTTGAACAATGCAAGAAACGCATGGAAACATGCACGGCTTGTACTGAAAAGGATGAAAAATTCAGAACAAGAGACTTAGAATTCTCTAAAATCGAAGAAGTTTTCAAAAATAAATGCAAAGAAATGTTAGAAAATGAAAAGGTTTTAAAAGAAAATGATGAAAAACTCACACAAAAATGTAAAAAGTTAGAAAAAGAAAAAGAAGTTTTGAAAGAAAATGTTTTGAAAAAGACAGAAGAGTGTTTACAAAAGGAAAATGCATGTCAAGAAATGAAAAAAGAATACGATTCAATAAAATTGGCTTATCACATTACTAAAAAGTCATATGAAGATGTGAAAAGTCAAATGAAACTTGTTCAATCACGACTGAGATACTGTTCTGAAACAACTGATACGCTTAAGCGACAGTATGAAATAAAGCAACAAGTTGTAAATTCTTACATTAAGGATGTTGCTAAGCTAAAGCGTCAGATAGCTGATTTAGAACAGGATAACAACAAGTTAAAAAACTACCATGCGTCATCATATGTGCTTGAAAGAATTTTCAACATAAAATCGGGTGATGATGATTCTGAGAAAAACAAGAAAGGTATTGGCTCAGAGTTTCATCAAGTTCCACCACCGGAAAAGTTCGCATTTTATGATGATGAGAAGGTCGAAAAAGATTTCAACATGGTCGATCAATTGCCAGATAACATTGACGTAACCTATTCCAAATCTGATGATTCAAGTGATTCAGAGGTGGTAGGTAAGGTTGTTGAAAGTGTGTTGAAAGAAGAGTCGGTTGAAACAGGTAAATCTGAATCACAGGATGAAAATGAAGGTAGTTTTCATGAAGAATATCTGAAAAACTCAAAATCTGAGAACAATTTGAATGATGATTCAAAAGGATTGGTTTATACCATGATTGGGTCGGACAAATTATTCTTAGACATTGTTTTCCCGATTCAGAATGTGATTTCAGAAAAGATTGATAAAATTTTCAAAATGATTGAGATTGAAAAATCTGAAATTCCCAAGTTTGCTGGAAAAGGTCACAAAACTTTTTATAACAAACCTGGTTTTAAGAAGAAAAACATGAAAGTTGGTTTGGGTTATAAAAGAAACAAAATTGGAAAAGAAATGAAACTCCAAATTATCAACAAAAGATGAACTTTGTTCACGGAACAAGTTCAGAAGAAGAGAAAGAACTTAAATTTAGACGACAGTCTAATGAAGAGTTCTATGCTCAGAAAAAGCAACAACAGCAGGTTAAAGATGTCTAAAAAAGAACATGTTTTAAATGTGATCAAACAGGACATCTTGCTCGCAAGTGTCCAAATCTGAAACCTGTTGGTGTTGAAACAAAAAAGAAGTCTGATGACGTTGAGAAACAGAAATCTGAGGATGTGAGACAAAGGTCAACCAGATTTGATTCAAAACAAACTTGGAGGTATAACACAAACAAGTTTTCTTCGAATCAAACTTGGAAATCAAAACCGAATAGGTTCGATTCAAGACAGACATGGAATTCTCACACACCCAGATTTAGAACAACTCAAAGTTGGAAAACAACTGTCGATGCAACAAAACCAAATCAGTTTTGGAAAACAAAAGTTGTTGAAAATCAAAATGTTCAAAAAGATTCACATTTTTACAAAAGAGGGACTCCAAAAGGTCAAACATGGTCTGTTAAGAAACAAATTACTTTAGAAAATGATGAAAAAGTTGAAGTCAAAATTGACAAAGTCTTTGTGCAAAATGACAAAGATTTTCCGAAGTTAAATGATGAATTTTGTGTTGAAATGCCTAAGGTCAAACAGACCTAGGCTAAATTGTTCAAGTAATTGAGTTAAGTTGAACGTGCAGGTGCTCAAGAAATCTGAATGTCAACAAGAAGAGTGTCGGAGCATTCTGGCACGAAAGGAAGAGGTTGTTGATCCCTGCGATGGTTAAACAGGGAGTTTGTTTAATTTCTGTACATAAATAAACAATATTTCAAAACCCTAAAAATAGAAAAATTTAAAAACCAAAAATATATTTTTATTTTGTCAAAAATTAAAAAAATCAAAAATATGTTTGTTTTTAATTTTGTCAAAAAATTCAAAAATTCAAAATATGTTGATTGAATACGTCGAAACCCTCACGGCTGAACAAACATGATTAATTTCACAAGATTGAAAAACGGTTTTCAAACTGTAAAATATCAATGTGTTGTAAATCATGGGGGTACGTTATATTTTCTGCAAAACAGAGCATGAGATGCAGAAAATGGATGGCGAGACAAAGCTATCAGTATCAGGTTTCTTTAAATGGTTTTGCATTTTAGGGGGAGTAAGATATTGTCAGAAAATCCAAAAACATTAGAAAATTTGAAAAATCCAAAAACATGATAAAATTAAAAAATGAGTTGTGTGTAAAAAGAGGAAATGATAGTACATCAGTAGACAATCACAGTACGCTAAAGAAATGGAATGTTAAAATGTGATAAACGGTCTCACTGATGATATGCCAGTAGGTTTTTACACGTTTAGTAGATTGCTTTCGAGATATAAACCTAAATATCAAATACTTACTTATTTCGTGGGGAACATCTCTCGGATATATGGGTAACCCCCGAAATCTTGTTTGAAAGATTACTTGTTTCTGACATACTAGGTCTTTTGTTAGTGATATCTGGGGTATTATACCAGGACTTCTGATTTTGCAGGATCAATAGCCTAGTCCTCGTATAATACTTTACGCATGCTTGAAATATTAGCCTCCCCTCAGCATAAAAATTGATAAAATATCGAAAGATAAAAGATCAAGTGTTGTTGTAAAGAAGATCCCCAAGGGGGACACACCTAAAGTCGAGCCTTCATCTCTAACAAAAATATGAGCTCTCAAGGTTTCGCATTTACCCCTTTACAGATATCATCTAGGTATATTCACCTGTAAGACTGAATATGGGGAATTTGGATTCGAGAGTATATTCAGAGATGGGACAAGCGAATAAGTTTAAGTACTTAAAACACTATTCTCGTATCTCGAATCAATTGAACTTTGTGTGAAAATTTAAGTGGATCAGTATACTGACAATCTAAGAGAATCGTTTAGAACTTAAAGTGTTTAAAGCTCAACGGTACTAGTGATTTGTCATAAACTGATATGATCCTATGACGCGAACTCAAACAAAAATATTGTCTGTAAATATGTTTGTAAATATTTCTTTACTGCTTTATGTTTCAGAAAAATACAAAAAGATTTTAATTTCACTTTATTTTCGACAACCGATGTCTGAGATGCTGAGTTTCAAAATCTAAGTATGCTGATTATGTGTCTGAAAATAAAACAAGTTCATTAATTTGAAACTTGAAGTTTTTTAATCAAAAATCAAAAACAGTTTGTGATATCTCCAAGGTCATTAATTTGGACTTGGATGATTAACTGTGAGGGATTTGGATGCTTATACTGTTAAAATATGTAAAAGAGCCAGTTTCCGATCCGGATCGCTGAAACTACCAAATCTTTGAAGATAGTTGATAGAGGGAGAGAATCAAGTATTCCTGGATATATCTATATTATTATATCTTAGAGCCAGGATCTTGATTTAAAAAGTTTAATAGAGCCAGGTCACGATTCCTGGAAAACCGAAAATGCTTTCATTGTTGAAATGTTTTAGCTTATGCTGAGAGAGCCAGGGTTTTCAATCCTGGAAGTTCAAAACATTTTCACTTATAAATGTTTGAGAATTGCAGATGTTGTTCCAGACTACGATCCCGATAGCCGAGTCTAAGGGGGAGTCTGAAGACGAGCTCAACGCAAGGGGGAGTATGCATTCAAGGAGCAAGGTAACTATCCCAGAGGAGCTTGTAAATGGAAAGCCAGGTGTCGATCCCAAAAGCACGGAAGCTTGACGAAAGGGGGAGCCTGAAGAGTCTACTGAAAGGGGAGAAGCTGAAGACAGATCCACGAGGATTCTGTTCAATCAAGAGGGAGTATGTGTTGCTGAATGTGTTAAAGCTTCAAGAAGACTCAGAGAGAGAAAAACAAGACGCTACGAGTTTGACTACGGATTGACTGCGACAATATCCAAGGGGGAGTCTGTTGGTGCATTTATGTCTATCGCCTCCGTTAATACGAGCCGTAGCGTGAAACTATTCTAACTAGCTTTATATTGTAATATTAGATAGAAAAGGCAATGTGGCAATATTGTAAATAAGAGAAAATCTCTTATAAGCCTTGGCCTATAAATAGGAGTCTAAGTGTTAGAATTAGAGACTTTTAAGACTTTTGCCATTTTGGAGACATGGAGAGCATAGGAGCTAGAGAGAGAAAGTGGCAAGGTGATTCAAGGTTCTTGTACGATTTCAGATCTTTCAATAGAATCACGTTTATAGTACGTTCTCGTGTATTCGGTCACGTTCGTGTACGGATTCCGCACGTCACACGTTCGGTTCGCAATCGTTTCAGATTCAAAACTGGTCCTGACAAGATCAAAAAATCAGCAATTTTGAAGCGTAAAATATGTTAGTGCAGTATGTCTATCGCCTCCGTCAAGTCCAATCGTAGCAGAAACAGTTTAATTTTAGCCTTATATTCTAATATTAGATAGAAAAGGCAAGGTGGCAATATTGTAATTAATGAGAAGTCTCATTAACCCCTTGGCCTATAAATAGGAGATTAGTGGCTAAGATTTAGGACTTTTGGAGACTTTTGCAACTTCTACAACTTGGAGAGCATGGATCCTTGAGAGAGAAAGTGCAAAAGGTGATTCACGTGATTGTACGATTTCAGATCTTTAATAGAATCACAGATTTAGTACGTTCTCGTGTTCGGTACATGCACGTGTACGGATTTCGCACGTCACACGTGTCGATACGCAATCGTTACGGAGTCAAAACCTTTTTCATTTTAGGGGGAGTAAGATATTGTCAGAAAATCCAAAAACATTAGAAATTTTGAAAAAGCCAAAAACATGATAAAATTCAAAAATGAGTTGTGTGTAAAAAGAGGAAATGATATGTAACACCCTGTGTTTTCACAAGTCAAAGTCAAAGTCAAGGTTAAAGTCAACAACCGGTTTCGCGTGACTTGACTGGTAGAAATGTCCTTACTTTATTTGTATTATGTGGAGTAAGTGTCGTTCATTGCAATAATCGAATTGTGTTAATCGTTACTCGATCGACCTATGACTGTGAACTATAGGAAGTAACAATGCGATAAAGCTAATCAACTAACAATCAAGCTATGCTAATCGAATCAACATCGAATCGTAACTCGAGCTACGTAATTTTTACTCGATAATTATACGTGTGTGTGTGCCTTACGTGTTACCTGTGCATGTTTATTTATGTTATGTTATGTTGCGGTAATCAAGCGAACTCAATCGAACTCGAAATCTAACTCGAATGCTATCGAACTCGAACTCAAATCGCAATCGAACCATGGTAGATAGTGGGAAAGAGACTACGCTAGATACGAAGTAGTTGAGACTGAAAGTAATTTGACTAGGAAACCCTATCATATCGAACCGCTCGCAATTGAAACCGAAATACCAGAAATCGCCACGCAAAACACTCGAAAGGGGCAACCGATCGACCAGGCTTCCCAGCCGATCGAACAGCCAGCCGAACGGACTGTTGTCCGATAGGACAGGCTGTCCGATCGAGGTGCCAGCCGATCGGCTAGCCCTTTCCTCTTTTGTCTTCCTATAAATACCCCTGTCATTGTCACTCTTTCTACTTTTGGAAACCCTTGTTCGACCAGCACGCTCAACTTGCCTTTTCTCATATTTCTCTCGATTCTGGTAAGTTTTTCGTCCTAAATCTCGTACTTTCTTGATCTATACACACTCCTACACCTTTCTATCTTTCGAATCTAAACTTTTAACCGTGAAATCATCAAGAATCAAGTGTTTTAGGATGATGTCATCATGGGTTCTTGAAGAACTCCATGTTTTGGCCTCAATCCATCAAGAATGACTTGGATCTAGCCGATTTCCACATAAACAAACAAAGATCTCTTGTAGATCTAAACATATACGTGGTGAAAAGGATTGAAGGATCTCTTATACTATCGAATCTATTCAGGCTAACCGTATTCGCTAAGCGCTCCTTTCAATCCATAAATCACTGTGAGTATACTCAATCCCTTTTTGATTTAAGCACTTTTGGGTGTTACATACGTTACGAATATTCAAATTACAATTATCACACTACTCAAACTATTTGAATGCTAACCGTTAATGCATGTTATACGTGGCTCATGAATGCTTGTTTGTTATGTTTACACATGGAATGCTGTCTATCTGCCTTAGCAACGATAGTACTATAGTTTGGACTCAGCACCTGTTCACACGGGGGTTGTTAAGGATCTTTTACTTGCATGGATTACAGTGGTAATCCTGTATCGCGAACTGCCTCAGGCAGTCAACCCGCAGTCATTGGTATCGATGGATCTATGTCGATAACTAACGTGCTTCATTTCACTATGTGTACGTGCTGGTTATGCGTAAACGAATTCGACTCTATATGCTATTATCAAACTTGTATGCTCACTTTTACATCATATGTATTGACTTGTATTTTAACATATGTGACAGGTGCTTAGGATGCAAGTGTGGTAGGAAATGGAAGCTAGAATAAAGCTTTAGAGCCCAACAAATAGTTGTCTGTAGATAACAGATTAGGGGTCTCTAGAAGCAGATAAACAATTGCTACTTATTTAAATCTGAGTTGTCGGAACAGAATATTTGTCTTGATGCTTGTCTGTAATAATTGTTTGACTGTTTGAGATACGGTATGGGACGTATTAATTAAATTGAATAGTTATGATAATTGTTGTGGAAACTTCTGGACAATCTGTTTCGCTCAGTGCCATGCCCCGATGACTCCGCCATCGGTTGGGGTGTGACAGATTGGTATCAGAGCCATAACTATAGGGAATTAAGCAAGACTCGACCTAGTCCGGGTCAAAGTCTTAGAGACCTAGACTATAGTTAGGAACCAACAGCCCGACTTGAGCGTATGCATAAACTCGCTACTATCACTCGCTCTTTTCGCTTATTCTACACTATCACTGCACTCGAATTTTCGTGGACAATAAGGCCGAGAATAGGTGTGAAAACCGCAAACTCTCGACTAAAGATGCCTAATCAACCCGTATTTTGACTAAAACGAGGAGAATTATGCCAAACTAGGAGTGAAATCCATATTTTGATGAATAATCTCCTCTATCTTATCAAAACAGGGACGAAGTTGTCAAGCCAGGGGTGGAACCCTAACCTTGACAACTTGTTCCGCGCATTTTACAAAACTCTCACCAAGGTCTCAACAGACGATCTGTAGTCACAATAAAACTAACGGGATTCACGCCAAACGCCCAAGAATCGAGGCCAAGGCACGATCCTGAAAGTTGAAAGTGCATAACAGATCCCCTGTGAATAATTGAACCACCTTGGATAGTCGAAGTCTACTAGCCACAAACAATCTATACCTCGAATTTTGTGTGCTTTGATTCTGAGTCTACAACTGTTGACTCTGTTGACTCGTTGATTTTATGAGATTTATGTGTTTTATGTTTATTTGTTAGCGTTTTGAGATGCTATTGGCTTCGGTCTAATGCCTTTTGCTCTCGCTACCCACACAACACACTACACATCGCTGACAAATCGCTGAAACTTAGACGACCCTAGGGTAACTATACGCATATACTACGCATATTCGATATGCTAAACGCGACTACTATAACGAGCAATCGCAGACTTTGAATGATAGGTTTCTGTTTTCTGAATGCCTCTAGTGACTAAGGCGTATGTGTTTCTTGCTATTGTGCTTTACGTGTTTAGGAATTAAATGACTATGTGCTTTATGTGCTTATGTGATTTTGTGATTCGTGATAAGTATTTACGTAAGTATACGTGTTCCTGAGCTTTAGTAAGAAATAGACGTGTGAGGTGAGATTCGAATACAATGTGATGAGTCCTCTGACAATGTCTGTTGCAGACCATGTCATCTGGATCCCGTCATGCACTCTCCCGTCAGGAAAAGAGGGACAAACGCCTTGCTTCCATTATCGCTAAAAGTGTGGCCAAGGCCGTGAGTGACGTCTATGAGAATGCCAGCAAATCATCCGAGGAATCGAGAACCGAAGCTCCTAAGGCTGCTGCAAGACCTTTCAGTTTCAAGCAATTCAAGTCGTGTGGGCCAAAGGAATTCACTGGCGAAGGAGGTCCTACTGCACTATTTCACTGGTTTGATTCCATTGAGGTTACTTTACGACAAAGTGGTTGCCCTGATGACCTTCGAACTCTGAACGCTACCGGCGTTTTCCAGTCCCGTGCTCTAGACTGGTGGACGGCCGAGAGAAACAACCGAGGGAACGATGCAGCCTACGGTCTATCGTGGGACGAGCTCAAGGAAGTTATGCTAGAGGAATTCTGCCCTCCTCACGAACGTCAAAAGCTGGAAGATGAATTTTGGCACATACAGCAGAAGGATGGTGACAATGCTGGTCTCGCTGCTCGTTTCAAACAGCTCAGCATTATCTGTCCCGATCAAGTCAAGACTCCCGACATGACGATCAAGAAGTACATCCGAGCTTTGCCCGACTGCGTTGCTGATTTCGTGCAAGCGGCTAAGACTACGACGATCGAGGAAACTTATATGTTGGCCGCTGAAATCAACGACAAAAGGGTCAAGGCTGGTGTTTGGGATAAGACTTCGAAGCATCTACATCAAGCTACCGCTACCGCACCAACTGCTGAACCCACCTCATCAAGCAACAAGAGAAAGAACAAGAGAAAGAACAGCTCCACCAACAAGAACTGTGCAATTACTGCTGCACCGATTCAAGCTGTACCTGCCCAACAGCGTCAAGAAGCGGCGCCTGTGGCCAATGCACCGCCTGCAAAGTGTGCATATACTGGGCCACACCCGCTCTGCCCTACTTGCACCTACCACCACCTGACTGCTATTCAATGTCGTTTATGTGCTCATTGCAATGTGTACGGCCACTTTACTGCCAACTGCCGTATTCGTCAAGCTCCTGCCAATCAAGCTCTACTCACTGCCCCACAGGGTCAACAAGCCCCTCCGGCACCCGCAGTCAAAGCCAGAGCTTGCTTCGCGTGTGGCGACCCGAACCATTTCGCCAACGGGTGCCCAAACAGGGTTGTGAAACAAGAGCCTTAGCAACAGCAGCCACAGCAACAACAACAGCAGCAGCAACAACAGGCCGCACGCGCCAGAACTTTCAACCTCAATGTGCGTCAAGCCCAGGCCGACAACAACGTGGTCAATGGTACGTTCCTTATGAATGGTATTTATGCTTCATGTTTGTTTGATACTGGAGCCGATAATTGCTTTGTGTCGCTCGAATTTGAGAAACTCCTTAGTCGTAAACGTTCCCAACTCTCCTCGAAGTTCGATGTAGAAGTCGCTACCGGAAGAACCGTCGCTGTAAATTCTGTTATCCGTGACTGTACTCTTGAGCTCAACAATCACATCTTCCCAATCGACCTTATTCCAATGCAACTCGGAAGCTTTGACGTCATAGTAGGCATGGACTTTCTTCGAGAAAACCACGCTGAAGTTGTGTGCTTCGACAAGTTGATTCGTTTTTCACTCGCGAACGGTGACTTATTGTGTGTATACGGCGATACTACTTCAAAGGGGCTCAAGCTTATGTCATGTATCCAAGCCAGCAAGTATCTCCGTAAGGAGTACAGGGCATTCTTGGCAAACATTGTAGTAGCAGAGAAGGAAAAGAAAGAGAAGAAGGAAGTAAAAGACGTTCCAGTGGTTCGAGAATTTCCTAATGTTTTTCCAGAGGATCTTCCCGGATTACCTCCAAGTCGTGATATCGACTTTCGCATTGACCTTATTCCTGGAGCAAATCCTATTGCCAAAGCTCCTTACCGACTCGCACCGTCAGAAATGCGCGAACTCTCAACCCAACTCCAGGAATTACTTGAAAAAGGCTTCATTCGCCCGAGCACCTCTCCTTGGGGCGCGCCAGTCCTTTTCGTCAACAAGAAGGATGGGTCGTTCCGAATGTGCATCGACTATCAAGAATTGAATAAGTTAACTATCAAAAACCGCTACCCTCTGCCTCGTATCGACGATTTGTTTGATCAACTACAAGGCGCTACGTGTTTCTTGAAGATCGATCTACGTTCAGGTTACCATCAGCTACGCATTCAAGAGGAGGATATACCCAAAACCGCATTTCGAGCCCGTTACGGCCACTACGAATTCGTTGTCATGCCTTTTGGCCTAACAAACGCACCAGCGGTTTTCATGGATCTGATGAATCGCGTGTGCAAACCATATCTTGACCGTTTCGTCATCGTATTCATCGACGATGTCTTGATCTATTCCAAATCGAAAACCGAACACGCGCAACATCTACGATTGGTTCTCGAGTTACTCCAGGGGAACCTACTCTACGCCAAATTCTCCAAGTGTGAATTTTGGTTGGGGGAGGTTCAGTTTCTGGGACACATCGTGAATAGTCAAGGCATTCACGTCGACCCTGCAAAGATTGAAGCTGTCAAGAGCTGGGTTACACCTAAGAATCCGTCGGAAGTCCGCTCTTTTCTCGGACTAGCGGGTTATTATCGACGATTTATCGAAGGATTCTCGAAGATTGTTGTACCGCTTACCTCTCTTACGCATAAAGACCAGCCTTTTGTCTGGGGAACCAAACAAGAGTCTGCCTTTCGAACCCTCAAACACATGCTTTGCAATGCTCCTGTTCTCACATTGCCCGATGGAAACAATGATTTCATTGTCTACTATGATGCTTCCAACCTTGGTCTCGGTTGTGTTCTTATGCAACGAGACAAGGTCATAGCTTACGCATCTCGTCGGCTCAAAATCCACGAGAAGAACTATACAACCCATGATCTCGAGCTAGGCGCGGTTGTTTTTGCATTAAAGATTTGGCGACACTACCTGTATGGTACTAAGTGTACGGTCTTCACCGATCATAGGAGCCTACAACATATCTTTAATCAAAAGGAACTTAATATGCGTCAACGCCGATGGGTAGAACTTCTCAACGATTACGACTGTGAGATTCGTTATCACCCAGGCAAAGCAAATGTTGTTGCCGACGCACTTAGCAGACGGAGCTACCTGCTTAGCACTCGTAATATTCAAGCCCAGCACAACCTCGAAACTCTCATCCGCGACGCCCAGCATGCGTGTTTCAACGAACGAACTTTGAAGAAGGAAAGAATCTACCACGATGGAGCCCAGCTTGTGAGCAAATCGAATGGGATATTTCACTTTTTAGACCGAATTTAGATTCCCAAGCGAACCAATTTGCGACAGATTATCATGGACGAAGCCCATAAATCCCGCTACTCTGTTCATCCCGGTGCTGACAAAATGTACCAGGATCTTCGTTACAAGTACTGGTGGCCGGCCATGAAAAGGGATATCGCTCTCTACGTCGGAAGATGCCTAACTTGTGCTAGAATCAAGGCTGAACATCAAAGACCCTCTGGCTTGCTCGAACAACCACCAATTCCCCTGTGGAAGTGGGAGAGCATAGCTATGGATTTCGTAACCAAGCTTCCACCCACGTCATCAGGTCACGACAGCATATGGGTTGTGGTCGACCGATTGACTAAATCAGCTCACTTTCTGCCTATACGAGAAGACTACAAGGTGGAAGGATTAGCCCGAATCTACACCGACGAGATCATTTGTAATAATGGGACGCCTCGTGACATCATCTCTGACCGTGACGCTCGGTTTACTTCACGATTGTGGGAAACGTTTCAAACGGCACTCGGTACAACGCTTAATCTAAGTACCGCTTTCCACCCTCAAACCGACGGCCAGACTGAAAGAACGATCCGTACTCTTGAAGACATGCTCCGTGCGTGCGTTCTCGACTTCGGAGGTAATTGGGATAAACACCTGCCGTTAGTCGAATTCTCGTATAACAATAGCTATCATTCTAGCATCGAGATGGCACCTTTCGAGGCATTGTACGGAAGAATATGTCGATCGCCTATTATGTGGCACGAGATCGGTCACTCGCAACTAACCGGTCCTGAGCTATTACAAGAAACGACAGACAAAATTTTCCAAATAAGAGACAACCTGGTGAAAGCTCGAGATCGACAGAAGGTTTACGCCGATAAAAAGAGCAAGCCCCGTGAATTTGGCGTTGGTGACTACGTACTCCTAAAGGTATCACCTTGGAAGGGTATAGTCCGATTCGGCAAGAAAGGGAAACTCGCGCCTCGATATGTTGGACCTTTTAAGATTCTGGAAAGAATCGGAAAAGTCGCCTACAGACTCGAATTACCGGAGGAACTTAGCAACGTCCACCCGACTTTCCATGTGTCAAACCTCCGGAAGTGCATCGCCGACCACGATTTACATGTCTCTCTAGACGATCTACAAGTGAACGAAACATTACACTTCGTGGAAAAGCCTGTCGAAATCATGGATCGCCAAACCAAGCAGCTCAGGCGCTCACGCATTCCTATTGTGAAGGTCCGATGGGAAGGCAAACGAGACGCAGAGTTCACTTGGGAACTCGAAAGCGATATGAAGGTTAAGTACCAGCAGTTGTTTGAAGGGTGAAGTTAGAGAGAGAAAGTAGTATTGTGACTTTAGTGTTTTGTACGATTTCATATTAATCTATAGAACCACCGATTATAGTACGAATCTGTGCGTTTGACCTTCACAACCGAGAACCTGCTCAGATACCACTTGTAGGTCCCGGTTTTCAACTCGGTCCATGATGTGGGGTAAAATACACATACTTATCTCGTGTAAATTGTATAATTATTGTATAGGTTTTATTTATTTTTATTTAGTTTTAGTACTATTATATTATATTGTGTTTTGGTCCAGGTCCTGGTGCAAATGGAGCAAAAACGAGTAATAAAGAAATAACCAGCTAGTTGAGCAGAGTAGAATGCCAGTGACCGAATAAAAACTGCAACTATTTTCCGTGATTGGACCGAGCCCAATATCTCTATATTATTAAAGTTGAAGGAAATACATAAAAATAATCATTTTTGAAAAGTGAATTATGGAATTTGAGAAGGGTACCATCATATTAGTGTGGAGCCATATTGATTCTACAATAACATCAGATAGTTGGACGTGACTTTGGAGGAGAGCTACTGTTGACGGCTGGACTAATTGTTTGGGACCCATTATTCACAAAGGGGCTATTATTCCATACATAAACTGGGCTGCCAATTTTATTGGTCTTTTGGCCTAGTCCAATGCAAATCATACATCAATTTGGGAAAGGCAGTAGGATATACTACATATTATATTACGAAAAAGAAGAGAACAATTATCATCAGACGGAGGGCAGCCATATATTAAAAGAATATACATCACGGCTGTGGCGATTCGGCTGAAGACGCACGAAGAAGACATCAGAGGTTCGGACGGAACAGAATAAGGGCTACACAGTTGGCGATCAAGAGAAAAAAGGTTTATTGGATCGAGCTTCAAGAGTGGGATTTAAGATTCGGGTCGATTAGGCAACGAGTTATTGTTCGGTTTGTTTTACTTTTTGTTTTCAAACTTGATACTATGACTTCTTTGTTATTTGAGACTTGTTTATTATTTTCGTTCTTGACTATGTTCCTTGGCTAATTTTCTAAACTACCTAGGTTAGATGATAGTTTGATTAAAGTTTGGATCTTTTAACGGTTTTTATTATTTGTATGGATTGATTTCTGAAAGTAAAGTGTTCTAGAATTTCTGATTTGGTGCACATGCGTATTTACTTTTGATTGTTGATTGCTTGCTGTTTCACACGAGTTCTGATGAATGTCTTTCATATAAGGGATTTGTGTTGATTATTTGCACCTTTGCGGGTCCGGGTGATCGTTGGGTAAATTGGCCAATAGCCCTAGAAACAGTAATTAAAATACAGTTAGAATTAAGTATTCTGCTTAACTTGTCGCTGAGAGGCTCGAGTTAGTTATTAGGTCTCAGTGCAATATATATCTAAGATAGGTTTTGAGAGAAGTCGATCTTATTTCCCTAATTGCATTTGTGTCTAGTAAATCAAGTTAGAATCTAGGATTGCCTTAGACTGTCGCGCTGAGAGGTAGATAGTCGTATTAGGGCACTTTTAGAGTCGTTAGAGGACTGAGAGGAAGTCTAACAGTCGGTGTTCATAACAGCCTTGTAGGGTTTCCTAGGTTTCTTCCTGAGAAGGGTCGGGAAGTCTTAGCATTGAAATACCTTAAGGTTTAGTATTTTACGATCCCGGCTCCATACAACAATAATACCGTTAGAAGTCCATTCCTAGTTAAACTGGATTCAAGCCTAGGTAGTCGTCAATCTCATCTGAATCAAGCCTTAGCTCTATTTTGTATTAGTCTAGTTCTTAGTTAATTAATTAGTTTAATATAGATTTCCTTAGTTTTTCCGTAACCCCCCCCCCCCCCCCCAAACAACAAAACAGTTAAGTACAGTTAGGTTAGAGTCAGTCTAGTCAGAGTCTAGTTAACGTAGTCAGTAGAGTCTCGTGGGTTCGATACTCGGACTTACTTAGGCTATACTACATTGACCGGTACACTTGCCGGTTGTGTGGTCTAGGTTTAGAGAGTCTTAGTTTATAAATTTAAAACTTATAGTGTCTAGATTAGAGAGTCTAATTTAGGTTGTTTTTATAGTCTGTTTAGCACACATCAGTCCAAACAAAGAGTTCTCAAACCTGGTTCACGGCTTTGTTACGGCTTTCAGCTTAATTTCGGGACGAAATTCCATAAACCAGGGGAGGCTGTAACACCCCGTGTTTTCACAAGTCAAAGTCAAAGTCAAGGTTAAAGTCAACGACCGGTTTCGCGCGACTTGACTAGTAGAAATGTCCTTACTTTATTTGTATTATGTGGAGTAAGTGTCGTTCATTGCAATAATCGAATTGTGTTAATCGTTACTCGATCGACCTACGACTGTGAACTATAGGAAGTAACAATGCGATAAAGCTAATCAACTAACAATCAAGCTATGCTAATCGAATCAACATCGAATCGTAACTCGAGCTACGTAATTTTTACTCGATAATTATACGTGTGTGTGTGCCTTACGTGTTACCTGTGCATGTTTATTTATGTTATGTTATGTTGCGGTAATCAAGCGAACTCAATCGAACTCGAAATCTAACTCGAATGCTATCGAACTCGAACTCAAATCGCAATCGAACCATGGTAGATAGTGGGAAAGAGACTACGCTAGATACGAAGTAGTTGAGACTGAAAGTAATTTGACTAGGAAACCCTATTATATCGAACCACTCGCAATCGAAACCGAAATACCAGAAATCGTCGCGCAAAACACTCGAAAGGGGCAACCGATCGACCAGGCTTCCCAGCCGATCGAACAGCCAGCCGAACGGACTGATGTCCGATCGGACAGGCTGTCCGATCGAGGTGCCAGCCGATCGGCTAGCCCTTTCCTCTTTTGTCTTCCTATAAATACCCCTGTCATTGTCACTCTTTCCACTTTTGGAAACCCTTGTTCGACCAGCACGCTCAACTTGCCTTTTCTCAGATTTCTCTCGATTCCGGTAAGTTTTTCGTCCTAAATCTCGTACTTTCTTGATCTATACACACTCCTACACCTTTCTATCTTTCGAATCTAAACTTTTAACCGTGAAATCATCAAAAATCAAGTGTTCTAGGATGATGTCATCATGGGTTCTTGAAGAACTCCATGTTTTGGCCTCAATCCATCAAGAATGACTTGGATCTAGCCGATTTCCACATAAACAAACAAGGATCTCTTGTAGATCTAAACATATACGTGGTGAATAGGATTGAAGGATGGATTTTCCCAACTTCCTTCAACTCTTTTCGCTCGAACCAGTAGAAACAGAACCCAAGCCGGTTTACTAACCACTTCGGTGGTTATGCGACTCCAGATCTGGGTTCTATCCACGAGGTTAACCGACTTCGGGTTAAATGTTAAACTTCGTTCCGAACAGACCACCGACCGGATTTGGGTGATTCATGTCCGACCCGGGAGATCAAGTAAGAACGAGGCATCTATGGTTTTACCCGCTGTCAAAGTACCTCGATAAAACGACAAACAAACGGAACAACCAAGGTGTTAGACGCAAGGCTGATCAGGTCAGGATGCTGACCGATCGGACTGCTGTCTGAACGGACAGCCAGCCGATCGGATAAACCAGCCGATCGGCTAGCACATGGTCCCACACAAACAACTTGTTTTGAAGAATGGTATTGAACGAACTGTTGTTCGATCGAACTATTGTCCGATCGGACTACTCTTCAGATTATGAGATACTATGCTTCAACACTTAATCAATTTTCAACATGTTCAATGCACTAGAAGTGCCACCCGATCGAACTGTCGTCCGATCAGGTGACACCTCGTTGTCCGATCGAACAACAATTATGCTGCTCGATTGATCAACCATCCGATCCACTGAACAACACCTTGCAATTCATTAAAGTCTTTGACTTGTTGACTTGCCAACCGATCGAACACCTGTCCGATCGAACGCCTGTCCGATCGAACACCTGTCCGATCCAAAGGCTAAAACTTGAAATTTTGTTGAATGCCTAACCGATCGGGCTGCCGGCCGATCGAACAGCCGTCCGATTGACTGACCTGAACGGCAAAGGTACTTCAATGTTTTCAAAATGCTACAACAAAAACTTCAAAGGTCAAGCCATCATACACACACACATCTTTCCCAAAGGAAGAAACAATCCACTCGAACAGCCACCCGATCGGCTTACCAACCGACCGAACAGCCGTCCGAGCAGACTGTCAACCGAACGGTCAGCCGTCCGATCGAACTGTCGTCCGATCGACCAGCTGTCCGACCCCCCAGCACTTGTTTCCTGTTTTACGTTTCTCTTATCGTTATACTATCGAATCTATTCAGGCTAACCGTATTCGCTAAGCGCTCCCTTCAATCCATAAATCACTGTGAGTATACTCGATCCCTTTTTGCTTTAAGCACTTTCGGGTGTTACATACGTTATGAATATTCAAATTACAATTATCACACTACTCAAACTATTTGAACGCTAACCGTTAATGCATGTTATACGTGGCTCATGAATGCTTGTTTGTTATGTTTACACATGGAATGTTGTCTACCTGCCTTAGCAACGATAGTACTATAGTTTGGACTCAGCACCCGTTCACACGGGGGTTGTTAAGGATCTTTTACTTGCATGGATTACAGTGGTAATCCTGTATTGCGAACTGCCTCAGGCAGTCAACCCGCAGTCATTGGTATCGATGGATCTATGTCGATAACTAACGTGCTTCATTTCACTATGTGTACGTGTTGGTTATGCGTAAACGAATTCGACTCTATATGCTATTATCAAACTTGTATGCTCACCTTTACATCATATGTATTGACTTGTATTTTAATGTATGTGACAGGTGCTTAGGATGCATGTGTGGTAGGAAATGGAAGCTAGAATAAAGCTTTAGAGCCCAACAAATAGTTGTCTGTAGATAACAGATTAGGGGTCTCTAGAAGCAGATAAACAATTGCTACTTATTTAAATCTGAGTTGTCGGAACAAAATATTTGTCTTGATGCTTGTCTGTAATAATTGTTTGACTGTTTGAGATACGGTATGGGACGTATTAATTAAATTGAATAGTTATGATAATTGTTGTGGAAACTTTTGGACAATCTGTTTCGCTCAGTGCCATGCCCCGATGACTCCGCCATCGGTTGGGGTGTGACATGATAGTAAATCAGTAGACAATCACAGTACGCTAAAGAAATGGAATGTTAAAATGTGATAAACGGTCTCCCTGATGATATGCCAGTAGGTTTTTACACGTTTAGTAGATTGTTTTCGAGATATAAACCTAAATATCAAATACTTACTTATTTCGTGGGGAACATCTCTCGGATATATGGGTAACCTCCGAAATCTTGTTTGAAAGATTACCTGTTTCTGACTAAATGGTTGAGATTGACTGCGGCAATATCCAAGGGGGGTCTGTTAGTGCAGTATGTCTATCGCCTCCGTCAATCAAGATCGTAGCAGAAACAGTTTAATTCTAGAATTTATATTGTTATAAGTAGTAAAAGGCAAGGTGGCATTTCTGTAATAATGAGGAATCTCATTAAAGCCCCTTGGCCTATAAATAGAGAGCTTAGGGTTCTCATTTAGGACTTTTGTGACTTTTGGCATTTTGGAGCTTTGGAGATCTAGACCTAGAGAGAGAAAGTCTAGAGAGAGAAAGTTTCGTGTACGTGATTCAGGTGCTGTACGTTTTCAGATCTATCAATAGAATCACAGATTATATTACGTCTCGTGTGTTCGGTCACGTTCGTGTACGGATTCCGCACATCACACGTTCGGTTCGCAATCGTTTCGGAGTCAAAACTGGTCCTAACACAACTGAGGGGTATTTATAGGGTTTCCTAAAATGGAAAGGGGGAAAGGTGGCTGGTCGATCGAGTGGCAGCTCGTTCGGGTGGCAGCTCGATCGAGTGGCAACTCGATCGGGTGGCAGCTCGATCGGCTGGCCACTCGATTGGAGCGATTGGCACGACAAGTTTTGCAGTTTTGTCTCTGGTGTTGAGCGTTGCGATTCGGTTCGAGAGAGCGGTGCGATAGAATTACTCATCAAATTACTTTTAATCCCAACTACTATATCTAACATACAATCACTATAAATGACCTGTGTTTAGCGTTTTCGATTCAATTTGTGATGCGATAGATTGCCATTTTGATTAACACCTCATCATAAACATAACATGCACAAGTAACACATAAATAGCACACACACGTAAAATAATAACCAGAACACATAATTCGAGTTGCGACTGCTATAGCCATAAGCGATAAATCGATGAAACATGCGATTAATATGCGATTAATAATAGATACTCCATATAATACAACTAATGCGATAACAAAATTAGACTAATTACAAGTCAAAGAAGTCAAAATAGGAGTTGAGCAAGGAGTGACAGATCGCAATTAGCAATCTTTTCTTCCTTTGACTTCAACCTTGACTTTGACTTTGACTTTCGAAACACGGGGTGTTACAATTACAGACAAAATCAAGACAAGTAGTTCTGTTCCAACACATCTCAGATTTCAAATAAAAATATAAATTGTCTTTGTTTCTAGACTTTTTTCTAGCCTCGATTTCATCACACAGCAATCAAGGCTTTCTAGCATCTTAAGCACCTGTTACATACGTTAAAGTAAAAGTAAATACACATAGTGTAAAGGTGAGCATACAAGTTTGATAATAGCATATAGAGTTCGAAATCTATTACGCATAACCAGCACGTACAACGTGTAATGCGAAGCATGTAAGTTATCAACATGATCCTATCAATACCAATGACTGCGGGTTGACTGCCCAAGGCAGTTCGTAACACATATTCACCACTGCGAATCATGTGATTAATAGTCCTTAACAACCCCTGAGTGAACAGGTGCTGAGTCCAAACAAATAGTACTACCGTTGCTAAGGCAGGTAGACAACAATCTATGTGTAAACATAACAAACAAGCATTCATCGAGTCACGTATAACATGCGGTAACAGTTAGCGTTAAAGTATTGCATAGTGTGTTTGATGTGATTTAGAATAAGTAACGTATGTAACACCCAAAAGTGCATAAAGCAAAAAGGGTTCGAGTATACTCACAGCGATAGAGTTAACGGATTGAAGGTAGCGCTAGAGCGGAAATTAGACTGAACAGTTAACGACAACATAAGCGAGAGTCGGTGCGTAAAACGGTGTAGGTGTACCAAGGATCGGATGGTAATCTGATCGGATGGCAATCCGATCGGATGGCAATTCGATCGGATGGCCAATCGATCAGGTGGCAATCCGTTCGGATGGTCATCCGATCGGACGGCCATTCGATTGGATTGTCACCTCGTTTGGTGAGGATGTGTTTGTGTATAATGGTTTATACTTTGAAGTTTTCGTTGTAGCATTTTAAAAATAGAGAAGTATCTCTACCTTTCAGGTCGGTCGATCAAACGGTCGTTCGATCGGACAACAATCCGATTGGCGAGGCTTCTCAATTTGAGAACAACTTCACAGCAGGACGGTCACTCGATCGAATGGCTATCCGATCGGGTGGCAATCCGTACGTATTGAACATGTTGAAAATTGTTTAAGTATCCAAGTCCCAAACGTCACACGATCGGGCGGTCACTCGTTCGGATGTCAATCCGATAGGGTGGCAATCCGTTTCAACGTTCAGATCCTTAAATAGGTTGAAAATAGTTTTAGTGTGGGACCAAAGTGCAAGCCGATCGGGTGGCTACCCGATCGGGTGGCTACCCGATCGGATGGCAATCCGATCGGACGACAATCCATTCCGATGGCCTGATCGTCTTGACACTTGGTTGTTTTTGGTAGTTTGAGGTTTTGATAGAGACGATGTGATACGTGCTAAGCAACAGAACCTCGTCAAGCCCCAAATGATCCTGATCGGACAGGAATCACCCTAGCCCGGTCAGTCAGTGGTTCGAGCCGGTGGTTCATGCTTAACCCGAAAACCAGTTGTCTCTTCGATAGAAACCAGATCTAGGACCAACACTTCACTAAGAATGAGTAGAAGATCAGAACTAGTCCCTATTCTATCGGTTTTGAGTGCATTGAGTGTAAAAGAGTTGAAAGAAAGTTAGAAAACCTTCTCTCAATCCTTTTATTCATGAATTCGTGTAGATCTAAGTGAAATCATTGATAAATATTGTGGAAATCCTTCAGATCTAAGATGTTCTTGGTGGAATGAAGCCAAACATTGAAGTTCATAAGAACTCCATGATGACATCACCCTAGAACACCACAAATCCGGTGATTTCACAGTTAAAAGTTAAGATTCAAAGGATAGAAAGGTGTAGGAGTGCGTGTAGATCAAGAAAGTACAAGATTTAGGTTGAAAACTTACAGGAATCGAGAGAAATCGAGAGATATGCGGGTTGGAGCGAGTTGGGTCGAGTGAGAGCTGTCACATCAAGTGATGTGACATATGAGGGGTATTTATAGGGTTTCCTAAAATGGAAAGTGGGGAAGAGGCTGGTCGATCGGGTGGCAGTCCGATCGGGTGGCAACTCGATCGGGTGACAACCCGATCGGATGGCAATCCGATCGGATGGCCTCTCGGTCGATTGGCCACTCGATCCATGAGTCCAGCGCGATGAGTTTTGTCGTTTCAATTCGAGTGTTGAGCGTTGCGATGCTATTCGAGAGAGCGATGCGATAGAATTACCCATTAAATTACTTTTAATCCCAACTACTATATCTAACATACAATCACTATAAATAACTTGCGTTAGCGTTTTGATTCGATTTGCGATGCGAGAGATTTGCGATTTCGATTAACACATCAACATAAACATAACATGCACAAGTAACACATAAACAGCACACACACGTAAAACAATATTCAGAACACATCATTCGAGTTGCGGGTGCGATAGCGATAAGCGACAAATTGATTAAACATGCTATTAATATGCGATAGATACTCCACATAATACAACTAAAGCGATACATAAATAGATTAACTACAAGTCAAAGAAGTCAAAACAGGAGTTGAGCAAGGAGTGACAGATCGCAATTAGCAATCTTTTCTTCCTTTGACTTCAATCTTGCCTTTGACCTTGACTTTCGAAACACGGGGTGTTACAGATAGGGACTAATATTGTAAATACCAACAACTTTTTGACCCAAGGGGTCAAATGTGCAAATATTGTATTCTAGAAGTCCTTACGGACCGTAAAGCACAATAGCTTACGAACCTTAAGGCATTTAAAATGTTGCGCGCCAGGAGGTCTTACGGACCGCAAGGCACTTTGGCATATGGCCCGTAAGCATGTGTGCTGAACAAGACAATTACACAGCCTTAGGTCTTTACGGACCGTAAGGCTTGAGGCTTGAGGCTTACGGTCCGTAAGGGACCTGCAGAGAGCAGAAAACAGCTGGCTGATGTTGCTGCTGTTATACCACATTGTGGCAACTCTTGCCACCTTCTCTTCCCTCCTTCCACGTCCTAGAACACTTGGCATCACCTAGAAACCTCTGGAAACACTTGACACACTCTCCTTCACCTCCCTTTGCTATAAATAGCAACTTCTTCAGCCATGTTCAACTCACACATCCAATCTTCTACTCTAAACTCTCTTGGAGCTCTCCTATGAACAAGAGGACTCCCAATCTCAGTTGTTTTATGCTCAAATACTTCCAAGTAAGTGTTTCCAATAGCTCTTTCATATTTATTATAGTTATTTTTATGTTTAAAGTCAAACAACTGACTTTTGGTTTGACTTTAGCTTCTGACCAAATTGGTCATGTCAAAGTTCAATCCAAACTTTCCTACGTGATCATAATAACGATAGTATGATCCCTCTGTGATCATACCCTCGGATTATCACGTTTACTAGTTGAATTAATGAGTCAAGCATGCTATGTAAAAAGTCAAACTTTCGCTAAAGCTTCATAAATGGCATAAATGGTTTTTATAACTTATAACTCAGTTGTTTTGGCATATGTACAAGTTATACAACTTATATAAACTGATATTAGCATGCTTAACTTGTTTAATTCAGTTTAGAATCTCATTCTATGTCAAAAGTCAAGCAGTTTGACTTCTGTTTGACTTTTGATTCTGACCCGTTTGGTTAACGTTAAGACATGTTTTAAACTTGTTTTGAGACCGTATTATTATTGAGTATAACTCTCTAAAGTTATACCACATGGCCATTCCATTGGGTTAAATGACAAGTCTTGATAATATTGTAAAAATGACCGCAATGCCCTTATGTGGTCAAAATGGCTAATAAAATGGTTTCAATCGAAACCAAGTTATAATCTGAATTTGGAACAGAATATATATATCAACTAAAAGTATATTTTTAATACTTGAATTTGTCATAAGCCCATCCGACCTCCTGAACCCGCCTTTACTCGCATAACTAGTTATGCGAACCTAGTTCGCATAAACTAGGCGTAACAGGTCAAAACTTTTCAAAACCTTTCAAAATCAGAATGTTGGTCTAATAAACCTTTATCTAATGAGTCTTTGCACTCAGATAGGTATAAACCACATTTTATCCGGTCTACGCTTAATCTAGCGAACCAAATCTATTCTTAAGTAGCAGGTCATGTCTAAGGAACTAACCTATGACTCGTATACATTCTAACAGATAACTAATTCTGTTCATTCTGGACTATAGAACCCCCCTAGATATTCAACTTGGGTTATTAATATTTTGACTTACGGCTTTTGCTAAATTAACTTAACTTATTTTGTTTTAAAACTTGGGGTATGACGAATACGCCACTTGGGGCGGGTATTATATAAATGAGCCCTGAGATCTGCTCATAAATATAAGAACTCGGTTTAATCCGTTTTACTTGATAACTGAAGGGGTTATTGGTACCGTGTTTGGGCGTCCCAACTCATGAACTATTATGGCCATACAGAATAGCATGCATGGGTAGGCATACCGACTGTAAGAGACGTTTAATCAACTTTGGTGTGTACCTTAATCATTATAACACTGAAAATGACCGGCTTTGATCTCTAGTTCCCATTGTATGACAAGTATGTAAATCTGGTGACAAGATAAAATCGCAAGAAATATTAAATGATTACCTACGGGTTTTCTCTATGTATAAAATTCTTTTTGAAAAACTATTTTCAAAATGAGTCAGTTAATTGTATTTACCAGTGAAAGCTGACGTATTTTCAAAAAATTGAACTGCATGTACCGAACCTTGATATTAGGTTGGGAATCCGGGACGGCCATGACAAAGGCTATGGAATTTGCAACCCTTAGCTTAAGGCCTATGATGTCTAAAGCTTTTTTTATTAGATCTCGCATGTGAGCTTGTAATTAACACTTGTATAAATTTATTTATATTCAAGGCTTTTATTGAATGAATATTTTTACTCCAGTACTTTCGCTGCATTATTAAATTGTGACACTGTTATCCAATCGTCACGTTTAAACCCTACCCATTTGGCCTACCGGAAATCGGGGTGTGACAGGTTAGTATCAGAGCTATAATTTGAGTGAATTAGATACTAGCATTTTGTGTCTAAACTCAAATATCACAAATACAGATTTCATAAGGCTATTCTGAGTTCTAGACTCGAATCTAAAGGTACTCCTCTCATTATATAGAGTTAAATGCCCGGATAGTCCCTGTGGTTTGACCTTTTTTTCACCTTTAGTCCCTAACTTTCTAAAATTACCTCTATAGTCCCCAACTTTTCAATTTTCGTTCCCGAATAGTCCCTGACGTGAATGAAGGTTAGTTTTATCAGTTAAGTTTGTCTAAAATGACTATAATGCCCTTGAGTAAAACAAAGTGAATTAATTAAATATTATATATAATAGCAGCCACATATCTCTCTACTCTCTCCCTCTCCTTTGAAAAACCATCACTACAACCACCATCACCTCCATCTCCACAACTGCCATCACCTCTCGGATGACACAATTTCAAACCTTCTTTCTTCGAGTCAGCAAACAGTATAGAACAACTTCAAACCTTCTTTTATCAACTATCTTAGATCTTAAAAATACCGATTCAGATCTAATCGACTTAACCTCGATGAATTTAAATTCAGTCACAATACAATTGTTGACTAACACCTAATGCTCAGATCTGAATCAGGTTTCGACAAAAAAACATCAACAACTCATATCTATCAGTAAACAACAGCAGATAATCACCATTTCATCATCATTTTTTCTACGTTTTCTATGATATTTCTTTGTAATTTTTATGTATAATGACCTTATAATCACCTGTAACCAAATCGGAATAACCAAATCAACACCGCAACGGTGGTGGTGGCGATGACACAATTGTCGTCTTTTGTCTTCTTCGGCGGTGGTGGCGGCGATGACACAATTGTCCTCTTCGTCTTCTCCGGCGGTGGTGGCGGCAATGTCAAAAAATACATAATACACTCATCTTCTTCACCCCGTGCTTCTCTAACATTGTGTTCCCGAGTTAAGTTAAGAAGAGAAAAGAAAGAATTCTCTCCTTTTCTTTTCTTTCTCTCTATTTCTTTCCAAATTGGAAAGATTAATTTTAAGTAAAAAATCTCTCATTTTCTCTTCTTTTCTCTCTTTTAATGAAACTCTGGAACATAACTAAAAATGATTTCTTTCCAAATCTTTTCTTTTCTCCCATTTAATGAAACTCAGGAACACAGCGTAAATTCCTAAAACAAGATGAAGATGAAGGGAAAAAGATAAAGATGGGTTGATGAAAGTGAAGGTAATTGGGGATGGGTTGGGGTAATAAAGGTGGGCTATAAAAATAATATTTATTTTACTGTTTTAATTTATTATATTTAATTAGTAAGGGTACTTTAGTCATCTCACAAATATGGATAAATTAAACTCTATCCACGCCAGGGACTATCCGGGAACGAAAATTGAAAAGTTGAGGACTATAGAGGTAATTTTAGAAAGTTAAGGACTAAATATGAAAAAAAAACCGAACCACAAGGACTATCCGGGCATTCAACTCCATTATATAATTATAGTTATCAATTTTATACATTTTCAGGAAGACGTCTCTCGAGATTCTCGAAGTTGGATATGTGACCTTAAAAAAGTAAAAGAAAACACTAGTGGAAGTTGGATATACTCATGACTTGGTTATGACTAACAATTTAGTTTTTTTTTTTTTTTTGGATTTGGATTATCTTAGACATGTGAGAGAACATGAGAGAAAATGTCCAAACTCAAAATGTGTTTTATGGAGTTATATAACTTTATTCTATTAAAACTGATTTTAAAGTAAAAATTGCTTTAAAGTAATCACACATTTACACTGATGGGTTTTATAATGATTTGTTTGCTTCTAGAAATTCTGCCCAAGCAAGAATTAAAAACCAAATATGGTTTTAGGAGTATGGTTGTGTATATAAAAACGCTACTTGGCCTTTATTATCACTATTACCACCACCGTCCACCACTACTTTTAATTTTGAGCATATTTTGTTTTTCGTTTATAGTTTTTAAAATATACCATTTTATAAAACTATAAGTATGTAGTTGTGACATTCTAATTTTTATGTACGTAGGCATAAATTTTACTTAAAATCGAATTGTGAATTGCATCGCACAAGCGATCGAAACACAAACGTAGATTCCATCAAAACACCGTATTTATTTTTATGGTTGCCTCGACGTGGCGGTATATAAAGTATAGTTAGTGTCGGTACGATAACACCACGTAACAAATTGAGCCGATACCAACCAAACAACATTAGTGTCAGTACCGGTATTCGTTTTTGTAGTTTTCGATCAATGTAAAATACGTGTCGATATCCTTTCAGACATATCTCTTCCGGTTCCTATATTGAACGGCGGTATCATACCGGTACCCAGGGGCGGACCTAGAGTGATAGAAGGGGTGACCTCCATTGCCCCTTGACGTTCCGACGGTAGTGTAAATTTTGGAAAAATTTAACGTTTTTTCGATTTCGTTACCTCTTTTTATTGAAACGTGTTACCCTTATGTGGATTTTCTAAATCCGCTAATGTAACAAACCAAACCGAAAACATAACAAACCGATCAAAAACCGTTGCGGAGCACTACAAATGCCAGCAATTTATAATTCAAAACCCCAACTCTCAAGTCACCGAGTTTCCTATTCAGTTGATCTTCATTATTTACACATTTGTTTTACAAGTTCTTCACCGGAACCGAACCCGTACCCAATTCACATCTAAAAAATCGGTAGCAGAAGCTGTAGGTTTCAAAAATGACCTTCAGTCAGAGTGAGGATTCGAGGAGGGAGATCGCAAGCTCAACTCTTGTTTTGACAGAGGAAATCAGGATAAAACTGCACTTCGGTGCCAATTGGGAAAACGAGCACTGTGGTTGTTGAAACCATCAATGTATAAATTAAATAATATGAGAATGTGATACAAAATGGTCCTATGGTCTAGTGGTTAGGACATTGGACTCTGAATCCAGTAACCCGAGTTCAAATCTCGGTAGGACCTTTTTTTTTCATATAAAATTTTATGACGGTATAATTACATTTAATAATGATACTTTTTATCAGGGATGAGCAAATGGTATCCGGTACCGGTATCGAATTTATCGAACCGGGTACATTTTTTGTACAGATTCGGTACCGACTTTTGATATTTTCGGTACCGGTATTTACCCGTTTTTACCCTCAAATACCGGTACTGTACCGGTACCGAACCGGGTATATTCAGTACCGGTCAATGTTTTAAAAACCGGTAAATATCGGCCGGTTATACCGGTATTACCGTTTCTAGATGTAAATCCGGTACGAAACACCCCGGTAAATAAGTGAAACGGCATAAGGTTTGTACTGGTGGTAAAATCCGGTATACCGGTTTGAAACGTAATACCGGTACCGGCCCAGCGTTATTTTAGTTTGGGTTGTTACTTATTATTATTATGTATGTTTCTTATCTTACGTAATTTTCATATATTATGATTATTCGTAACTAAAAGTTCTTATATAATATTCTATGAAACGAAAATAGTTTATGTATTCAACACTCAAATGGTAAACATATCGTACAATTTCATTTAAAAGAGATTATTGGAAAACTGAATGATTTTCGATTATCTTTTGGATTATTTTTATTATGGATTTACTTTTGGATCATCTTTTAATATGTAATAATCATTTTTTGATTAACTTTTGAGTTGATGTTTTAATTTATGAAATTGTAGAGTTAGTTAGTCAACCCGGTTGAACCGCTCGGTACAACCTGGTTCAACCGGTTGAACCATTTTTTAGCCTAGTCCGGTTTGATTTAAAAACCGGTTTTTTAAACATTGGTACCGGTACTTTCGGTTCCGGTACCGAGCTCATCCCTACTCTTTATTATTTTCAGAATACACTAGATATATTTAATAGACTTTATTATCTTTAGAATGCATTTCACTAGATATATTTAATATTGAGTTATCTCTATTGTTTATATAAATTTAATAGAAACTTTTTTTTGGGTAAAGGGTTACCCCGGTGAATCTATTGTAAACAACCACAGATAAGTACAAGTAGTGAGGATGGGTTCCACACTAGTTCATATACAGGACATGCCCCATATATGTAAGCCAACAAAACACAAAAGTACCTATGACATCACATCAACCTAGCCTACTATACATCATGAAAAGATATCTAGTAGACAAAACAATACATAACCAAAATCCTAATCCTCCATCATCAAAAATGAAGTTGCCACGAAACGACAGCCCCTTAACACGAACCAAAGACAATCTATCCATTGGATAACTTTGTGGAAGAGGTGTTTGCCCCTGCTCTTGAAGACGAAGGATATGTACCCGAAGTCATAACCTCATTGGTTTCATCATAGACAACCTCAATCTCTTCCTCATCTGAATCCTCATGAATATGTCTACCCCCTTTATTTCTCCATTGGATTGAGCCACCATTTCCCCCAACAAAATCAAGAGCAGAAAACGGATTATAAGTTTGAATTTTAGGAGATTTAATAGAAACTAGATAAAAAGGATAAGTGATTCATATGGAATCGGTTTAGCCTGTCCAGTCGACTCAATGAATATGATTAGTTTGATTAGTTGTTTAACGAAACAGTACTTAATGGCTTTGTCTATAAGAGGACTCGGGGTGGTCAGTGATAGCCCCCCATCACTCGTGAAACATAACAACACACCGCCACCGCCCATCCTTTTCAACGTGTCAATTTTAGAACGCGTGGTATTTTTGACGCGTGATGGTTTTCAAAATTCGAACGTTGGTTGTTACCGTTGGTTTGTTGACCGTTTATAATTAAAAAAAACCTTTAAACAAGTGATGACCATTTCCACTAAAATCCATCACTAGTGATGAAATAATGGTTGATGACATGACGGAACTTGATTAGAAGTTGTGAGTGAGTGATGAGTGAATTTTTGCTAAACCAATATAACAACTCATGAATGTCTCTAATTAATTGCACAGATAACTTGACTAAAAGTTAGATTACAAGATTATGAGGAATGTATTTTTTTTACAAAAAAAATCCCATCTCTCTTTCTTGACTATGTTAAAAAAACTGGGTATGCTATACATACAACATCTAGCGTCATCATAAAGGGTCGTGTGGTGAAAAAATGGTCATGCGAGCCGTACGCCTTTGTCAATGTCGTGCATCATCACATCAATCAATCTGTGTCATTATACCATATCATACGACTCAGATGATTTGAACGAACACCAACTCATACAGCTCGTATAAACATAATGGCATGTATGATGAGTTAGTGGAACACATCATATGACCTTGTATGACCATTTTCGCCTATGATACAAGTCTACAACTCATATGACATCAATGGCGTTGTGGCACCTATTAGCGCCGGGTGAGCTACGTAGGCAGCCAGGTGGCTCGCGAGCACCACATCAGGGTGCTGATTGGACTACCCGTTGTGGCTCGCTTCACAACCCGGATTCATCCTCTAATATTGCGACACATAACGATGACTAGACGCCGCCTCAGCCCCTTGCCTACTCGTGCCTCCGCACACTTGAGCATGTTGTGGTTAATCTCTACTCGCCCAAGCTACCACATCCTCAAACACTCCCAAAACAGCGCACTCGCCCAGGCGACCATGCTCACCCCAGCGCTCACCGTTCATGTGTGGGCAAGTAGTATATTTCTTCAGCCGCATTTGAACGAACACCTAGAGTGCAACCAATGAACACCACTCAAGCCGACAACAAGATCATCCATGTCCATATCTCGACTGAATTTCAGGCTTCAAAATCTTAATAGCAACCCCATCCACCCGGTGAATCTCCGATTCCAAAGTTCACACGTCAAATTCAAACTTGCAACCACTCGTTTGCACAGTTCAACTTCGGCGTCTCTAACCCAACCTTTAGTTCCAGAAGACAAAATTAGGGCTACAAAGCATAATCTATCACCAAATATTAATATATTGTTTGATTTCCTACCTGGAAGAAGTTGGTGGGACTTAGGGGAAGAAGATGAAGCTGATATGGTTAAAACAAACAATCCGGTCACTGTTTGGTATGTTCTCCAACGAATTTGGAGACTGGTGGCTGATGATAAACTGGTTATATACATTGGATTGTGTTCTTTAACTGTTGCAGCGGTATGCTTGTTTGTATATTGACTGTTATTGGATTTCGCATTGTATATTTAAGGTAGTGTTCGTTTCGTGATATGTAATGGAATTGGAAATGGAAATGGAAATGGAATTTGAACTGGATTTTAAAGAATTCCTTTGAAATTTGAAAATGTGTTTGGTTGGTATAATTATCATGGGAATTGGAATGTAAAATATGTAAAATGAGATGACTATCTTGAAATCCCATAATGTGTTTGGTTGGCATAATTTCAAGGGATTTAGATTCAAATCCTTGTTGAAACGAACAACATGAGGAATTGAATCTACATTCCAATTCCATCCTGAATCCATTCCATTATGTGAAACGAACACTACCAGTTTTTTTATTGTGAAATTTGTTAGAATTCTAGGGTTTATGGGTAGTTGAGTATGATTTTGGGATTAAGTTGTTTGAAGAAATGAATTTGTTTGCTATTAGTTATTGGTTTTTATGTGTAGGTTTCAGAGATATGTATACCGAATTTGTTGGCGGCTTCTGTATTTGCGGCGCAAAATGGGGAGTCGTTGGTGTTGTACAGAAATTTAAAGATCTTGACGTTTCTATGTTTTGCTTCAGGAATATGCAGGTTAGAATGCACACTAGGATTTCTATGTGAGGTGTGCATGAAAATACAAGGTTGTCACATGTCTAATACTAGAGATAAAGACATGCAACGTTAGTATTTATTCACCAAAATGACTGACCTGCTACTGCATTGTTCATTATGTACATTATATTTTATTAATGTCACGAGGAATTGATGATATATTATGTATATAACCGTTTTATAACCATAATTAAAAGTCTTTGAAGAATCGGAGTGTTGATGGAAGACTCTGATTCCTCTAGCCTGTGTAAATATCACTATATATGTGTTGTTTTGCCTTTGAAGTTCTAGCTACTAACTGAGATTGATTCTTTTGGATCGCAGTGGACTGCGAAGTGGTTGTTTTGGAATTGCAAACATGGTTCTGGTGAGTGAGTTATCTTGGAAGTTGGAAGATGATGCGCTTTGTTCCTAATTTTAACCTTTGGGTTATTCCTTGGTTTAAAAAAGCGCGAAGCGCTCCGAAGCGTTTTGGTTCCAAAAGCTTTAAGCGAAGCTTCAAGCGCGAAGCGAGAGCTTCACGTATACGAAGCGCTCAAAATTAAAAAAATAAAAAATAAATATTGTACACATCAATATGACCTATTCTACTTGTTAATCAATAACAAACACAAAAACATGATTAAAAAACACACTTAACACATAAAAAACATAATTAAAACATAAATTAAAGTCGAAACACACTTAGGGTAAAGAAACAGGCCTCATTTAACCCTATTTAAAGACTGTTGGGCTTAAAAAATGGCCCAAATGTGACCTGATTGGGCTGAAGCGTCGCTTCAAACCATCATCGCTTCGCGCTTAAAGCTTGCTTCACAGCGCTTCACGTAATGTAACGCTTCAGACAAAAAAAAGCGATGTTTCCAGCGCTTCACGCTTAAAGCTCGCTTTAAGCGCGCTTTTTTAAACACAGGGTTATTCCCCCTTCATTAGTTAGTATATGTTTTAACAAGTGACTCTCTAAAGCGTCTTCCGCTATTTGTATGTGGGTTTTGCCAACAAGTTAATTTTAATCGGGTTTTTATACTGATAACTAAATTCAGCATGTTTGCATTTAGGTGATCTGTGTAACTGATGATTAATCATTAATCTTGTTATAAATAAAATTTTATCCCAAGGAAGTAGTATATGGTCTTTAGTTTGTTGGCTGCAAATGCTTGCCCACTAATTGACTATATGATCTCACAGCTCAAGCGTCTAAGGAAAACTTTATACACAAATCTATTATTACAGGTGCTTTCTGCTTCTTCGCAACCATATACACCATGTCCTAGATTTACAATAGTGTGTTACGTATTTACACACGTTTACGTAAGGGGTCCTTATTTTTTCAGGATGTATCCTTCTTTGATAGAGTACCGGTTGGAAATTTGACCAGCAGGCTGGGGGCAGATTGTCAAAAATTGTCACATATAATTTCAAACAATTTGCATTTGATAGTACGGAACACTCTTCAGGTTGAAACTCTTGTCCAGATCCATATTCCCACTTAGTAGCCTCATTTAACTTTTATCCACACATTCTAATTTGTAAGCAAACTCTCAGGGAACAGGAGCACTAATTAATCTGCTGACATTAAGTTGGCCTCTTGCGTTGTCATCTTGCTTTATATGCATTCTTCTGTGTATGATCTTTCTGGTTTATGGATGGTTAGTACCCGAAGTTTTTTTTATAAATTAAAAAAAAACTACAACGAGTCATCTAGATGACATGACTGGTGATATCGTTATATGATTGATCTTTTCTGTCTGAAAGGTACCAGAAGAAAGCAGCAAAGCTTATTCAAGATTCAACTGCTCATGCCAATGAAGTAAAGACTAACCTACTGTTTACAGTTTTCCCCAAGCATTTAAAAACTGTGGGCCTTTCTGTTGACTAATCTGACATGACCATACTTTGTCTCTTACTCAAAAATTCAGGTTTCTCAAGAGGCTCTTTCTTTGGTTAGAACGATCCGGGTTAAGGGAACGGAAACAAAAGAACATGAAAGGCAATTACATTTACTCAGAAATATTTATTCACTCTTCAAAGTTACTGTATCGTTAGTTTGGATTTTGGAATTAGAAAAAAATCTTGTTTTTGTTTCTTTTAACTTTGGTACATTACAGTCATGATACATTAACGCCATAAAAGTTGTCACACATGAATGTTAATAACCTAATGTATACTCAATGCTTCTAGATACAAGCAATGGCTGGACAAACTGGCTTTTGTAAGTACAAGAGAAAGTGTTGCGTACGGGCTATGGAATTTTAGTTTCAGCACTCTCTACCGTTTAACACAGGTTTACTGAAGCCTTGTGAAAGCCCTTCTTTATTAAATATATGTTGACCAGTTTTTATGACTCACTAATTTTCTCTCCACCTATTTTTTTAGGTTGTTGCTATTATATTGGGAGGAATGTCCATCTTGGCTGGTCATGCGTCCGCTGAGCAACTTACCAAGTATGTATTGTACTGTGAGTGGTTAATATATGCAGCATGGAGATTGGCAGACAATTTTTCATCATTACTTCAGTGTGTTGGAGCAAGTGAAAAGGTCTTTCAGCTAATTGATGTCTTGCCTAGCCATCAATTTTCAGCAAAAGGCATGGACACTGTTATGTTCTTTCATTCATGTTTCCCTTCTTTAAGGACTGGATCGTTATAAATCAATTTTTTTTTTAATTTTCGCTGTCATCTTGGTGATGCAAAGAGCCCCTCTCTTCTACTGGTACATTCTGGTGCAAGGAGCTCATTGTTTCATTTTATGTCTTCGTTCAGGACCACCTCAGTTGAGTATCTATCTGAATGGTAGTTTCCAAAGGATAACCTGTTGTTGATTAAACACTGGCAAATTGGGTGGGTCGTACGGGTTGTGTAACGGGTCAAAGTGGGTTGGTGTAAAATGTGTAACTTTATAGGGTCAGTCAAGACTAGTTTGATTGACCTGCCAGCCCATTATCGATAAGATTTAACACTTTAATCACTCATTTCCACATTGATGTTTTGAATTATCTCCCACTTGAGTATAAGTAACTCCTAAGCCATATATATTGTTAGTATTGATGTAGGAATGAGAGAAAAGCCTTCAAGTTGGAAGTTTCATGTATTTGAGATCTACTGCATGGCAAAAACTCTTCTTGTTTGCTTATGCTCTAATTGGCATTTTTATTCGGTACAGGAGTGAAGTTGCAGAAGCTAAGGGCGCAATTCGAGTTCATAAATGTGTCATTTCACTACCCTTCACGAACAAAGGTGCTTTCATTTACTATTAAAATTTAGAGTAGATTTATAAACTGCACTGCTTTAGTTTGCTACTGGTGTTCCACTTTATAATGCAGGTTACTACGATTCTTAAGTTTAGTCTTTTAAAGAATGTACTGCTTTAGTTTGCTACTGGTGTTCCACTTTCTAATGCATGTTACTACGATTCTTAAGTTTAGTCTTTTAAAGAAGGCTCCTTAATCATAGTTGTGTTCTCTTTTCAAATCGACCCATTATCATATAAATGGTGTGAAATTCTCACTCTGCTAAATTGGCATTTTTGACAAAAACTTTGCCAAGGTCATCACATGATTGTAGTTTGCCTGTTTCACACAAATTTGACCTATTTGAAGATCTACTTCACTTCTCTATGTGTTGATATCTTAATGGCTTACACTGTTCGCATATTTCCTTCTTTATTTGTGGTTTAAAGGAAACCACTGACTCATATGTCCATCCCTACAGACGCCCGCTCTAGACCAAGTCAACATCTCTATACAACCAAATGAAGTGCTGGCAGTTGTAAGAACTAAGAACTTTGATTCTCATACATTTTCCCCTTTTGAATGATGCTGTAGTAACCACATTGCGTTTTCCCTTCAGGTTGGTCTAAGTGGTAGTGGGAAAAGCACGTTAGTTCATCTCTTACTTGGTCTGTATGAGCCAACACAGGGGCAGGTACACGGCCATTCTAATTTTGTTTTCGTTACCTAAAGAGGCAATTCGATCCACTTATGTTGAAATGGATTTGTGATACTTGATTACAGATACTAATTGATGGTCATCCACTCAAGGACTTGGACATGAGATGGTTGAGAGAGAATATTGGATATGTTGGACAGGTTTGGAAAGTGTCTGTTTGTGGTAAATATTTTTGATACATAAACAGAAAATTGTATGTTATTGATATTGCAGGAACCACATCTATTTAGGATGGACATAAAGTCAAACATAAGTTATGGATGTTCAAGGAAGTTGAAGCAAGAAGATGTGGAATGGGCTGCAAAACAAGCTCGTGCTCATGAATTCATTTGCTCTCTTCCTGATGCATATGAAACCCTTGTTGATGACGAGCTTCTAAGTGGTGGCCAGAAGCAAAGAATTGCAATTGCTAGGGCCATTGTTAGGGATCCTGTTATGTTGATCCTTGATGAACCCACTAGTGCTCTGGATGCTGAAACAGAATACTACATTCAGGTTTAAGCTTTTGATATCTTTATTATTTAATTACTTAGGTATCTTTTTCTTAGAGCATCCGAAATGTGCTTAGGAGTTCACTTTTGTTTATCTTTTTAGTTGGTTTTCTTGCATCAACTCTTTTTCTAATCGGTCTATCCAAACACTCAAAACTGACATAGGAATTGATGATGAGATTAAAGAATGAGGAGAAGGCGATCCTTTTTATAGCACACAGGTAGGTATGTTTTACTGTTGTTTTTACATAAGACATGAGATGTGTGGTTTAATAGTGAACCCATTCACAGGCTATCAACAGCAAGAGCTGCAGACAGAATCGTGGTCATGGATCAAGGCCGAGTTGCGGAGGTATCGTTTTTGTTCTGTTAATAAGCTGGGTTGGTCCGTAAGCAGGGGTGTTCACGACTCTTTTGACATAATTCTGGGTCAAACTGCTAATTACGATGTTGGAAAACGATAACCCAAGCCGTTCGGGTTGGGTGGGTCTACCAAACCGATCGGTTTTAGCGGTTTAACTGTTCGGTGTGAACATGGCGGTAACTTAGTAGTTACTGAGCTAAGTTACAGTAGCAACTTACCACTAATGACGTAATTAATTCCCGCTGGTAACTAAATGATGACAAATATGTCCCTACTTACTTACTATTAAGCTTACTTGCCATTGTTAATCTAAGTGATCAGTAGACCGTAGCAACTGGCTACTAATAATCACTATTTTATTTGCCATTTTCTCATGCAACTTTTAGCCAGCCAGCCCCCCTTGGACTGTCCCGATATGTTACTTGGTGCCGGATCCCATTTGATTAAGTATTATGCCTGGTATACTAAAATGCCTTGTAATTTGAAGTTTGCTTCATGATTGTGCAGATGGGTGATCACGAGACGCTTTTGAGTCAAAACGGTTTATACGCGCGATTATATCGCCTTCAAAACAACAATTGCCTTTAGATCAGCCGTATGATTGAATCCAGAACAGCTTCAAACATGTAAGTGTACATATATATATACGTTGTCTTATTAATTAAACAAACAAACATCATGATGATGACTAGCTAGTAGTGGAGGGAGGGAGTAACATGAATAATCTAAAGTTACTCAAGAGCCTGTGTGGAGAAATCATGAGGCTGAGGAACCTGTTGGTGCGGCAGAGGCCGAGGTTCTTTTTCCGGTTTCTTAACCTTGGTGCGTCTTCATTTGAATATGGATTGGCAGATCCAGATCGGATTTACTCCTTGGCATCATCTTCTACGTGGATACCTTTGTTTTGGAATATGGTTTCATCGACGTGGACTTTAGCTTTGAGCTCTTGCCATGGAAGGTCTTTGGGATAGCTGTAGTCTTTGTCTTCCATTGTTTACTCTGGATAGGGTTTTCCAGTGAGGCTTGACTTGTCTTCGCGGGTTAAATTTGGGTTTCTTCCTGTTGAAACGTGCCACAATTTTGGAGGCGTGTTTTCCTTACATGAAGCCACGCCATCTTGTACATGCATTCAATCTTATTCAAATATATTATACCATATTTTTTTAATAGGTAGAGGATCCTGTAAAAAGTGCTCAAAGTGTGAGAAGTGTATTATAACACTATATATAATACTATATAACATCATATAAACACCGTATAACAATATGTAACACCATATAACACTATGTAACACTATATATCATTATATAACAAATATAACACTATAGGTTGTCTGATAGCATGTCTATGATAGATGTATAGTGTTATATTTGTTATATAATGTTACATAGTGTTATATGGTGTTACATATTGTTATACGGTGTTTATATGGTGTTATATAGTATTATATATAGTGTTATAATACACTTCTCACACTTTAGGCCCTTTTTACGCTATCCTTACCCTTTTTAATATATTAAATAATATTTATATTTTGTTTCTTTTAAAGGAAATTATTAGTTATTTTTAATACCTCCATATTCCTACGTGGTAGAGGTAAGGCTGTCTATATCTTATCCTTCTCAAACTCTACCTTAACTTTGTTATTGGTGGGATTTACATAATGACGGTGATGATTTTCCATCATTAAATTCACAATGTCCTTTCATTAATAATAACGATATCAATCACACTACCTTCCCAGACGTGATTTAACTCTATAAGTACTTGTGAATCTAATCCATCCTTCCGTCATCCAAATTCACATTCATATTTGCTAAACTTATATACAAAATATTACAACTAACAAAGTTTGCAATCGTTGAACATCATCATCACTATAATTTTGATATCAAATATCAATATCATCTCTGATAATCGAACAAAATAGTATCCTTCAAAAAATCATAATCACCAGCTAGAAAATTAGCAGTGATTCGACTCATTCGTGGACCAATTTCAAACCTAAAACATTGACAAATTAGCATATTTAATCAGCTCGTAACACAAATTCCTAAGTATGAATACTTCAATGTCAGAGATTAATTGTATAAATACTTCAATTTCATAGAGATTAAACAGATTACGAACTAGTAACAGTACTTTTGCTATCATAATTCACGTAAAAGAACAAATTCTTCAATATTATTAGCCCTGAAAATTGCATCCCCTAAATTCTAGGGTTCAATAATGAGCAACCAGAGACATACATACATTTAACACACAGATTCCAGTTTGTAATCAAGTTTGACGGCTACCACAGCAAGTGGAAAACGTATCGTATAGAGGGTGTCCAAACAATTTTGAGGAGTGTTTAAATACCATCATCCTTAAATAATGTTAAAGGATCTTTATTATCATTGAGTATCAATAATTCAAATTATAAACCATTTATACTCTTTTTTTTTATATAATTTCGCTTAATTAGTTCATCGACAAAATGCACTTTACATCAATATCGCAGGTAAGCGAGCAACAAGCTGCGCCGTTACCCCTTTCTGGATAGCAAACCCTAGCCTATTAAAAACAAACCCCTGCCCCCTGTTGATGAGCCACTGCTGTGGACAACCTGTTGGACCCTAGTCAGCAAACGGATAGCTTCTGGAGCCAAAGATCCAAAGGTGTCGAAGGCGAAGGGGACAAATGCATGTTGGTTATCAGCACATGCTTTAGCGTGTTTGCCCACCTTTTTAGATTCTGCTTTCTTTACCGCTTGTCCTGCTACAAACCCATTTTCCCTTAACTCAGCTAAGGGAGAGACTCCTGTGAGACTCCCTTAACAAGCATGTTTCCCTACCGCCCAGCCAAAGACGAGCAGGTCCGCTATAACATGCATACATGTTAAGAGCATACATTTTGAGAGTTCTCTTCATTCTCCTCTTTCTAAATCGTAGATAACCATAATTAGGACCCGGAGGACGCTAGGCGGCCATCCATTATGGCCGATGTTGGGTGGAGCCTTCATGGCCTTATGGAGGAGCCTTCATGGCCATATGGAGGAGGTGTAAATGGTGAAGGACGAACGACGAACATGTCCAGGAATGTACAACAGATAAGGATCACGCCCAACCCAATCTATCGGGCTGGTTAGATCATGGATTGGGCCTCGTTTTCTTCAACACAATTTATTACCTGTTTTGGGCCTTTTGTCTGTTGTTCACAATGTTAAACTCACGTTTTAAGAGATCTCACTTGATTAATGTTTGGTTAGATGCAATTAGAGAAATAAGCAACATTAAACCAAAATCATTAGAACTGCCCGCATTCAAATTTCAAAATGGAATTTGTTCATAAAGGTTTACTACCAAATTCAAACAAAAAAAAACATCCACAAACACATATTTAAGTTTAACACACCAAAAAGTCAGACAAAAAATTCAACCTTCTTAACCATAAATTGCAAGCTCCAATCAGTTACGATTCCCAGACATCAAAACCCTCCCAATCTCAAAACTCAAGAACGCATCAATAGCCGCATACTGCACCTGCGCCGGAGTAAGATACCGACTATCCCATCTGCTCATCGTAACACTTTTCGGCTTCTCAACATGTTTTCCAAGTATCTGTTCCGCCAAAATCTTAATCCCTGCATTCTTAAACTCACTCACACCATACACATTCGCAGCCACATTCCTCAAATCCGCCCACCTGGCAACCGACAGACCATAATTCCTCGTAAGTTTCTCCACATCATTATCAATTCCAACTCCAACAAACGTATAGCAAGGGTTAGCAAGGAAGTTAATGAGTGATTGTGGGATTGCTGGGGACATGAGGATTTGAAAAATGAGGCAATGGTTTCCCACGCACAGTTGGAGCGTGGCGACCGGGTTTTGAAGGTTTGGGATTTGGTTGGGACGCCACTCGACGTCGAGGCCGACGATGAGGGAGTGGAGATGGTGACGTTGGATTGTGGAGATCCATGTGTCGACGTAGGATGGTGTGGCGGTGACTAGGGTTTCGATGGTGTGGTTGAAGAATGTGAGGTGATACACGTCGTGGGTGTTATCGGAGTGGGTGTGAAAGAAGTGGGTGATCGGCGACGCCATTGTTGTGGTTTCTTCTGTTTAGGGTTTTGATTTTGAAGAATGGAATGTGCGTAGAATATGAGAAGAAACCGCCGTTTATAGGATGGTGTGGCGGTTACAAAAGCGTATATCACGGATAGGGGTTTATAAATCATTAAACTTTCCATATAGATTTATAAATCGATGACGGCATATATATGTATGTATTTTTTTTTTAACGTCAAACAGAATCAATCACGAGTATTTTTGGGGCACCCACTGGACAAACGGATTACTTCGAGACTAACCCGAGTTCACCACCAATACCCACCCGTCCGTAGCACGACAGTGAAATTATCGGTAAAATCCATTTGGCTCAAGGATCCAACTCAGGTTTTCCTGGGTCTCATATTATTGTCCATCAGTGCCTCATTCTACACATATGGTAAAAAAAAATTAGGGTCTTTAATTTACATTACCAAAATTGAAAATAAAAAACCCACGATTTTTTTTGAGTAAATTACAAGTTTTGTCCTTTATGTTTGTCCCAAATTTCAGGCGCTGTCCTTTACCTTTAAAATTGACGAGTTTTGTCCTTAATGTTTCAAAATCCTGCATGTTATGTCCTTTAGGTCCAACCCAGTTAGATTTTTTTGTTAAAGTTGGTCATGTGCCATGCACATGAGGGCACTTTTGTCATTTTACTTACCCAAGGACTATTGTGTAAAACAATTTATATTAAGGGACTAATGTGTAAAAACCATTTATATATAAAAAACCCATTTACATCTCTTCCCTCACTCTATCTCTCTTCACCTGTCATCACCACCGTATGCTGCCACCACCACTATATGCCACCGCCACCACCGCCTTCATGTACACCACCATATGCTGCCACCACCGCCATCTTCACCACCACCACCATATTCTAACCTTCAAAATCTGTTTTGTATCAATTTAAACATGTTTACAATAATCAATGAGTATCCTTAAGACCTAAACTGCCGGAGCACATAGACACTGTGGTTGTTTAATCGACACTGTAATTTCAACAAAACCAACATACTACCACCACCATCAACCCGCCACCGTCTCCGACATCACCGCCCCCACCGGAACCCTAACCCCAACCTTGCAAACAACCCAAATCAACAACCACCACCGTTAAACTCACCACCCCCATCCACCATCACAAAAACTAAAATAAAGGAGGATTGTTCTCGGAATCAAAACTAAGATCTTACCAGTTTCGAGAATTCCGGCGAAGCATGTATTTTCTTGTGAGGTCCGAAGATAACACGCAGAGAATTCCGGCGAAGTAGTCTCCGGCCACCACCACTTGCCATCGCCTAACTCCACCTCAACTGGACCACTGCCCGCCGCACCCATCGCCGCCTCTAACCCACCTCAACCGTACACCTACCACCGCTAAACCCACCATCAGCATCGCACCAACCACCGTACACGTCCCACCACCGCTATACCCGTCATCACCATCGCACCCACCACCGCTAAACCTAATATCTTTTTGCTGCAATTTGATCTTGTTTGGGTAATTAGGGCTTAGAACAGATTAGGGGTTGATCTTTTGTTTCTTATCAGAACAAATTACATGGGTAATAATTCTAGAGAGAGGGCAGGGAGCGTTTTGTAGAGAGAGAGGAGAGAGAGAGGGAGTTAGAGAGAGAGAAAGAATGCAGGAATGAAGTTTTATTTTATATCTTTATTTTTTTTTTATCTTTACACAACTACACCTTTATTATAAGTTAGAGTTAAATGCTTGGTTGGTCCCTGGGGTTTGCAAAAATTGCAAACTTGGTCCCAATGCTTTACTAATTACACTCGTGGTCCCGGAACTTGTCAAAAGTGCACTCGCTTAGTCCCTAGCCCTAACTGAAGTTAAATTTCTCAGTTAAGTCAATGTTAAATGACCAAAATACCCTTGCTTATTAACTCTCTTCTTCACTGTGAGACTGAGTTCATTTTTTTTTAAAACACACCACAACCTGCATCATCTTCATCACCTGCATCATCTTCCCAACCACCACCGCCATCAATCCCCACCACCACCATCAAAAAACGGATAACATAATTTGAGTGAGATATCACCCCCACCATAAACCACCGATCTCCACTACTTCAGCGGATGCACTGCCTCCCTTAACCTTAACTCCTGCCACTGTTCGACCCTACAACTCCACCGCCAATCCGTCGTTCACCGTAATAGATCACCACTTTAACCCACCACCTACCTGCGACCACCCTATTCTAAAACCCTAACCGAGCCATACAACACTTGACCCAAATTCTAATCAATCCGGGTCGGATCAGAAAAACAGAGTGTATATGAAGATTTGGGTAATTTAAACAAATTCAAAAGATCCGATAGTGTAACTGTAACCCACCACCTCCACCGTCCGCACCCACCACACCTGCCACCACCATTAGCAGACAAAGAACACGACAACGTCCCCAAATCCGCACACCACTGCACAACCCCCAAATCTGTACGCCACTACAACACCCCCAAATCCGCCGGTGACACAATTTTCACCAAAAACTCACAAATCACAACCCTAATTCAACAATTTCCAGAAATTATAAGCAAAAATGAAGAATAGAGCAGATCCGAACAACCAGACCACCACATCCTAAAACAAGTCGCCGCCGTCACCCGATGGCTTCACCACCATCCCATCATCCCTGAACCACCACCGTCATGACACCCCCGGAAAAACCCTAAACCGTCGCCGCTATTTGCCACAACCACCTCCACCGCTAACTGATCTGACTGTATTCGTGTATGGCTGCTCTGATGATGGTGGTGGTGTATGGTTGCAGGTGAGGAGGTGTTGCATAGTGGTGGTGGTGGTGTATGATGGTTATGGTGATTCTCGGTGGTTGTTTTCTTTATAGAGAGATAGAGAGACTCAGAGTCTTTGTAAAAACTGGTGGTGGGTTAGAGAGAGAACCTGGGGGAGAAATAATGATGGTGATGAAGATGATGCAGATTATAAAGAGAGATAATAAGCAAGGGTATTTTGGTAATTTAACATGAACTTAACTGAGAAATTTAACTTCAGTTAGGGCTAGGGACCAAGCGAGTGCACTTTTGACAAGTTCCGGGACCACGAGTGTAATTAGTAAAGCATTGGGACCAAGTTTGCAATTTTTGCAAACCACAGGGACCAACCAAGCATTTAACTCTATAAGTTATTTACAAAATAATCCCTAGGGAGGCAAAATGACAAAAGTGCCCTCATGTGCATGGCACATGACCAACTTTAACAAAAAAATCTAACTGGGTTTGGCCTAAAGGACATAACATGCAGGATTTTGAAACATTAAGGACAAAACTCGTCAATTTTAAAGGTAAAGGACAACGTCTGAAATTTGGGACAAACATAAAGGACAAAACTTGTAATTTACTCTTTTTTTTTCTTCAACAGAGAGATCCAATATCTAAACCAGACATTTCAATTTCTATCGTCAAAAAACCAAAAAGGCAACAGTAACACTCCATCATCACGACATGAAAATTTCAGTGACCATGCCATACGCATGTTTGTTGGATAAACCCACTATTCAACTGAATTTGAGTTTCAACATTTACTAGTTTGATTTCCGCGGGTCTTTGGTTATTATAGGTCTCGTTCATTACAATACCAGTACGATACTGGCACTCGGTATAGCAATCGATACATTTTTTACATCGATTGAAAACCCAACTATATATGACTCGTTCGAATACCAGTGTTGTTTGGTCGGTAAATGTTCGGTTTGTGAAGATAAAAGAAATCAACTACATATGACCCGTTCGAGTAGACCTTTTATCAAAACGTACACAATGATAGGCACACATGATAACGTTAATAATCACGATGGTTTAACATCATTGAGCGAAGTTTCATCATCATTGAGCTCACCAACAGGCTAATCTCAACATCATCAACACCTAACAATCCAGCAATAACACCAACAACAGACAACAATCTTTCTCTCCAATTAGTGAAGTGTCAACATCGAGCCAATCAACAGCCCATAATCACGATGGTTTAACAACCACAATCATCTTTAAAACAACAATCATATGAAACCCCTAAAGGGTTAACTGAAAGGTAATGACAATAGGAACCAACAACTCCCAGATGAATATAACCTCATCGTCATCGGTGACCAACAGATCTAAAAAACCCAAATTTGAAAACCTTAAAATATCAACAAAAAAAGGGAATAGAGAAAGAAACCAACCAACAATCACAAACCAGCCGCAAACGAATATAAAAACAGTAAATACAGCCAACCAGAGAGCAACAGAGAGAAACATATTCCAGAGATGTTCGGAAACGACAGGCCAAGCCGGCTTCGCCAGGAACGGCATGCCAACCGGCAATCGTTTCCTGAGAGTTAGGGTTTCTCTCTCTAACTCTGGATACAGCAAAAAGAAGCGCTAATCGCCGGAAATAATAAACGGAGCCCCAATCAGCGCTGTAAAGGACGGAGGTAGGGCGGACGTGGATGAGGATGACGGCGTCTCCCGGGCGGAGGTACTGGTTAACGGCCCATTTGACGGCGAAGGCGCTCTCGTCGGAGATTAAGTCATGGTAGAGAAAATATCTGGGTTGTCTGAGGGTTTTGAGATGAAACTGGGTGAGAGAGGGAGAGGATAAAATGAATTCACGCCGTTACCGTGAAATCACTGTTGTTCGGTTATGTTTCAAATTGATACATATATATGAATTAGCTGGTTTGTGAATGATTGGAGGTAAGTACTCACTATACTTGCATCAATATATAATCTATACTATCTATAAAAGGAGCTTAACTGCTGACCTCACTTTGCTTATGTGTCAGCCTCTCAGCCATGCCACATAGGATGCCACATAGGATATGCTTATGTCATTCCGCTTATGTCATAAATCCCATTTATTTATTTAAAAAAATCATTTCCTTTAGTTAATAATAATAATAATGATGGTTTTGGAGCCATTTTCAAAATTCAAATCATAATTTCAATCCCTCTTTCCCTCAAATATACTTCTGGCTCCATTTTCTAATTTCAATCTCTCTCTCTCAATTCCAGAGTTCTTTCAAAATTCATCTAGGGTTTTTGCATCGACATTTAGATCAACATTTCTGAGTTACAAAAAAGATTTATAACTTTACAAAAACAGATTTATAACTTCAATCAATGGCGATTGATGTTTGTTCAGTGAAGCTTGGGCATCGATGAAGCCGGTCACGGCCCTGTTTTAGGTTTTCTTCTTTTCTTATCTATTTCACTAATCACACAATACGATATTTGATTGCTAATATCAGTTTTATTCTACTGATTTTCATTTCAGGTCCCATGGTTTATCGATGTATTGTCCGGTTTCCTACAAGAAAACTCTCTCAACTTTGGAATTTGCTGGTTAGTGTTTTCTGCTTTACATTATGAACCCTAAATCTGGTTGTTATATCTATTTGTATGAACTAGAAATTATTAAAGTTTGAAGTTTGATATTGTTACAGAACTTGTATTCTTGTGAAATTTCATGACCTAGAAATTATTATTAAAGTTTGAAATTTGATGAGATTGTTTGGTATTCTTGTGAAATTTCATGACCTAGAAATTATTATCCATATGGTTGCATCAATAGCCCCATCAATTTCATTCCATTCGTTGTTGATTTCATTCTGATTTTGCTTCTAGGGTTTGTGTTCTTGATCATAACATATGTTTGTAGAAATTTAGGAATTTGGAGTTTCTGTGATATGGGTTTTGCTTGAATTTGAGTTAAGATTGTGGGGTATTCAGTCAAACCTAAAAAAGATTTGATCTTGGCTGTTTCGTTGATTAGGTCAATGTTTTGTTCATGATTATTATTTTGATGGTGTATGATATTATTTGAAGATGAACGAATTGTTTATAGTATCAATTTAAGGTTACGAGAGTTACTGCAGTATATTAGTTGATATGATTTTGTTTTATAATTTCGATTGATTGATGCTGAATTTAGTGTGAGGTGTGAATTATACAGTTTAGTAGTCCGATTCGGTTTTGTTTCATGAGGTTATGGGAAGTATGTTGTTTTTCGGATTTTGTTTCTTAGAAATTGTAGCTTTAAAACAAGTGAATTGTTTTCTTAATGTTGAAAGCTACTACAATTATGCTGTGATGAGATTTGTTGTATTCTAGGCGTCTAACTGGTTAATTTTTCAGTAGTAGAAATGTGTTCCAAATGTACACCAAGACAGAGATAGGTCCAAGAATAAAAAAGCATGTGCCGAGAAGGCATAGGGGTAGAAATTTTGATCTCAGCCATAGAAGATATGTTAAGCCGAACAGTGAAAGTGCAAGGGATTCAAGGCGTGAACTTCTTTCATGGTACTTACGTAGATCCCAAAGTTTTATTTATGTTGCTCATACTGTCATATATCTGTTTTAAAGGTGGCAAATTTGACATGTTTGCTTATGAATTAGTCCATTTGGGTTGGATTTTATCTTTATAGGTGAATGAGTCCCGACCCGCTTATTTTGTCACCTCTAAGTTGTTTATTTGATGTAAATTAAAATATGTAAAAGCAATTGTATGATGTTTCAATTTGATTGCTTGTATAGGGTGGAAACCGAGTCTTTGGGGTGGTTATCAGCCAAATATTGTTCAGTAAGGTTGGAAATAAAATTTGAAAAGAGCATTTAACTTTTTCTAATAAAAAAGGATTTAGGAGGTTTTAAAAAAGAGCATTTACAAGTCTTCTAAATGTAAATACTACTGTTATGACAGTTAATTTAGGAGCTTTCAACTTTGATACAGGCTAATTTAATCCAAATTTGTTGTTTTCGACTGCATATTACTGAACAAATCTATACCAAGAAAAAGTGGAGAAGGTATGACAGTTGTACGTATCATCTCATTTTAGCTCATTTAATCAATTGTTATATTTAAACCAACCTCACACTCTACTCTATTTGTCTTATATTGATTTTAGGTTGAATGAATGAGTCTAGGGGTGAGCTTTTTGTGGTTCCAACCGGCGAGAACCTTTGATTTAGTGATGAAAGGGGGAGAATTGAAAATGCTGGTGGGGTTGTCATGTGGGCAGGTAATTTTGGTTTTCTGTAAATGAATTGTGCCTTTTGTTATGTTCTTTTTATTGACTGAAAAGATAGAAAAAATTAAACCTTTTGTTTTTTTTATGATAAATCTTGGTGTTTGACCATCGTGTTAATAGAATTGGTGATTTTAGATCTTCTTATCATAAATTGCTAAATCAATCATAAGTTTATTGATTTTCCATCGTGTTTTGGATGTTTTTCGATTTGGGGTTAAAAAAGATTTGATTTTTAATATGCCCATGGATTATTGTTTAGGTAAAGCTATGGTAATTGTTGTGCAGCCTGCTAAAGATCCGAGAACGAAGAAGAAATAAGTGACGATGAAACGAACATTGATGATTGGGCTGTCAATACTTTCCTACGGTAAATATTATATAGATTGTTGCAATTGTTATTAAAACTGTTATTAATTTTTTTAAAACTCGCGTGTGCTATTAATTCTATTAAAACTGTTAAGAGTAGTTGTTTAATCGTCAGATTGGTTTATTTCTGGATGATGAAAATTGTTGATAATTTAAATTGTGTAGAGTTTAGGTCATGAAATTAGGTATTTAGGTAATTTAAATGAGTTTTTCTATTTGCTCAAACTAATTGATGTCTCTTGCTTAGGTACATTGCATCTGATGTAAGACTGTTCAGCAACTTCGATTTCATCTTAAAGGTATGAACCATCACATTCAAAACATTAAATATTATGAATCTTGTGTTTGTTGATTTTGACCATATTTGCCCTTTGAATCTAGCGATGGAGGTAGAAGACAGCTGTGTCATTACTCATGTTCAAGATAAGCTCTTTCGTGTTCATGTGAGCAAGAAGAGAGGAAGACACAAAGGAGGTGTGAAACATAGTTCATATGATACAGGTTCAGGTGTCAAATCCGTATCATGTGAACTGTGTTTGAGACATCGTTTGTGTCTTTCTCTCTTCTTGCTCACATGAACACGAAAGAGGTTATCTTGAACATGATGTTATCTATTAAGGGAGCTTAGATAATGACATAGAATTGGCTACGTGTCAACTTCTCAGGTATGCTATGTAGTCCTCGTTGATGTCATAATTACGAAATGGTATCCTTTAGTGTTGTTTTCGCTAAAGTTTGAAACGGTATTGTTTAGTGTTACTCTACCTTCAAGGAAAGTCCTAAAGCCTAAGGTATAATTTTAAATTTTGCCTTCAAATTCTTTCTAACAAAACAATAGAAACGTTGTGGATTATTTGATTTTTTTTTTCATTTTTTGTAGCTATGACAAGGTTTAAAGCTATTGAATGGCTTCAAAGTGTAGTTAGGCCATTGGAGATACCAAAACAACCATCAAACTTTTTGATAGGTCAAAGCTTCATGTTTCCAACAACTAATGGTTGTTCTATCGTAAAGACTTCTGGTATGTATCAAACGCGTGTACTTTATATTGTCATTCATGGTGTAAAACAATGTGATTAGAGTAGAAGTTCAACATTGCTATGTTGTAACTTAGTTTCAGTTTGAATCTTTTTGTGTGTTTCCGAGGGCTTTTTTAAGCAAGCTGCATAGTATAAACTCTAACTTTTGGGTGTTGTAGACTGTTTTAGGTTGATTTCTAGGATTATTTAGGTTGAAGGTAGCCTTCATTAGGGTTTTTATTGTCACCCGTGTGCTGTAAATTAGGACGAAAATCATCTTAAATGACTACACGGTTGTTTTTCTCATTTTACCTCAACATGGTTTCATAAAATTACTTTCTTGCCTGTTATATGTCTTTTTCTAATCTCAGGGCTATAAAATTATTTTCGTGTTCAACTTCGTTTGTTATCAAAATATGTTATTAAATAAACGAACATATATTAAAAGATATAAACTTGAGTCTATAAGACTAGCATATTGATTGCTTCTCCCACCAATGGACCTTTCGACTTTAGCCCTAGAATATATACAGCTACCAAACAATCTTGTATAAATTAACTGTCATGTAAGTAGTTAATCTTGTATAATGTGCACATCATGCTCAGATACAGGACAAGGCAGAATTGTTCTTTGAATTGTGTTCATCAAGTTTTTAATTAAATACCTAATTAAGTTTTGATTCTGCAGGATAGCTGGGAACGACCGGAAGTTGTGGTGGCTGTGTGACCGAGATATAATCGAATTGAAGTTTGTAGAAGTATTTTAATACATCAGCTTGAAAAGGTACTTAACTTTCGTTGAATTGAAGTTTTTTATAGATCTTAACTATTCATATGATCACCATCAAATGTAACTAACAAAGAATCAATAAAATGCTAATAAAACATTAGAATCAATTGATCAAACAACTACACTTGAGTCTGTAAGAGTACCATATTGAGTGCTGTTGTCCCTAATGTAGCTTTTGACTTTAGCCCCAGAATATCTACAAGTACCAAATAATCTTAATTTAATTAAAATTAAGGCAAAAGTTACCCGTGTTTGTTGAAAGTATTTCGCTTCCAAAATTGTTAAAGTCAGCACATAAATGAACATTAAACAGATCATCCATGGTACCAAACAACAATGTTAAGAAAAAAAATTTAGATGAAATATTTTCTAATTTATCGAAAATGGAAGACCGTCTCTTTATCTTCAAACTCATGAAAAGATGTAAAACTAAACTGTGATAAAAAAAAACAATACTTAATAAATACTTCCTGTATTAAGAAAGTAGCAATTACATATAAAAAAGAAAACTAATCAGAGACATCTAACTCTAATTGCAAGAATCAAGGAACTTTAACTTCAACTCCATGGAGCACTGAACCTCTCTGTGTCTCTCATTGATCTTTCTCATGAACTCCAGATCTCTTTCTCCACATTCTATATTACTCGCAATACACAGGTCACGAACGGAAGTAGTCGGCATTGCCCTCAAGTCCCTCGAAACTTGGTCTCTTGTCAGCAGACCAAGTTCCAGTCCGTTAAAACACCTCTTTAACTCTTGAAGAGTAGATCTATCAGCCAAGACTTGGTCTTCGATTTGTTTAATAAAGCGTTGCTTGAAATCATCAGATTTTGCAGAAGTATATGACTCCATTCTAATATATTTATAAGAACAAAGGCAAAACAATAATAGTTGCACTTTTGTTTCAATGAATGAATCTGTTTTGATGAAAAAAAAATTTATTGGCAATGCTATTATATACTATATGTAACAGCCCAAAGGTCAGCTTTAAAGGCAAACTTTAAATTAACATTTATACTTAAAAACCATGTACATTTAATGATTTAAGAGTAAAAAACGTGTATATGGGAATTGCTTGTTCAGTTATCCTATTAAGCATTTTAATGCAAAACCTTTGAAAAAGTTTTTGTTTTCATGGGAAAACAAGTAAAATTAAATATGTAGAAAACCAAGGAACAAAATTGAAACCTTCAAAAAAAGGTTATCATAATTAGGAGATGTCTCTTCATTTTCTTTATCAAAGATTTTAAACACTATAAAGCATCATTATTATTTTACTTGAAAACATCAACACTTCAGTTTAAAAAAAAACATTCATCCTAAAACAAATTGTCCAAAAACACTTACATTCTTCCTAAATGGCAAGGAAAACCTTCTACCACTGGTCCGATACCACTGATCTTAAAATCGAATTTTCAACCTGGTCACTCCAAGAACAAAGAAACGCTGAAGAACTCAACCAAAAGGTTGCTATTGTTAGTGATAAATATTATAAGCAAACCTGGAGTAGCATTGCCCTGCTAGATGAAGTTGCCTCTTCTACTCCAACAGAGTTTAAACAAAAAGCAGAAGAGTTTATTACAAATTTGCTGAAACAGGATCAGAAGACCTGTGATAAATATATTTATTGTGGTAATTGCTTATTATTATTTTTCTTTCATTATTATATACTTTCATCCGATTAGGGTTTATGATATTCAAAACAAACACATCTCTGTTATAATTAATATTAATATCTCCATATATATGTTGCATGCTCATAAACTGATAATTTGAATTCTGGTTTCAGTTGTCACTCATCATCAATGGCGGAAGAATATCTACCTGAGCATCTGCTCTACCACATATTACTTCGAATGCCTACAAAATCGGTAATAAGATTTAAATGTTTATCAAAGCAATGGAATCGTCTGATTTCAGATCCTTCCTTTATGGACTCGAGAGCACGACGGATGAACTTTCTCCCTAGCCTACCTTTTCATGTTATAGACGACAATGTGACAGGCGACGACGACATGGCTCCACCGACGATCAAGCTTTTCTCTCCTCTAATTAACTCAGAAAAATATACAAAGATCACTGTTGTTGGGTCGTTTAATGGGATGGTCCTTTTAGTCCTAGAAAATCATAAGACGCGCAATGTGTGGTACAATCATTATGATCATGATATGATGTTATACAATCCATTATCTGGAGAGTTCAAGACACTTCCTTATTCAAGAACCTTTGATGGATATTGTAACTATGTGTATGGATTTGGTTACAGTACAACCGCAGATGATATAAAGATTGTTAGATTTCGTACCGTTTAGAATCTAGTGAGGTTTTCAGTCTTAAAAATTGGTCATGGAGCAGACCTTCAAAGGTCGGTTTAGAATCTAGTGAGGTTTTCGGTCTTAAAAATTGGTCATGGAGCAGACCTTCAAAGGTTAAGGGCTACTCGACTTATGGAAGGTATTCAGGTACATTTGTAAATGGATTTTTGTACTGGGTTGTAAAGGACAGGACATGTTACATTCCATTGATACTGGCTCTTGATATCAACACGATGGTATTTTCGGATATAAAAGTCCCAGATGGACGTTGGTTGGATCGTTTGGGTACATACAATGGGCGACTTTGCATGTTTTGCTCTAAAATGAATGTGGAAGGATACGAGTTAAGGGTGATGAATGAACATGGGTTTTGGTCCACACAATATGTGTGTTCGCACCCAGGCCCACATCACTAATTTCGTACGCTACTAATTTTGGGATGTTGTGTATTTTGGATGACGGGAAACTTCTTATGTCGAGGTCTTCAAAACAACCTGTCATCTACGACGTGTTTGAAGATTCATACGTACAAGGAGGTGATTGGCTTAACGGGTTTTGATCTAGTTGAGAGGCTGCATCTATTGATATATGTTCTGTTACCATATGAACAATCCTTTTGAATTCATTGCTTCTTCTCTTTATCACCGTGACACCTACATGTGGGACTAACTTTTTTTATTATTTTTAAACAAGTTTTAAATTTTAGAATTTAAACTTAATGCATTTATGCGTATTATGATTATGGTTTTATCTTTAACTTAAAGTTATGTGGTGAAATACCAAGTGTTAAGTTTAGGTTCTATCATGGTTGACTACTTATAGGTGTGCTTGAGTCACATCCCTAATTAACTTCAAGTTATTGTTTTGGTTTTCAGTTCATGATGGAGTGTGGTTCAATTCTGAACATTGTTGTTTATTTGGTTTAGAAGGAACTCAAACCACCGAGTAAATTGATTAGAATCTCCAAAACTTTATTAATGATGAACAATCTATGTGTATGTTGGGGGTTTTTGGGCAATCTCGTGAGACCAAGATATATGCCGCGGAAATAATGAGTAAGTGAAAGGGTATGGTCCCAAATCTTGCACCAAAGCAGTCGCGAGTGACCATCACCCTTATCAAATACTACCACTAGCAAAGACTATTTGCGTCCGTGCGGGCACGCGCGAACGCGGTTGACGATTCCAATCGGTCAAGTGATGAGAAGACTTACCTTGTGTATGAAAACGGTTGATTTCGTCACGAGATGGGATGCGGTAACAACAACAGTTACCACACATAGCGATGCGGCTTAGCACCACATCCTATACATATCTTCGTCAAGGCAAGGGGCGCGGAAACAGCCGCGGTTACCGCATATAGCGATGCGGCCCAACACCGCATCCTATTGACGACGCAAGTGGGACTGACACTTTGACTTAAGTGTCCAAAACAACAAGTGGCACTGATAGGTCCGGCCCACACGTAAGCAACGCTGGCACACAGACTGACAGCCACAGTGGGACGTGGCGTCACCTCCGTGACCTACGCACCTGACATACCTGCAAAGGGTTGCGCGTTGTCAGTCTAGCCACTCAATTACCCTCCTTCACTCTTCGGCTATATATACCCATCCCGGACCAGGTTTAAGGTATCGTTTATCTACTCTCTCTCACACTTACTACTATCACACACTTTGCTCTCAAGCAAATACTGATTCTCCGCCGGAGAGTGGTAACAAGGAGCACCCCCACCACATCCTCCTTGTTACGAGTCACGGTGTGTTTCTTTGTGCAGGAGACATATCAGCGGACGATCCAGCCACCGATCCTCGGAAATAAGTGATTAACCCTACTTAACGAGACCAGTGAATTAACCTCCCTTGGTTAACCACTATTTCATCATAAAGCTTAGTGTTATTGGGTTAAAAGTATCTCATTAGCTGAATATAAAGTTGTTGGAATGATTATAAATTATCAGTCAGTTAAATTCAAAACTATTCTGATGTGGATATTTAGAAAAAAATGACCTAACTGGTTTACTTTGGGAATATATAGTTAGTTATGTTGTAAGCCTCTAACCCATCAGGTCGTAATGGACATTACAAGGGCATGAAAATGTTTGATAACGCCCCCACAACATTTCCTACTAGCAGGATGCTTGCGCGATGTGGTAGGAGCGACATATCACATTGCGATACTCGTTTTTGGTAGTTTTCTTATTTATATAATATTTTTTGTAGCATCAATGTGATGGATATACATCAAAAGCGAAATAATCGGGTGATTCATTTTATTGTGTTGTACATGGTTCGGTTATTATCCTCAACCGAAACCGAAACCAAAGTGAAGGGGTATGGTCCCAAATCTCGCACCAGGCTTGGACGCGAGTGACCATCACCCGGTTCATTACCCCTACCGACAAGGATTCGCCTACATTCGTGTGGGCACGCGCGAACCCGGTTTGCTTTCCCACTCGAGGAAAGATGAGAAGACTCACCTTGTGTATGAAAATGGTTGTTTTCGTCAACACAAGGCATGCGGTAATCATTGCGGTTACCGCACATAGCGATGCAGTCCAGAACCGCATCCTATTGTCTAAACAAGTGGAACTGACACTTTGACTTCAGTCACCAAACCAGCAAGTGGTCTGACCGGGCATTGACAGCAGCGGTCATCTGACCACCCAATACGCGGCTGCCCAGCCCACATGCATGAAAAGCTGGTAGACAGACTGACAACAACAGGACGTGGCAACACCTCCGGATGCGTCCAACGCTTCCGTGACCTGCGCTCCTGACACACCTACAAAAAGGCTATGCGTTGTCAGTCGGGCCCTAGGCTCATCTAGCAATCCATCGGGTCATTCTCCTTCGCTCTTCGGCTATAAAGACCCATCCCGAACCAGGTTTGAGGTAACGCTAATCTGCTCTCTCACACATACTCCTTAAACACACACTTTGCTCTGTTGAGTACCATCCGTTTAGAAATACTATCAATCAGATTTTTAGGTAGTCCCTTTTGTAAAAGGGATTTGTCAAGTTTTTAAATAATTATGACGTGCTTATTTTTATTAGTGTTTCACATAACTTTGTTTCATTTACTAGTGTACAAGTCGTCGAACCTGAATCTTACAAATTTTAAACCCCGCTACAACGTAGGGGTAATTCTACTAGTTAAATACAAATAGAAAATGAAATCTAAAAACAAAGTAACCGCTGGTTGTCATTAAGCTGTAAAAACTTGGTGATTTGGAGGAGGAGCCATGTATCATATTGCAAGTTACGAAAACCAAATGCGTGTGTAGATAAAAAATGTAAATGTTTTGAAGAGATGAAAACAAACAATTTAAAGATCAATCGATGCAAATCGGAGTTGCAAATCAAGATTTAGAAGGTTAAACATTCATTTTCAAGACGGAGAGTTTTCGTAAGCAATTTCTTATCCTAACTTCAAGTTATTGTGTTGGTTTTGAGTTCACGATGAAATGTGGTTAAATTATGACAATTGTTGTTCATTTGGTTTAGAAGTAACTTAAACCACTGAGTAAATTGGTTAAAATCTCCAAATCTTTATAATTTTACTTTGAGAATTTTTAGTTTGTTATGCTGTAAGCCTCTTAATTCTAACCAATCATATGTGAAAGGAAGATGTTAGAAACATATCATATGTGATGTTTAAATCAATTAGTGGTATTTAAATCAAGTAATGGTGTTAAAGGAGTTAATTGGCATTTGAATAAAACAATTAAGTATTTACATTAAATAAAGTAGATATATGAAAATTAAATACTGGTTAGGTTAAAAATATATTCAACAAAAAACTTATATTTTTCTAATGGCAAACAAACACTCTCTATAATCCTACTATTAAATCTACACTAGTGTTTATTACGAGACTCGAACTCTCAACCTCTACCGGAAAGGGAAGGGGGATATTACCAAAAGGCTAGTTGATGAAAAATCTTCTATACATATATAATAAGCATGTGATTGGTTGCGATGTGTGACACAATTTCGTAAAGAAACACTTTTTTCCGCTTCTCTTAATTTATCTATTTGTATTTTATTTTTAAGAGTAAAATGCAAAAATAGTTCCTAAGGTTTGGTTATATTTGCTAGTTTCATCAAAAATAACTTTTTTAGTAAAATGTTAACATGATCTCTGAGTTTATGTCACTTTTGCCAATTCAGTCCAAAAATGTAACTTTTTGTATCTCGGTACCTGAGTTTTCATTTTTGTTGTCATTTTCATCCAATTGACAAACTAAGGTAGAATTTTATGTTAACTTCTCCCCTTTTTTTTGTCGTTTACCATATTTAATTAAAATATATTATGGTATAAAATGACGATTATACCCTTCATTTAAAGTCTATAAATAAGATAATACTTGTGAACTTCATAGACTGAAAAGTTTTAATTACATTAATCATAAATCATAAAGTCTATTAAGTAAAATAAATATAAACCAAGTAAGGTAATAGATAAATATAACATTTGTAAATAAACTTAGAAATACACACATTTTCTAACATATACAATTCCCATGGTGGGAATAGTGCTTCATAGCCATTGGCTGAAATGAGCGGCCGACCCTTACTTATTGGACCAAACAGTTTATTATTTTATACACGCTTTAAAATTACGTTTTTGCCCCGAAATAGTGTTTCTATGCCATTGGTTCAAATGGGCGGCGAGCAATACCCATTGGACCAACCAGTTTATTATTTTATACCCACTTTAAATTTACGGTTTTGCCATCCGTTAAAAAATGCGGTTTTGCCCCAACTTCAAAATACATTTACCCTTTTGCCCTGAGCTAAAAAAATATGATTTCGCCCTCCGTAAAAAAATACGTCTTACCCTCAGCAAAATTACGTTTTCGCCCCAGTTCAAAATAAAAATTTGTTTTTCCCCTTGCTCAAAATTACGATTTTATACCAGTTTATTATTTTATACCAACTTTAAAATTACGGTTTTCACCCCAGTTTAAAATTACGTCTTTGCTCTCAGTTCAAAATATAATTATGCTTTTGCCCCTAGCTAAAATTTACGATTTTCCCCTCGGTTGAAAATTACGATATCACCCTCAATTCAAAACGACGTTTTTGCCCCCAGTGCAAAATAAAAATATTGTTTCCCCTAGCTAAAAAGTACGATTTTACTAAAAAAAATATGACTTTGCCCCTAGCTAAAAACCATGTCAAGGAGCTGCCTAACACTTGCTTATTAGTCCTTACAAATTACTGTTTTGCCCTAATCTCAAAATTGCGATCTGATCATCGTTTTACCTTTTCTTTCTAACAAAACTATAGTACTGTTTTTTATTGGTTGAGAAGTATTCAGTTATCGCCCCGTAACGCGGGCAAGACATCACCTATTTCATACATACAAATCATAAGTTTCCAAAAATTTCGTTGTAAAATACATTTGAGGTTTCACTTGTAGGTTTTTCGTCTTTATTTAATATTTTTAATTTGAACCCTTCTCTAGTTTTGACTCTCGATAACACTACAAATACATTACTGATATATAATAGATAAATAAATAAATAAATAATATATAATACATAAATAAATAACTGGTTGTGTCACGTGCTATAAGACCTTTCGCAATGGTTACTGCCTCTAAGGGTCATTTTTCGTCATATCAGCATCATAACACCTTTTAAAAAATGTGCAACGCTTAACGCCCTTTAATGATCTTTCAATCATTAATTTCCACTTTGTTTTTCTCTCAATTGGGCATAACACCTAGGGAGATAGTGATAGAGACATTATCAAGCTCATTCCCGCCCCTATAATTGTTAATCCATCATATCCTAGCCAATGTAGAGCTAGCCCACTTGATAAAGACATATATACTTATTAAGGAACATGTGTCAGATGGTAAAAAATTTAGAATTATTGATGAAACGAATAGCATAATCATTGTCATTAAAAAAAAACTATTTGATATTTACCACAACTTTCTAATCTAGTCTGTATGTTAAGCTTTTTTTAAAACAACTTATTGATTTATTGTCTTTTTGAAAAGTTATAAGCTACAAAAAATGATGTTTGTCAATGATGTGTGTATACAAGGGGAAAAGTGACTTTTACAAAAGATCACACTTTTCCAAAAAAAGTCAACAAGGAGTTTTATAAGCACTTCCAAACACCTAGGACTGCAAACAAACCAAACGTTCGGTGAACAGTTCGACGGGAAGTTCATTTGTGTTCGTTCGTTTATTAAACAAACGAACACAAACAAGAAATTTTATTCGTTTAGTTAAATGAACAAACATGAACAGAGGGCACACTTGTTCATTTATGTTCGTGAACGTTCGATAACGTGTTTGTTTGTGTTTGATAGTTCATTAGTGTTTTTAGCTTTTATATGTTATTTAAATACTTTAAAAATTCCGACAAATAAAATATTTAATAAGTGTCAGTGCGATATATATTTTGTTCATGAACGTTTGTTTATGTTCGTTTGTTACCATTTTTGTTCATAAACATTAGTTTGTGCTCATTTGTGTTCATCATCGTTTGTTTTTATTCGTTGCCTAAAATTAACAAACGAACACGAACATGTTCATTTCCTTAACAAACAAACACGAACATAAAATCCCGTTCAGTAAGCGTTCATGAACAGTTCGTAAACACATATATTTATTAACAAACGAACACGAACAATGACCGTTTGGTTCGTTTGCAGCCCTACACCCACCCCTAAAATAAATACAAATACAGCTAAAATCAATATTCTTTTAATAATTCATTTTATCATCCAGTGAAGATGAAATCATGATACATAGAATCCAGCAATTTCTTAGTTGTACTCCTGCTTAGCAATGGCGAACTCAATGGGATTTTTTCGTCTAATTAGGGCTCGAACCACCACATCATCTCTCGCATCAGTTATTCATCCTCCAAAAACTCCTCGTAAGCATCAATATCTAATCTGTATACTTGCAATATGTTATAAAAACCTTAAATCTGAATCGGTTTGCAGCTAGCTATTTAATGATTCCAATACAATCATGATGTTCTATTTGTTGCAGTTTCAGGAACAACTGAAGCGTTAAAGAGTTTTGTAAGGGTTTTTGAATCACCATCTGGACGATGCACTCGTCCCTTGATCATTAGTTGGAAATTACACGCGCAGAGATATCTTCATATGACGAAATCTTATACTTTAGGTTAGTTTTGGCGCATTGAATTGAGTAGTTGCAGAATCATATTATGTTCATAGAGGTTCTGAGCTTTAAAGTTTATTTAGATTTATGTCATTTCTACTGCACTACTAGATTTGAATTTGAATTTAGTTGGCTTTTATGTAGGGATGAGCTCGCTACCGTCCGGTACCGAAAGAACCGGTACCGAAAATCATCAAAAGTGGGTACCGGTACCGAATATACCCGGTTCGGTACGGTTCGGTACCGGTATTTGAGGGTTAAAACCAGCAAAATACCGGTACCGAACCGGTACCGTACCGGACCGGTACCGAACCGGTACCGAAAATGTCAAAAGTGGGTACCGAATCGGTACCGAAAAGGTACCCGGTTCGGTAAATTCGGTACCGGTACCGGGTCCATTTTGCTCATCCCTACTTTTATGTTCTGTATTTTCTACTGCACTACTAACCATTGAGTGTGATATGTGAGTGGCTTGTCAGTTTCGCGTTGAGGATATTCTATAGATGAACCCTATGTAATTTTTTAACTCAAAACTTAACATAGATGGTGGGTATGTTTGGCAAAAGTAGCTGTTGGCTGGTGGCTGGAAGCTGGTAGCTAGTAGCTGTAGTTTTTTAGATATATTTGGTGTTTGGCAGAGTAGCTGGAGCTTTTAATAAAATATATAAAATGATCAAAATGGATATAACTAAAAATTTAAAAAGTTTGTGAATTAAAAAGTTCATTATCTTTAGAGGTTAAAAATTAAAATAGTCATTTTTTCCCTAAAAGCTTGTAGCTCCTTATAAACGCTACTAAAAGCTTCAAGCTCCTTCAACCAAACAAGACTTTTTATTGAGTAAGAGCTTTTTCTTAAAAGCTTAAATCTAGAAGCTCCTAAAAGCTCCATGCCAAACATACCCGGTGTTGATTGTTGTTTGAGAGAAGCAGGAACTTTAATATATCTGCAAGGGATGCCTTAAGGTTATCGAAATGCATATTTCTAGTTACTTGTTTATTGGAATTTACTGTTTATCTGCAAGAATTTTTGCAAGAATGACGGATATGTCATGTGATGTTGAGCTGAAGTGATTGCTGATGTATTTTGTTGAAAAACTATATTGCACATATGTGGACTAATACTATATTATTTGTCTACTTTTCTCATATCTATGAAGCGAATTATAACTTTTTTTGGAACCAAAGGGGGTTGTAATATTCTAATGAGCTGCTACGTATGTGGATCAGGGCATGAATTTAACGTGGGGAGACTGTTGGGTGTGTCAGGTGTACTAGGATGTTTCTTAATCCGGCCACGCTATGCACATTGTATGGATGGTAAGCAGCTAATTTTCGGCTTCTTAATGCTTAATGAACTGCTCATTTACCAGTTTTGAGTTCTCTGAAATTAGCAGACCGGAATAGATGTTTATAGAGGTGGAAATTCGGTTATGAATGAGTCAATTCGGATTATATTTTACTTTAAAAAGGGTCAAACGGGCTGTTACCTGACGTGCCCTCTGTGACACCTCTATGTCTGTACTTCTAAATCTATGATACATGATGTTGAAGGATATGCCAGCTCAGCAGATCATCATAACATGGGGATGTTGGGCGACTCAGAGACTGATGACAATCCACACAATTTCATGATTTTTGCAAAGAAACTGATGGTACCTATTGCTCTACTCTTAATCGTGTGGATGAACTGGAACCATCCTGTTGTTCTTGGAGTTAAAGTGATACTTACTCTTCTCAGTACAAAACCCAGCCCTTTCTCAGTTTATGTATTCATTAAACAGGTCAGGACAAACCCCAACTTTCTCTGTTACATTATTATATACCATTCGGTTAACGGTGTGAATTGACCTGCAATTCTTAATTAAAATGGTTGCTTGTCTGTATATGGTCCAAATTCCAATACGCCAATATAAGTTTAAAGTTTCAATACTGTAAACTTGTGCTGACTTTAAGACATGATTTATATTAATATACATTAGTTAATTTTGTTGACTAAGAAACATCCGTTTATGTATTCTTAGGTCTAAATCAACAGTTTACTTGTGTCATTATTTAGCAATGTTGGTTTAATATTTTTTTTTTCAATATTTCAGTTGCAGCAACAATACAGAGGCCGACACCCCATCTTACACAAATTCAAGGTCAGTGTTTCAGCACTTGGTTTTCTACAGATTTTATATACTGTAACTGAAAACTGTCTGTTGTGGTGTTTGAAAGTTGAATTTATCAATCGTGTTAGGTTGGCGGGTTGATTCAACATGAACCGAACACATATTTTTATACGTGTCAAAAAGATCAACCCTAACCCACACACACTTAAAATCGTGTAATCTGAACATGGCCCGTTTAACCCGTTTATTTAGACGTGTCAAATGGGTTGGCGGCTAATAATCAAGTTATAAACGTGTTAATCGGTTTGGTGGGTTGTAATAATGGGTTAAAAAGGTTAGCGGGTCTACCTGTTTAATTAATCGAGTTAAATAGGTTAACCCGAACACGATCCGTCTAATGTGGCAATCATTATGCAGTCATTGTACGCCACAAAGGTTGAAGTTGACGATTACACAGTATTGTGCATTGCTAAGGTTGAAATATTAGATCAGAAGTACACTCTACTGGGAATTCTGGGTGGCTGGTGGGTTTTTGAAATTACATCTTTGCGAACTGCTCTTTCTGGATTTAGAAGCAGAACTCTACAAATACTAGAAACTGCTGTAAGTAGTGAAGTGTAGTTGTTCTACTCATTTGCTAATGTCATTGTAATTACTTTTCAAATCATAGATTATTAGTTTTGACTTTTTGATTATTGGGATGAAACTGTGAAATAGTTGGATTGAAAATAGCTTAAACAGACGTGTATTCTCAGAACGAGCAATCAATTTAATACATGATTCCAGACTAGGTGTTTGTTGTCTTGTTCGGCTATTTGATCGAAATTCTAGGCCGAACTACTAGTGCGGTTTTGAAAACTGGCAAACCAAACCAAACCGGCTGGGTTGGTTTTGTTGGCCAAACCGGCCAAAATGGTTCGGTTTGACAGTGCAAACCAACTTTTATAGCTTTTTTTTTTTTTTTTAAATCTTTAGTTTGTATTATACTTAAATAAATGACATAGGTGATTCATAAATATTATGCGAATATACGTGTACTGTAAGTTTTAAACCGTAAAGCATGGACCAACCATATAAATCTCAAACTGGTCGATTTGTTTATGATTCTGACGGTTCCTTTGGTTTTAAGGGGTGGTCGGGTCATGTAAAGCCATATTCCAAACACCGCTAATGGATCTTTTATATTACACACAACTATAGTATTGGAGACGACAATAATATGTCATAAATAATGTTGGGTGAGAGTTGAGCTGTGTTGTGCGAAGTTAGTGCCTTCGTACGAAGCCGGGGCTTCGCACAGAACAGTCCAGCTCGCAAACGTGACTATAAATACCCATCTCGAACCAGGTTTGAGAAAAAAAGGCTAATCTGCTCTCTCACAATTACTACTTAATACTTATCTTGCTTCCAAAGCAAATACTTATTCTCACGCCGGAGGGTGGTAACAAGGAGCAACCCCACCTCATTCTCCTTGTTGCGAGTCACGGTGTAGGTGACAGGTTAGACGACGACCAAGCCATCGATCGAGGAAATGAGAGATTCACCCTACTTGACGAGACTCGACCCGTGGGCTAACCTTTCTGTTAATCACTGTTTCATCAGTATCATTAGCTTTTTAGTATGACTTTAGATAAGTTAGTATAAGCTTTTTAGTATGACTTTTGATAAGCTGGTATAAGTGATCTAAAAATATTAGATATTTCAAAATCCTTTCGTATATCACAAAATAATCTCAAATCTCTTCATGTCATTCAATGATATTACACGTGATTGTTGGTCACATACCTAGAATCGGAACTCTTAGAGCACCCACAACAATGGACCAAGTCCATCCAATCTAGATAAGAGTAAAAAATCTTATACGTTAGAGCACCCACAACAATGGACCAAGTCCACCCACAAAAATCTTATACATTAGAGCCTAATTAGCATGTCACATCATTTCAAACTCTTTTTTTTTTTTTTTAAAGTATTGTAAGTGGGGGTCCTCAATCAATCCAAACCACACCGTCCGCTTGAGCGGGCCAGCTCCTCCAAACCGGTCCTAGTTAAACGCATCCAACAAGCCTCTTCCGGAATTGTGCTCGTCCGATGAGCGGACCATCTGCTGTTATTGCTCTTAGGACCGTGCAAATTTATAAGAACACAACCTTTGGGACCTTTTTAGGCCGGCTACTAAAAAACTTGGTGCTCAAGGATCTTAGTAAATTAAATACCCATAGCAAACATTGTTATCCGGTATAAAAATCAATACTAGTTTAGGTGAGGAGTAAACTAGAAACACATCCAAATTCATATATGATAATAATTGAGATAAATTTACACATAAAAAGTCAAATTCTGAAAACGAGGCTGACTTTTATCTAAGTTTGCTTACAAGTCACCAATTCAAGGTCAGCTCAAGCTCAACTTAAAATTGAAACTGACTTTGAAACTTAAGCTCAAGCCGGGCTTGCTTTTAAACCAAACCACCTCGGTCCTACTCTGCTTGTTTGGCTCAGTTAAAAAAATTGACTCATTTAGGCTTGATTTCAGCTAGGAGTTTGATTGTTAGAACTTAGAGTTAAAAAAAGACTTAATATTATAGGGAATTGCGATTAAAAGTTTGAATATTTTTTATTTAAAATATAATATACTAAAAGTTGACATTAATTTATGTGAGGTTAGTGACCAGCCATACTTAGCTCAAGCTCGACTCGTCTACAAACAAAGCTTAGCTCGGTTTTTTCAAAAACTTAGTAAGAGTTGAACTGGCTTTTTTTTTTCAAACGAGCCAAAATGGATGCAGAGTGTCACCCGCCAAGACAACTAAATTAATATATCCCCAAACGTCTTCCTTCCTCATCTCCCCTGCTCCATTTCAACTTTCTTCCTCACCGTTCTCTCTCTCTCTCTCTCTCTCACACACACACACACACACAATCTTCATGATCGAATCGTCTAGATCTGAAATCACGCCATAGATCCTTAACGAGCTAGTAAAATTTCGTGTTCGGTTCAGGTAAATTCCTCTCACATGCTCTGATTTGCTTTTGAATTCCACAAATCTTACTCGTTTTTGTGTATTCCTATCGATCAATCAGGATTTTATACGATAGATGTTGAGGAGAACGTAGTTGTTGCTTATGTTGTAGAATGTAGATTGATATACTGAATTTAGGAGTATTCATTGATATTTATGCCTTTAACAGAGATATAACTTCGATTGTTAACCAATTTAATAGCTATTGTTTGTTGTAACGTGAAATTTCAACTCGTTTATAGTTCTGATTGCAATCTGATGTTGTTCGTTCAGCAGTTCAGTTACAATTGCGCTCATCTATGGATTCATACTCGCTTAAATCTGTCTCGGATCTACCGGATCCTTTCCGTTCAACTTTTAGTTTCAGGTAATGCTGAATTTACTACTTAATATTAGTCGTTTAGAGATTTGTGATATTTTAGCCACAAACTGTAATTTCGTGCTTGATTGGTACCTGACATTATCACATAGAGAAATGAATATATGCACAATTTCTGATAGGTATTAAGTTGATCGTTTGTGCTTCATTTTGAGCTATATAGAACCTTAATTCTACCTTTTGTGTTTGTACAACTTTGATAACCTAAATACTGGTTTAACTAATTATTACAAGTAGCAGTGAGATATTGTAGTTTTGAGGATAGACTTCATGCCAAATCTACCTCCAAAAACAGAATTTAATTACTGTTTCCACATTACCAAGCCTCATATAAGTGGTTTATGGTCTTTTCATGTTGCTTCACTACTTGTTTTGGCGCTTATATCTCTTTTATGCAGTAGTGATGTTTTTTGATCTGCCGAATCCTTTGAAATACAGGTATTTTAACTCGCTGCAGAGCGAATGTTTTTCTGCTTGTTTTAACTCGGACATCAACATGGTTATCTCCGCGCCAACCGGCAGTGGCAAGACGGTGCTCTTTGAGTTATGCATCTTGAGACTTCTATCAAAGTTCATGTCCCAGGAAGGAAAGTTTGTTCATACAAAGGGAACTCTGAAAACAGTAGGCTGCATACCAACTTTTGCCTTTCTGCTTTGAGAAATGAATTCTTTTCACAATAATCATCAAAACATTTCTCAGCCTAGGGCTAGAAAATTATTGAGATGTTTAGTTTCAAGTTTTCATTCTGGCATCATTGTAGTTAACAAGTATATTGCTTATTCACACTGATTCAAACTCTGCTATGATTTATATATTGAAAATCTATTGTCATCACCCCTTACACTAGTGAAACTCTACCCTATGTGATTATTGTCCATATTGTGTAAGACTTTATAGGTTATGGCTGTAAGGAGTGACGGCTTTACTTTATTTAGCTTTATCTTCTTTTGTTGTGAAGATATATATATCCCCATCAAAGGCTTTGGTACAAGAGAAGCTCAGGAGTTGGAACCAGAAGCTCGGGTCATGGGGAATATATTGCTTGGAGTTGACTGGGGATAATGAATCTTACAATATAAGAAATATACAAGAAGCAGACATTGTCCTGACTACTCCTGAGGTCGTATATGCTACATAAAGTACTTTCATATTTTCCTTTTTCAACATTAGAATAATACTTAAAGTTGTTTATCCGCAGAAGTTTGACTCAGTGACTAGGTTTGGCATCAAAGATGGTGGCCTAAGCTTTTTTAGTGATATATCACTAGTCCTTATCGATGAAGTCCACTTGTTAAATGATCCTCGCGGAGCTGCTTTGGAGGCAATAGTTAGTAGAATCAAAATGATTGGCCGCAGCCCTCAAATGAAAACAACTCCACTTGCGCATGTGCGTTTCCTTGCTGTTTCTGCAACAATCCCCAATACTGATGACCTTGGTAATGTTAATTGTTCCACTGTGACTTTAAATTAGTGGAGCCTTTTTTGGTAATTAAGGCCATAATATAATTATTGATCATGTTTGTCTCTTGCAGCTGAATGGCTTATGGTTCCTACCCAAGGGATTAAAAGGTATATGTGATGTTACTTGATGGGTGGATGTCAAATTTTGTTATTGAAACCCACTCTTTTATCGTGTTGTGTAGGTTTGGTGAGGAAATGAGACCTGTAAAGTTGACTACCAAGGTTTTCGGTAATTGCAATCATCCTAATATCTTCGTGATTGTTCTTTTAAGCGCCTTTAGTTAATTTAAAATCTGAAAATACAAATTAGGGTATGTTAATTGGTTGAGCCATGCCAAATTTTAACATACACGTAGTTCCTAGCTGTCCTTTTGTTTGGCATTTTACTTAATGCTGAAGTTTTTGTTTGCAGGTTACACCCCAGCCAAAAATGACTTTCTTTTTGAGAAGGTAAGTGCTTCTTGTTTTTCTATTTTTTAGTTTCCTTGTCATGGTTTTAAATATTCAATCTTCTTTGAAGGATCAATCTATCTTTTAGTAGAATTAACTTGAGTACTGAAAAGTTAATGACCCTTTTCATTTTCCTTTTTCTATGCTTCAGAGGCTTCAAAACTACCTATTTGGTGAGTGTATATATACGTTTGGCTCCGTTTGGTCAGAATAAGGAATACACAGAAATCTCTTGATTTCCAACTTATGAAATGCAGATCTCCTTATGCAATATTCTAGTCGCAAATCTGCACTAGTATTTTGCTCAACCAGAAAGGGGGCACAAGAAGCAGCACAAGTGCTGTCCCAGACTGCTATGACTCATGGTTATTCAAACCCTTTCATCAAAAGCAGGGACCAGCAGGAAAGGTTAAGGGAAGCTTCACTCTCATGCGGTGACAAACAGATGCAGTCTTACATCCTTTATGGTGGCAAGTGTTCATTTATTTACAATTACTGAACTATAAAATCTTTCTTCAAAGCAGTTTGCACAATGTCCATTCGGTCTGAGATTTCCTTCATCATTGTCATTGTTCAGTTGGTTATCACAATGGTGGACTGTCCCCTAAGGATCGCAGCCTGATTGAAGGTCTATTTCTCAATGGTGATCTTCAAGTTCTATGCACCACAAACACTCTTGCTCATGGAATTAATCTACCAGCACATACTGTTATAATCAAATCCACACAATACTAGTATGTCTAGACCTTTTTTTACTTAGTTTTTTGGTCAACGTTCTTATCACCTGACTGGCTGACTGCTTCTGTTCACGGTACCTTCCTTTTTTCTTCAGCAACAAGGAGAAAGGGATTTACACAGAATATGATAGATCGATGATACTGCAGGTTTGACAATTATTTATGGACTTCTTATACCTTTGGAAGTGGGAACTAGAATAAAATTGCTATAGAGTAAAATACTATTATCGTCCCTGAGGTTTGACCAATTTTGCGACTTTCGTCCAAAGGTTTGTTTTTTCCGCATCTGGGTCCAAAAGGTTTGAAATATTGCCATTTTCATCCGGCTTGTTAATTCCATTCATTTTTCTTCGTTAAGTCAGGGGTATTTTCATCTTTTTTGTTAACTTAATACTCAATTCGGTCTTTTCACTTTATGTACATTATGCTAAATGCTTGTGAGTTGTGCATAAAGAGGAAAACAACCGAATTGCCCTTTAAGTTAACAAAAAAGACGGAAATACCCCACTTAACGGAGAAAAATGGATGGAGTTAACGAGCCGGATGAAAATGGCAAGATTTCAAATCTTTTGGATTCAAATGCGAAAAAACAAACCTTTGGATGAAAGTGGCAAAACTGGCCAAACCTCAGAGACGAAAATGGCATTTTACTCAAGACCGTAAACATTTTTACATATGGTGGGTTAATAAGATACCCGTTCACTGTTATACTGTTTGCTTGTAGCATCTATCTCCAAATCGTTCTAATTTGCAGATAGACTTTCCAATTAGAACATAATAAGCTATTTTTGGCTGTGCAGATGTGTGGGAGGGCAGGGCGTCCACCATTTGATGATACTGGAACGGTCATAATAATGACAAGAAGAGAAACGGTACTGTCCCTCTCTTTGTGTGCATATGTGTGTGTTCATATAACATATATTTATACGTATGTATACATAGAGAGAGTGAGAGATAAAGAGAATGGGATAGGGACATGAATCTCAGCATCAGACAATGATCGTTATTAAAAAGGATGATCTAGTTCATTTCTTCTGATAGATTATATGTTCTCTTAACATGATAGGCCCATTTGTATGAGAATCTGCTAGGTGGATGCGAATTGGTGGAATCTCAGTAAGTCTGCAAATTCTTTTTAGCTAATCTTCAAGTTCTTTCCAGTCTTTGAAACTTTTGTTGCTTTAGTGCATGCCAGTTGACTAGTTGATATGCTCAAATTTCTGTTCAGATTGCTTCCATGTGTTACTGAGCATCTAGCCGCAGAGATAGTTCAGTTGACCGTACCAGATATAACAAGGGCAATAGAATGGATGAAATGCTCATATCTGTATGTGAGAATGAAAAAGGTTTGTTAATCTAATATACACATAAACTATCAAGTTATTTTTTGTCAATAGATATTTCTGAGACTTCTTTGACATCAGAACCCTCAAAACTATGCAATAAAGAAAGGACTATCGGGTACTCATATAGAGAAGCATATGCAAGGTATTCCAATACAAAGATTAGCTTTCCTTTCATGCACTGATGCACATCTCAGTTTTATTTATTCATTTTATGTACATACTGCAGAGGTCTGTGTTCAAAAAGTTAAGGAATTATCCGACTACCAAATGATCTGGACTGATGAAGATGGTTTTGTCTTGAAGCCTCTCGGTATCCTCTAGCCAAAAAGAATTTTATAGCTGTACAATTTCCATGTATTAACAAATACCCACCTTCTTGTGCCACAGAACCTGGAAGGTTGATGACAAAGTATTATCTGAAATTTGACACAATGAAACACATTATGAAAGCTCCATTAAATTGCAGCATAGAAGACGCTCTTCATATTGTTTGTCGTGCTGAGGAAATTTCCTGTATGTTTATGTTTAGCTACGGTTTATATAATGAAAAATAATATCATGCAGCTGACTTTGTTTCCTGGAATGAAGGGATACAGCTGAGGAGGAACGAGAAGAAGCTTTTAAATGACATAAATAGTGATAAAGATTGCAGGCTTCGGTTTCACATATTTGGAGATAAAGGGAAGATTAAGAAGCGCATACAATCCAGAGAAGAGAAACTATTTATTTTGGCAAACGATTGCTTGACTGGAGATCCTTTAGCCCATGATTTGTCTCTAACACAGGTCAGAATTCCTTGTTATAATGTTACAGAGGTGGAACAATGGACATGTCAGGCTCGATAACGGGTCAAAACGGCAACCTTTTAGTCCATGTGAAAATGTGTCTAGTCAGCCCCCAAAAACTTTTTCCTGATCTCTCCTTGACATTCATAAATATCGAAGTAGCTGAATATGACTTTAAAAAAATAGAGTAAAATGCGATTTTCGTCCCTGAGGTTTCGTCAGTTTTGCGATTTTCGTCCAAAGGTTTGTTTTTCCGAATCTGGATCCCAAAGGTTTGGAATTTTGCCATTTTCATCCAGCTCGTTGACTCCATCCATTTTTCTCCGTTAAGTCGGGGGTATTTCCGTCTTTTTTGTTAACTAAAAGGGCAATTCGGTCAGGGGTATTTTAAATGCTTGTACATAAAGTGAAAAAGACCAAATTGCCCTTTAAGTTAACAAAAACATGAAAATACTCCTGACTTAACGGATAAAACTGGATGGAGTTAACGAGCCAGATGAAAATGGCAAAATTCCAAACCTTTTGGATCCAGATGCGGAAAAACAAACTTTTGGACGAAAGTCGCAAAACTGGCCAAACCTCATGAACGAAAATGGCATTTTACTCTTCAAAATATATATTACAATAAAAGTCAGATTGGAAATAAAACAGTTAAGGGGTTTTTACACTAAGAATGCACTACAGGTGACCTTTGACCTGTTTGACACATTTGACCTGCTCAACCCATTTTAGCTAATTTTTGATAAAATAAGTTATTTAACCCGTCAGAAACAAGTTATAGCCCGATCTAACTCACTTACAGATAAACTAGTTGAAGTTTCCACCTCTATAAAGTTATAAAGTTATGTTGGCTCTCATATAAGGACTTCATATAACAATTAGTCACATACAGGACATGAACTCTGTTTGCTCAAATGGGTGTCGAATCGCAAAATGCATGAAAGAGTATTTTATATATAAAAAGAATTACAAGGGAGCTTTGAATTCAATCCTTCTAGCAAAATCTTTACATCAAAAACTCTGGGATGACAGTCCATATCTGCTGAAACAATTGCCCGGGATTGGTATGGTGACAGCAAAGGTCTTTTATGCTCTCAACATCTGCACAACTAATTTAATAATATTTATCCTGTGTATAAACAAAATAATAGGCTAATAATCCAATTACCTATTGGTTATGTTCAGGCTTTACAATCTATGGGAGTAAAGTCATTTGAATCCCTTTCTGAAGCAGACCCAAGGAAAATTGAGATGGTTACTGGTCGAAAGTTCCCGTTTGGCAACCACATTAAGGAATCATTGCTTTCGCTTCCACCAAAAGTTGATATGAAGGTTGAAGAGATCACGTGTCCAAATTATGGGAAGTCGAAGCTGGTTGTGACATTAACAAGACTGTCACAGTCATCACAAACTAAAAGACATTACGCTGATATGGTATGTGATATGAACATATATATATTTTTTTTTTACTTTTTTAGAGGTGGAAATCTCGACCTGTTGACTAATGAACAGGTGAATTCAGGTTATGTTTTATTTCTAATGGGTCAAGTGAGTAAAGTCAACAAAAGGTTAGCTAGAAAGGAAATGGGTCAAACGAGTTGAAAGTTCAAAGTTGACATAGTGTTTTCTTATAAGGCATATAACCTACTAAATCGCTTTATTTATAAGTTGAATTATCATATTTAACAAATGAATATATGAGCAAAATTGTCCAAAAAATACCTGTTTTGACCCGTTACCTAATTCACCCATTTTGCCACCTCGAATATTTTTATAAGACAATACTTGTTAAACACTACCTTTTAGAGAACTTCTATTTTCCACAGGTTGTTGCTGTAGAGGAAGATAACTTGATAGTTTTCCATGAGAAAATAAGGTAATACTACAATGGTTAACGTTTAAGGTGCTTTGAGACATTATATTACAATAGTGACTTGACAACATTTTCCAATTTTTTTCTGCAGAGTGGAAGAATTCACAAGGTAAGTAGATGTTTCTTTTCAACCAAGGCACCAAATAAAAAAGTTATGTCTTAACTATTATATTGGCTGATTTTCAGCTTTTCTTAACAGTTATTGTTATTCATTAATATTTGTTTATAAATTCGTTTTTTGCTCATCTAAGTGCAGCCCATATAGTGCAACAATACTTGTTACAAGCCCTCTTCAAGGAAAGCTGACTGTTAAAGCAGATCTGATTTTTGAAGAATTCAGTAAGTTTTATAGTTCAATTCAACTTCTTAATCATTGTTTTTGTGTAATTTCAATAATTCTACTTTTTCTGTTCATGCAGTTGGTATTGATGTACACCAGAAAGCTATACTGATGAAGAATATTATTAACTATGATATCCGCCATATAAATGCAACAAAGAAAATCTCCTTGCCCCAGCCAACCGATGTTTGCATAATTGACCCTGAATGCGATTATGCACCTAACGTCTCAGCTGACAGGCCTGACAAGCCATCAAATTCCAAAAACGAAGAAGCTTTCATGTATGCTTTTAACTTTCAACAACCTCATTCTCGTCCTTTACCTATAAAGCTTGTTGGTATAACGTAGTTTGATCCATTACTAATAAATGGGTCGATTCTGGTTGTGTTTGATTTTTAATGGTCAAATGGGTAATAATAACAAACTTTAAAAAATGGGTCGAGTGTCGTCCAAAGTAAGTTTTTAATGCGTAAACCCTCCTACAACGTTTTATTTAAATACTATATGTTTCTTGAAAATATATGATATTTTTGTAAACATGTTTAATACACTAGCTATATTGAAAAAAAGAGTGTGTATTTTCAGTTTGACCACACCTACACCTGTTGATTAATTTTTCTTTTGGTGATCAGGCCTAGTTTCAAACTCTTGGATGAAGATTCAGATGAAGGTAAAGTCTGTGACTATCTATACAAACCACAAAGACACATACGCATTCAAGGCAGACTTTATAAACATCAGTTATATGCTTATATTTCAAGTTTAGCATCATTTTCAATCTGTTTATACAGGCGAGCCTGTTGTTGAGAACAACAATGATGATGATGATTATGCTGCTGCTGCTGCTGCTGATGATGATGATAATGCTGCTGCTGTTGCTGATGATGATGATGATTGCAAAATCGTTACTGAAAGAACCGTTTTCGACCACATACGTGAAAAAGCCAAAAGCTTACCTTCTTTGGCAGCCAAACCAACCGCCGAATATCCTCCATCTGAAGAGACATTAAGTCTTATACTAAAGCGTACACGCGATAGGCAGCTTGCACTCAATGACACTGAAGAATTTTTAGACCTGACTGAAGGTTTTAATCCATGTGAAGAATCAAGTGAGCCAGACAAACACATTCGGTCCAAAATACCAACTGGAGAGAATATATTTGAACATATAAGAAAGAAAGCAAAGAGCTTCCCTCGAATTGATGAAATTAGGAGTATAAGCTCCAAGCCATCCAATACTAACTTTGACTTTGACTTATTTGCAGATGCAAAGTCAAATTTAATCATTTTAGATCCAGAACCTATGAAACCGCAACGGAAAGAGAAGTCGCAAAAGTCTCCAAGTTTAGGAAACAGGCAATGCTGCTCATTGGCAACAGCAGCTGAAACAAGGGAAGGCACAGATCCATTTCGTGGGTTCAAGAGTGTATTTTCGTTTCTGTAACTACTTCGACACTATAAAAACGTAGCTGCATGCCTTAGACTAAAAATCTGCATTCATACATGGTGATTTCTGGTGCATACTTTAACTGCTATTTTTTCTTTCCTGTAAACACCATCACCGGCTAGTATGCGAAGTTGATTAAAAGCCATTTGAAAGGTGTTATAAAACAGGTGTCATTTTCCAACATGGTTCAAGCTAATGACCAAGTGTACCATTCAAATGCTCTTAACTTAATTAAAAATGAGTGCTTGGAAATTAATCCAAAGTTGATCACTATTATGGGATATGCAATATTGAAAAATGTTTTTGAAGACTTAATAGGGGGAAACCAGCCACGTCACTCCGACATTCAAGTCACTCGTTGATGAAAAGAAAGTACATGTATCAAAAGCATATAGTTTGAGAATAATCTTCGTAAGAAAAGGCGAAGAGTGACTAGCGCAAGGGGTCTAATTAATCCAACATGCAACATATAATTGTAATAATCGCCTCTAAGATTTCTTTAGTGTGACCCCTATAAGATTTTTTTTTCAATGACCCCTATAAGATATATTTTTTTTCAGTTAGGATATGTCGGCTAGCGTATTATGGGCTAAGTTATTACTTAGGCTTTAATTATATATCACTAAGCAACACAACGTCATCAGAGTAGAGATCTATGGGACTTCCTAAGTGAAGTCCAATGTCCATGTTACGGGAATCCTGTCCTTACATATTAAACGTAGCGCTATAACGCTTGCCTAGGTTAGGTCCGACGATATTTAACTTACATTTTGATAATCTAATACTGAGCTAGATGTGGGTGCATCATTAAGTAAATATGTTAGGTTTAAAAATATTTGGGTCTTTTCAATTGTCGTATATTTATATGTAACAAACAATAGTATATGTTGATTTATTCAAATTTCAACAAAGTTGAAAATTGAGAACAAAAGCGTGAATACAATTATACAAACCCACTAAGATAAGAAGGTAAAGAGATACTCATGCTTTTAACACCTAATTATGAACTTGAGTCCACCACAAAGACCTTAAAAACCCAACCGCAATACTATACTTTATCCGGTCAATGGTTCAATGAAATCGTCAACAAAAAAATATAAAAAATCATTGACTAAGAGGTAAAGATGACAACATTTTCACCTAATAGTCCTAAAACGCTTCAGGTATGATATTTTGTCAATTTACTAGTCTTTTCTGTTTGTTCTTTCACTTGAATTTACGTATAACAACATTAACAAATTCGTGGTCATTTGTTTAACTTAACCGAACACGCGAACGGGCATGAACACTCAGACAATTAGATATTATGTTTGTATTCGTTTAGTGCAACAATAAATGTGGTTGTGCTCGTTTATGTTTGTCCGATAATATTTTAAACGAACACAAACAAATATAAATGAACATACATGAATAAGCAAACACATTTAAACACCAATTAAAAGTAAATGACAATATCCAAACTAAAGTCTAAATGAATCATATAATTCAATAATATCAATCAGTAATACAAAATCTATAATTTTCATATGGATAACCAAGGGCTTGATTCTAAGATTTGGGTGGGGTTGATGAGCTAATGTAAGGTGGGTCAATTAGTATTACTTATAACCAAAACTAAATTTAAACGAGGTTGTAGAGAGAAAAAACACCCCGAATATTCACGAACATAAATGAACGAAAAAAAAAAGATGTGTTCATGAAAAAAACCAAAACATAAATGAACGAAAAAAGATGTGTTCATAAAAAAATCCGAATATTCATGAACATAAATGAATGAAAAAAGATGTGTTCATTTTCATTTAGCACCAAATGGTAGAGGTGTTCACTGATTCAATTTCCTTAGTTTTGATTATTTTTTATGTTAAACCGAAAATCAAACCAAACCGAATTCAAAATGGTCAAATCCGAACTGAAAACCAAATTTGAATTTCGTACGGTTTTGGTTTCAAACAGAAAAAAAGTAACAAATAATAACAAGATGTGTATTCATCGATTCGGGTATTTCCTTATGAATTTGGTTTCCTCAGTTCAACCAAATAAAATGCCTTAAAACCGAAGACAGATTAACTAATTTTGTTCTGTTTAAAATGGTTTCGAATCAGTTTGGTCTTTGCTTTACTCAGTTTGTAACCAAACATTAAACATCCTCTTATTGAACGGTTCATTAAAAGTTTAACATCACATCACGTGAGTAGCGGGTCATATGAAAAGTGATTTTTTGTTGAATAATCGCATATAAAGATAGGCACCCCAACTGTAGAATTGATTTCTGGAATTAATTCAAAAGAGTTAATTACTGTTTTCGTCCCTGTGGTTTGTCAAAAATCACTATTTCAGTCAATTAGTTTAAAAATTGCGATTTCAGTCCATGTGGTTTCACTTTCGTAACCATTTCAATCCATTTATTTTGTAAGTACAGGGACTGAAATGGTTACGAGGTGGACTGAAATGGTTACGAAAGTGAAACCACAGGGACTGAAATCGCAATTTTTAAACTAATGGACTGAAATAGTGATTTTTGACAAACCACAGGGACGAAAACAGTAATTAACTCAATTCAAAAAGGTAATATTTGATAGATGATGACCCGCACCAATATTTATCTGTCCACAATAACTTTTGTTGGACCGGTTTCCCTTTCATCACAAAAATGTGTCTTTTGTAGGGGAGTTAAATACTGTTTTCGTCCCTGAGGTTTGTAAAAAATAACGGTTTCAGTCCATTAGTTTAAAAATTGCCATTTCAGTCCATTAGTTTTATTTTCGTAACCATTTCAGTCCACTAACTTAACTCCATCCATTTATTTTGTTAACTTTGAGTTAACTAACTAATTCAGCGACGGTTTGCGTCAGTTTTAGAAACACAGGGACTTAAGTGTAAACTCTAAAACATTTAAACAAAAAAATAGTAAATTCCAAAACATCAAAAAAAATCCAAAAAACCAAACAAATTCCAAAAAATTCTAAAAAATCATAAAAATTCTAAAAAATTCTAAAAAATCCAAAAAATCCGTTTCGGCGCGAACTGTTTCGACCCGAACCGTTTCGAGCTGAACCGTCCGTACCGTTTCGACCCGAACCGTTTCGAGCTGAACCGTTTCGACGCGAACCGTTTCGACCCGTACCGTTTCCAGCCGAACCGTTTCGACCCGAACCGTTTCGAAGCCGAACCGTTTCGAGCTGAACCGTTTCGAACCGAACCGTTTCGACCCGTACCGTTTCGAAGCCGTACCGTTTCAAGCCGTACCGTTTCGAACCGAACCCTTTCGAGCTGAACCGTTTCGAACCGAACCGTGCCGTATCGAACCGTACCGGTTCGGCTTCGAAACGGTTCGGGTCGAAACGGTTCGGGTCGAAACGGTTCGGGTCCAAAGGGTTCGGTTCGAAACGGTTCGCATCGAAACGGTACGGTTCGAAACGGTACAGCTCGAAACGGTTCGGTTTGAAACGGTTCAGCTCGAAACGGTTCGGTTCGATACGGCACGGTTCGATACGGCACGGTTCGGTTCGAAACGGTTCAGCTCGAAAGGGTTCGGTTCGAAACGGCACGGTTCGGTTCGAAACGGTTCGGCTTCGAAACGGTACGGGTCGAAACGGTTCGGTTCGAAACGGTTCGGCTCGAAACGGTTCGGTTCGAAACGGTTCGGCTCGAAACGGTTCGGCTTCGAAACGGTACGGGTCGAAACGGTTCGGCTCGAAACGGTACGGGTTGAAACGGTTCGCGTCGAAACGGTTCAGCTCGAAACGGTTCGGGTCGAAACGGTACGGACGGTTCAGCTCGAAACGGTTCGGGTCGAAACAGTTCGCGCCGAAACGGATTTTTTGGATTTTTTATAATTTTTATGATTTTTTAGAATTTTTATTATTTTTTAGAATTTTTTGGAATTTGTTTGGTTTTTTGGAATTTTTTTGATTTTTTGGAATTTACTATTTTTTTTGTTTTAATGTTTTAGAGTTTACACTTAAGTCCCTGTGTTTCTAAAACTGACGCAAACCGTCCCTGAATTAGTTAGTTAACTCAAAGTTAACAAAATAAATGGATGGAGTTAAGTTAGTGGACTGAAATGGTTACGAAAATGAAACTAATGGACTGAAATGACAATTTTTAAACTAATGGACTGAAACCGTTATTTTTGACAAACCTCAGGGACGAAAACAGTAATTAACTCTTTGTAGGGACAGAATAGAGATGGGCAAATCGGGTTTTTTGTATACTCGGAATCAGTTACTACTCGTATTCGGTTCTTGACTGAGTTTGACTGGACCCGATTCTTCTAGGACCCGGTTCCGGTTAGTACCCGGTTTCAAACCACAATTACCGGAACTGTTCCTAACCGGTTCAGGTATTTTGTAACCGGTTCCTCTGAACCAGAAAAAGCTGCAATAAAGCTGCCGGAACCGATTCCTAACGGCTTTATATCCGTTGGAATCGATTAATTGCCATTAAATTTTTGAAATCGGTTTCTAGTATTTATAAGAACATCACCTTCAACCAAAACTTAATCCCACTCAAATCGGTTTCACCCTACAAGTTACAACTAAAATCAGTTATGACATGCAACGACGAAGTGGTAATGGTTTTGGAAACCAAAAGAAACCCCCAAGTTTGGAAACAATTTAATCTGTGCCTGATGTCTGATAGCCATGAATGGCACGTTGCAAAGGTTGTGGGAAGTTCATGAAGGCTACAGCGAACTCGACCCTTAAAAAAAACACACCGACCGTCATTGTCCGGTGACAAAGGCTGCGGCGAAGAAAAGTGAAGGCGGCGAATCATCCGGAACCGGTTATTTGAAGGTTTAGTGTGTTTATGTGATGTTAGTTTGGTTGTGTTTATGTGTTTTGTGTTTAGGTATAATGTTTGGTTTTAATGTATGGTAGGTAGGTAATGGTTTGTAATATTTTTTTTTAACATATTTCACAATAGGTAACACTATACGTCCCAAATAGACCTCAATGATGGGTACATACGATGCCCATTCAATATCTACTAATTATTACGAATTATTCATAGGTCACGCAAGTATGTATCGTGTTTTATCGGTTTAGTTTATATCAAACTAGGTTAGAACCCCGTGTATTACACGGGTTTAATAAATGTAATTTTATATATAGTAAATAAAAAACAATATATTTTTAAAAACCTCTTTTATTACACATGTTGAGTAAATATAATTTTATATATTAAATAATAAAAAAATTATATTTTTAAGAAACTCGTGTATTGGTCGGTTTGAATAAATGTAATTTTATATACCAAATAATAAAAAAGTTACATTTAAAAAAAACTGTGTATTCACGGGTAGGGCTGTAAACGAACCGAACGTTCAACGAACAGTTCGTGAACCGTTCGGCGGGAAGTTCGTTTATGTCCGTTCGTTTAATAAACGAACGAACATGAACAAGAAATTTCGTTCGATTAGTTAAATGAACGAACATGAACAGAGGTCTCGTTCGTTCGATTGTGTTCGTGAACGTTCGGTAAGGTGTTCGTGAACGTGTTCATGAACATTCGTTCATTTGCGTTTGTTTATGTTCATATGTTTGTGTTTTAATTGAATATTTTTGTACTTTCATATATTTTATCTATAATTTTTATATTATTAAACTTTTATTTATTTTATTACCCTAACAATTAAACTAGGAAACCCTCTTTCACATTGTTTATACACCATTTCCCTTTCGTTTCTCATTATTTACATCGGTGAATACGGTTGACCTTCGTTCCACAATAAGGGATTCAAGTTCCAGTGCTACTCTCTGAGCCATCTACCTTTATCCTTCATCGCGTTTGCCAAATTTATTTGTGTTCGTGAACCGTTCGCGAACACGCTCATTTCCTTAATGAACGAACACGAACATAAAATCTCGTTCGATAAGTGTTCATGAACCGTTCGTGAACACATTTATTTCCTTAACGAACGAACACGAACAAGGCCTTGTTCGTGTTCGTTCGGTTCGTTTACAGCCCTATTCACGGGTGGAAGAAATGTAATTTTATATATTAAATAATAAAAAAATTATATTTTAAAAAAACTCCGTGTATTGTACGGGTTGAATAAATCTAATTTTCTATAGCAAATGATAAAAAAAGTTATATCTTTAAAAACTCTGTGTAATACACGGGTTTATTTATTGTTAAAAAAAATCTTTCTAAATCAAAATGGATTTTTTTTAACTATTTTTATCCATTAGTTTTTTTTAAATATAATTTTTTTATTATTTGGTATATAAAATTATATTTATTCAAGTCGTGTAATACGCGAGGGTTTTTAAAGATATAACTTTTTTATTATTTGGTAAACAATATTACATTTATTTAACCCATGTAATACACATGGTTTTAAAGATATAACTTTTTTTATTATTTGGTATATAAGATTACATTTATTCAACCCGTACAATATGGTTCCTATATATATAACATTTTATTATTTAATATATAAAATTACACCCATGGCATTATAGCCTAGTGGTATATTGGTGGTGGGATAAGGCTCATGATCATTAGGTCATGGGTTCGATTCCCACAAAGGGGATTTTTTCCCAGATTTATTGGGTTTCCTCCTGAATTGGTGTATGGGCATTATTGCCTAGTGGAGATGGATATGATCGGGTGGTTCTGCTGGTGGCACGATGATACTCCAGTGGTCCGTCAGTGATCCAAATTTGCTGTTCAAAAAAAAATATATATATATATAATTACATCCATTCTACCCGTGCAGTAAAGTAGGTTTTTAAAAATATATTGTTTTATTATTTAGTATATAAAATTTATTTATTCAACTCGTGTAATACACGTGGTTATAACCTAGTTATTATTTATATTAAATATAAATTTGAAAATCTATCAACATCTAATTTGTTTTTTTCTTTGGGTCGGTTTCGATTCTTTCACATGAATACTGTAGAATACCGAATATATGTGGCAAAACAGGTTATCCGATATTATTTTTGTATATAAGATTTATATTAATGCAATTAGTATTTAATAAATATGTGTCAAAACAGGTTATCAGATATTTGTATATAAGATTTATATTAATGCAATTAATATTTAATAATTTAAATTAAATAATTATTATATTTAATTAAGGATGCTCTAGAATAATGACAAGTGTCCCTTCATTGGTTTCTTTTATTATATAGTACTAGCGGTAAGACCCGTGTGCAAACACGGGTCGTTTCTTAGAAAACTATGCATACCGCATTTTATTAAATGACGAATGATTATACATTTTTTAAGTTTAATTAAAAATTGGTTATAAAAAAGGAACATTTTTTAAATAACAAATAAAATAGAACATCTTTAAAAAAAAATAGCAAGACGATATCGAGTAGCTCACTCCAGCTCGACTCGAACTTTTAGCAAGCCGACTCGAGCTTTTGTAGGGCTGCCAAAGACAAACATTGTCTAAAAGACCTCGTCCATATCATGCGATCATACAAGTGTCATTGAAGTAAAAACACAAAAGCAAGCTGCTCAAGCGTTTGGTACAGTACAGAAAAAAAAATTGTACAGCAGACCAAAACTAATACATGAGTTACCAAATCATACTAAACTCTCTCCACTGCTTCCATTCCATTTTGATAGAAAGTAGAAATGGATACAGCAAAATCATGCTTGTGATCATGATGATGCTCTTGGTGACATTCTGTTTAAAAAATATATATATATATATTTATATGATTAAATACTAAAATAAACTTGAAAAAATTATACAGAAAAAAGAAAAGTGATAAATACCATGGCCATGCTCGTGAGTGTGCACAGTAGTTGTTGATTAATTATTACTACCCACTCTAAATGTAGCTTGTCATATGTAATAAAGATTCTTGATTTGAATAATTTGGACAACAATAAATAAAAGTGAAAAATATTAGAGGTTCAAAAGTCTACTTCACCAAAGTTAAACCCAACAGTGGTTCAAAAAGTCTGCTTCACCAAAGTTTAACAAACACTAATATCAACCCAAACAGTGGTTCAAAAGTCTGCTTCACCAAAGTCAAACTACTGTTTTAACCCAACAGTGTTTCAAACATCTGTTTGAACTAAGTCAAAACACTGTTTTAACTCAACAGTGGTTTCAAACCACCGTTTCAACCTAACAGTGGTTTCAAACCTCTGTTTTCATCAATCTGTTGACCAAAGTCAACAGATGTATGAACCACTGTTTTATGTTCTAACCTCTATTCTAATCTGGCGGGACTCATCTGATGGTCCTCTTGCAAAAGCATACTTTTTACGGTTGTTTTTGGAGGATCAACGCTAGCCCAACTCTATTTGTGGATATTTGTCCTTAAAGTGGTTTCTTTTATTACATGGTATAGATTATGAAGCTACAACCAGTTTTAAGTTCCAGTTATAGCATCCGGCCCAAATGAAACAGAGAAAAGCCTGAATTACACATCGCTTAGACGACGGCTTAAAGCCCGAATAACTCCCGATGTTCTAGTTCGGTCCCAAACACATGATCCGATTTTCACAACACATAAAAAAAACTATCAACTTTTATAGAAGTCTCATCAAGTCATGAACAACTGCTGAATCATTTCTTTAAGTTTGCCATTGTTACACATTACTACAAGCTCATAAACCCAACAGTAACACACACCATCTACCTTTGCCTATCCTGCAAAAATAGCACAAGCCTGCCCTGGGCAACTATACAGATCTTGTAAATTTTGAATAAACAAATTATTATCCATTTCTAAAGGTCGTCTTCATGCAAACATATGTCTCGTGTATTATCTCATAATCATAATCCCGCACTTCGATAACTTCCGAGCCTGCCTTCTGCACTCGTTTCCTGCAGATTACATGACACACGAGCGGTACTTCAATGAGTCGACAAATATCTTTCCATGAGTCGAGCCAACCAATTTTTTCAAGAGTCAAACAAATTCGGGGTACCTTAGCTTAAATAATCAAGCAAGTATGAAAACCAAAGTCGTAACTTACATGTATATTTTGGAAAGATCCACTCAGAGACGGTTTCAACAAAGGAGCATCGGGTATAGACCTATCAGGGCTACTAAAATGATTTTCACCCTACAAACAGAATATATTTTTGCAAGCTCATTCAAACTCAAAAGGCACAAACACATATATAAATTATTTATGCATAGTGAAGATCTTCATTTTGTCGAATATCAGTTTATAAAATATTCACAACCGTGAAACATATCGAAAGTGGCAAAATTATTCACTCCGAGTTTCGACACTACATTTTGAATAAACATGTATCTATCTCTTAGTGAAGACATTCATACTAATACACCAAAATATAAATCTTTTTAAGTCAAAGAGTCAAATGTCATTTTTGTCCCTAACGTTTGGCCTGCGATTTCGTCCAAAGGTTTGTTTTTATGCATCTGGATCCAAAAAGCTTAAAATCTTGCCGTTTTCATCCGGATCGTTAGCTCCATCCATTTTCCTCATAATCACTCACTTCAGATTCAGTCTCACTATCAGCCTATTATCATTGATGCACATGCTAAATTTTTGCATACAATTTAATATATAAATTCAGAATTTACCTCTGCAGCACTTGCAGTGAATTGGCTTGTTGATTCAGATGATATTTCAACCTCAGGAGAGTCTTCTAACTCTACACCTTCAGCTATATACCATACTTTCAAAACACGTATTTTGAATTTAAATAAATTAAACCCTAAACCCTAAACACGATAACAACCAACACACTAACATTCACTGTAATCGAAATTTCTTACATTGGGCATTCTTTATAGAGTAATTCCTCGAATATGGTGTGCGGATTATAAACTGTAAAAAGAAAGTTAAAGATATCAACTATAGATACATACATAAATATGGACAACAACATGAATATCTTAATAGAGTAATTCCTCGAATACAAGGTCAACATTTTGTCCCCATTTTCCATGATACAGTTCCAGAAGCTTCTCTGCTGGTGTTAAACCTGCAGCATAGAGATACACATGTACATCAGATTTTTTTGTTTTTAACATCTATACCTTCGTAGACTTTCCCATACGCTAAAAGCTTCTCTCAGGCTCATATCATCTGTAGCCCATGCCAATCCTGCAACAAAAATCATGAACAGAACTGTTAACACAGATTTCCGAACCTAACATGAAAAGTGTTATTCAACTGTTATTTATTTTAAGATTACCTCCCATAGATGGGCTTGCCACTGACATTTCATGGTTGTACCTTGTAACCTAATAAGCCATGATTGAAAGTATGTCAATCCCGAGTCTTAATTGAACAAATACAAAACAATGATTCATACAATAAGATATTCCTTCACCTGCTTCAGTTCTTGATTCTTCCCTTTCGGTTTTGGTTCTAAGACTTCTGCTTTCAGTTCCATAGTATAAGCCTACAAACAAAAAGAAATTGCATACATGATATGTGTGTTCCGTAAGTTATGTAATATGAATATAGGCTTAGTTTAAATCATGGAGGTAATAAAGTGCTTAAGTGGGCGCGAATCTGCAGTCGTGTGATTGAACCAACGGAGGGCGCAAACGTCTTTTTATGCCCTTAATAGCTGCACAACAACCTCATGTATAGAACTCGGCAGATTCTTTTAGTGTTCGGTTATAAAGCTCGAGTGTCTCTTTGTGATTAGGATCTAAACAGAGTGTCGCTTCACAATCTCTTAACGCTAAGTCGTAATCACTCATCGACTCATAAAACGCTGCTCGAAGATGCAGCATTTGTAGCTCGGGTTTAAACGCTATGGCTTCTGTAAGCTCTTCGACAGCTTCGGTTTCCTTTTGTTCATCCATCAACACTGGTGGAATAGAATAATAAAGTTTATTACTCTAAAACGTTAAACATATCTAAATAATTAAATTTGAATTATGAAATAATGAAAATTACCTGCAACGTAAGTTCCATTTGTCACCGCTATACTCATTCCCTTTTAGCTCTACTCACATTAAGTAAATAGTAATACCCACTATCACCTATTTGTTTCTTCTATATGGGTCCTAGTAACCTAAATAACGAATCAAATAAAATTCCACTAGCTACTCGTTTTCCTCAGTTATTTGTTTACCATTTTAATTTCTCCTCACAAAAAAGTAAACATGAATACATTAGACGATTCCTTTGCAGCTATGAATACATGGTTTTCCTCAGTTATTTCCAGGCTTTTCGTTCACATTCATTCAAAACAGAATCAAAAGTGAAATCGATCGAGCTTAATACCTGCTTATAGCAGATCCAACAAACGTCCTCTTCTCCTGGATTCCGACAGATTTGACGAACGTCCTCTCTCCTGGATTCCGATTCCGACAGATCTTCTGGATACATAACGCTCCTGTCCTGATCAACGTTCATAAGTTTCAAATTTGTGCGTGTTTTGAATTTAGGCATATGTATCCTTTCCATAAACATTATACCACTTGACAATTTTAGGCATATGTATTCTTTCCATAAACATTATACCACTCGACAATTTCAATAAATATTCATTCCAAACAGCCATGAACCGATAAAAAATAACACAATACCTGCATTATAAAAGTTTTTCCACTACCAGAAAGCAAAGACAGTTGCATTAGATCCATTTACATTAGACGATTCCTTTTCAGCTATGAATACATGGTTTTCCTCAGTTATTTCCAGGCTTTTCATTCAGATTCATTCAAAACAGAACCAAAAGTGAAATCGATCGAGCTTAATACCTGCTTATAGCAGATCCGACAAACGTCCTCTTCTCCTGGATTCCGACAGATCTGACAAACATCCTCTTCTCCTTCTCCTGGATTCCGACAGATCCAACAAAGAAGGATTATCATCATCTTCATCATCATCACTCAAGCCTGCAAAGAAGGAGGCCTGAGAGTAGTTCTGGCAGTGGCGGCTGATACAAGTGGATTATCATCATCTTCGTCATCATCACTCAAGCCTTGTAAGCTCAAACCACCAATTGAAGTTGTTGTTAGTGAAACATCCTCCTCTCTGATGATATGTAGCACACGCCTCACAATATTTCCAACAACAACTTCTGCAGAGTAGCTGTCAAAGTCCAAAGAGTAACATGCTACATTTTCTACTCGTATTGATGAATCTATATCTAAGAAAGCAACATGCTACATTTTCAATATTGCCAATTGAAGCTGTTGACCTTTTCTAAGACCTTCATTTTCTACTCGTATTGATGAATCTATATCTAAGAAAGCAACATGCTGTAAGTAGTTAAAAGAAATCTTTAATATAAAATTATTTTATGTAAAGAAATATATAACCTTGTGTAAAAAAGAGTCGTTCTATTTCCTACTCGAGATCGAGTTACGAAGGATGAAGAAATATATAACCTTGTGTAAAAAAGATTCACTCTATCATTTGAAGTTGTTGTTAGTGAAACATCCTCCTCTCTGATGATATGTAGCACACGCCTCACAATATTTCCAACATTAACTTCTGCAGAGTAGCTGTCAAAGTCCAAAGAGCAAGCAACTACAAACGTATAGGATGGGGGATGGGTGTGGACTCACCAACAGGATTAGCAGCAGTGAGTTGGTCTCCAATGGCCTTAATGGCGTGAATAAGAGCCCCAGCTTGGTTGGTGTTGGGGAGCTTCTGCTGTGAAATCACTGACCGGAGAAGCTCCGCCGTCAGCTTCGCAGTGGCCTTCGACCCCTCAATTTTACTACCTAAACAAACAAACACATACATTAATTAATCAATCAAAACCAATAATCCACAGGCAGGCAGACACTCACCGCTTTTTAAGCTTGTTTAAGAAATGAACGAACGTTGATATAGTTGAGCATCTAGGGTTTCCAAAATCAAAAAAGAAAAAGATTATTAGGTTCGGATCATATAAAAATAACATCAATATGTAACTGATGAAATATAAATCTCTTAGTAATAAACTAATAATCAACACATATGAACTAAATAATTAAGCACACAATATGGTGGTTTGGTCTGGATTTAAGAGAGAGAAAGTGAGTTTTAGAGAGAGAGAGAGAGTTGAGAGAGAAGTTGATTAGAGAGAGTAATTGATTGAAGAATATGCTCGTCTGAAATCGATGAACACGAGGAGAATTAGAAGGATGTTACTGAAGATCCCAAAATGTTCAGCTGTATGTTTCATTCGTGTCCGACTGATTCCGATCCGTTGTTCTTCTTCGGATTCTTCTGTTTCGTAAGGCTCAATCAGGTATTCTTCATCAGAAGGGAGGTCGATTAGTTGTTGACTTCTTGTCAGTTTTTTTTACTGACTTCTTGTCGGTTAATGGATCTCATATATCTCCGCCACACCACCTCAAACACCACCGCAACAAACCCCCAACCTCCCAGCCGCCATCTCTACCCGCACCACCATCTACATCTTAACCAGAAAACCTTAACCTCTGCCGCAAATCATCACCCATCCCTTGTTCATTGCCAGCGTCTACACCCATAGCCCACCACTCTGACAACACCACAACCCCCAAATCACCTCCGCCGCACTACCACTATAACTCCCACTACATCTCCACCACCGCTGCAAACCATAACTCCATCATCAATCACCCCAACATCCCTTCACCGTCGCCATCCACCCACTTCTGAAAACCCTAATCTCTGATTAACCTCCACCACTGCAATACACAGCTACCTTGGTGACAACAGTGGTGGTGCATAGAGAGAGTCGGTGGAGCGATAAGAGAGAGAGAAGGTTAGGTTAGGTTTGTGTATTTAGAGAGAGAGAGTAGAGAGACAGTAGATGATAATGTTTCTGATCTAGTCCCTGTGGTTTGCCCTTTTAAGGAAAGGGTAAATTGGTTATTTCACACCCACTTAACAGAGAAAACAAACTGAAGTTAGATCCAGGGACTATCCGGGAACAAAAAATGAAAAGTTGAGGACTATTGAGGTAATTTTAGAAAGTTAGGGACTAAAGATGAAAAAAGGCAAAACCATAGGGACTATCTGAACATTTTTCTCTATCTGGAGCCATAATTTTGAATTTTGAATTTGGAGCCATAATATTGAATCGTCAGAGGTTTTGAATTTTGAATCATCAGTGGTTTGAATTTTGGAGTTAGGCAGTGGTTTGGAGATAGACAGTGGTTTGAATTTTGAAGATAGGCAGTGGTTTGGAGATAGGTTGTGGTTTGAATGTGGGCCACCTTTGAATTTTAAAGTCTTTATATATTAGGTTTTATGATGTAATAATGACATAAGAAAAACCTTGTTGGACATGCTCAGCTTTTCTTATGTCACTTGGATTTCTCCTTTTATAGAAAATATAGATATAGATTTGCTTGAAGATATTCTGAATGGTAATAAAAATTATTCAAAAAAATTATACAACCATATATAGAATGGTAATAAAAAATACTTTAGGTTATAACAACTTCTAGCTTATTTATATTCATCTAATTTAAAAGTAGTTTCGATAGTTTACTAAAGTTATAAAAAGGTTAGTTAAGAGACCTCTTTATATACATTATCTCTAAAATATACATTCTTTCTAGTTTTATCTATTTAGCCATTTAGGAACTAGCACATCAAAACTATAAATATGAAGCGACTCACTTTAAATACGTTTTTTTTAAATTATAACATTATTTTTTTAATTACAATTAAAGCCAAATGTAATTTACTTCAATATCAATCAATCTATATCAATTAAGATTATTTGCAAAAGAAATGTTTTTTTAATTACAACTTAAAGCCAAATGTAATTAACTTCAATATCAATCAATATATAGTTAACTAGTATTTACGACCCGCGCTTTGCGGCGGGATTGTTAAACCGAACAAATAGTAGACGTAAAAACGTTGAACCATAAACGCGCGTTCCAACATATTAACTTGCAAAAATTAAACTGAAACATAAACATAGAAAAGAAAAACTAAGTTGACATAGCACCCCGTGCATTGCGATAGAGCCGTTAAACTGCAAATCAAAATAACGTAAAAACTTTGTACCACGCACGCGCGTTGGGGGTGTTAACCTGTAAAATTTAGACTCAAAAGTAAAACGACGAATTTGTAAAAGATGAAAAGTGAACAAAGTTGAAAATGAAAAAAAATATTGGATAAAAAAAGTTGTGACAAAATTAAAAAAAGACAAAAAGGTTTAGGTAAGTGTAAAATGTTGAATTTCACCTCTTAGTTACAAACCAAAAATTGGTAAAAAGGGGAATATATAAACTAATGGTTTGATGGACCAATAAACCAAAAAGAAAAATGAATTGTGCATTAGTTAGTTGTACACATTGCTATTATAACTTATACAAAATTAAATAGTAGTTTCAACTCACAAAAGTTTTTTTGTGAAATTATAGAGGGAAAATTCACTAAATTAATTTTGAAAAAAAATAAACATTGATTTTTGTTATCAATGGCAAAAAATCCCAAATCTCAAGGACGATTTTAACAAAAAAAGTCAGACGTTTGGATGAAAATGGTAAAAAAATCTCAAAAGTGAAGGACTATATGCTACAAAAAAAGTTTTTTAGAATGAAAATGGCAAAATGCCCAAACCTCAGATACGATTTTGGCAATTTACTCTAATTAAAATAATGTAAACTAAACAAAATTATGGTATGGTATGATACAGTATAGTATAGTGTAGTATAGATATTAAAATATTATCATATTTATTTCCAAGTGTTTAGTAATTTGTAGAAATTCACTAAATTTATTTAGAAAAAAATAAACATTGATTTTTGTTATCAAATCAATTTATGTAAATAATTATTATTTTAGTTAAAATAAAGTAAACTGGGATTGTTACTATATAGTATGTAACGTGTATATTATATAATCTATACATATAATAAAAAGAAACCATGTTTGGGACACATGGCATTCTATGAGGCAGTCTTAATTATTTTTCTAAATATTTATTATGAAAAGTCAATATTAAATTTAAAATTTGTAGAAGAGATTTTAATGATAAAGACAAAGATAACTGATAATAATATATTAATTATTATAATCATATATTAATTATTAAAATCTAAAAAAATATTGGTTAAATATTTTTAGAGAAATGGATTGGAGGTTAAATTGGTTAAATATGTTCGTGCACTATATATGCATTTATTGGTGTACACTGTGACTGTTCTATTATGGATCATTATTGAATAGTGGTTTATGCTTAAAAGATAATTGTTATGATTTTTATTTTGGTTGTTTTAAGAGTTTTGAATTAATTTGCATTTGATAATCATTTAAGTGAATGTTTATTCTTAAGACTATTGGTGCAATTTTGTCAATTGATGTAGCTGGTCTTTGCTTTGTGGATGAATTTAGCCTTTCAATCAAAAGAATGACCACTATTTAAATAAATAAATAGATATAATTGTGAAAAAAATATAAAGAATGACCACTATTTAATTATTATAATCATATATTAATTATTAAAATCTAAAAAAATATATTAGCGTTTTAAATATTTATAAAGATAAAGATTTTAGTTTAATTGTTTTTATATTTTGATGATAAAGACAAGGATAACTGATAATCACGTATTAAAATAAAAATACTTATTTTAATCAACTGTTTCGTTAAAAGGATTTATTCAATACATGTAGAACATATATATTTTTTATAATGGTATATTTAGAATCCTATTTCTAATAAAGGATCTCATTATCCCGTTTTACACTCCAATGAAATAATAATATTAAATCATAATATCTAGCTTATCTCTTGTATATTTAATATTTTTTACTAAAATATTTCTTTTCTTTTTTTCTACTGATTATCCAACATCAGGTAATACGTAAGTTTTTAACCTAATAATAAATTAAAAAACAAAGTAAAATGTTATAAACCATGTAATACACAACTCTCTAACCTAATAAAAATAAAGTGAGATGTTACAATAAATAAATAGTACCTCAAAGTTCGTTTTGTTAGAAAACACATCTTGATGACTAAATGTTTTAACGAATTACATTATTCGTGTAAGACATGTGTTCATTCAAATCGTGCAATACACGAGTTTTCAAAAGATGTAACTATTTTATTACTTAGTATATAAAATTATATTTATCCAACCCGTGTAATACACGGGGTTCTAACCTAGTATAATATATGATATTAATATATTATAATATTTATTTGAAATTAGAAAAAAATGAGTAGGGATAAATAGGAGATATAGATGAAATTATTTATTAGAATGAGTTAATGATAAATAATAAAGCATAATTAAAAAATTTAAGATTGAAGGAGAAAATGCCACATGACATTAATTGTAGTCTTTTATTATAATTTAGATTAGATAAATAGTTAGACTACTCGGTATGGTGACGAAGGGAAGCCGGCGACGGAGGGGGACGGAGGGGGGGGGGGGGGGGGGGGGGGGCGGCGTGGGAGGACGGCGTCGCCGAGGGGGAGGCCCACATGTCTGGTCTGTCACAAACGGCACAACTCGGACGGGGAGGACGGGACGGAGGGGGACGGAGGGGGGGCGGCGTGGGAGGACGGTGGTGACGTGGCGGCGCCGGAGGTGGAGACGGAACCATACCGAGCAGCCTTATATACAAACAAAACGGTTTACTCTCCCAAGAAGCCTAAACCTATTACTAATTTTTATATTTTATATTGACAATGACAATCCAAACCCGTGACCTAGACTTTCTAGAAGCCTAACAAACCATCTAGAAACCCAACAACCATGCACACGTTATCAATTCTGATTTTTTTGTCCAATGATGCTAAAAATATACACACTTTTACATATAGTTAGACACTTTTCTTAAAACATTGGCACTAGCGGTGAAATTCCATAATCACACTGTCTAGTCAGTATGCCACATTATTTCAAAACTTACTTTTTCATACATCAATAAATCATTTTAAACCTTTATATCCCTATTATTACACTAAGAAACAAAAAAAAAAAAAGTTTGTGAGTTGGGGCGGATCCAGTCCACATTTGTAGGTTATCAGGAATACAGTGCGTATTAAAAAATGGAAAAAACTAGTGAGAACCTTATAGAATTTATAAAAAAATTGTGAGAATTAAAGAGAATTTACCAAAAGAAACCCATTAGAATAAAATTTTGGAACTAATGGGGTGGTCGTCCATTAGCAAAGGGCAGAGAATTTGAAATAATAAGATGGTTTATTGCAAAATTTATGAATGACCATCCAAATTATATGAGAACATAAATAAGAACATAAATTCGAAACGGGCCAATAAAAGGCCATGGACAAACCCAAAAACAAAGTGCATAAAACATGAAAAAGACACAAACTACCCGTAACTCCCACTAGAATGCGTTATTTCGACCGAAATCTGGGTCCTTGTCATGACGTGCTCCTCGTTTCAAGCTTCGATTTGACTGGTTGACCACCTAAAATGGAGACCAGTAGCCAAAGTTATTGCCCTTTCCGTAAATCACTATTGGTAGCTCGATCATGGGCCTCCAGAAATGTTATGGCTTGATCTTTCACACTTGAGCCTGCACTAGAGACTTTGTATTTAATTCTAACCGTATTTATGAAATCACAAAAAAAAAAAAAAAAAAAAAAAAAAAAAACCTTGTATACTTTTTAATCAATTAACATTAAGTTGTTGTGAAACACTTCTGTTAAGATTTGAACAAAAATTAAATGTCACTGAACGTCTTCAATGTATTTTACTCGGTTTAAATGTTTGATTACATATTGAATTCTTTTTCAGCTCAAAAAGCTAGACTGTGCGAAAAATAATTGATCGGGAAACAATTAATCTGAACCACCTGACCAGTGGAACTACTGATCAGAAACAACTGATTAGTGAACCATTGATAGCTAGAACAACTAATGAGTGCAAAGTACGCCATTGCGCCAACGCGCACGCTTGCGTATGCGAGTTAAGGGGTAGCACCCTTCGCGAACCAACTGGTGTATGGCTCTTGGAAAAAAAAATAAGAAAGAAGGGCTCACATATACAAGCCACTCCATGTTATTCTCTCCATCTACATGGGACAAGATTTTAAATTTCCAGTCTTTTCCAACTTTTTTTTGTAGCTTTCTCGGCTTCCATGTCTCAACTTCAAACATTAATATCTCATTCATCTTAGATCTGATTTGGACGTGGTTTGATTCATTGCGAAAGACTCACATAATGGAACACAAACCTAGTAAAAAGTACTTATATTTACATAAAGTATAATATCAATATGTTTGTCCGGGTAAAATACACTTTCATACTTGGTGAAAAGAACTTTTTTCACTAATTTTCCCAAACAAACTTTTCACTGCTGAAGTCGTTTCAAACTTGTAAATTTTGAACGATGAATACACACTTTGCAGGTTTCTTGCTTTACATCTCAATCAGTGTTCCATTTGTGATTATAAATTTATGATTTTGTGTGGTTTTGAACAACTTTGTATTGTTTTTTTTTTTTAATTATGATTTAGCGGATTAATATTCAATTTTAATAATATGCATATGTGCCTATCTGGTCACACTATAAAGTACACACTTTTTTTTATTAACAACATAAAAATTTGTTCCAGTTGCTAAATACAAAAACTTGTATGTTCATGTCTTGCATTCTAAAACATCAACATTACTTGAACATTAAAAAACCAAACAGTTAAAATATGGACCAAACAAAACAAGTGAAGTAATTGAAAAAGGTAAAGATGTGGAGAATAGAAGTACATGCTAAGGGTGTTGAAGGGGTATGGTCTCAGATCTCGCGTCAGTACGACCGCGAGTGACCATTACCCTTATCAAAAACCCCCCACCAGCAAGAACTTATCTGTGTCCGTGCGGGCACGTGCGAACACAGCGGTCGAATCCAATCGGTCAAGTGATGGGAATACATACCTCAAGTACGAGAACGGATGTTACGCATAGCGATGCGGCCTGCCACCGCATCCTATGAACATTTTCGTCACGACAAGGGATCTGGACAACAGTAACAGTCACCAAGCGGCGATGCGGCACTCCACCGCATCCCGTGTCACACCCCCAAAATCCACCATGCGGAGTGCCACCGCTTGGAGGCGTGACGTGACCAGGATCGAGCCACCAATCATATTGAACAACACAAATAAGTAAATGAAACCAACTACAATACGATTGGTGACCAAAAGAAGGTAACCGATTTTAAGATGATAGCGGAAGCATAAAACGTAAGTTCAAAACATGAGTTCACAGTTCATAAGTTTTAAGACTCAGACATAAGTTCCATAAGTTCATAAAGTTAATTATTAAATACGGGATATAACAACCCATATTCCACAACAACCTTCTCCTCGTGCAAGCTCCCAAAAGCACCTAGCGACCTGTAAGGCATGTAACAACTAGTCAACAACAAAGTTGAGTGAGTTCACGTTGGTTGTTTAGTTTTTAGGTTGTTTCTGAAAAACGTGGTTTGACTTTCGTTGGCTTAATTGCCGTGGGGGTTACCCCAAAGTTGAAAGTATGTTTAAGCATTTCCTTTTTCTTTACCCAAACCGTATCCATAATTAGCGGGGGCTTTCCCCGTGTGAACTACTAGACGGTATGATATCGACTGCTACGCAAATAAGTTGTGCCCTATATCAGTGTCTATCATCACTGACAATCTGCCATAGTCCATTAGTACACGCCCGTCCGACTGGCACGGTGTGAGGTTTGTTAAACCTAATAGCGCTATTAACTAATGACCCGCTCGCCATTGGCCTCGGCGATTAAGTCGATATAAATTGAGGGACTTCATGATAGAGTTTTGTCTAGCTAGTTTTAAGGTTGTTGTCCTGCACCAGGAGGACGAACGTACGTATTCTGCACCAGGAGAATTCGTAGGGTTAACAATGGCATCCTATTTATGTAGGATGGCCGTACATATCTTCCCAAAGGGATATGTAGATTTAGTTTTAAATTCTTTAACCCATTCCCAAACCACCGAGAATCCCATGCCTTGTAGAAAGTGTGAACTCACCTCGGTTTGCTCGGTTAGGTTCTCAAATATAGCTAACAGTCAAGGTCGCTCAATCACGTCATAATATGATTACCAGTTAGTCATTTAGTGATTATCAAATAGAGCACAAAGTTTCTACACGTATTTATCACATAACATGCATCACTTTAACGGTTTATGCCCATCCAAGTTCCCCATCCATTCCCCACTCAAAATCAAACATACGATAATGCACATAACACATATACCATGGTAGATCATTCACAGATAGCATACTCGACATTTAGACACGCAAGTCACAACTTATGTCATTTCAGCATTAATATTCAAAACCGGCTGTTTTCGGACATTTTAATAAAATAGTTAAATTATTCCAAAAATTCCCAATTTTTTACAGAATGCCTTAAACGTTCCAAATTTTATTGTGTAAAAATATCGGGGTCTGGTTCATTACCAATATTTTATAAAAAATCATTTTCCCGGGCTGAACTCAGATTTATATTTTTCTGACCACAGTCCACGGGATAATTTATTTAAAATTCATCGAGTGTCCGATTTACGAAATTCCAGTGGGGTAATTACAAATGCATCGGTTTTCATCTATTGTACAAATTTCATGGTCCGATTCATCACAAAACTCAGGTTATGACTGAAAGTATGACACCCATTTATTGCTGTCAAAATTCAGCTTAAGTTGTTGTTACAAATCGACACTTTAAAAATAGTAAATGAAGTCCAAAAATTACGATTCCGGTGCCATTAGAACCGTATTTCATAATAACATATTTTAGATTCAAAATATCGGTTTTTCGTTGAGTTTATGACCTGTTTACAGCCAACTGATGTTGGCTGTAAAACCGGGACAGATTCTGTTTTCACTTTCTAACTTACTAACTTGTGTTCGATTGATTCCGTTAATCATGTTTGGTGACCGTAACAACATCACATATTAATATTAATCAGCAAAACATCAGATAATCAACCAATAATCATAATCACACAAGATCTACATGATTTACACTAATATTCATCCATTAACCACCTTGTTCATCACTTTAGTAGACTTTTAGACTTTGATCTTATATGTTCATAATTTTTAACCGACAAAACTCTTATTAACCACTTTATAATAGATCAAGAAGGTGTTTAGAGTCACTTACTACTAGCTCAAGGCTAGGGAAGAAACTAGTCGAAAAACGGGTGGTTAAAAGCGCCGTAGAGAGGTCCTTGGCAATCCGCAAGCACCGGGCTTCCTTGTGCGTGATCCTTCACACTTGAATGAATGTAGAATGCCTTGAATGAAATCAAAAAGTGATGGTGGTGTGCTTGTGGTTCTCGGCCGTAAGTGCCAAAGGGGAAAGAAAGTGTTTGAGTTTGAGTTGGTGAAATGAAAATGAAAGCCTTTAACCCTTGTAATTTATTTATAATCAATCCATCCTAAATAACCACTAGATAATGTGTTTAGTGGATATTAGACATGAGGATTATTATAATCAAAATGTGTAAGTGGTTGTCCCCTCATGGGAACTGAACTCGTTGGGGGGGGGGGGGGGGGAGGGTAATTGGTTGGAAATTAACTAGGTAGTTTAGGCTAGTTAATTTAGTTAGGGGGGTTTAATTTAAATATTAGTGTGTAGTAAATTATAACGGGTGTTCGGGTACCCTAACTAGCTCAGAAAAGGAAAAACAATGTCATGTCAATATTTTTATGTCCCGGGTTAAGTCCGGTTGTACGGTAGGATATTGTTCCGTTAAAGCGCTTAATTAATCCGTAAAGCGTCCTATATATATATTTTGTGACGTTTTTACTTTTCAATACTCAGGAAATCATAACGAACTATTTAATGACTTTTCTGTACATTACTAGTGTGTTAACAGGCGCATGTAAATATAACACAGATATCAGAAAGCAGTTACGTAATTCCACACAGTCGTCAAGCACATTAATTATTATTAATAAATTGTACGGAATACATGGAATTATGAGGGTTGTCACATTCTCCCCCTGTTAAGAGAATTTCGTCCCGAAATTTAGCGCGTGGTTACTGAGGAAGCTAGTTATGTTGCGTTGTTTTACTGATTTTCCTGGGGTGTCACATCATCCCCCCGTTGATTTGGAATTTCGTCCCGAAATTCTGCAGTAGCTTCAGCCTCAGTAGTGGTTGCGTTTTTCTTAAACAGCTGGGGATACTTGAGTTTCATTTGGTCTTCTCGTTCCCAGGTATACTCTGGGCCAAGACGAGCATTCCAACGAACTCGAACTAGAGGTATCCTTGTACTCTTGAGGATTTTAACATCTCGATCCGTAATCTCCACCGGTTCCTCGACGAATCGTAGCTGGTCGTCGATTGTGAGATCCTTTAAGGGAACTATGAGGGTCTCATCTGACAGACACTTCTTCAGATTCGACACATGGAAAACATTGTGAACTCCGCTGAGTTCTTCAGGTAAATTCAACCTGTAGGCGACTTTGCCAATTTTCTCGGTGACTTCGAATGGTCCGACATAACGCGGATTGAGTTTGCCTCGTTTGCCAAAGCGGACTACACCTTTCCAAGGTGAGACTTTGAGTAGCACTCGATCCCCAACCTGGAGCTCGAGTGGTTTTCTTCCCTTATCAGCATAGCTTTTCTGACGGTCATGAGCTGTCGCCATTCGCTGTCGTATCTGAGCAATTCTCTCGGTGGTATCTATCACAAGTTCTGGGCCAGTGATTTGGTCGTCACCAACTTCTGCCCAACAGAGAGGTGATCGGCATTTGCGTCCGTACAATGCCTCGAATGGAGCGACTTGGATGCTGGTGTGGTAGCTGTTGTTATATGAAAACTCCACTAACGGGAGGTGTTTTTCCCAGCCATTGCCGAAGTCGATTACGCATGCCCTAAGCATGTCTTCCAAGGTTTGGATGGTGCGTTCAGATTGCCCATCCGTCTGTGGGTGATAAGCGGTGCTCATATCTAAACGTGAGCCAAAGGACTTGTGCATTGCTTGCCACAGTTCAGAAGTAAAACGCGCGTCACGATCCGATATAATAGAGGTTGGCACTCCGTGCCTTGATACCACTTCCTTTAGGTAAATGTCTGCAAGAGTAGAAAACTTATCTGTTTCTTTGATAGCCAGAAAATGTGCAGACTTGGTCAGTTGATCTACGATCACCCAAATGGTATCGTTTCCGCGTTGAGATCTAGGTAGGCCGGTAACGGAATCCATGGAAATTTGCTCCCATTTCCATTTCGGGATCTTCGGTTGTTGAAGCAGGCCTGATGGTTTCTGATATTCAGTCTTGACTCTCGCACAAGTCAAGCACTTACTGACGTAGGTTGCTATGTGGGCTTTCATGCCAGGCCACCAATACGTAGTCTTAAGATCGTGGTACATTTTATCCGAACCAGGATGTACCGAATAACGAGACTTATGTGCTTCATCCATCACGAGCTCGCGTAAGTTTCCATAAAGTGGAACCCAGATGCGTCCGTTAACATAGTAGGCACCGTCTTCCTTTTGTTCTAGCCGCTGCCTCGATCCTCGTAGGGATTCAGCCCTGATGTTCTCTGCTTTCAATGCTTCAACCTGAGCATCACGAATCTGAGCGGGAAGGTTAGACTGGATGGTGAGTTGTAAAGCACGTACACGCTTAGGTAGGGTATCCTTTCGACTGAGGGCGTCGGCCACAACATTGGCCTTGCCCGGATGATACTTGATTGCGCATTCATAATCGTTCAAGAGTTCAACCCATCGGCGTTGACGTATGTTTAACTCCTTTTGCTTGAAGATAAGCTCGAGACTCCTGTGATCGGTGTAAATGGTGCACTTGGTACCGTACAGGTAATGTCTCCATATCTTAAGTGCGAAAACAACTGCTCCCAGTTCCAAGTCGTGTGTAGTGTAGTTCCTTTCGTGAACTTTAAGTTGGTGTGATGCGTAGGTAATGACCTTGTCACGTTGCATCAATACGCAACCAAGTCCTTGGATGGAAGCGTCGCAATAAACCACGAAATCATCGGTGCCTTTGGGCAATGAGAGGACAGGTGCGCTACAAAGTCTATCCTTTAGGTGTTGAAATGCGGACTCCTGTGCATCACCCCAACGGTAGATGACACCTTTCCGAGTCAGTGAAGTGAGAGGTTGCGCAATCTTGGAGAAATCTTTGATAAACCTTCGGTAATATCCTGCCAAACCCAAAAATTGGCGGATTTCTGTTGGTGTTCGGGGTGCAGGCCAATTCTTGATCGATTCAACCTTAGATGGATCCACATGAATTCCATCCTTGTTTACCACATGGCCTAGGAAGTGGACTTCGCGAAGCCAGAAGTCACATTTTGAAAACTTGGCATACAACTGCTCTTTTCGAAGAAGTTCCAGCATAAGTCGTAGGTGCTGCTCGTGTTCCTCCAGACTCTTAGAATAGATCAGGATATCGTCGATGAACACAATAACGAACTTATCCAGGTAAGGCTTACACACTCGGTTCATGAGATCCATGAAGACCGCTGGTGCATTCGTCAGCCCGAATGGCATAACCAGAAACTCGTAATGGCCGTAACGAGTTCTGAATGCTGTTTTGGAGACGTCCTCATCTCGGACCCTCAGCTGATGGTATCCCGATCTCAAGTCATTCTTGGAGTAATAGCTCGACCCTTGCAGCTGGTCGAATAAGTCGTCAATACGTGGAAGAGGATAACGATTCTTCACAGTCACCTTGTTAAGTTCGCGATAGTCAATACACATTCTGAAAGTACCATCTTTCTTCTTTACGAACAAGGCTGGAGCTTCCCAGGGAGAAGAGCTAGGACGTATAACACCCTTTTCCAAGAGTTCTTGTAGTTGTGTGGACAGTTCTTCGAGTTCTGATGGAGCTAGGCGATATGGTGCTCGAGCTACTGGCGCTGCTCCAGGAGCTAGCTCGATTTGAAATTCAACTTGGCGATGAGGCGGAAGACCATGTAATTCCTCAGGAAATACCTCAGGAAAGTCGCGCACTATAGGAATGTCTTCAATTCTCTTCTCTTCCGTGGATGTGTCAGTAACGAGTGCCAGAATGGCAGTGTGGCCCTTTCACAAACATTTCTGGGCCTTAAGGAAAGAGATGATGCCTTCGACAGCACCACTCTTGTCACCACGAATCACGAGGGGTTCTTTATCAGAACGAGGAATGCGGACGATTTTCTCCTTGCAAACAATCTCCGCTTGATGATGAGATAGACAATCCATCCCAATAACAACGTCGAAACTACCAAGTGTGATAGGAATAAGATCTATAGAGAAAGTCTGACCAGCTAAGACGAGGTTTCAACCTTTAACTACGTGTGTGGCTTCAAGACTTTTACCATTTGCTAGCTCTATCATGTGTTTGGTGTTCAAAAGTGTTGGAGTGCGCTTAAGCATTTGGCTAACTTTTAAGGACACATAATTAGTATCGGCACCCGAATCGAATAAAACAGTAACAAAGAAGTCATCCAGAAGAAGCTTACCCATCACAACGTTGGGATCGTTCCTTGCTTCTCCCTGACCAATCACGAACACACGACCCCTTGCCCCATTGCCATCATTGTTTCCCCTTTTATTGTTTTCGTTCCCCTGGTTGTTGTTGTTGTTCTGTTTCCGGTTCAACTGGGGACAGTTTCTCTTGAAGTGAGCTTCAGCACCACACTGATAGCATTCCTTGTTACCCTGCTGTTGCTGTTGGTTCTGTGGGGCTTGTGGCTGCTGTTGCCGATTATGATTCGCAGGACGCGAGCTCCTGCAATCTCTGGCTTTATGTCCAAGCTTGTTACATCTCTGACAATGATCCTTGTTGCACGGCTAGCTGTGGTGCAAACTACATCGTTTGCACTTTGGGTGATTTCCCCTGTATCCACCTTGGCCTTGTTTTCCAGAAAACTGCTGACTGGGGCCCCGGTGTTCATCTGTCTTTCGTTGCTGGGGCTGGGACTGAACTGGAGTGAAGCCCGTGCCCGAATTTCTATCCCACCTGCGCTTGTCACTGCTGGGAGCACCAGTAGCAGTAGTGCTAACACGCTTGGGCAGCTTGCCCTCTTCCACCGCCTGATCGGTGAGTCGGTGCGCCAAACGAATGACTTGCTGGATTGTGGAAAGGTTGGCCTCCATTACAGACCCTTGGATTTCCGGAACTAAGCCTCTGAGGTATAGCTTGATTCGTCTAGATATGGGTCGTGACAAGTTAGGACATAAGTCAGCCAAGTTGTTGGACCTCTTTGTGTACGCCTCAATTTCTGATCCTTCCATCTTCAAACCATAATACTCTGTTTCAAGTTCCAGGATGTCATCCGGGTGGCAGAATTCTTCCTTAATCAAATCCTTGAAGTCGCTCCAAAGGGTGGCATTCGCGTCTGCCAATCCGAGCATCTGGACTTGTGTGTTCCACCAAGAATACGCTCTCCCTTGCAACATGCTGGTAGCGTACTCTACTCGTTTGCTGGCAGGGCTTTCACTCTCTTCGAATGCATATTCGATTCTTCGGATCCAGTGCAGAAGGCCGATTGCCCCTTCAGTGCCATCCAAAGTGGGAGGTTTGCATTCCAGGAACGCCCTGAAGGTGCCCATGCATGTTGGAGAGTGCATGGGTTGACTCCTTGATTGGGTTGCTAAGGCTTCAGCAATCCGTTCGTTAATCAAGGTCGTCAGCTGACCCTGGGTCATGTCGAGATGTCCACTCATGATCTTCATAATGAAGCAACGTAAGTGAGAAAGGTGTCGCGGAAGTGCGTAAGTGTGGGACGATAGTAGAGAGTAAGCACACAAGGTTCAAATAGCAATTATCACATTATCTAATGCACAGTGAGAACTATCTAACCGACAATATGGCATAAATCATACCACTTATGGTGTCGAGTCTTGCACGTGGAGCGAAGCGTCGTTGTGGATCGTTGAGCACTGTACTGGTTATAGTCTGGTTTTATAAAAAACTTTTCCCTCTTTAAAACCAAGTTCACTATAACCAATGGCTCTGATACCAATCTGTCACACCCCTAAAATCCACCATGCGGAGTGCCACCGCTTGGAGGCGTGACATGACCAGGATCGAGCCACCAATCATATTGAACAACACAAATAAGTAAATGAAACCAACTACAATACGATTGGTGACCTAAAGAAGGTAACCGATTTTAAGATGATAGCGGAAGCATAAAACGTAAGTTCAAAACATGAGTTCACAGTTCATAAGTTTTAAGGCTCAGACATATGTTCCACAAGTTCATAAAGTTAATTATTAAATACGGGATATAACAACCCATATTCCACAACAACCTTCTCCTCGTGCAAGCTCCCAAAAGCACCTAGCGACCTGTAAGGCATGTAACAATTAGTCAACAACAAAGTTGAGTGAGTTCACGTTGGTTGTTTAGTTTTTAGGTTGTTTCTGAAAAACGTGGTTTGACTTTCGTTGGCTTAATTGCCGTGGGGGTTACCCCAAAGTTGAAAGTATGTTTAACCGTTTCCTTTTTCTTTACCCAAACCGTATCCATAATTAGTGGGGGCTTTCCCCGTGTGAACTACTAGACGATATGATATCGACTGCTACGCAAATAAGTTGTGCCCTATATCAGTGTCTATCATCACTGACAATCTGCCATAGTCCATTAGTACACGCCCGTCCGACTGGCACGGTGTGAGGTTTGTTAAACCTAATAGCGCTATTAACTAATGACCCGCTCGCCATTGGCCTCGGCGATTAAGTCGATATAAATTGAGGGACTTCATGTAGGATGGCCGTACATATCTTCCCAAAGTGATATGTAGATTTAGTTTTAAATTCTTTAACCCATTCCTAAACCACCAGGAATCCCATGCCTTGTAGAAAGTGTGAACTCACCTCGGTTTGCTCGGTTAGGTTCTCAAATATAGCTAACAGTGAAGGTCGGTCAATCACGTCCTAATATGATTACCAGTTAGTCATTTAGTGATTATCAAATAGAGCACAAAGTTTCTACACGTATTTATCACATAACATGCATCACTTTAACGGTTTATGCCCATCCAAGTTCCCCATCCATTCCCCACTCAAAATCAAACATACGATAATGCACATAACACATATAACATGGTAGATCATTCACAGATAGCATACTCGACATTTAGACACGCAAGTCACAACTTATGTCATTTCAGCATTAATATTCAAAACCGGCTGTTTTCGGACATTTTAATAAAATAGTTAAATTATTCCAAAAATTCCTAATTTTTTACAGAATGCCTTAAACGTTCCAAATTTTATTGTGTAAAAATATCGGGGTCTGGTTCATTACCAATATTTTATAAAAAATCATTTTCCCGGGCTGAACTCAGATTTATATTTTTCTGACCACAGTCCACGGGATAATTTATTTAAAATTCATCGAGTGTCCGATTTACGAAATTCCAGTGGGGTAATTACAAATGCATCGGTTTTCATCTATTGTACAAATTTCATGGTCTGATTCATCACAAAACTCAGGTTATGACTGAAAGTATGACACCCATTTATTGCTGTCAAAATTCAGCTTAAGTTGTTGTTACAAATCGACACTTTAAAAATAGTAAATGAAGTCCAAAAATTACGATTCCGGTGCCATTAGAACCGTATTTCATAATAACATATTTTAGATTCAAAATATCGGTTTTTCGTTGAGTTTATGACCTGTTTACAGCCAACTGATGTTGGCTGTAAAACCGGGACAGATTCTGTTTTCACTTTCTAACTTACTAACTTGTGTTCGATTGATTCCGTTAATCATGTTTGGTGACCGTAACAACATCACATATTAATATTAATCAGTAAAACATCAGATAATCAACCAATAATCATAATCACACAAGATCTACATGATTTACACTAATATTCATCCATTAACCACCTTGTTCATCACTTTAGTAGACTTTTAGACTTTGATCTTATATGTTCATAATTTTTAACCAACAAAACTCTTATTAACCACTTTAGAATAGATCAAGAAGGTGTTTAGAGTCACTTACTACTAGCTCAAGGCTAGGGAAGAAACTAGTCGAAAAACGGGTGGTTAAAAGCGCCGTAGAGAGGTCCTTGGCAATCCGCAAGCACCGGGCTTCCTTGTGCGTGATCCTTCACACTTGAATGAAATCAAAAAGTGATGGTGGTGTGCTTGTGGTTCTCGGCCGTAAGTGCCAAAGGGGAAAGAAAGTGTTTGAGTTTGAGTTGGTGAAATGAAAATGAAAGCCTTTAACCCTTGTAATTTATTTATAATTAATCCATCCTAAATAACCACTAGATAATGTGTTTAGTGGATATTAGACATGAGGATTATTATAATCAAAATGTGTAAGTGGTTGTCCCCTCATGGGAACCGAACTCGTTGGGGGGGGGGGGGGAGGGTAATTGGTTGGAAATTAACTAGGTAGTTTGGGCTAGTTAATTTAGTTAGGGGGGGTTTAATTTAAATATTAGTGTGTAGTAAATTATAACGGGTGTTCGGGTACCCTAACTAGCTCAGAAAAGGAAAAACAATGTCATGTCAATATTTTTATGTCCCGGGTTAAGTCCGGTTGTACGGTTGGATATTGTTCCGTTAAAGCGCTTAATTAATCCGTAAAGCGTCCTATATATATATTTTGTGACGTTTTTACTTTTCAATACTCAGGAAATCATAACGGACTATTTAATGACTTTTATGTACATTACTAGTGTGTTAACAGGCGCATGTAAATATAACACAGATATCAGAAAGCAGTTACGTAATTCCACACAGTCGTCAAGCACATTAATTATTATTAATAAATTGTACGGAATACATGGAATTATGAGGGTTGTCACATCCCGCATGCATCTTGGCCATAACAAGAACGTGGGAACAACATCAGTTACTGCAAGCAGCGATGCGGCCCGGCACCGCATCCTGCCTACAAGGCAAGTGGGTCTGACACCACAGTGCAAGTGGCACTGAGGACAGTCACATGTCAGCCCACATGTAAACAACAAACTGACACCACAGTAGGACGTGGCATCACCACGGTTACCGACAGGCCTGACGCACCTGCAGAAGGCTGTGCGGTGTCAGACTAGCCACTCAACTACCCTCCTTCACTCCTCGGCTATAAATACCCATCCCGAACCAGGTTTGAGGTATCTCTTCACAACTCTCTCACTACTACTACTACTACTATCACACCTTGCTTCCCAAGCAAATTACTGATTCTCACGCCGGAGAGTGGTAACAAGGAGCACCCCCCACCCCATTCTCCTTGTTACGAGTCACGGTTTGTTTCATTGTGCAGGAGATCAACCAGCGGATGATCCAGCCAGCGATCCTCGGAAAGAAGGGATTAACCCTACTTGACGAGACCAATGAATTAACCACCTCGGTTAACCACTGTTTCATCATTGCCGCTCACCGCTACTCTTAGCACTTTTTTCCACATCCCTTTTTCTTTCCAGGATCATGTCTGATCGTCTAAACAATACTGTCGGGATAACCTAAACCCCGCAAACCTAGGGCCCGTAGGGAACACCCCCCAGCCCCAGATGCTGGCCACATTGGCACATCAACGCAAGGGGGCGCATCCCTTACGTTCGCACAAGATCTTTCACAGTATGCTTCTGTGATACCTCCAGGCATGAACCTCCATTCCCGGTATGACCAACAACAAGCTATGTTGGCCGCAGCATACAACAGAGCTTGCGCAGAAGCGCAAGTACCTGTCGGGCCTACCCCGACACCGCATACACCTGCGGGTCATATTTTACAATACGACGGCAAGGCCCCCTCACACCCAGCCTCCCGAAGTAGGCATGAAGACCGCGACTCCTCTTACTGTGAGGTCCGCACAATTAATGAGGATGATTCCTCATACGTGTCCCGCAGCAGGGGTCCAATACATAGCCCCCTGGGCCCTCATGGCGAAAACAGGCGGCAATCCACAGCCCACCGCGGCCCCGGCATCCATAGCCGGCTGGGACCTCAGTCCCACTATGAAAGACATGGCCGTACCGATCCAGACGACCATACATACTGCGGGGAGTCTCATGCTACTAGCAGTAGACCAGGAGGAAGCAAATTATGTTCCTCCCACTCAACCCCGCACCACATACCTCCGCTCTGCAAAGCGCCACCAGAGCCAACCCTACAGGCAAAAATCTGCGGCCGAAAACTCCAAGTTCGCCCCGGAGATTGCCCACGCCGATGTCACCACCACTAAATTCCCATTAAACATTGGTAAATAAAATGGTTCGTCCGACCCAGACGATCACATGAACATCTTCACCGGCGCAGGGTGCAACGGCAGGTGGGACGAGCCCACCTGGTGTCATTTTTTCCCCCAGACCCTCACTGGTCTGGCAAGGGCTTGGTTCGATTCTTTGCCTGTGGGATCACTGGCCTCATTTGAGGACTTGCTAGCAAAGTTCCTCGCACATTTTAGCCAACAGCGACGTCACGAACGTGATTCTATGGACGTCATGAACATCTGGCGCGGAGACAACGAATCCCTCACTGGCCTCATTTGAGGACTTGAAAACAAAGAATGCCTGGAGATAGACGGTGTTGCAGACCAAATGGCACGCAACCATTTCATTCGAGCCGTCAAGGACGAAGAAATAATTATGACCATCTCCGGCAAGGATGGCTTGCCAAAGAAATGGGAAGACGTCATAGCCGCGGTCAAGACGTACGCCCAGACTCAGCAGTCACTCAAGCCGCACGTCACAAAGGCACAGCCCCAAGCGGAAGGCCAGTCCTCCCGCCAAGAGCCCAAGCGCAACAACAAGCGCAATCGGGACACATGGAATCGCGGTAGCGATCCCAAACCATATGTCCCGCGTAATAACCAGCCCGCACAAGGGCAACAATCAACGCCCAACGTGAAAACGGGTCGTCGAATAAGGAATCTCGGGACCGTAACTGGACCGAGATCAACCAGTCGCTAAGCGACGTCCTCCTTACGGACGCGCAATTCCTGTGACCGGCCCAACCGATAAAGTCCAAGAAGAACCAGGATCTCACACTCTACTGTGAGTATCACAAGGACTCGAGCCACGCAACAAACAACTACATCAGTCTCCGACTGGAGATTGAGCGAGCCCTAAAAGAGGGGAAGCTGCAACATCTGTTGCCAGCCACGTAAAAGCAAACCAAGCGCATCACCCCCCACAACGAGGGCACCTCCACGGATAAGAGAACCATGTACGTGGCCTCAACCCACATGATCAATGGAGGACGAGGAAAGCCGCGCAAGGCGGCAAGAAGACCGGCCAATGACTGGAAAGACGAGCAAGTTGTCTTTCCAAAAGTCCGAAGCGGACCGCGTGACAGGCGCGCCGTCGTTATCACAGGCTACCTGGCTCACTACTGCACCGAGCGACTATTCATCGACCCGGACAGTACATCTGACATCATATACGAGCAGTGCTTCAAACAGTTCGATCAAGAAGACAAGGATCGGTTATAGCCGGTAGACTACCCTTTGGCCAGATTTGCGGGGGAAACCGTATTCCCCCTGGGCCAAATCACTTTTACTGTGCACCTCACCAACGGAAGGCATACACGAACAGAGGAGGTAAACTTCATGGTTTTACCCCACACCTCCAAATACGATGTACTTCTCGGGAGGGAGTCCCAGGGCGATTTCAACATGATTACATCTGTCCCCCACTCTACCATCGGTTTCCCAACCGAGACGGGGGTTGCGATAATATACGCTCGCAGAGAAGTTATGTCGACGGACGAGCTGCGTCCGACCAAGATAGCAAGGCCTACCCCCAACACCCAACCAGAAAAATGGGTTCTTAACGCAAGACACCCAGAGCAAACGGTCACGTTGGGCCACGCCTTGCCCCACAGCATCAGAGCGCGCCTGAAGCAACTCCTCTTCATAAACCAAGATATTTTCGCATGGACACCCGCAGACATGACAGGGGTACCACGCGAAGTTGCGCAACATTTCTTGAATACCTTGCCAGGTATCAAGCAGGTGATCCAAGGCCAACGCCACCTTGGATCCGCAAATAACGAGGCGATGCATGAGCAGGTCAAAGAACTGCTCTACGCAGGCATCCTGCGGGAAGTCAAGTACCAGAATTGGTTGTCCAACCCAGTCATGGTAGAAAAACCAACCGAGAGCTGGCGCATGTGCGTCGATTATAAAGATCTCAACAAAGCTTGTCCCAAGGATTGTTACGCACTTTCGGAGATCGACGAGAAAGTCGATAACCTCGCACCATTTTGATGGAAGTGTTTCCTCGATTGTTACAAAGGCTATCACCAGGTACAGATGGCAATTGAGGACGAAGATAAAACGGCATTCCGCACACCAACCGAGAATTACTGTTATACAAAAATGCCGTTCGGGTTGCGCAACGCGGGCGCAACCTATCAAAAATTGATGAACGACACTTTTGGTGATCAAATCAGCAAAAGTGTCGAGATCTACATGGACGACCTAGTCGTCATGAGCATGGAGGAGGATACCATGCTCAATGATATCGAAAGAACATTCCAAACTCTGGGCAGCATCAATATGAAGCTCAATCCAGGGAAATGCTCGTTTGGAATGGAGGAAGGCAAGTTTCTTGGATTCATCGTCACCAAAGATGGATTCAGGGTGAACCCGGAAAAAGTTCAGGCGATCGAGCGCATGCCATCGCCTTCCACGATGAAAGAAATGCAACGACTAGCCGGGAGGCTTGTCGCACTGAATAGATTCTTAGCCAATCATGCAGCTAAATCTTATCCTTTCATCAAGACCCTACGGAACTGCTTAAAAAAGGAGCAATCCCAGTGGACCGCAGAGGCCGAAAACGCTATCCGGGAGATGAAGGAGTGTTTGATTCAACTTCCAACTCTAACCGCACCACGCAAAAAAGAGCCACTTATCTTATACCTATCCGCCGCAGATAACGCGGTAGGCGCGGTACTCATAGTGGAACGAGAGGGAGTTCAAACACCCATCTATTATATCAGCAAAATGCACAACGACCCAGAGACAAGATACTCCATCATGGAGAACTTGGTACTGGCACTAGTACACGCATCAAGACAATTACGACGTTATTTCACAAATCACGTCATCACGGTGTTAACCAACTACAGGATCGTGCCGATCCTATCAAAACCCGACATTTCTGGGAGATTAGCAAAATGGGCCATTGAACTAGGCGCGCACACGCTGATCTATAAGTCGCGCCCCGCAATCAAAGGCCAAGTTATAGCTGATTTCGTTGCCGAAGTACCGGCAAATCGCATTCAGGAATGCGAAGAAGAACAAAATCCTACACCACCACCATGCTCATCAGAAACCTGGGCACTATATACCGATGGTGCATCTAACGAGGATGCTGTAGGTGCGGGTCTGCGACTCGTCAGCCCCGATGGCCAAGAGCTTACCTATGCAATTCGCCTCGATTTCAAAAGCACAAATAACGAGGCAGAGTATGAGGCTCTACTGGCAGGGCTACGACTGGCAGTCAAACTCAGCGTCCAACATTTGGAAGCACACGTCGACTCATTATTGGTTGTAGGACAGATGCGCGGCGACTATGCCGCAAAAGGGGACATCATGATACTCTACCTCGAACAAGCCTTGCAACTGAAATCAAAGTTCACTTCCTTCAATATTCGCCATATTAACAGAAGTGAAAACAAGCCCGCGAATGCACTGTCAAAACTCGCATCCACTAGCTTCCAACACCTGGAAAAGGAGGTACGCATCGAGATTCTGCAAAATCCCTCAGTACCCCTACGCCAAGTCAATGTCATCCAGTACAGAACAACATCCTGGATGACACCAATCATTGCGTACTTGCAATCAGGTGTTGCTCCCGAAAGCAAGGTAAAGGCACGTAAGTTGCAATACAAAGCGTGCCATTATCAGATGGGAGACGGTATCTTATACCGTAAATCATACCTGTGGCCACTCCTACGATGCGTCGACCCCCAAGATGCCACATACCTTATCAGAGAAATACACGAGGGAATATGTGGCATACACGCGGGCCCACGTATGGTGGTGGCCAAAATTATGAACGTCGGGTACTACTGGCCCGGTATGCAAATGGATGCGGTCAAAGTCCTGCGCAAGTGTTTTAATTGTCAGCGACATGCTCCCAAAACCTTGCGCCCCAAAAACAACCTGATCCCTGTCACCACCGCATGGCCATTCCAAAAATGCTCAATCGATGTGGTAGGACCATTTCCGGACGCACCAGGTGCGGTGAAATTTATCATAGTGGCTGTTGATTACTTCATAAAATGGGTAGAGGCAAAACCGCTCGCCTCAACCACCGCTATGATAACAAGGAAATTCGTCTGGGAACATATCATCTGCCGTTTCGGTCTACCGATGTGCATCGTTACCGACAACAGCACCAACTTCGCTGCTGATTACTTCCAAAAATGGCTAAAGGAACTAAACATTGAACACATATTCTCCTCAGTGGCGCATCCGAAAGGGAATGGCTAAGTCGAGAGTATCAATAAAAGTTTAGTCGAAGGCATCAAAGCACGGTTGGGAACAACCAGACGTGGCTGGGCCGATGAACTCCCGAGTATCTTATGGGCCCACAGGACAAGCCCAAAAACAAGTCACGGTGAGACACCCTTCAGCCTTGTCTACGGCTCAGAAGCGGTGATCCTCGCGGAAGTAGGTTTCCCCTCACCCCGAATGTTGGCTATCGACAAAATAGACAACAGTGAGGAGCGCAGGTATGATTTGGACCTCCTAGAAGAAAGACGTGAAAACGCTACCATCAACGAGGCCAAGTACAAGACCAAGCTTGAAAAGTACTACAATTTACGCGTCCGTGTTTGTACTTTTAACCCGGGAGACTACGTCCTTCGCGATAACGAAGCATCTAACGCTGAACGCCCAGGGAAACTTGCCCCCAAGTGGGAAGGACCCTACCTCATCCAAGAGGTCCTAGGCAAAGGCGCGTATAAACTGCAAACATTACAGGGCGAACCTATCGCACGCACATGGAATGCACAACAGCTTCGACGCTGTTATATGTAAGCCATGTTTTTACATTAACCATGTAACCTATTGGGCCGTAGGCCATTTGCAAATAAATAAATGAACGATTCAATGCAATATTGTTTATTTCTTTCAATTACAAATGTGTGTTCCACTTTGCGGTATCTGCAAAAACGGATTGGTAAAATCTTCATTCGCGATACCCACACAAAGTGGTAACCACACACAAATATTGTAATAGGCCAGCAAAGGCAAAACGTTAAATGTCTATCCGGCTGGATACGCACATACGGTTTTCACAAAGCCTACACAATTCCCAAACCCTAACGAGATAAAACAGGAATTGACTAATGCTCATATGACAAAGGTATAGAGTATACTCAACCGCGCTTTACAGCCGGTAGAGTTCTTCATACTTGCATATCACCTAGGTATGCAAAAGGCAAATTCAGACTTAGTGCTATTCACAATAACATTAACTTATACAAGTTCAAACATGCAAGTAGTAAAAACACTTGTACAACTTGAACAAAACGGTTAAAACTTTATATTCAAAAAATTTCTACACCTACGCGGTGCACAAGAGATTTACATAAAGTTTCTAACATTTACATCGAGAAAACAAAAAAGGGCACGCAGGCCAACCTAGTCCTTCTTTGTACCGCTGGAACCCGCACCACCCTTGCCATCACCAGCGGTCTCTTCCTCCTCTTCCTCATCACCATACAACAACCGTAAGAGGTCCACCCAGTCTTCGGCGTCCAAGCATTTATCAACTTCCTCAAGGGCGGAAATGGACATGTCGTTGTACGCTGCGAGAGCGGCAGCAAGACGCGCTTCAGTATCCACGCCATGGAACCCAGACCTTTCATCAGTAAATTTGCCTTGGGCTAAAAGGTTCATATGACTGATGCATCGGTTGTAGCCAGCTTTAAAACCAGCCTCCCGCGCACGCAGACTAATCTCCCCTACAACAGCTGCGTTCTCAGGTGCGTCGAGGATAGCACTAGCAATCTGCAAAATACAAGCAATAAGGTTAGCAAAGGCAAACCTAAAAAGATAGCAAAGGCAACGGGTCCTTACATGCCCGATACCGTGATAACGCATCCAATCACGAACAGCCTTCAACTGCTCAAAGGAAGAAATCAGGTTGTCTCTAGGCTCAGCAGCCTCCCTTGCCCGCACTTCAGCTTCAGCAGCGCGGGCAGTGACCTCCTCAATAATGGTCACCCGGCTCTGCACTTTAGCCTTTCAACAAGGAAAACACAAGTAATTTGCCGAGAGTACGAGCCGGTTTAAGCCCAACAGTTGCAGCCCACTCCTCAGTCTGCTTATACTGCTCAAAGGCAGCCTTCTCCCTTTTGAGCTGCTCCGCACCCTCACGAGCAGCTATCACCAATGCTTCAACCTCAGCCCGCAAGCGAGCACTTTCCTCCTCCTTGCGCCCCAACACCTTGTATTCTTCCATAATGGCATTCACCATTATGGAACTCCCAACAAGCATGGAGGAGAGTTGGTTGATCCGGAGCTCGCGAGGTAAAGCGCGGGCCCGATTAACTTCAAACAGGGTGCCCAAACCACCCAAAATATCCTTACAAGCAGAAGGATCACTTGAAATTTCATCCCCTTGCATATTACTCCAAGGAGGACGATGATAGTTCACAGCCCGGTCTTCCGTATAGATACGATAGTAGAACTCCAATTCAGACTCTTCAGGCTGAATAGGAAGTCCTTCAAAACCCGCACCCCCAGAAGCGGAACCGGAAGCCTTCTCAGCAGCAGGAGATTTTTTCTTTTCAGCATCCGCAAACTTCAGGTTCAGATCATCAGTATCCTGTGGGGAGATCAGATTGTCATGGGAATCCACCGTATCAAAGATCTGCGCCGCGGTTTTCTTCTCAGTATCCTCTGCATGCGTAGAAGGCTCAGTCACCACTTCGATGGAAGGGCTTCTTTTAAATTCTTTATTAACCCCCGCATCCGCAGCCGTGTCATGCGGGGGGGGGGGGGGAGAGGAGCATCAAATAAAGAGAACCTTTCATATTGCAGTTCTGCAAACAAAGCAAAAATAACTATCAATTACAAGTACAATGACAAACAATTGTAAGGTGATGATTCACTTACCGGCAACCGCAGGCTTCGCCTGAGAAATAACAGTTGTCCGTTTTGTCTGCAACCTCGGACGCTTCTTCTCGCCAGCACCAGCAGCCTTGTCCTCTATTTTCCTTATCCTCTTCACATCAGCAGGCTTGGAACCCGCAGGGGATCCACCTGCAGCCGCACCACCACCTGGAACATCCAATCCCTCAAGGGTGTCAGACACTACCACGTAATCGGTGTATCTGTGGAAATGAGAACAAGATATACCTGCCGCGTGCGGCACCAAAGGAGGAACAACTGCGGGTTCAGGTTTTTTTCCTCTGGCGACCCCACACAGTTTTCTCCACATGCTTCTTGGGAACGGCCTTCGCGTCAAACTCTCCCAAAGTCCCAAGATTACCTGCGTTTAAATCATCAAACAAGCAAGTCAGAAAGGTGAACTTCTTTACAAAGCAAGTACGAAGATTATAGAATGTACCTTTGCCTTGCGGCAGGGGTGCCTTCAGCCCCTCGCGATCAGGAATGCGGAAGTTGTTGTGAATGGTCAAGTTAAAACCTTTTTCACCTTCCGCACACCGAAGTATCTCAACCTTGCCCTTGAAGTTCGGATCAAATATCCTCCACAGGGCAGCGTCCTCTGATAGTACACTTACAAATCAGTAACACACAAGAAAGTAAGGAAACCGCACAAGAGTAAAAATACTTACCACCACTCTTCTCCCGCATAACGGGCCTTGCTTTCCTATCAGGCCTGGTCAACATCATCTGCATCACCTACAACTGCGAGTTGTCCAGCTTCTTAAACTCAATAGTCTTCAACTTTAGGAACCACTCCACCGTGTCAACCCTGGGGACAACAATATCCTCCGCAAGGATGGTCTCAGCCACATTCCGCAGGGTTATTTTGGCAACAACTGCGGCAGCTTTAATGTAGAAGAACTTTGTCTTCCACTTCGTGATACCCTTGGGTGGGGTCATCAGCTTAGGGCTCCCATACCGTTGGCCAAAAGAAAAAAAATAACCAGTGTTCACTGTCAACCGGTAAAAACGCCGGAAGTCTTCAACCTTAGGTTCCATACCAAGAGCACGAAAGGTGTACTCAAAATTACGAACTCGAATCATCCCAAATGGGCTCATTTAGGAAATATGGAGTTTATACCACTCCAAGACTTCGGCAACAAACACCGTCAGCGGCAGTCGGAGGTTGCCATCAAGAAAGAAATCAGACCATATGGTGACGTATCCCGTTGGAGCATCAGCACCGGTGTCACCCTCCTGGGGATAAACAGCCCCATACTCCTGGGGCATCTGAATACTGGTCATCAAGGTATCAAACTGACCCTTGGACCACTTCAAGACTGGTAGACCCCCGCCGGGGGCACCACCACCTTCTTCTTCCTCTTCCGCCGCCGCCGGCGATGAAGGATCCGGGTTTTCACCCTCAGTAGTATGTGGATTCGATGGTTCAGCCATCAGAGAATGTAACGAAGAAGACAGAAGATGAGTTCACAAGAAACTCAGAAACCTTACCAGAAAATCAATAAAGTTTATCGGAGAAGACGAATAACGCTCTCTTTCTCTCACCGGATTTTTTTTTTTTTTTTTTTTTTTTTTTTTGAAATGTTGAACAAGTGAGGGGAAATCAAACGGTTTACCCTTATATACCCATCGCAATTAATGCATGGCAGTAACCGAATCATCACGTTTGAAAACAACGACTTATGCGACGCCACGTGTTCAGCGACGGTTCCGCTGACGGTTACCACGCACGAGTGGTCGCCCACGCGCCTGACAAAGGAGACTTTTACACTCCTGCTACATTGCATTTATTGCATTGGGCAGTGCAAACGTCCTTTCATTTCAGCACATGCCAGAAAATCCTACCAACTTTTACCAACTCACACGTGCGTTCAGCCACATATGCAACAAAAGAGCGACAACATTATCCAAACATAAGCGGCATGCGGTTTCTCTGGTATACCGCACCATAACCCATACCGCATGTCGTTTTTTACATACCCCTCAAAAAAGGCAAAAAAAAATCTCTACATTATGTAAAGGGGTATGACCAATATCCGCATATACCCACGAGCACACATGGAATATGCGGAGATGACACACACGAGCCCGTACAGGTGTGTCAGATATCCAGAACCAGCGTTGTTCTTTGGACTGCGAAAACCGCTTCCCAGGATGCGGCAAACCGCATTCCATGCAACTTTCTTCAAGCTTCAAATCCCTCGTGTCCGGTTCACAACCACAGAGGGGACGCAAATAGTTTCTCCTTAGGAAAAAGGACGAGTATGCTGGGCAATCGCACATCAGCAACCCTGACCCCTGATCCTTCTAGAGCCACATCCAAGCTTCAAGCTCTTTTAAAGCCAGTTTTCTGTGACAAACCGCAGACACTCACGAGTAGCTGCGGCGAAATACAAGTACGCAGACGATAGCTACGGAAGAGCCATGACTAAACCGTCACACGGTTGAAGCAAAACTACTTCAAGGAAAACTACTTTCCACCTAAGCATGAAGGAAAGTAGCTAAGGAACAGTGGTAACAAGTCTGCTTATGACTCTGTTTGCCCACCTATGGACCGCATAGAATAAACAATGGTGGGCACTACCATGCCTATGACCATGTTTATTTGCCCATGGTACAGATTCACATTGTTCGACCAAACACGGCCAACAATGACGCAAGTACCCCACATTGTTCGACCACACATGGCCAACGACGTGCGGCAACGAGGTAACCGCAGAGGACGTGCGGTTACTTGTATGTCTAGTTGATGAACATAGAGCTTGAGCAAAGCACTTACAGCATTACCTCAGCTGACGCAGAGGTTACAACTAGAGTTGCGATAACGGACATCTTCCGTTACCATCTCAAAGGTTGGTTCGAACCCTGCTAACATCTTCAGTTACCGTCTCAAAGGTTGGTTCGAAACACCAACAGGTGACTGATGACATCAGAAAAAGGTAGACCATATTATCAGATCAAATCCTTGGCTGAGAATTCCCCTTCAGACGGAACTTGCTCACCGGTACGGAAGAGACGTCACACGACTCTACCAAACCCCCAGCTTGAATTACTTGAAGCAAGAGCCATCTGCATGGCCCATATTCTACCTTCTAGACACCATAGTCCAGTATCCCTCCCACATGCAACTTGCATAAGGAAGCAACACTAGACTGGGGGGACTTGAAGGGGTATGGTCCCAGATCTCGCGTCAGCACGACCACGAGTGACCATTACCCTTATCAAAAACCCCCACCAGCAAGAACTTATATGTGTCTGTGCGGGCACGTGCGAACACAACGGTCGAATCCAATCGGTCAAGTGATGGGAATACATACCTCAAGTACGAGAACGGATGTCACGCATAGCGATGCGGCCTGGCACCGCATCCTATGAGCATTTTCGTCACGACAAGGGATCTGGACAACAGTAACAGTCACCAAGCGGCGATGCGGCACTCCACCGCATCCCGCATGCATCTTGGCTAGAACAAGAACGCGGGAACAACATCAGTTAGCGCAAGCAGCGATGCGGCCCGGCACCGCATCCTGCCTACAAGGCAAGTGGGTCTGACACCACAGTGCAAGTGGCACTGAGGACAGTCACCTGTCAGCCCACATGTAAACAACAGACTGACACCACAGCAGGACGTGGCATCACCACCGTTACCGGCAGGCTTGACACACCTGCAGAAGGCTGTGCGGTGTCAGACTAGCCACTCAACTACCCTCCTTCACTCCTCGGCAATAAATACCCATCCCGAACCAGGTTTGAGGTATCTCTTCACAACTCTCTCACTACTACTACTATCACACTTTGCTTCCCAAGCAAATTACTGATTCTCACGCCGGAGAGTGGTAACAAGGAGCACCCCCCACCCCATTCTCCTTGTTACGAGTCACGGTTTGTTTCCTTGTGCAAGAGATCAACCAGCGGACGATCCAGCTAGCGATCCTCGGAAAGAAGGGATTAACCCTACTTGACGAGACCAGTGAATTAACCACCTCGGTTAACCACTGTTTCATCAGGTGTTTATAACTTACAACAATAGGTTTTTATATAATATGATACAAGGGTTTTTTCCTTATATTTTATTTATACAAGTAATATTATCTTCGTTATCGTGATTTTATGTGTAAACATGGCAAACAGTCATGAACCACAACGTGGATAATCTTGAACCATATCTAAAGTCACATCGTAAATACATCAGAAATGTTCATCAACTTCAAAGTGTTCTAAAACAATATAATCATATTGGCTCTCGATATTCGTACATTCCTAAATCTTATTCTCACGTCCGTTTACACTCTATCTGTCTCTATATATATCTTCTAAATAAAAAATCGTTGCATAAATACTAGACCTACATTTTCCCAAATAGTAACATGGTACCTTATGGCCATATTAAGCCCCACTTGCGGTATGCACATATAATGTATATATGTGTGGTCGCTCGGGGGGCAAAAGCAAAAGTGCACTAATTTTTAACGTTATTTTACTAATTTCGTGAAAATAACGTTAAAAGAGGGGATGGTTAATCATGCATCATGTGGTGGCGTTGATAGCCGAAAGACAAGGGGGGTACATGCACCAATTGGCGTTTGTCTCAATTGCTGAGTGTTATGTGCCTTATGTCCAAGGCTTGATGCAAAACCACAATCGAGCTGGGGGTCTCATTGGAAGCAGCCTCTCTATTCCTACGGGGTAGAGGTAAGGCTGTCTACATCCCACCCTCCTCAGACCCTACCTTAGCTTTTGCTATTGGTGGGATATACTGAGTACGATGATGATGATGATGATGTACCTTATGGCCATAAGTCATTACTCAATTGATAAGGTTAAATTAAAATATAACTAATAACTAAATCCATATCTTTAAAAGATTGAAAGAGAAGTTAACGTGCGCATGATTACACATGCACATAGCCAGCCACTTTACAAAAAGATTTTTATTTAGTCAAAAAGGATACTTTTTTAAGGGGGTGATCATTTAATAATATTAATTCATCTATAATTTTGATTTTAGTCTACCTACTTTATTTATAATTTTGTTTCAAACAAGGATAAACTAGGGATGTCCATGAGCTGAGCCGATTTGAGCTGACCTTTGCTCATGCTTGGCTCGTTTTTATACCGAGCCAAGCCGATCGCCTCATTTACAACCGACCAGAAAATCGAACATATATTTACCCGTAATGGGGCGATGGACATAGAGTCCACATACTGTTAGGGAAATATGAACAAAAGGATAAATGAACTAATTGGAATATCCTTTGACTTACGTCAAAAGTATTACATAGAGTGCAAATGTGAAGTATGTGTAGATGTGGTATACTTTTGTTTTGATTTTTCTAAAACATTTGTCAAAGAAATTAATAACTTCATAACTAACATAATATCATTGGAAAATACATGTACGACTTTATTAATGCTTGGATGTCAAGAGATTAGAGGCTAAAAACATGTTCCTTTAAATTTTATATAGACAACCAAAGAAATATAAACATAACCAAACTTTTTATTTGATTAATTTCTTGATAAAATTCACAAAACTCCCTTACAAAGATATGCTAAATATTTGCGAAAGAAAAAATCATCAAAAAACAAGAAAATGTGAACCTAGACTTTGTCATAGAATATGCACAAGTTCCCCCCAAACCCCTCACAAGATTTACCCTCAAATCCAATTAAAAAATCCTCTTTTTTTCAATATAAACTTATGGGCCGAAAAAAAAAAAGAGCTAACTCGAGCTCAATTCATCGATTCGTAACGGCCATTCTGAGCTTGGCGTAGTAGACCGTGATGTGTTGGTGTTGGTAAACGACAACCCGACCTTGGTCAACTGGCCAGAAGTCGAGTTGGTTAGCCCTTGAGACATGAGAGACCGAGCATTTAAAAATGGCGGTTGATGCGGGATCGGGATTGGGGTCTGCCGGTCTTCGGGTTTTGTCGTCAAAAACTCGACCACTTCGGGCATTGATGGCCGTAAGGCCGCAGACGCTTGTGTGCACAGAAGCCCGATCTGCATCACTTCCAACGCTTCGTGCTCGGGAAATTCACCTTTTAGTAACGGATCGATGGCTTCCGACACAACGCCTTCTTTGTATAACTTCCAAACCTGTTCAGTGATCAGTCGAAACAAAATTAATACAATGAAATGAGTTAGAAAGATTGAAAACTTGATCGGTTTTAAGACGTACTGTTTGCAAAAGTGAACCAGTATCCTCCACAAAGGCATTGTTTCTTTTACCACACGCGATTTCAAGAACCACGACTCCAAAACTAAAAACATCGGCTTTTTCGGTAAGTTGTCCTCGGACTATGTATTCAGGTGCCATATAACCTCTGAAATTATTGACATGTTCACGAAAAAAAAGGTCATTAATCTGCAACAACAAAAAAAACATTTTAATGAGAAAATTTAGACAGGTTTCCTTACAAAGTTCCAGCGATTCCGGTGGTAAGATGACTCCTATCAGCCCCGAAAGTTCTCACGAGACCAAAATCCGCGATCTTAGGAGAAAAATCTTTGTCAAGAAGAATGTTGCTGCTTTTAATGTCCCGATGGATGATTCTTACATGACACCCTCCATGAAGATAAACTAACCCTTCGGCTGTTCCTAGAATCACCGCCATCCTCTGCTTCCAGCTTAAAATCTGTACTTTATCCTTGTCTGCAATGAAATAATTCAATCATATTGAAAATGTCCCATATATTTTTCAGTAAACCGTGAGAACCCATTACCAGAAAACTCATAGAACCCCACCAATACCCTGCTAACCAATGGGATAAGGTAAAACGTAGCTTTCTCTGGACATGTGGCATTCAAGGTGGTTAAAAACAGATCCATTTACCGACAAATTTACTATCGTAGCACCATATATTGTTTATTTCGGTTAACATTGCAAATCCACACCAAAATATAAAAAATATTTCATTTTTTGTTTTAAACTAGGTGTATATATGTATATATTTTTAAAACTTTAGATCACTTATAATGTAATCCAATTTGTGAAACATGTCCCACAAGTGGACCGATAAGGCATCAGGCTCGATGACCGGTCCAGTTATAAAAATGCCGGTAAAAAACTAATTAACAAAGTTAATAGATAAGGAAATTACCGAAAAGGAAATGATCAAGGCTCTTATTTGGAACATATTCATAAACCAAAAGACTCTCGGGGCCTTCGATACTACAGGCCAAAAGCTTGACAAGATTCTTGTGTTCAATTGCACTGATCAAATTGACTTCATTAAAGAACTCGTCCACCCATTGTCGCGTATTGAAAAACAAACGCTTCACAGCAACAACATCTCCATTCGGAAGAGTTCCTTTGTAGACTGAACCCGCTCCCCCTTGACCTAACTTATTTGAATTATCAAAGTAATTTGTCGCTTTCTCGAGCGTTTCGTATTTGTACTTCAACCCAGACTTGTTAAACGAATTTGATAGCATGCCCATGTTTTTCCGCTCTGTAAATGCAAGTCAAGATTTTAATTATCCGGTTGATTTTCTGTTAATTTCGGTTGAGAAATAAGATTGAAGTTTACCTTCTCTAATCTTTGATATTCTTATATATGCTGCATAACCAGCAAAAGATGTGATCATGAGGAAAGCAACTGCAGCCAATACAACAGCTACTTTGGCTCCTGGACTAGAAAGCCCTGAAAACATGGATAATAAGGAGTTAAAATTACCATTATACCCTCTAACCAAAGACCAAAAAAAGTCGATGTTTCTGGTCACGAAACCATTCGTAAAAAGTTAACAAAAACAATGTTCTAAGACTTCCTGACCCGTTCAAGCACAAGAAGCCATGATACAGAAGATTCGTCTTATGGTGAAAAAACATGTTATTTTGATCACTCTCAAGGTTAAACCATCGAAAACGATTTTTAAATTAAAATAAATACACTTAATATGATTGATTGAGAATAAAGTCATGTTTAAATTTTTATGGAATATCAAACAACCTACCAAAAGGGGCATAAATAAATGGTCCAAAGACCAAAAGTCAACAAAATAAATTTGGAAATTCACCAGGTAGGTTAACCAGAACAAACACCAATATTTCAATTGATCTGAGTCTAATAATTTAAACAAAGCCAACAACCTTGCACATGGAGGTTCATAAGCCCAAAAAAAAGTTTGACTTTTGAGTATCAAATCATTTGAGTTCAATTATTTGTAAGGACATGTTATAGTTTAGATCCTTTATAAAAAGGGTTATTATGTTAGAACTATAACATGTTACAATAAAAAAAAATCGGAACTGAATATTGAAGATACCCATATTGATTATGAGTTTGAAATCTACAATGTTTGAACTTTGAACTTGGAAAAAGTCAAAAAAGAAACAGAGGCCATTATATTTGAAAATTGGCCAATCTTGAGAATCTTGAGCACAACTTGCCACGAAAACAAAAAAAAAGGTAATAAAAGACTTGAAATACAAAATGTTTATAAAATATTAAAAAGAAATCAAACAAAAACATATCACAATCCAGAACAAATCACACAAACAGCAAAATATTTTATGTTCACTTCTAGTTTGCCCTTTGTTGTTCCAAAATCAATTTTAAAAGATTTTTTTCTTGTTACCATGAGAAACCGTAACCGAAAAACTCATGCGGCCCCACTGATACCCTGCTAAGGGGTTGTTTAGCAACTTCTGAATGGGTAAGTGCTGAACTAGTAAGAGGTCTGAACCATTAAGAACCAGCATAATGCTTAACCATTCAGAGACAAATGTCTGATATATTCAGACAAGAGGTCTTAACCATTCAGAGGCAAATGTCTGAACCATTCAGACATCTACTCGTGAAACAAAAACTCTAAACCAATAAGCTAAAACTAGTGTACGAGGCCCGAACCATTAAGAGCGGAAACAAACAGCCCCTAAGTGTTAACCAATGGAAATGAGATCAATTACAAGTAAACAGCCCCTAAGTGTTAACCATTGAAAACTGGATTCAAACCCGAGATCTCATTTGCCAGCCACCAATTACAAGTAAAGTATAAACATGTCCGTTTACCTGCTTTTCCTAACATCCAATATTATTATGATGTCAAAAGTGCAAAATGATGAACAAGCATGAGATCATAGAACACAATCATCTTAAACTAATATAGAAGCTTCTGGGCATTGGGATCACAGTTGAAAAAAGATATAACAAAGTTGCCAAACTGATCCAAAAACCTAATCCATTTGCAACAAAATTGAAAAAAAACACAGAAAACTCATCAAAATTCAAGAAACACAGAAACCCATAAACAAAATCTAAAAACCCACCCTTCATTTAAAAAAAAAACAAAAAACAACAACTTTTTGCAGAAAAACCAGATGATCTTGATTCACAAAACAAAACCCATAAAAAAACTGATTATTGTAAGAAGAAAAAAGGAACAAGTGAATTACCAGAAGTACCCCCACCAGCATCTTCACCATCATTGTAAAACTTATGTGTAGAATACCTCAAGAAACACCCAGCATTCATACTCCTCCCTTCTCTGCTTGGCAAACACCCCACCACTTCCCTTTTCCCCTTATCCAAACACTCCCTACACTCCTTCTTACTCAAACTCTCCCAACACTGTGCCAACCCATACACCCCATTCACCCCTAAAACCCCAAACCCACTATTATTCACCGCTAATTTCGTCACATTCTCCACCAATTCCCCCACACTCCTATTAAAATCACCCCAATTATTATTATCATTATTATTATTTTTATTACTAGCACCCACCAAACTGGAACTACTACAATTTCTGGCATCTGTAACTGGGTCCACAGCTTCTTGAAAGAAACTGTAATTATCGTACCGAACGAAGCATCCGTCGAGGAAGATTCTGCCGGAGGTACGAGGAAGGCAGGCGGGGACGGCGGTACGGCTGACGGCGTAGCAGACGAGACAGTCGGTGCGGGAAAGATCACGGTGGCATTGGATTAAGGCGAAAAACGGGGGTGAGTTGGGTTCGGTTACGTTAGTTACGGCGAAGTTGTTGTTGGAGTTGTTGAGGTTGCTGGAGAGTCGTTCCATTGCTCGTACGAATGTCGGGATGAATCCTACGGTTGTTGCTCGACCGGTCCCGCACGTGAGGTTGCCGGCGGGAGTGGCACGTGAGTCGGAGTTAACGGTGGGGGTTGAGAGAGTTAGGAGGAATAAGATTGAGATTTTTAGCCATGTTGTTGTTGAGAGATTGTTGGATCTTGATTTTCCGGCGAACATGTTTTGTTTTTGTTTTGTTTGTGGGGGTGGTGATCATGTGGGGGTTGTGTTTAAATGGAGTGAAGAAGGTGAGAATGTGTAGGTGGGGTCAAAGGTTAAGAGCCGGTTTCACACGGTTTTTCTGTGGGGTTTTCACGCTCGTTTTCTCTCTCTTGATGACTGCTGAGTGATGCCAACGCATTAAAACTAGGGAAGATTGTTTTAAGTTTACTCCTTTGAAATGGGCCGCTTTTTTTTTTTTTTTTTGTGTTTTCATACCTTTGTTAACTTGTGATGCGTAGGGGTGAGCAAAAGGAGAAACCTGACCTGACCCGACCCGACCCGACCATTACCCGACCCGACCCGAGAACCGATTAAACATAAAATACAGAACCGATTCACTACCTTAAATATAGGGTCGGTTCCGGTCCATAGGTCCAAGTCGGGTTTCACCATGAAAAGAACCGAGAACCGACCCGACCCGAACCTATTTTATATGAAAAATTGGAACCGATCTAAATACCTAAGTACTTGGGTTCGGTTCTCGGTTTTTTCGGTTCGGTTCTCGGTTATTTTCGGTCCGGACCTAAACTTGCTCACCCCTAGTGATGCGTTCTTTTCAAATTGTTTTTGAGTGATTAATTGAATGTTGTTTACTTGTTTAGTTGTAAGAAAAAGAAAGAAACAAATAAATGGATTAGAGGAGTGGGTGTGGTATTGGGAGAGTGATCGGGGAGCTGATATTGATGGTTTCCCTGTCGGGGAACACCACTCACCCCATCTGTCCCGATCAACCCCCTTTCTCTTTATTAATATTATTGGAAGGGATGGATGATTGGATGGGACGATCATTTCTTCTTGACGGGGGAAGAAAAGGGAATAAGGAAGGTGGTGAGATGGAGGAAAAGGGACTATACCCCTCTTTGTTTGTGTTCGTTAGATTGGAATACATGTGGTTTAAATGTTTAATTGAATCAAAGACGGACCTAGATCGCTAAACCATGAGAGAATGGAAAATCAAATTAAAACAAGTACGCGCTTAAATACACCTAACACGACATTATTCCAATTTGAAAAAGGAATCCAACTTTCTAGTTTTGAAGTGGATAGAAGTGTTCTAAGAAAAAAAAAAAGTTATAATTTTTTTTAACTGAGAGAGGTCAAACATGATTGGTTATCGTCATGTTCGATCCAAATACACTTTGATTGTTTAGTTTGTTAATTTAGAGTGAGTTTTACATGGGTTTAGCTTGTTAATTTAGAGTGAGTTTTACATGGGTAATTCATGATACTTTTTATGGAAATTTTAGTTGGGGTAAACATCACACTTAAATGTAATGACATCGACTGGACGATAGTACTACAACAAATGGCATAAGCCAAAAGCATGTGTTTTTAAATTTAATTTGGGTGGCAAGGCGGGTCCAGTGTATATGAACATCGGGTTCTGGTAATACTAGATTTTATTTATGTCATTTATGGTACCGAAAGTCGAATGACCTCATAAGTTTTTGCATGATAACTCGTACAAATAATTTACTTAATACAAATAACAAAAGATATATGGTGCAATGGGTCTTATTACCCCTCATTGAAACCACACGAGTTCAAACTTTGTATTAATTTTTTTGTTGTTTCAATAAGCAAAACAAAATTTGAGTTCTTTTGCACACAGAGAATTATAGCATAAAATTCTTGTACACAAATTTGAGGGCTTTTTTAGATTGTATGTTTCATAATCACTAAAATCTTACTTTGTGTGTGACCATATATGTTGATGTGTTATTGGTCGTGTCATCAGTACTCTATCTTCAAGAATTAGAATAAAATAAATCTTTAACTTGTACAATTTTAAACTGGTCGTGTCATCAATATTCTATCTTCAGCAATTAGAATAAAATAAATCTTTGTCTGGTACATGAGAACTAAACCAAAGTCACCATCCCCAGCAACGACAACATGAGCTTCGGTAATTTTATCATTTTTTTCTTAACTTAACTTAGAGGGATTCTCGATCTGAGTCACCATCCCTAAGTGAGATTCCATAGACTTCGTTATTTTCTATCTAGTTCATTTATTCTACTTTTTTCACACAATTAATAATTCTAGCGGTTTTAACTTATAACGGTGTTCCTTATACTATTATCAGCGGTTTCAATTTCCATATTTATCCTACATGAGTACCCACAAGACTTAATTATTTAAATTAATGATATTCTTAAACAATCTAGAGAACCTTTTAAGCCAGCTAGGCCTACAAGTACATCCCGGAAAATACGTCTTACGATTACTATTAAATAAATTAAAATGATTTTTGATATACTATATTTGACCCAAATATAGTTGGATTTGTTGTTGGATCAGTTACTAAAACTTGTTTGATTAATTGATCAAAGATTTTGCAACAGGTAATTGTTTAATCAATATACTTGAGAACAATGGCGAAACTTGAGATTTTTTCGAGACGGAGGGCGGAAGTCACCGGACCTAAAAATTTCTATAAAACCGGGGGTCGAAAACGTATATACCAAAAAATTTCTATACGAAAACTACATACTCTCCACTACTGAGCGAAAAGTTCGGGGGGTCGGCCGCCCTCTCCCGCCCCTTAAAAGCTTCGCCCATGCTTTAAAACACAATTCTAATCAAATATCAAGAGTGTAGGAATCCGTTCGTGTAAAATAAATAAAACTTTTATTAACTTGAATTACAGAAACAAATACAGAATTACAACTGAAAGAAAAATACAAATACAACTGAAAAAGGGAAATACAAGAACAGAAAACCGAACAGAAACACTGTTCTTTGGCTGAGGATCGTGTTAGACACGGGTCCCTTAAAACAAATTTCGTGTCTCCCAGGAGAACACGTTTGTTTCCAGGATACAACAGCCTCAAGCAGTTGCACTGCCGGTCTTGACTCTAACCCGAAGGTGTACCTCGAAAGCTTGAAGGAAAGTGAAGAATTCTGCAGTGAGAAGATTGTAGAGAGAGCTTGTGTTATTCTGATCGGAGTGTCGCGCTCCGGTCAAAGATAATATTTATAAGCCCAAATTACCCTTAACAATGTGTTAGTGGTAGTAAGGGGTCGAACCACGAAGAGTATGTGGTTTGTGTGTGGATTCGAATGAATTAGAACAATTGTCACAATTATGAAGCTTGCAAGATATTTTTGTATTTTTGTTTAATAGAAAGATGTGAATTTGAACTACTGGAATTGGATTAATCAAATAATCAACTACTAATTAACGATTGCAAGAATTTTGGATATTAGAACAATTATAATAAAAAGGAATCACACCCGGTTTCGGTAATTGTTAACCTAGGATTTCTACAAGTTTTAGTTTCAACTCAAATGCATTTGATTAACGGATTTAGTGTACCGTGACTTAGGTGCTACTAACTATCAACGCCCCGAAGAACGGACAAAAAGACACTTTGTAATCAACACAAGTAAATCCTAACAACGACAACGTACAATTACATATCACTGTTTCGCAAAGTCATAACTTTTAACATTGTTCGACAATTCACGAATTCGTAACAAATGTAATACTATTGTCAAAAGTTTCAAAAACCAAATACAAATTGTCACTAAGATGAAACAAGAACAAATTGAAACCCTAAAAGTAACAACTACCTACACCGGGGTGAAACCGAGATGATTAGCCGCTCATGGTTGATGCAACTTGATCACCGGATGCTTGGAATACGGATGGGGTCATCTTGAAGCCTTGAGAATGGTGAATGATGAGGTTTGGTGAAAGATGATGATGGTGGAAGGATTAGGGTTTGTGGATGATGGATTGATTGAGATGATGGTGATGATTTCGGATTGTAGAGATGAAGTGAGGTGAATGGTAGGTGATTGATACCTTGTTTAGGCTCCAAGATCAAGTTCAAAACTTCAAAGTGTTGTGTAACCTACGAGTTAATGCCCCCCAAGCCAATAGAATTCGAGCTAAACCCCCAAATCACAAAAATTCGCGTATGCAGCATAGGAGGACCGTCGCCGACGGCCATAAGGTCCGTCGCCGACGGTGTGTGGTGAATCAGAAACGGCCGACGGCCAATCTCGCTGTCTACGGACAAAACCAGCGACGGAAATAAGCAACGTCCGTCGGCGACGGCCCTTGTGGGCATCGGCGACGGTGCCCGGAAATTCAACTTTCTGTTTTTCTTGTTTCTTGAGTCCGGGTGGCCCATTTCGCATCCCGGTGGTTCCGTTTTCGCTCCGGTGACCCGTTTAGCTCCCAATTAGCTCCTTAAACTTCACAAGACCTGCAAAACACAAATCCTTTTACAAGTAGGCTATTCGGGATTAAAAGTTAAGTAAAAACATGAACTTAGACATAAACGAACACCAGTTTTCGACCACGTATCACATCCCCACACTTGTCTTTTGCTTGCCCTCAAGCAAATCTGTTTTTCACTTTCACGTGGGTCGAACAATAAATATACTCCCCATTCCCGAGACGAAGGTTAAGGTCCAATGTCATGCTAAAGTTCAAACTTTTTACAATTTTCAACATATTTAACGGTAATGTGATTTCACATACACAAATGGTTACCCAAGATTAACCCGCCCGTGAAACCAATCAATTCATGCACATCCCTCACAATGTTCTCTCCACTCGGCTTCTAAAATGGCTAATATTTATAATGTATTAGCACTACAAAGAATATTCACTCAAAACCGATTAGAACACATACCCGCATAAGCTTGCAACTCAATCATTCTCCACCATTGATCACAAACACTAAGCACAAGTCATAAGGTCTTTATGAGGGTTGTAACGGGGCTAGGCTAAGGGTAGGAATTAGGATATTTTAAAGTGGCTAAGGCGATGAAAATTCGATTTTTATTACAAAAGATTATTCTAACAAAACTAACTATAAACACCAAATATGAGGCAACAACACTCGCCTTTTATTCAACAACTATCAACACTTCTTTTTGTGTTTTTCTTCAACGATTTTCAATTCTTTTTCATGACATTTTCTGATTTTTTTTAACATATATGCAAACAAACAAGAACAACTATACAAAAACGACTCCTATAATCGAATTTCCATCACACGGGTTTAAAAGAAAAGGTTTAACGGTTATGGGCTATAGGGTGGTCAAACGAAAGGTTTAGGCTCAAAATGGGTGACTAGGGGATTTGTTTGGGTAAGGATAGATAAATGGTTTTAAGAGAAAAGGTTTACCTAATGCCTTAATCATTCGTGTGCTTGTATTCGGTCTATAGTCTCAAACGTATCAAAAGTTGCAAGTTCTACAATATATGACTAATGGTCCACTCAAACAAAGAAACATAGGTATGTAATCTATGATATAAAAGTGGCTCAAAACCTCACATATCTAAAAGGGTATGGTATGTGACATGCATAAAAGACTAGTTTCTTAGGCGGATTATTCTCAAATAACCACCCGTTAAATACCCGTCATGCTATTAATTCGAACTTGACCATGACAATAGACCAAATGGGTTGTGACATCCCTCGTTGACTTAGTTACTTGTGCTTTTAAGATCGCTTTTAAAACAAGATATTTTTGAATTTTTTTTTGAAATTTTCCCCCATCCCCACACTTGAGGTGAACATTATCCTCAATGTGTAGTATTTAAATGAACGGGTCAAAATCTAAAATTTTTACTACTCCCCCATCCCCACACTTGAGGTACATATTGTCCTCAATGTGTAGGAACTAGAGTTTTAAAACGCACAAGGGATGTGACACGACTAACCCCCCAAAATTTCACCCCGGAAAAATAATATACAAAATACACTCCACTTATTTGCTAACCTAAAGATCAAAAATAAAAAGAAACGTATGCACCTGGTTTGTGAGCTCATTCTTCGTATGCTCCTCTCCTCTTCATGAAAGTGGTTGTCCCACGAACCAAATGTACCTACAAATCTTAACCCTTGTGTAGAAGCATGCTTCTCACAACCATTAAAATTTGTTAGTTACCTAGTTCTACCACTTTTATGAAAATATTACCAAGCTGTACGTTATTTCACTTTGATTCATGTGGAAAATAATTTACAACAACAATACACCTAACTCACTTTCGTAGGAATCACGGTTGCATTTAGCTTATGCAACAAGCCCTTTTAAACCCCCCAATAACTTGGGAGGACGAGTAGGTCTCGTGAGGGTTATATAGGGAACACACCCACAACGTTCATTTAACTAGGCGAGAATTTAAATACAAAATGGAAATAACGAAAGTAAAAATAATATACAACAACAACAACAAAAGACATACCTCGCCTCTACCGCTGATATCTCTCATTAGGGTTCACTGGCGGGTTCGGCTGGTACGGATAACCAGTGAGGGCCTCAAGCATATCCCTATAGTTATCTAATGGGCTCGACTCTCCTTGGGGTGGTGGTTGGTATGGCATTGGAACAAAACTCGAGCCGACTGCCTCGGGCCAATGAGGGGTTGGATCGGATGGCCCTTGCGGATGAGGAAGGTTGGAGTAATCGGTCCAACCCGAATGTTCAACATATGGGAGACCGGCTTGATAATCTCTTTGATGGCGTTCTTGATCATGGAGCACCTTGAAATTATTAATCGCCATTTGGTTAGAGAAAGCCAACGCTCCCCATCGGCGTTGATCCAACTCTCTTTGTGCAGTTTGGTTCCTAGCCGCCTCTTCTTCCCATGCCTGTCTATGGGCCCTTTCTTCCTCTTGCAACTGTATCATGCGTTCCATTTGTGATTGTTGTAACGCATGTTGCAGCTGTTGTTCCTCCAACTGTTTTTCCACCCTCTCGCGGAAAGATGTTTGAAAACCCCATTGTTGCTGCGAGTACGCCCCTTGCGCCTCTTCCCATTCGTTCCTACTAGCATGGTACTCTCTTGCTTCACCAATACCCGCCGACACATTGTCGTAGATCGCTTGATCTCCACGGTTCCACAACCGATACGACGGTATTTGTCTTTGATTCACAAAATCTGCCACATTGGCAGAGATTTCCCTATGCTTCCTCCTATACCTTTGCCTCGGTCCCCGCGGACCGGAAGGATCAATTTCCTCCTCAACATCGGGCATCTCCTCATCGCCCTCTTCTTCATCACCTTCTTCATCACCCTCTTTGTCATTAAACCGATAACTATCCCCTTGCTCATCTTCGACCGTATGCAAATGCCCAAAAGCTTTCACAGTTATTTTCCAATGTCGCCTTATGGAGGCGAAGTTGAATTGATCAATGGGCTTAGACACCCACAGTGAGTCTTGAGGTAATGCATTCTGTTGGAGAATCATGGCGCTAATCAACCTTGCATAAGGAATCATCTTTCGTTTATACGATTCCCGTGTATCCCATGTGTTGATCATAACAATTTGACGCCACGAGAGCTTGGGCGTCCCATATAACAATGCATGCAAAACCCGACAGTCGGGTGCCTTCACCTTTCCACGGTCTCCGAACCGTACCATAATGTTCTCTAACGAGATACCTTGGAGTATCTTTCCCATCAAAGACAAATCACTTCTCGACTCTCCCGCACCCCCAGAACCTAGTAGGGTGTCCTCTAAAAGCCTCACTGGGTCAGCATCGTTTTTCTTGTTGTCCAAAAACTGATCATACCCATAATATTCATACGCGTCGACCCCAAGTGAGTCAAACCTCGCTATAGCATTCATATGTTCGAAAGACATGACCATTTGATTTTTCCCAATGTTACCAATCAACTTCCACCTATGAGCCGGTCTATCAGAGTGTTCAAAACGAAGGGTGGATAACCACTCACAAACTGCCCCCAAGTATACCCGAGTAGTGATATCCTCACACCAGTCAATCACCCGTTCCCAGCCAAGTTTCTCAAACCTTTTCACTATACCAATCTTCCTAAACTCTTCAACATCTACCGTACGTTCACAAACTGTCCTTTCGGGTACGGATTTTGAAACACCCGTAACCATTTTCATCTTCCACATTTTGGCTTCTAACCTCTTATTGTTGTAACGAGAAAGAGCCTTTGTTTTCTCGTCCTTCCATGCCGAAGCCGATCTACTATTTTTTTTCTTCCTCCCAATCCCAATCTTGCCTAATAAGTTGCCCATCACCCTCTACTACATTACTTAGTTGTTCAAAACGTCTTTGATATACCTCGGAGCCCGAACCGGCTCCCGAAGATGAACCTTGACCGGAGGTCTTTGCTTTCTTACTTCCTCGGAGCATGGCTACAATCACAAGACAAAGACAACAATAATTAGTACACTCTAAACCTTCAACAATCTCAAACTTTGAACATGGTGTGCAATGTTGAACTTCAGTCAAATTTTAGATGTAAAATCGCCTTTTTAAACTTCCAAAGTCGCACATCTTATTATCTATATTGATTAAACATGTTTATTCCAAAAATTTCGCAAAATTTCATGTTTTCAACAATATTCAACATCACAACTATGTTCAATCATGCACAAATCTAGTGTAATCACATCACCAAGACTAAAGCATGCTCAAATCCAACCCAAATCAAGCAAACATTCTTAAGTTTATGCTAAAACATCCTACATTGAGATAAACAACCTACTCTTAAACAATAAGTTCAAAATTTCGGAAGAAATCAACAATATATATAATAATCATGCATAAATTTACTGAAATTCATACCTTTAGTGTTAGATAACAAGAAGAACTAAGAACAAGTGCAAAACAAGAAACTTGGATGAACACTCTTCAAAACCCTAAAATCACGTCCAGAAATCGTGCAAACGAACAAGATTTGATGGAAACCGTTATGGGGGTTTTGTTCCTCTTGAAAAACTACACAAGTTAGGCTCAAGAATCGACTGATTTGGTGTAGAATTGAAGGAGTTATGAGAAGAGAAGATCTAGGGTTCTTGGGGTGTTTGGTGAAGAAGATGAAGATGGAAAGAGAAGTAGGTGTGATGAATGTGATAATGGATGGTTTAGAATGTGTCTTGGTCAGATAAGGGTCCCAAAAAACGATTTGAGTAGCCTCAAACCCGTTACATAAGAGTTTGGAAGTGTTTAAGGGTTTTGGGTTCGAGTCCGGTTACTAGCAACAACTCTCGTCGGCTGAATTTAGGAGAGCCGTCGCCGACGGCCTGATGCCCCGTCGGCGACGGTGCTTGGATATGCTGAAAGTGGGCGACGGCCTAACACGCTGTCTACGGTCATTTTTGGGCGACGGCCACTTTGGGGACACCGTAGGCGACGAAGAGGTCCACCGTCGGCGACGGTTTCTCAAAAATCAATTTTTTCAATTTTTTTTTATGAGGAAAATTATGGACTTTTAATAAAGGAGCTATGTACAAACAAAAATCCTAAAAATTATTAAAAATCTTTTTGTGAATTTTTATAAGTTAAATTTTTTTTTTTAAAACGCAATAACCGTCAACGGCCCTACCACCCCCCAAAAAATCGTGTATTGTCCTCAATGCACATAACAAAGCCTAAAAACATACCTTGTGTCTTCATGACCCGTTCGGAATGTCCGGACTTCACACAATCAAGAGAGATTAGTATGGAACAAAAACGATTAATAAACAAAACACACAAACAAATAAATAATTGTACATCACTTTACACAAAATGTTACCGGTCCTTATTAGTCGACCTCGTAAATCGGTGTGCTTGCCACAAAGCTCACCAATTCCTTGTTTTTGTCTACCTTGTCGTTACCATCAAGAAACGGTTTTAGCCGATGACCATTTACCGTTTGTCGTACCCCATCCTTCGGGTCCTCGATGGTAACATCACCCAATTGTCCGACCCGGGTGATCACATAGGGTCCCATCCATTTGCTCCGGAGCTTTCCGGGAAAGAAATTGAGCTTCGAATTGTAAAGCCACACCTTTTGGCCAATCTCGAACTCTTTCTTTCTCAACTTGGCATCATGCGCTTTCTTCATTCCATCCTTGTAGTTGGACGCGCATTCATATGCCATTTCCCGTAGCTCCTCCAACTCGCATAACTTAAGTTTCCTTTCCTTACCTGCATCGTCATATTGAACATTAACCTCTTTGATAGCCCATAACGATTTATGCACAAGTTCAACCGGTAAATGACAATTTTTACCATAAACCAACCGGTAAGGTGTAGTGCCAATAGGCGTCTTATGTGCCGTACGGTAGGCCCATAAGGCATCGTTCAATTTAATTGACCAATCCTTACGGTCCGCCCGCACGGTCTTTTGCAAAATCTCTTTGATTTGCCTATTTGACACCTCAACTTGCCCGCTTGTTTGCGGGTGATAGGGGGTAGCAATCCTATGGTCAACACCAAACCGTTTAAGAAGTTTCCCAAACCGAAAGTTCTTAAAATGAGATCCTCCATCACTTATGATGACCCGAGGAATCCCAAACCTTGAGAAAATATCGGTTTGAACAAAATTACACACTACGGAGTGGTCGTTCATCTTGGTGGCTATTGCTTCGACCCACTTTGACACATAGTCAATGGCCACCAAGATATACAAATTGCCATAGGAATTGGGGAATGGGCCCATGAAATTAATTCCCCACACGTCAAAGATGTCGACTACAAGGATTGGTTGCATGGGCATTTCATCCCTTTTTGAAATACCCCCTAGTTTTTGACACTCTATGCAATTTTTAGCAAACTCATTTGCATCTTTGAAGATAGTAGGCCAGAAAAGACCACTATTCAACACTTTATGACCCGTTTGTGACCACTAAAGTGACCACCACATGCAAATGAGTGTAAATGCTGCAACACGCTTGGAATCTCTTCGTCATCAATGCATCTTCTTATAACTTGATCCGCACACTCCTTCCACAAATGCGGTTCTTCCAATCGATAGTACTTGATTTGGGACATGAAGTGTTGCCTCTTCCGTCTATCCCAATGTGCCGGTAAGTCACCTGTAACAAGATAATTCACAATGTTAGCATACCAAGGCAACTTATCCAATTTCATAATATACTCATCGGGAAACAACTCATTGATCTCTAATGATTTAGGATCCTCATCAACCATCAACCGGGACAAATGGTCCGCTACCACATTCTCGGTACCCTTCTTGTCCCGTATCTCCAAATCAAACTCTTGGAGTAACAACACCCATCGGATTAACCTCGGTTTTGCGTCTTTCTTCTCCATGAGGTACCTAACTGCAGTGTGATCAGAATAAATAATCACTTTACTACCCCATATATATGCCCGAAATTTATCCAATGCATATACCACCGCGAGTAGCTCTTTTTCGGTAGTGGTGTAATTTAATTGTGCATCCGAAAGAGTCTTACTCGCGTAGTATATGGCAACGGGTTTCTTATCGACCCGTTGTCCCAACACGGCCCCCACCGCATAATCACTCGCATCGCACATAATTTCAAAAGGAAAAGACCAATTTGGCGATTGCAAGATTGGAGCCTCAACCAACTTCTCTTTCAAATTGTTAAAAGCATTTTGGCAATTTTCATTAAAATCAAACGGTTGATCTTTTAACAACAAGTTACATAAAGGCTTGGTTATGTCACTAAAACCCTTAATAAACCACCGGTAAAAACCCGCATGACCTAGAAATGACCTAACACCTTTAACGGTCGTGGGATACGGTAAAGTAGATATGACTTGTACCTTTGCACGATCAACCTCTATCCTACGACTTGACACCACGTGTCCCAACACTATTCCCTCTTGAACCATAAAATGGCTCTTTTCCCAACTTAAGACCAAACTAGTTTCGACACACCTTCTTAACACTTTATCTAGTTGATCCAAACAAGCCTCAAAAGATGACCCAAAAATTGAGAAATCATCCATGAAGATTTCCAAAGACTTCCCCACCATATCTGAAAAGATACTCATTATACACCTTTGGAAGGTGGCGGGGGCATTACATAATCCAAACGGCATTCGCCTAAATGCGAAAGTGCCATAGGGACAAGTAAACGTGGTCTTTGCTTGGTCTTCCGGATGGATGGCGATTTGGTTATAACCAGAATAGCCATCTAAGAAACAATAAAAAAATTTTGCCCCGATAATTTCTCAACTATTTGATCAATGAACGGTAAAGGGAAATGATCTTTGGAAGTTGCGGTATTCAACTTCCTATAGTCAATACAAATTCGCCACCCGGTTACCGGCCGAGTGGCTACCTCTTCACCTGCATCATTTTTGACGACTTGTATACCCGCTTTCTTGGGAACCGTTTGTGTTGGGCTCACCCATTGGCTATCCGAGATCGGGTAAATGATACCCGCATCTAGCCATTTCAGCACTTCCTTCTTCACTACCTCCCGCATGTTCGGATTTAATCTCCGTTGTGCATCTCGAACGGGAGTCACATTCTCTTCCGTGATGATTTTGTGCATCACCACCGAGGGACTAATACCCTTCAAATCAGCAATGGTCCATCCAATCGCCACCCGATTAGTGACCAAAACATCCATCAATTTATCCTCTTGCTCCATGGTTAAGTTTGATGCAATGATAACCGGGAGCGTGTTGCCTTCACCAACATAAGCATACTTGAGATGCTTAGGCAACACCTTCAATTCAACCTCCGGAGGCTCTACTAATGACGGCTTCAACTTGGTGTCGATGCTCTCCGGTAAACTCTCAACTTGGTGCGTCCATGTCGGTTTTCCCTCTCTAACCGCAAGCACCTCCAAACTTCTCACTTCCTCGTCTATGCTCTTATCCATCTCCCCTTGTGACCTGTCAAACATATAACAATCCTCCATTGTGTTTTCCCCATCTACGACTGTGTCGCAAAGAGGTATACACGTGTCAACGACGTCCGCCATGTAGCATTCATCATCAACTGGAGGGTTCATAAGTCCGGAAAAAACATGCAACCTCAACCTTCGGTTTCCAAATGTCATGTCAACCGTTCCCGTTTTGCAATCAATTTGAGAATTCGCAGTTGCTAAGAACGGTCGACCCAAAATCACCGTAGGTTGTTTGGTTGGGTCCTTGGCCACATAATCAAGCACTAAAAAGTCCACCGGATAGTAGAAATCCTCGATTTTCACTATCACATCCGAAACAATTCCACGGGGTAGTTTAGGTGTCAAATCGGCTAACACCACGGTGGTGTTAGACGACTGAAGTGGACCAAACTCGTATTGGTCATACAAACTACCCGGTAGAATGCTCACGCTAGCACCAAGATCTAGAAGTGCCCGGTTGATTTTAAAATCGCCTACTTGAATTGAAATGATAGGCGCACCCGGATCTTGGAGCTTCGGTGGAAGTGCACCCGAAAGAATCGAACTCACATTTTCGGTTAAATCTAATTTTTTTGGAAATTTGTGAGTGCGTTTTTGGGTACACAAATCTTTCAAGTACTTAGCAGACGACGGTACTTGTTTGATTGCATCCAAAAGAGGTAAATTTATCTTTACTTGTTTAAAAATTTCCAACAACTCTTCTTGTTGTGGACCTCTTTTGTTTACAACTTTTTTCACGGGTCCCTTCAATGCTTCGGGATAAGGGGCGGTATTAGCCTCCACACCCTTTTCCTTAGCCTTGGGGACAGGGATGGTCACAACGGGGGTATCATTGTTCTTTTTCAAGTCATTTTTCTTTTGACCCGTTTGACCATTCTCATTCTCATCTTCACTAATATCCTCCACCACCCCTTCAACAAACTCGGGTGGTGGTGGCTCAACACCATTATCTATGACTCGACCACTACGTAAAGAAATTTTATTTATTGGTACCTCACGTGTGTTTTTCGAGTTCGACCCATGATGTTTAGGGTTCACCTTGGTGTCGCTTGGAAGTCCTCCTCCACTTCCGCGAATTTGAGCCATTTCTTGAGCAAGTTGCCCCACTTGCTTCTCTAGCACCTTATGGGATTTATCTCGTACCTCAAACTCTCTCTTCGTCTCTTGATTTGAATGATTGATAGCATTCATAATAGCATCAAATTTCGAATTGATCGAGTCATCACCTTGAGAGTTTGAAGCATTACTCCCATTTCCTCCTTGGTTGTAACCTCTTTGATAATTGCTTTCACGGTTTTGATACCCATGGTTACCCCCTTGATTGTAATTCCTTTGGTAACCCCCTTGGTTACCACCTTGACGATTGTTGTACGAAGACCCACCTTGACCTCCTTGGTTACCCGATTGAAAATTCGGGTTCATTTGGTTTGAAGCATTACCATACCGGAAATTAGGGTGATTTCTCAAGCCCGGATGGTAAGTGTTGGAGTTCATGTCATATTGCTTTCGGTCCCCATACACTTGATTGACTTCCTCGGTGTAATCAACTGACCCCGTTGGACATTGTTCCGCTCTATGTCCAATATCACCACAACCTTCACATACCTCAAATTGAACCGCATTTACCTCTTTCTTCTTCATACGTGCCATTTCCCGCTCTAGAGTGGAAATCCGATCTTTAGAGTCAAGATCGGGAAGTGATCGGGAAACGGGGTGTTTTTTAGCTCTATCGGCCGATTCTTTCTCTTTTGACCGCTTACTCATCCGCTCTAAAAACTCCCAATCATCATCTTCGTGATTGCTCAAAAGAGTCCCGTTACTTGTCGACTCGAGACGATTCCATGTTGTGTCATCTAAACCCCGTACAAAGCATTTAACTAACTCCCACTTCTCAATTTGATGATGAGGGCATCTTCGCATCATTTCTCTAAATCTTGTAAAGGCCTCATGTAACGGTTCGCCCGACAATTGGCGAAAAGACCTAATTTCATCACGAGCGTCATCGGTCTTCGCCATTGAGTAGTATTCATCAAGGAACGCTTGTTGCATTTCTCCCCAAGTACGAATACTATTTGCGGGAAGTGTGAGGAACCATTGCTTTGCCTTATCCTTCAGTGAAAATTGGAATAATCGAAGTTTGACCTCATCTAAAGCAAAGTTGTGACCCCCAATAGTGCTGCAAACCGAAGAAAATTCCGTCAAATGTGTATACGGTTCGTCGTTAGATCTCCCATTAAAATGAGGAAGTATGTTGATGTAATGTGGTTTACAATCAAACATCCTCCTCTCACAAACGATTGGTGAGTCGTTCTCGGTGACAACTGGCCTAAAACGATCATTCACTCCTCGTGGAGGTCGTTGACGACGATGTGGACCATTAACTTCTTGATCACCTGGTCTTCTATTATCCCGTCTTTCACCTCTTCGATCATCTCTTCGATTATCCCTTGGGTTACCACCTCCCACGAAACGAGGAATCCGGTTAGGGTTTGCATTGTTTTTGTTGTTATAAAACCCATCATTCCGATTCCGTTGGTCATTGTTTCGTGGTTGACGGTTGTTCCCATAACCATCATTTCTTCCACCTCCGTAACCGTATTCGTCGTCCCCAACGTAATTGGCATATTGGTAGCCAACTTCCTCATCATCATATCTTCTTGCGTTGTAGACGTTTCCCCTATTCACGTAGCCCCAATCTTCGTCATCGTTAGCCCTATCATCATAATATCCCCGTCATCCGAATTTTCTGTACGAACACTCACATGTTCCGGCGATTGATAACCGGGAACACTATAAGGTTCATCATCGGGGATTGCATTCCTCAAGTCATCGATGTTGAAGAATGGGTCTTCATTTGCGGGATTGCCGCGATCACGATTTCCCCGACGGTCGGAATTGACATTCCGGTCATCTAGGTTAATGGGTAGGGAGTTGTGTCTATGAAGATTTTGTTGTTGAGGTGTTCTTTGATTGTTGTTGGGATTTTGGTTTTGGAAAGGTGGTGTAGGTGGTCCACTGTTGTTGTTACCACCCGGTTGCTTTTGAGGCATGGGTTGCATATTTGGAGCGGGATAAAAGGTTCCTCGGGATTGAAATTGGTTTTGGTGGAGGTTTGGGTGATTGGAGTTTTGGTTTGCCATTGAACCAATTTCAATGGATGGTGTATGTTGTGGTGTTTGGTTGGTTTGATTAGAAGTAAGTGTTGCTTCTAACCAGCTTGCTAGGTTTCTTCTTGCAACTCGTTCGATTTCCGGTTCGTAGACTAAAGGTGAAGTCCTCCCGGAGTTCCGCGTATGCATGCACTACCTGTAATCTGCACAAGTAACACACCCCGCGTAACAAGGAAAAAGACAAGTACAAAAAGAAAGCTAAACAAATTAAACAGATAATCACACAAATTCAAACAATATCCAAACACAAAGCGCACGCACTCCCCGGCAACGGCGCCAAAATTTGATCGGAGTGTCGCGCTCCGGTCAAAGATAATATTTATAAGCCCAAATTACCCTTAACAATGTGTTAGTGGTAGTAAGGGGTCGAACCACGAAGAGTATGTGGTTTGTGTGTGGATTCGAATGAATTAGAACAATTGTCACAATTATGAAGCTTGCAAGATATTTTTGTATTTTTGTTTAATAGAAAGATGTGAATTTGAACTACTGGAATTGGATTAATCAAATAATCAACTACTAATTAACGATTGCAAGAATTTTGGATATTAGAACAATTATAATAAAAAGGAATCACACCCGGTTTCGGTAATTGTTAACCTAGGATTTCTACAAGTTTTAGTTTCAACTCAAATGCATTTGATTAACGGATTTAGTGTACCGTGACTTAGGTGCTACTAACTATCAACGCCCCGAAGAACGGACAAAAAGACACTTTGTAATCAACACAAGTAAATCCTAACAACGACAACGTACAATTACATATCACTGTTTCGCAAAGTCATAACTTTTAACATTGTTCGACAATTCACGAATTCGTAACAAATGTAATACTATTGTCAAAAGTTTCAAAAACCAAATACAAATTGTCACTAAGATGAAACAAGAACAAATTGAAACCCTAAAAGTAACAACTACCTACACCGGGGTGAAACCGAGATGATTAGCCGCTCATGGTTGATGCAACTTGATCACCGGATGCTTGGAATACGGATGGGGTCATCTTGAAGCCTTGAGAATGGTGAATGATGAGGTTTGGTGAAAGATGATGATGGTGGAAGGATTAGGGTTTGTGGATGATGGATTGATTGAGATGATGGTGATGATTTCGGATTGTAGAGATGAAGTGAGGTGAATGGTAGGTGATTGATACCTTGTTTAGGCTCCAAGATCAAGTTCAAAACTTCAAAGTGTTGTGTAACCTACGAGTTAATGCCCCCCAAGCCAATAGAATTCGAGCTAAACCCCCAAATCACAAAAATTCGCGTATGCAGCATAGGAGGACCGTCGCCGACGGCCATAAGGTCCGTCGCCGACGGTGTGTGGTGAATCAGAAACGGCCGACGGCCAATCTCGCTGTCTACGGACAAAACCAGCGACGGAAATAAGCAACGTCCGTCGGCGACGGCCCTTGTGGGCGTCGGCGACGGTGCCCGGAAATTCAACTTTCTGTTTTTCTTGTTTCTTGAGTCCGGGTGGCCCGTTTCGCATCCCGGTGGTTCCGTTTTCGCTCCGGTGACCCGTTTAGCTCCCAATTAGCTCCTTAAACTTCACAAGACCTGCAAAACACAAATCCTTTTACAAGTAGGCTATTTGGGATTAAAAGTTAAGTAAAAACATGAACTTAGACATAAGCGAACACCAGTTTTCGACCACGTATCATCGGTGTGATTCTGCAATAGGGTAGCACCCTATTTATAGTTGCAGGTTTAGGCGAAACTGAAAAATGAATTAAATGGAGAATTAAACTGCATTAGACGTCTTTAATGCATTTTAATTCGTCACTTAATTCTCAGTCAAACGCATTAACTTCGTCAGTTTCAAATGCTGAATGTAACTGCACTGGCATTAACTGCAGCAGGAAGCTTCCGCTCGCGCGCGCGCGCGCGCAAGACACACCGGTGCGCGCGCAGGTCTGCACGCTCATGCGCGGTGCGTCCACTTGGCTCACTGCCATGCGCGCGTGCGCCATACTCACTCAGGTCCATGCGCGCCTGCGCGCGAGTGCCACGTCACCTGTGAGCCTCTACGAGCACGCCACACAGTCGCGCCGTTTTGGCTCACTTTGGTGCGCCGCGCACGTCATCAGGCCCATGCACCATGCGCGCAACCGCGCGCTCATGTGTACTCGCTCGCGCGTGTATGCGCATGACTGCCACGTCATGCGCCACATCACCTACCACACCTACCACTTGGTCCTTGCAACCCTTGTACTCCACCACGCGCACGCGGTCAAAAATACAAAGGCGGCTCGCGGCGATGCGAGCGTGCGAAAGTGCAAAGTGCGCCACATTGCGCCTCATCGCCCACGCCACGCGCGCGTGTGCGAGTGCGAGTTAGGGTGCTCTGCACCCTTCGCGAGTACACTAGTGAGTGCTTCCATGAAACAATAAGGATGGAGAGTTCCCACTTAAATACCCCTTTAAGTTCCATCTCTCATCCGATGTGGGACAAGGTGCCACTTTCCCACTTTTTTCAGCATTTAAGTTTCAAACACCAAGCTTTGAGCATCGATATCTCATTCATCTTAGCTCCGTTTTGGACGTGGTTTAGTTCGTTGCGAAGCCCTTCCGACATAGAACACAAACCCACAAATAAATATATAAAACCCGCTCATTTTATTATATTTATTTCTCGTCCAAAATAGGAAAAAATCATTTTCCTATATTTGTGAAAAATGCTATTTTCACAAAATTTCCAACAAAGAGTACAATGAACACATAAATCCCCGAATCACACAACTGGATTAATCTTCAAACGAGTTTTACAATAAGAGTTTTGATTGCATTGAACTTATATTGCGATTCCTAAGCTAAAAACCAGCTAAGATTCTCTAAAGTCTAAACAATTTAGAAGACACTTACAAAGACTTGATAGAGATATAAAGATAATTTTCATATTTTTACGTGAATTCACCTGATATCTATACTATATTATAATGCATGAGGGATGGGTATTTTAAGATACCTAAAAAATAAGAACTTTTTCCCCCCTTTATTTATAGAAAGACCCCTAAAATGAAGGTAGTTTGGTCTTTTAAATACTATTTATTTTTTAGCCCCTAAACTTATTACACTTAAATCCCTAAGGTTTTAACAAAATTATAGATAATTAGTTACAATTCATTCATCCACAGCAAACTTATAATTTTTTTTACATTTTCTTGACATATCTTATAAACTATACCGTTTAAAAAAATCCAAAGATAACATGACGACCTACACGTTTTTGTTGGCGTTTCGGTAGTTGTCTTGTTCAATATCGATGCACGGATTAAAAGGTACAAATCGATAATACTTTAATGTACAAGTAATTAATACATGTGATCTAATGCGTCTAATCTACAAAGATGTGCTCCATCTATGCAAACAAAAACAAAAAGAATTAAAAGTACCGTAACATAAAATAAATATATGTGTCACATTTTATTTTATTAAAACTGCCTAATATCTATACTTAGATGTATCTTATAAAAATTTAAAACTAACCACAACAAACTTCCTAAATAAAGGAGTGACAAATATAAAATTAAACCCTAATGCTTAGATGTATCTTATAAAAATTTAAAACTAACCACAACAAACTTCCTAAATAAAGGAATGACAAATATAAAATTAAACCCTAATGCACTTGTATAGTTACTACTATAAATACATAGCAGGACACCATATATCTATTGCTAAACAAAATTAAAAAATAGATCCAGTTCTGAATTCAATTGTTGCGAAAAACCAAGCATGCGGGATTGAAAATTCTAAGGTCAGTTATGTTATATCGCAGCAGTGAATAATTGTTTTCTTTTATTTACTTTTATGTGAATGTTAACTTATTTGATTTTTCAGATTCAGTTGCATGATGAACATGCCAATTTAAAGGGTTATTGGATTTTATCACCCTTAACTATTGGTCATTGGCCGCTGCCACCCCCAACTGTCACTTTGACGCCCGCCACCCCCAACTTAACACTTAGTGTGTTCTGTCACCAAATCACTAACTTTTGATCCTATTAATATACTTTTGGGGGTGTCCTAAGATCCCTAAAACCTTCCCAAGATCCTTATGACACCCCAAAAAGTGTCGTAACATGATCAAAAGTTAGTGATCATTTAACGACATGGTGACAAAACACACTAAGTGTTAAGTTGGGGGTGACGGACGTCAAAGTAATAGTTGAGGGTGGCAGTGGCCAATAACCAATAGGTGTGGGTGATAAAATCCAATAACCCCAATTTAAACAACCCATTTATCGAACAAGCTTCTAAGGTATTGATTTTGCTGGTTTTTAAATATTATTTTTGCGTATATATTTCATATTAACATGTTTGTTATGTTATTATATGTGTGTTTTATTGCAGGATGATGGTGATAAAATTGTTGATATTATTTCTTATGGTGCAATGGTTAGTCCATACAAGTCTAATCTTCAACGTGAACTTAGTGAAGAGGTAATTTTAAGGTTTGGTTAATCTTTTTTAACTTTTGTATTCATTTTTGGGAAATTGGTTTTTAATAAACCAACCTTTGCCAAATTGGTAATTAATAATCCCACCTACAGACTTGGTGTCTAATAATCCTACGTTTCATTATGTTGGTACTCAATAGACCTCCGTTAGTTTTTTTTAACTCAAGTTAGTTTTTAAGTTTTATTTATTACACAAACAGTCCCTGTAGTTATAATTTACTAGTTTTAAGTTTTATTTATTACACAAACAGTCCCTGTAGTTATAAAAAAATTCATAAAAATAAAAAAAATTCAAAAAAATTCAAAAAAAATCAAAAAAATTCAAAACAATTCTAAAAAAATCAAAAAAATTCTAAAAAAATCAAAATAATTCGAAAAAATTCTAAAAAAATCAAAAAAATTCAAAAAAACTCTAAAAATCATACCACCACCACCACCGCACCGCCACCACCACCACCGCACCACCACCACCACCACCGCCACCACCACCACCACCGCACCACCACCACCGCCACCACCACCCCCCACCGCACCACCACCACCACCACCACCACCACCGCCACCACCACCACCACCACCGCACCGCCACCACCACCACCACCACCGCCACCGCCACCACCACCACCACAGCACCGCCACCACCACCACCACCGTTTTCGAAACGGTCCGGTGGTGGTGGTGGTGCTGTGGTGGTGGTGGTGGTGGCGGCGGTGCGGTGGTGGTGGTGGCGGTGCTGTGGTGGTGGTGGTGGTGGCGGTGCGGTGGTGGTGGTGGTGGTACGCGTCGAAACGGTACGCGTCGAAACGGTCCGGGTCTAAACGGTCCGCGTCTAAACGGTACGCGTCGAAACGGTCCGGGTCTAAACGGTACGCGTCGAAAACGGTCCGGGTCTAAACGGTACGCGTTCTAAACGGTCCGGGTCGAAACGGTCCGGGTCTAAACGGTATGGGTCGAAAACGGTCCGGGTCGAAAACGGTCCGGGTCTAAACGGTCCGGGTCGAAACGGTACGGGTCGAAACGGTACGGGTCGAAACGGTCCGGGTCGAAACGGTCCGGGTCGAAACGGTATGATTTTTAGAGTTTTTTTGATTTTTTTGAATTTTTATGATTTTTTTTGATTTTTTTAGAATTTTTTTGATTTTTTTAGAATTTTTTTGAATTTTTTTTATTTTTTTAGAATTTTTTTGATTTTTTTTTATTTTTTTTTTATTTTTATGAATTTTTTTATAACTACAGGGACTGTTTGTGTAATAAATAAAACTTAAAACTAGTAAATTATAACTACAGGGACTGTTTGTGTAATAAATAAAACTTAAAAACTAACTTGAGTTAAAAAAAAACTAACGGAGGTCTATTGAATACCAACATAATGAAACGTAGGATTATTAGACACCAAGTCTGTAGGTGGGATTATTAATTACCAATTTGGCAAAGGTTGGTTTATTAAAAACCAATTTCCCTTCATTTTTTGTCCTTTTTAAGGATCGGAAGTTTGAGACTTAAAAGGAAGAGATCCAAGAGACTCTCTGAATGGAAATGGAGTGAGGTTATTAATTTAGACGATTCTGATGACAATGACAAAGAAGATGAATTAGAAAATACTGTTGATGCAAGCACAAACCAGAAAACCCGATTAAAAAATACATCGAGTGTCAATTCAGAAGCGAAACAGATTTCATGCAGTTTAATATAAAAACTATCAAGTGTTTTTATGTTTTTTTTTTCATTTTCAGTTGTTATGTTTAATCTAGACGTATGAATAAATTTTATTTTGTATTTGAACTTTATTTTTGGTGTTAATATAATGCAGTTATTGACCATATTAATAAAGTTCAAAATAAAGTTAGTATCATAAATTTACAAGTCAACTGAACTCATATAAGTTAATATCCTAAAGTTGCAATAAATAGATATTGCAGTTAGATATAGTCAAACTGAAATTATAAAATATTGCAGTTATTCTTAGATATTAATCTAATAATTTGTATTTCTTAATTAAAAAATAATAAAGTAATAAACTTTAAAGCTAAATTGAAAACCTGAACTTACTATAATATAAAGTTAATAAAGATATAAACTCTTAACATCCTATTTTTTATAAAAATTGTTTTTAAAATTTTATAAAAATATAATTTTTATATATATAAAAATGAAATTTAACAATTAAAGTTAAAGGTGTAAAACGTATTTACGAGTCAACTACTATTTTTTATTTTCATAAAAACAAAAATTTTAAACTTAAAGTTTATTCGATGAGTACCGTGTGGATATTTAAAAAAAAGTTATTAACTTAAAAAAAGTTATGAACTTTAAAGAATAAAATTATAAGCATTATCATTTAACCAACAAAATAAACTTACTTTACAACTATAACAACTTATCTTTTATTTTTTGTCATTTGATTATTATTTTTTATTAAAAACGAAATTTACATGTGTAAAATAGTTTTTTTTTACTTTATTTATAAACAAAACATTTTGTTTTTATAACAAAATAATTCTTTTATAAACATTTTTTGTAACAAGTAATATAAATAAAACACTCCAGAAATTTACAATCTTTACTAGATAAATACTAAAATGTGTTGCAAGTTTTTAGGAATTATAAGTTCAACTATATTGTTATAGATAATATTAGTTAGTTGCAAAAGAATTCTTTACCAACTTGACTAGATAGATGATAGATTGTGTTGCATATTTTTAGGAATTATAAGTTAAAAGTAGACTCATATAGATAATATTAGTTAGTAACTAAAAATCTGAACTTAGTATGATATAAAGTTAATAAAGATATAAACTCTTAAGATCCTTTTTTTTTAATAAAGACAGATCTTGAAATTTTATAAAAATATAAATTTTTTATATCTGTAAAAAACCGAAATTTAACAATTTAAGTTAAAGCTCTAAAACGTACTTACGAGTCAAATAGTATTTTTTATTTTTATAAAAACAAAAATTTTAAAATTAAAGTGTATTGGATGAGTACTATGTGGATATTTAATAAAAGTTATGAACTTTAAAGAATAAATTAAACTTTATAATTTAACCAATAAAATAAAATACTTTACAATTATAACAACTTATCTTTTATTTTTTGTCTTTAGATTATTAATTAAAAAAACAATATTTTTTGTCTTTTTATTATTAATTTTTATAAAAAAACAAAACTTTACATATGTGTAACACTTATGACATATATCCACCACAATAATGTTATCATAATTATTATACGAATAAGAAAACTACCAGAAACGAGTGCCGCAATGCAAAGTGTCGCTCCCGCCGCATCGCGCGGGCACCATGTCCCTGCTAGTTATTCTATAACGCTTACAACTTCCTCTTACTAGTAGGAATAATATCCCATCAATATTAAGTTGCTTAGCAATAAAAAAAAAGCTTGATCTCCGTTAGTAGTAAGATCATCAACTTACTGAACCAACCAATGCCCACCCCTTATGTGATATATATATAATATAAAGATTAAGGATATATTTTATTTTTTGTGTTATATATGTTATTTAGGTTGTTTCTTCCATACTTCATAAACAAAAACCTATAAACTCAAATAATGATTAAAGTAACTTGCAATACATAAAATTACAAAGAAAATCAACAAAGAAGACAAAGACACGCAGCAATGTGAGAAAAGTAAAAGTGTGAAAAAACTAGAGATATCATCAAAGTATGTATGATCCATCTCTTTTATATATAACAATGCTCCACTTTGGTCCCTTAATTTTAGCCTAGCACACAATCAGCACCTCTACTTTTTATAATGACATTTTCAACATGAAACTTTAAAACAAATCAAGTTAAATCCCAAACTCAAATTTATTTATAATTTTTGTTTCTGATACAAAATCTTTCCTTAACCACAAAAAACTAGCAAGCCGCTAGCACGGACTCAACATACAACAAACACAACAATACAACAAACAAAATTACATAATAAAATCGAAAGTCCTCCATTTGACCCAATCAATCCTGAGCGATTCCTAACCCAAAGGAAGCTAAGGGGTCGTTTGGTTCATGAATTTGAGGGAATTGCCATTTGAAAACTTTCCTTTAGAAATTGTGTTTGGTTGGTTTTTAATGGAATTAGAATTATAAAACATTCCTCCAAATTCTATCAATGAAAGGAATTCAACAATCCTTTGTATATGGAAAGGAATTATAAACTTTCCTAAGAAATGTTTCAAGATTACCAAATACCACATCTTTCCATTATTCACCTTTTTACTATATCTAAGAATGAGGTTATACATGGTATTTTGTAAATAATTTCTTTTTGCATTCAACTTCCCTTAACAATTATACAAACTGATTTCTATTGGAATGAATTCCAATCCCTTTCAAACATTCCAATTCCGTCGTAGATATTCCATGAACCAAACGACCCCTTAAGAGTCTTGATCTCTCCTACTATATTTAGGATCTTCATCGGTCATTAGGAAAGACACACATGTTTTTTGCCCACCAAACAACATAATGGCTTGAAAAGTCTCCTTTTATTCTCATTTCCTGGCATGAACTTGTGTGTTTGAAAAACATCACCAATAGATAAAACATATATTTGAGGGATTTTGCACCACTCACTGATGTGATGCCACACCACCGAGGCCATAAACACACGAGGTGAGAATGTTGTCAGTATTCTCCAACTCACTTTTGCACATACAAAACCAAGAAGGGCTCTGGATGATGTCGCTTTTAATTGTAACTAGTAATAAGACCCGCGCATTGCGACGTGGATACTTCGCAAATATCGAACGGATTAGTCCAAGCGTTATGTGATGCGTTAACCATATGAAAACGCACGTTTTGACATATCCGATTGAACTCAATGTATCTTATAGTTGCATTGCGATTGGATCAAAATGTAATGTAAACCGAATTTATAACGTACAATCATAACGTATTATACGTGACCCGACTAACTCGAATTTACATCGTCAAGCCAAAAACTCTCGAGGGGGACAAAGTGGCATTTACAAAGTTCATAAAAAGTTAAGTGGTTAAAAACTACATTTCCTAAACTTAAGGGCTAAGAAAGGGTAAAAAAGAAATTTGATAAAGTTTGTGGGGAAGAAGGAAACTATAACAAAGTTGGGGCTCAAAAAACAAAGTTAGGGTGTCAAAAGCAAAGTATTTGTAAAATGTAGTGGTTTAGAGACTAAATTTGTCATTTTATGAAACTTTAAAGGTATCAAAGTTAAGGGGCTAAATTTGCAATATTATAAAAGTACGAATAAGGAGAAGGCAAAACCAATAAGATTTCCACGAACTTTTTTCTTTTACGAGTACGTGTAATATGTGTTTTAACACATATAAAAGTAAATATGATTGAATATATGATGTTGCTTTTAATGCAACTCCACTAGTCGCATTTCATCTAGATTGAATATAAAAGTATTATGTTTATTCAATTTTCTATTTCTTTCAAGAGCTATAAATCTATACTATATCTAATGAATAAGGTTGGATATTTTAAGATACCTAAAAGTTAAATAATTTTTTTAGTTCAATGCATAAACTCCACTAATAAAATAAGGGTAAACTAGTCTTAAGCCCTCGCGTTGCGGGACAGGGGGGTGCAAAACCGTACAACCAGTGTATTTTTTTTTTTTGGGGGGGGGGGGGGGGGGGGGGTAAGACGGGGCTAACCGAACAATGACCAAAACTGGTAAAAATTGTAAATCAAAAACACGAATTTCTATTACCAAGTGACTTACGTGAACTAACACGAATTTCTATTTCTTTCAAGGAGCTATAAATCTATACTATATCTAATGAATAAGGTTTGATATTTTAAGATACCTAAAAGTTAAGATATTTTAAGATACCTAAAAGTTAAATAATTTTTTTTAGTTCAATGCATAAACTACAATCATAAAATAAGGGTAAATTAGTCTTTTAAACAATAACTACTTTAAAATTCTCATTTTATTACACTTTAATCACTCATCTTTAACCAAATTCTTATTAATTAATTATTAGTTACATCTTGTCCCCCGATGAAAAACTTATTACCCCTACGATTTTTAAACAACAATAAATGTTTCGTACATTAATATATTTTTTTAAGTACACCATAAAAGTGACCATTTTATTCTCTTTAATTTGAGTATAATATTGCTATAACTTTTTTTAATTTAAAATTGATATGTTATGTGGATAACAGTAGAGTGAGCAATAACTGAATCGTTAACCGAAACCGAACCGAAACAGACTAAATCAAACCGAAATCAACCAAAAACTGCATTAACTGATAACAAGTTTACCTGAAAACCGAACTAACCAAAAACATTTATCGGTTTTTTTGTACATTCGTTTAACCAAAACGAACCTTTCATATTTTCATATATTTATAGATTTTATGTCCCTAGTTCATGTATTTCATATTTTATACCTTCAATTCATGTATTTAGACTTTCATTTCAAGTATTTATACATCCATTCCATGTATTCAAACTTCAATTTCATGTATTTCTAAGCGAAACTAAATGAACCGAACAAAAAATCATTAATCTAACTTAATAAACCAAACTGATTAACCAAAAATCGATTGGTTAATAAAATTGACTAACCGATATCTTCGATTTTGGCTTCGGTTGAGGGTAATAGTCAAACCAATCGAATGATACACACACCGACAATTTTTGTATTTCCCGTTGTATCGTATGGGCACCCTTATAGTGTTACTACATACAAATATTTTTATATGAGGATAAACTTAAACAAAATTCACCGGTTGAAAATTGAGATGACTAAACATGACAACTTAGTGTTATATTATAATAAGTCAATGATGTTGTTTGGTTCAAAAATCAAAGTAGCACAACAATGATGTTTGAAGTATCTTGACTTGATACATAAATAATTTTCAGAAAACAACTACGAAGTAAACCTTGCCTCCAAACATCCCACTAAAAATCAAAACTACTAGAAGTTTGGGAAAATGTTGATTCTTAATTTCGTATAATTCATGTTAAGTGTGACATGTTTATCAATAAACATTTGATAATTTTCAAACATGATTGGCAATTTTTTTTTAATTTGTCTTTAAGGCATTGCAAATAATAGATGAAAACCGAAAATATGGGTTGGATAATATTTTTAATATAGAGTAAGTTACAAGTTTTGTCCTTTATCTTAATACCAATTTTCAGCTGGTGTCCTTTGTCGCAAAAGTTGACGAGTTTTGTCCTTAGTGTTTCAAAATCATACACGTTATGTCCTTTAGCCCTAACTCAATTAGATTTTTTAGTTAAATCAGATTGTACAAGGGTATTTTAGTTTTTTTACCCATTTATTTAATATTATTTAAAAAACTAAAACAAAATATTTTTAAAAGATTATCACCACCATCGTTAACCCATCATCACCCACCAACCCACCACCACCATCGACTCTCACTCTCTCCTTCACACACCACCTCCATCACCATAACCACCGCCATAACTACTTTCTCTCTACCAGACCACCACCATCATCACCCCAACCAGAACCCTAATCCCAACCTGCAACAACCCAAATCAGCAACCAACACCATTAAACCCACCACCCCATCCACTATCACAACCCGCCACCGTCTCCACCATCACCACCAATACTGGAACCCTAACCCCATGAACCTGCAAACCACCCAAATCAGCAACCACCACCATTAAACCCATCACCCCATCCACCATCACAACCCGCCACCATTTCCACCATCACCACCCCCATCGAAACCCTAGTCCCAACAACCTGCAAACAACCTAAATCACCAACCACCACCACCACATCCACCATCACCCATCACCACATCCACCATCACAACCTGCCACCGTCACTATCCATAACCCCTCAACCGTCACCATCCACCACCCACCACCGCTAAACCCACCATCCACTATCTCAGATTCGGATTATGTGTGATAGAGAGAGAACAAAATGTGTGATATATAAAGAGAGAGAATAGATAGGTAGAGAGAGAAGAGAGAGAGTGGGAGTTTAGAGAGAGAGAACAGAGGTTTTATTCTATTTATATATATTTTATTTTTTCTACAAGTAGTCCCTTGATATAATTTATTTACTCAATAGCCCCCGGGAATGTGAAATGGCAAGAATGCTCTCATGTGCAATACACATGACCAAATTTAACTAAAAAATCTAATTGAGTTATGACTAAAGAATATAGCGTGCACAAATTTTGAAAAGTTAAGGACAAAACTCGTCAACTTTTACGCCAAAGGACACTGTCTGAAAATTGGTTATTATGAAGGACAAGAGTTGTAATTTACTCTTTAATATATTGATACGTCAACTTTATTTTATTTCTTAACTAGCTTACAACCCCGTGTATTACACGGGTTAAATGACGAAAAATGTAAATTATAAACTTGTATATAATCCTTATTAATGAAATAACTTATTTAGATAAAATAGTAAAACAAAAGAACAGTTAATTTTCGCTATTCAAAATAATTTTCGAAGTTTTCACTTCTCTTTTGAGATACTACAATCCATTTTATTATGTCTTAAAAAAAGTAACACTAAAAAATAAAAAAATAATGATCATAAAATTGTATATATTTTTAAAAATAATTATAGTTATGAGGTTATGGTAAATGAATTGTAATTAAATTCTACTATGTATATCAATGATATAATAAATACTTTGATATAAATACTTTTTTAGATATATGGATCATAAGACAAGATACAAATATTATCATTGTATAGAAAATATTACATATTAAAAAAATCATACTAAAAATAAAGTATACGTTTAAAAAAATATGACTAAAGTTTTTTAAACTATAAATTTGAGCATCTTGAACACCTTTTTTAATTAGTAGTTGACATTTAAATATTCAAATTAAATTTTTTATAATATTATATAATGTCTTTATTTAGCATGATGATAATGTCTTTAGTTGCGTAATATGATTGAAATTAAGTTTAATATTTAAAACTCAATGTTATTAGGAAGTTGGACCATTTTTTAAGATGAAAACATATTGATAGTAACATAAATTTAGAATTGGAAGAAAATATTGAACACGTGTATTACACAACTTAAGTAAATATAATGTTATATACTTGATAGCAAAAAAAAAATATATGTCTTTTAAAAACCATTTAGTGTTCGCTTTAAAGATAATTTGGTACTTTATTTAGATAATCCGCTTGTAATTTTAGTCTTCTAAGTTATATACTATAAGTACTTGTACATGTGATTTGATAATTTATTAGTAATTATTGTTTATATTCAAATAATATATTTTATCTTAACAAATATATATGGTTAGGGTAAAATGAAAATTTCTACAAGTTATGGGAACTTAGAGAACTCGGCCTTACAAAAGGTTTTTTGAATTTTTTACAGAGTGTGTGAATGAGCGGTTAGAGACTCAGGACGTTAAACTTTTTGATCTTGGATTTTAGTGGTTAAAACCACTAAAACATAGGGACTCAAAAAGTAATTTAGTATTAATTAAATTTGAAATTATACGTTTGATCTCTAACTATATTAAATAATATTATACTTATTATATTATTTGATACATTTATATTTGTTATAGATAATTATTAATTAAATTTGAATTTATACATTTATATCTCTAACTATATTAATTAATGTTATATTATATTATGTGTATAAAAAATAATATGTAATACTATTATTAAAAGGGAGGAGGCACCAGAGAGTGACACGTGTACAAAAAGATTTTTGTTTATTAGAATAGGAAGATATCAATGATATAATAAATACTTTGATATAAATACTATTTTTAGATATATGGATCATAAGACAAGATACAAATATTATCATTGTATAGAAAATATTACATATTAAAAAATCATACTAAAAATAAAGTATACGTTTAAAAAAATATGACTAAAGTTTTTTAAACTATAAATTTGAGCGTCTAGAACACCTTTTTTAATTAGTAGTTGACATTTAAATATTCAAATTAAAATTTTTATAATATTATATAATGTCTTTATTTAGCATGATGATAATGTCTTTAGTTGCGTAATATGATTGAAATTAAGTTTAATATTTAAAGCTCAATGTTATTAGGAAGTTGGACCATTTTTTAAGATGAAAACATATTGATAGTAACATAAATTTAGAATTGGAAGAAAATATTAAACACGTGTATTACACGGCTTAAGTAAATATAATGTTATATACTTAATAGCAAAAAAAATATATATGTCTTTTAAAAACCATTTAGTGTTCGCTTTAAAGATAATTTGGTACTTTATTTAGAGAATCTGTTTGTAATTTTAGTCTTCTAAGTTATATACTATAAGTACTTGTACATGTGATTTGATACTTTATTAGTAATTATTGTTTATATTCAAATAATATATTTTATCTTAACAAATATATATAATTAGGGTAAAATGAAAATTTCTACAAGTTATGAGAACTTAGAGAACTCGGCCTTACAAAAGGTTTTTTAAATTTTTTACAGAGGGTGTGAATGAGAGGTTAGAGACTCAGGACGTTAAACTTTTTGATATTGGATTTTAGTGGTTAAAACCACCAAAACATAGGGACTCAAAAAGTAATTTAGTATTAATTAAATTTGAAATTATACATTTGATCTCTAGCTATATTAAATAATATTATACTTATTATATTATTTGATACATTTATATTTGTTATAGATCATTATTAATTAAATTTGAATTTACACATTTATATCTCTAACTATATTAATTAATATTATATTATATTTTGTGTATAAAAATTAATATATAATACTATAATTAAAAGGGAGGAGGCACCAGAGAGTGACACGTGTACAAAAAGATTTTTGTTTATTAGTATAGGAAGATATTAATTAAGATTTTAACCTTTTTGATTTTTTTTATTTTTATTTCATCAATGTCAGGCAATGGAACCTACAATTTTTAGTTGTTTATGGAAAATGTCTTTCATTTTCATTTTTTTCTTTCTTGGCACCATTTTTAGTTGTTCTTCATCATCATCATCATCATCTTCTTCTTCTTCTTTGTTGGTGTTGGTGTTGGTGGTGGTGGTGGTGGTGTCGATGGTGTTGGTGTCAGTGGTGGTGGTGGTGGTAGTATTAAATAAAGTTGATTGAAACTTTAAGAGTTAAATCGTTATTAATTTTGTGATTGTGTTTTAACATGCGATAGAAGGTAAAAAATATTATTTGAAGTCTAAAACGAAACTATATAAGAAGTATTACAAGCAATTGTTAACTCACATCTCTGCATTAAACAATCGTCTGTTCATTAAAGCGAGCGTTTAATGATATATTATGATACTTTTATAATTACATACAAGCCACTTAGGGGTGTTTGTTTTTTCAGAAAAATCTCTTCTGACCTCTTATGTCTGCGCCGCGCAAACGTTTAGCTCTGCAGACCGTTTGTTTTTTAGAAGATATTTCATTAAAAATGTCTTCGAACCTCTATGCGTCCTCTTCCCCACGCAGTGTAACACCTCGTAAAATCACGACCAATGTTATAAAGACACGTGTCATGGAAGGTAAACGTGTTATAAACCCGGATCAAATTGAAAGATATATGGTATGATTAAAAGTGTCAACATGTTAATTAATACCTCTGAGTGACCTTTTTATTAATTCCAAACCTTTGTAAAACATTAAAATGTTTTCATAAATATCTGGTAAGAATTACACAAGTATCCGGTTAAATTTTTGTGATGATAAATTCCACATTCAAATAAATGGGATCCTATGTGCATTTACGACAATTTTACTTCACAAGATTCCAAGACCTCCATTTGCATGGAAACACTTCCTAGAGCATGCAAGGTGTGATTTCATGGCCCTCTACTGGAAAAAGACATGAGATTCGAAGTTATAAAGATTGCATGATCAAAATCTAAATTTACAAAATTTTGTCTTCTGGTCATCGGATACGGACCGTATGGGCTTTAGCTTACGGTCCGCAAGAACTGTAGCTGGGCGATACAGTTCAGGGTTGGTTACGGACCGCATCAGTTTGGACTTACGGTCCGTAAGACGTGGATGCGGACCGTAAGGGTTTTTGCTTACGGTCCGTAAGGCTGTTGCTGGCAGTAAAAATGAACAGTTGCCTGTTACAGCAGGTTGCACCGCCTTAAAGGTCTGGTTTTCGAAATCAGGAGCTGCACCAGTGGTTTTTCATGCATAGGGGACACTTGGATTCATCAGGGATCAATGGTAGACTCATGTGGAATGATCTTGTGCAATTAAATTTCCTATATATAGAACTTGAGTTGCAACATTAAACTTGCTCATTTCAAAATCATTTCAAACCCCTCTCTGGAGCTCTCTGGACTTCAAGCAAGCTTCCATCAGCTCTTAATTCGTGCTAAGGACCATTGTGAGTGTTCTTAGCCTCTCTAGTTCATGTTTTATTAGTCTAATGACAAAAAGTCAAACTTATCGTAATTAAGCTTTGACTTAGTGATTAATCACTAATGGTCCAGTCATTTCTCAAACTGAAAGTGGCTATGAGTTGGTAATTATGTGGGTAATAGACCCTTAAAAGGTGTCGCAACCCCCGATCCCAAATCCCCGGGAACGGGCGGCCGCGAGCCAGTTTCGGTAGTATCGCGTATTGTCTAATTTGGCAGCGAAAATTTTCATCAAGACCGTAGTTAGGAAATATTTGATCAGAGTAAAATACTACATTTTCATAATATTAAACACATGGGATAAACCCAAGTTCGCAGTACACACGTTTTCATATGAATAAATCATATTTTATTAATAAAAACATCTATTTTATTTTAGGTAACTTTATTTCCACTTTTCCAAGCCTTCAGTGCTGTCCAGCTGGCTTCTATTTGGCTTTCACAGTTTGTTACCTGAAACGTGTTTTAAAAACATTTGTCAGTGGGAAATACTGGTGAGTGAATCCCAGTTTAATCAAGTTTAAATAAAAACCATTGTACAGTATTGAGGGCGATCTCGCAATTATATTTGTTTCCAAGTTATAACAATTAACATCCATGGTACTGTCAGACCCGACTTGTGGAAATGTTACTCCTTGACCAGGTGGTAACAAATTTTGTATACAAAACCCCAACATACTCCTGATAATTGTATTCTTACAAATACTCAATAGTTGCTTAATATACATTTGATTGTATGAGGTTTTGTAAAAACAATTCACAAAAAGGTTTACAAAAACACGGATCAACTCACATTGCTGTCTTAGATTATCCTTTAAGGTTTCCTGGTGACAATCTATAATTTACACAAATGCACATGCGTTAGTATAATAACCCATTTTAACATTAGTAATACCCTCCCCGAGACGGCATTCCAACGACTACGTCGGGCAGAACCACGACAGCCGTTACGGAACCCTAGATCAATCGGGCAGCGTATCTATTACGAAACTGGGGTTATAATACTTACAACGGAGCAGAACCTCGCTAATTAGGGGGTATAACACTTGAATATTATGCCTATTATGATAGAATTTCGAGATACAGAAAGAAAATGAACGATTTGAGTTGAAACCCGATGCCTGCTATATATAGTGCTGATTTCTCACTTTGTCGCGGCCCGCGTAGATGTAAGCGAAGGCTTACGCAGCCCGCGTCAAACCAGGTCAAAGGCGTAGGTGATCCGGGTCACCACATGGGTTCAACACGCGTTATGACACGTGTCAACACAGGGGTTCGCTGGACTTTTAAGTTGTCGTGGCCCGCGTAGATGTTAACTAAGGTTTACGCGGCTCGCCTGAAATCAATTTTCTTTGTTTTTTATTTATTTTAAATGTTATAATGTATTTTGGGCTCGGTTTTCACATACGGGGTGTATTTTAAGGCATATAGGGGTATTTTAACATATACTAGGGTGTCGAAAAAAATTCAGGAGGGTTGTTATAAAAGGGCACCCTCTGATTTCCACTCTAACTAGGTCAATTGTCGGGTCAAACTTAATTTTAAAAAGTCAACAGAAAGCTATTTTACAAATAAATTCATAATTAGCAATGTAGAAGCTATGAAACCTGTTTTAACACTTATATAACTTGATAATTAATGTAAGAACATGTCTAAGCATGTTCAACCCGACAATTTTGAGTTTAGGCTCGGTTCGGAACCGAAAGTCGCAAAAGTAGACTTTTGCTTTGAGTTTTAGTTCTGACCCGATTTAGCTTAGTTTAGATATTCCTTAGAGTTTCATTAGGACTAGGTTATAGGTTAGTATAACCCTCTGAGATTATACAACTTGGTTCCTAATTAATCTGATTCATTTGGATGTTTCCGTTAATTGCTTAAATGTTGACCGTTATGCCATTTTGACCTTAAAATGAGATTTTTGAAAATGTGAGAGAACAAAAACCTTTATTACTAATTTATAAACATGTCCTAAAAATTTGACATCAGTTTGAGGTCTAAATAAGGAGTTATGCTCAATATCGTAATTTGAAAGCTTTTTATTAATTTAACGTCATAATTAGCATAAAGCCTATCTAAACCCAAATTTTTACACCAAACCTTTTACCCACTGATGTAATATAATATTTTGGAATTTTTAAAGATTTTTATTTATTTTTAAACTAATCATGGCATAGGGTTCTTGCTATAATTCGGTAATTGTCGGTATTACCCTTTTTGCTAATAAAATGAGTTTTACATAACATTTTGATACCAAACTTTTTGCTACTGATTTTATATGATAAATAAAATATTTTGAACTTTATAGACTGATCAAAAACTCAGATTTCCTATTATAACCCGAAAATCGCTTAAAACCGATTTTTAAGTGTTTTAAACGCATAGTATGGATTAAAACTATTTTTAACATATAAGACTTAATACCTACTGATGTTTTAAGTAAATTTTTATACTTTAACAGTAAGCAAAAGTTTTGAACTCAGATTTCTAAATTTGACCTTTAAAGCTTATGTGAAATTACCAAAATGCCCCTACGGTGCATAAGTTTGGTTATAAATGATAAATTTCACATATATGCAATACCCTACTGATATAACTTATTAAATTAAATATTTTTACTGATCATTTCAGACCTGAACCTTAGATTAATATTTAATCTCTTTTATAACCTTTAAAATGACCAAAATACCCCTACGGGGCTTAGTTTGAGTTTAAAATAATTTTGGGCATAATGGAAGGTATCCTACTGATATCACAACATATTTAAGGCATATTAACTTAGGAAACCTGCTCATGACCCATTTGGTTACCCGTTATGCATTTATCGCGTTTGGTTCGATTTATGTAACTAGTTTGCATAAATTAACCGAAACGGGTCAAACCTTATCATTTTCACTTCAAAATCCAGAATGTGTTCAGTTTACCCATATTATACAAGTCTTCATACTTGTCGGGTCTAAACCACATTCTAATCCGGTCTTCGCTTAATCATGCGTTTTGAACCGTATACCTTTCTTTAAAACTAACCGGTATAAGTTTAAACTTAAGTAAGACCCGTTAGGAATCTAATAGGTTATTAAAACCTTCATTCCAGATTTAGGAGCCCAGTAAAAGATACCTGCATTTGCTGATTTGTACGTCTGGGATAAATTTGTACAATTTGCTCAGGTAAATACTTTTAACTTATTTTCCGTTATACGGGCTTGGGATACGGTATTATAATAATACCGCTTGGTCGGGTGTGTAGTTATTTAAATCGGATTGTGATTGATATATTTACATAACCCGTTTTAATCTGTTTTGTTTGGTATATGGCCTTTGGGGGGTTAATGACCATGTCCTGGATATCCTCGGCTCATTCATTGAAATGGCCACGACTTAAGCACGGGGTGTAGGCATACACCTGACAATTGCGTATGTATAAATGGTAATCCACAATTAGGAGTTCTCCTTGTGGGCATTATACCTGTGGCGTGTCAGTTAATCTTGTCCGGCTCTTCTAACCGGCCCTGACGGACGGCAAACATATAAATCTGTATACAAGATTATTATTAATATAATTGTCCCAAGTTATAAAAGATATTTGTGCCTTGTGCATGTAAATCAATTTTCTTAAAAATTTTTAAAACGAGTCAGTTAATTGTATTTACCAGTGTAAACTGACGTATTTTTCCAAAAAGGCTAAATGCAGGTACTAGACGGAATAGGCTGGCTACTCCTAACATCAATAAAGAGTCTTGCAAGCTTAGATGTTTATAAATATGTTGAACAATGTTCCTTTTAACTCTTGATCCGCCTGTCGATCCCTTACAACCGTTTTTGTAATAATTGATATTACTTTCATTCGGTTTGTAATATTATTATCTTAGCTTCCGATGTGCATTAAACTGTGATAATTTGACTATGATGATATCAACTACGTCACGATACTCCTCACCGGGCCCACCGGTAATACGTGGAAATATCGGGGTGTGACACGCAGACATGGTCCAATGTCTTCCCACCTCTTCCAACCCTCTCTCCACCCCTCTCCTTATCATCCATCCTCTACAGAATCTCAAATTGAAAACCAGTTTCACGCAAATCCCCTTAAAACTGAGCATACATACCCAGTACCTAAAATCAGACACAGATCTCAAATCGACAAACCCTAAAACCCAAATCCCTCAAAAGTTGTATATAAAAGCAAAGAATTTGAATGACAGAAAAGTAAGAAATATGATTATACATTGGAAGCCATGATGAGGCGAAAGAGATTGTTCATATGATGAGTGTTCTTGTAATGCCCGGCTCTTTTGTACTTTCCATTTATAGAAAGTTTTGTTCGTAATTCTATTTTTGGAAACTTTGTATTCTTGTAATCGTTCGTTCCTTGTAATAATCATAAAAAATTCGAGACTTGAATCATGAATGAAACCTTGCAATTATTTAAACTTGTGTTATACATACTCTATACATGTTGTACGTTTAAATTGAGAAACAATTTGGTATTTATTCGAGGTGATTGCAAACATATGATGAACTATTAAACACGCGACATTTATGTTTTATACGAAACTTATACTTATTCATATTCAAATTACACTTGGGCATACTTTAGAACATGTTACTTATACCTTAGAACCTTAAAATAATCATAAAACCCGTATTAGGTGACATTGGAACGAGTTACAAAGTGAAATAACAAAAAAATAAAGATTTTGTGTTTCTGACCATTGCTTGCGCACCGCAACAAAAAATCCTTACGGTGCGCAAGGGTGTCTGGGCGGACAAAAAACGCAGCAGCCGCGAAATTGCACGAAATCCCAAGATTTAAACCTCCCCAATCACCTTCAATCCACCTCTAAACACCTCCAATCATGCTTAACCTCCTCCCCTATAAATACAACCCTTCTCCAAGCCATTTTACACTTTCACAACTCTCTAATCTTCTCTAAATCACTCTCAAGTTCTTGCAAATTTCAGAAATTCGGGCAGATTCATACACTTGCACTAAAATAGGTATAACTTGCTCATTTCTTAACGAAATCACTTGATTCTTCTTCCTACTTGCTTGGATAATCATGGGGTTTGATTCCTTGACTTCTCCTTGGAGAAATCAGACCTGGAATTGCCCTGAAATGGTCCAAGAACTTTCTGTTTTGTTCAAACTTGTTTAAACTTCATCCAACTTGTGTCTAACACATCTCACACCAATGTCCTAATGCTTACAACCTCTCTTATTGTTGGTTAAGCTTAAAAACATGGCTGAGACACTTAAATCAGAGGATTAAACCTCATAAACTTTCTGTTTTGTTAGGGTGTTTTGACCCACAAGTCATGTTCGAGCTAGTTCTTGATGTAGAGTGATTATGGAACAACTTGGGTTGTTCCAAACATACAATCCTCACATGATTTGATGATTTCTCTTAGTTAGATTGTTTATATTATAGTAATCCTAGTTCGTGACCCTCCTTGGTTGTTTTTACATCAAGAGAAGTGGTGAACATTCAAGGGGTTCCTAAATGGAAGCTTGTCTTCCTACCTTATACATGACATCCATGAATAACTCGAGGTGCCTAAATGAAGATATTAATCTTCTACCTCCTACTTGAATTATTGGACCTAATAATATGTAATACTTAACCTAAATATATATATACACTCATTCGAACCTTTAATGTTAAACTTGTGTTTATATGTTAAAGTAGTAGAATACCATCTAAGACTTAACACTCCAAGTATGATTCTAATGGGCATATTACCCATGAAATACAATATAACCCTAGTGGTTACATAGTGTCATATAAGAGTATAAGTTAAAGATGATTATTTTCAATATTGTACTTTATGTTATGTTAAACTCCAAATTATAATCTTCCGTTGTACGCCAAACTCACACACCTATGTTTCCTCGTGTAGAAGGACTAGGTGCTCCAACTTAATCTACTCCAACAACTCACTCGCGGGAATTCCAAGTAGGAAAGCTTGCAACCACTGTGAGTATACTCGATCCCTTTTTCCCCTTTACACTTTGGGATGCAACATGTATAATTATGTAAACAACTTTTGAACTAAACATACTCATCCTTTGAACGAATGCATGAAACTAATGTGACTTACTTGCTATTCTTGTATGCTCTATGAACGATTTGGAACGTTATATGCTCATTGATTTGTTCGCCCACCTTAACAATTATAGCGCTATAGGATTTACGCCCCGCCTGCTGAACTATTGGGTATTGTTAAGTTTACCATCCCGCTGAACTATTGGGATTTTATGCGTTGTGTTCTAGGGTTTGATCATATTGTACGCCAAAATTGCATACTAGCAAGCACATATTATGAATCATGTTGGATTGAGTTTTTATTCTATTATGCTATGTAAACATACTTGTATACTCGCTCATTGCCTTTGCATTGAAACTCTATTTTAATACATGTTGCAGGTTGATTATTGAAGTATGGATGATTGACGAAACAAGTTTAGGGTGGACTAGATACACACCTTTAATCTATTTATCTTTGTTGATTTGAATTTGAACAATGTTGTTATTTCCATTTTAAATGTTGTATGACAATTTAGTCCTTGCAATGAAATTTGAATTCAATTAAATATTGTCACATAGTGTTATGATGTTTTGAGCAATTTGTTCGTCTCATCCCGATGTTTCCGCCATCGGTTGGGGTGTGACAGATTGGTATCAGAGCCATAACTATAGGGAATTAGGAAAATCGCCATGCTTTTGCCCTAATCTATAGTTTTAGGAATTTTGCCTCTTATGTGTCGTTTAAAACTTTTGTACTCTACCATGCATGCTTCCTAGCTACACTTCTTGTTGATTTGAATTTATATGCCTTTCCTAAGGTTAACATGAATACACTTTGTTTATTTGTATACTCTTGTAACACAAATGAGACAACTTTACCAAAATAGGCGTGAAACCCACAATTTGGTAAACGACTCTCATTCTACCTTGAACTATTTCTTTTTGCACGAAATTACACTATTAAGCTAGGAGTGAAATCCACAACTTAATGGTAATTTCCATTTCAAACTCTAGTGGACCCTTGTCATAGTGTCGAAATTTTATTTTGACCCGACAAGTACCAACCACATTTAGGGTACGAAATCGTCAAGCTAGGGGTGAAACCCGCATCTCGTCGATTAAGTCCCATTCCTCGATTTTCAATCTCGCCAAAGTCCCGATTGCTTCAATCGATTAGAGATGTGTAGTAACCGGAAGGGTAAGATACCGTTAATCGCTTCTCGACGAGAGTATCTTACCTATAGGCCAAAGCACGTTTTCTCTAATTCGAAAGGACTTTCGACCCACTTTGGAATAGTCGACGTTTCTCTACCCGAAACAATCCTATGTTTTATTGAGCCTTTCTTTTATGTATCTCAATTTATATGTGATTTTATACTTGAACGTTCGTTCATTTCAAATTTCGTTTTAATCATTTCGCACGTTATCGCAATCACAAACAATAATAATCCCTCGTGAACAAACTAAATTTACAAAGCTTTCGATTATCCATGTTATGCTATGTTGGACTCATGACCATGCTATATGTGACATCTAAACTCTTTATGCTATGTGAATCAATTTGAAACTTTTATGCTATGTGACACTTTATGCTATGTGAATCAATTTATGCAAACGATTTTTCTTAAACAAACATTATGATCAAGTCTCACCTATTCGTTCTTTTGAATCATAGATGTCTTCTCGTCACTCCAACTCGTCTAAGAAGTCAAAGTCCCGTGCTACGAAGAAAATGATGGCTTTCATGGCCGATCAATTTGCGCGCGTCGTTCCAAAGGTCATTTCCGAAATTCGAGCTTCTGAAACTCCGAACTCTTCCGTCGACTCCAAGGTCGAAATACGCAAGCCCGCTTCGTTCAACTTCAAGCACTTTTCATCGTGCAATCCCAAGCCATTCACCGGCAATGATGGGGTGACCGCCATGCTCGAATGGTTTGATAGCATGGAGGTCACGTTCATCAACAGTGATTGCCCCAATGAGCTCAGAACGCGTAGTGCGACTGGGGTATTCCAAGCCCGAGCTCTCGAATGGTGGACGAACGAAAGGAACATTCGTTCGAACGAACTGGCATATGCGTTGGAATGGGAAGAAGTCAAGGCCCTGATGATGGACGAGTTTTGTCATCCGCATGAGCAACAAAGGTTGGAGGAAGAATTTTGGGCGCTAAAGCAAGTGGGAGACGAAAACCTAGCCTACACCACCCGTTTCAAACAACTTAGCTTCATTGTTCCTCACCTCGTTATGACCACCGACCGCAAGATAAGGAAGTACATCAATGGGTTATCCTCTGCTATGCGTGATACCATCGAGGCAGCCAAACTCGATAATATTGAAGCTGTTTACCGCCTCGCTGCTTCCCTAAACAACAATCGCATTCACGATAAACAGGTTGCTACCAAGACAGCCAATCAGATTACCACTGACCATGAAGCCCAAGCAAGTGGTAGCGAAGGTAGGAAACGAAAGTTTCAACACGCAGAGTCAGTCAACAAAGTACGCGCTCGCTACAAATGTGGAGACACTACTCATCTTCGCCCACAATGTCCTCTATGGAATCAAGAACGACAGCAAGCCCAAGATGACGACGAAGACAGTGAGGATACGCTTTCTCATTAGCAACCTCATTACCTCTATTCGCGTAAAACTTTGTGTTGTTAAACTTGAATTTATGTCATTTTCAGTCAAAAAAAAATTATTTTGATGGCAAGTTCATCACCATAGAATTTTACTTTCCGGTATTGTCTTCTCGCACTCAACATCCATGTTTCCTCGAACGACGAAGTACCCCCATCTTTCCCCTACGTCTTCCTAAATTTCGGGACGAAATTTCCTAAAGGAGGGGAGACTGTAACGCCCGGCTCTTTTGTACTTTCCATTTATAGAAAGTTTTGTTCGTAATTCTATTTTTGGAAACTTTGTATTCTTGTAATCGTTCGTTCCTTGTAATAATCATAAAAAATTCGAGACTTGAATCATGAATGAAACCTTGCAATTATTTAAACTTGTGTTATACATACTCTATACATGTTGTACGTTTAAATTGAGAAACAATTTGGTATTTATTCGAGGTGATTGCAAACATATGATGAACTATTAAACACGCGACATTTATGTTTTATACGAAACTTATACTTATTCATATTCAAATTACACTTGGGCATACTTTAGAACATGTTACTTATACCTTAGAACCTTAAAATAATCATAAAACCCGTATTAGGTGACATTGGAACGAGTTACAAAGTGAAATAACAAAAAAATAAAGATTTTGTGTTTCTGACCATTGCTTGCGCACCGCAACAAAAAATCCTTACGGTGCGCAAGGGTGTCTGGGCGGACAAAAAACGCAGCAGCCGCGAAATTGCACGAAATCCCAAGATTTAAACCTCCCCAATCACCTTCAATCCACCTCTAAACACCTCCAATCATGCTTAACCTCCTCCCCTATAAATACAACCCTTCTCCAAGCCATTTTACACTTTCACAACTCTCTAATCTTCTCTAAATCACTCTCAAGTTCTTGCAAATTTCAGAAATTCGGGCAGATTCATACACTTGCACTAAAATAGGTATAACTTGCTCATTTCTTAACGAAATCACTTGATTCTTCTTCCTACTTGCTTGGATAATCATGGGGTTTGATTCCTTGACTTCTCCTTGGAGAAATCAGACCTGGAATTGCCCTGAAATGGTCCAAGAACTTTCTGTTTTGTTCAAACTTGTTTAAACTTCATCCAACTTGTGTCTAACACATCTCACACCAATGTCCTAATGCTTACAACCTCTCTTATTGTTGGTTAAGCTTAAAAACATGGCTGAGACACTTAAATCAGAGGATTAAACCTCATAAACTTTCTGTTTTGTTAGGGTGTTTTGACCCACAAGTCATGTTCGAGCTAGTTCTTGATGTAGAGTGATTATGGAACAACTTGGGTTGTTCCAAACATACAATCCTCACATGATTTGATGATTTCTCTTAGTTAGATTGTTTATATTATAGTAATCCTAGTTCGTGACCCTCCTTGGTTGTTTTTACATCAAGAGAAGTGGTGAACATTCAAGGGGTTCCTAAATGGAAGCTTGTCTTCCTACCTTATACATGACATCCATGAATAACTCGAGGTGCCTAAATGAAGATATTAATCTTCTACCTCCTACTTGAATTATTGGACCTAATAATATGTAATACTTAACCTAAATATATATATACACTCATTCGAACCTTTAATGTTAAACTTGTGTTTATATGTTAAAGTAGTAGAATACCATCTAAGACTTAACACTCCAAGTATGATTCTAATGGGCATATTACCCATGAAATACAATATAACCCTAGTGGTTACATAGTGTCATATAAGAGTATAAGTTAAAGATGATTATTTTCAATATTGTACTTTATGTTATGTTAAACTCCAAATTATAATCTTCCGTTGTACGCCAAACTCACACACCTATGTTTCCTCGTGTAGAAGGACTAGGTGCTCCAACTTAATCTACTCCAACAACTCACTCGCGGGAATTCCAAGTAGGAAAGCTTGCAACCACTGTGAGTATACTCGATCCCTTTTTCCCCTTTACACTTTGGGATGCAACATGTATAATTATGTAAACAACTTTTGAACTAAACATACTCATCCTTTGAACGAATGCATGAAACTAATGTGACTTACTTGCTATTCTTGTATGCTCTATGAACGATTTGGAACGTTATATGCTCATTGATTTGTTCGCCCACCTTAACAATTATAGCGCTATAGGATTTACGCCCCGCCTGCTGAACTATTGGGTATTGTTAAGTTTACCATCCCGCTGAACTATTGGGATTTTATGCGTTGTGTTCTAGGGTTTGATCATATTGTACGCCAAAATTGCATACTAGCAAGCACATATTATGAATCATGTTGGATTGAGTTTTTATTCTATTATGCTATGTAAACATACTTGTATACTCGCTCATTGCCTTTGCATTGAAACTCTATTTTAATACATGTTGCAGGTTGATTATTGAAGTATGGATGATTGACGAAACAAGTTTAGGGTGGACTAGATACACACCTTTAATCTATTTATCTTTGTTGATTTGAATTTGAACAATGTTGTTATTTCCATTTTAAATGTTGTATGACAATTTAGTCCTTGCAATGAAATTTGAATTCAATTAAATATTGTCACATAGTGTTATGATGTTTTGAGCAATTTGTTCGTCTCATCCCGATGTTTCCGCCATCGGTTGGGGTGTGACAGTTCTCATCCCGTCGTTTCTTCGTCCCTTGATTTGCCATACCTCCCGAAGTTGCAATTAACGGCGTAACAGATGCAATTGTTGACCTGTGACTCAAACCGGTAGTCATAACTGGTGTAGACTGTTAATTTGTTGAGTTTAAAGTGGTGACATTGAGATAGGGTTTTGTCAACGTAGGAATAGAAATCGGTTTGTGGATGATTATGGGTTTTGTGATGTGTGAAGATGAGAGTGTGAACAGAGGTCCAGAGATGTTGCCAGCGTTTGGAGAGTGTGGTGGTTGTAATGGCGTTTTTTGTGGAGAGTAAACGAGATAGGATTTCGAGAGAAAGGGGTTTGGGAGAAGAGAAATGGAAAAAACAAACACTCTTTTTATTACACTTCGCAGACATTTGGTCCACCTCTTCTCATGCAGACGTTTGCAGATGTAGTCCGCAGACTGTAGACCTTTTGCATCTGAAAAAACAAACACCACCATAATGATCTTTTTTTTAGATGGCCACATTTTTTCAACTTGGAGACGAATAAGTCTTGTTGAGTGGCAGACAGATAGGATTGTTCAGAATCAGGGGATTCGTGGGTACAACTAGGACTGGGTCAGAGCACCGGAGTCGGTAACTGAGTTATAGGATGGGAGGAGTGCCAAGATACGGTGACACTGGTGGTTTTGTCTAGCGAAAGTGACTCATGGAAGTGGTTAGGAGAGAAATCGGGTATTTTTTCTGTCAAAACAGAGAAAAAACTTAAGAGTGAAGATAGGGAGGAGATTCAATTGCCAAAGTTTATTTGGTGCAATTGGGTCCCCCTCAAATGTAATATTATGACATAGAGAGCGAACTTGGATAGATTAGCGACTAGGAAGAATCTCATAAGAAGAAATGTGAATATTTCCTCAGATGTGTGCCCGTTCTGTGAGGATTACAAGGAATCGGTGGATCATATTTTTACGGCTTGTATGATGGCAAACAAGGTTTGGATGGGTTTTAGTGAGTGGTGTAACATTCCGCCGCTCTTCGCTTTCGGGGTCAAAGATATTATGGAAGCTCACAAATTTTTATAGCTAGGAAAGAAAGCTAAGAAGATCATCTATGGCCTTATTATAATCACAAGCTGGTGCATATGGAAGGGAAGAAACAAGACGGTTTTTCACAACAGTAAGAAGTCAAATCTAGAGGTTTTGTGTGGTTAAAAAATAGGTCTTTCTTAAGAAATCTTCAATGGGAGGACTGGTGTAAATATCCGTTGTACATACTGTAGTTTGTTTGTCTTTTGCCCGTTTGGATCGAAGGCGTTTTTTGTTTGCATGTTTGGCTTCTTACCCGTTTGGGTTGGAAGTGTGTTTTATTGAAGTTTAGTTTTAAAAAAAAAAAACTTCATGATATTTTTATTGGTTATGATCGTCAATATCTACTCCCAATATATCACCTTTTAGGAGTTCCTACTTCCTAGAAAAAGCAATGTTATTTCCATGCGCCTTTGCATTACTTTTTTTTTAAGATCAAACATTTCCATGTGCTTTGCATTACTAGGACACAGTCCGATCCTGATAGGGATGTAAACAAGCTTAAAGGCTCGAGAGCTACTTGTTATCGGCTCGGTTAAAAGCTAGAATGAGCCGAGCTTTAACGAGCCCGAGTCCGAGCTTGTTTAGTTATCGAGCCCGAACTCGAGCCTGAAATACAAAGCTCGTTTAGGTTCGCGAGCCTAAACGAGCCCAAACAAAAATTTATTTATTTTTGTATAATATAATAATAATGATTATAACATTGGCGAGCCGAGCTTTGACGCGTTTAAGCGATATTGAAGCGAGCTCGAGCCGAGCTTTTAGCTCGTTTGAGGTTGTTCTCGAAATAGCTCGAGCCGAGTCGAGGCGGCTTGAGCTTTGGGTTTTACTTGCGAGCCCAGATCGAGCTCAAATAAGTAGGCTCGAAGTGAGCCGAGCTCGAGCTCGAGCTTCATAAAAACATGACGAGCCTAGCTCAAGCCCAGTCGAGCTTGAGCTCAGCCCGACTCGTTTACACCCCTAGACATTGATATTAAAATTTGTGGCGAAACCAATGGAAATCAAGAGGGTTTGTTGGTCTTGTAATCATCATAATTTGTTAGATTCATCTGTATAATATTGGGATTTTTTTAAAACATGAGTTGGACTCTCTAGTTGTAATCGGTAGAGAATAAAATCTTATAATGACCATATGACTGTAAGATTCCGGTTCTGTCACTGATTACAACATAACGACTAAAATATGTTGTTTTTAAAATGGAATAACTATGAGAAACTATTGGGAATTTGTGTTGTATAAGAGGAATGTGGAACCCGCATAGGTTTATAAGGGAGAGCACTTCTTAGATATTGTTTCCTTAACAATAAGAAATCAATGGACCGTAAAGGGTGCATCGTCACAAGCATGCATCATGATTGTGGACGATGGGGGTTTTGATAGCCCATTTTGCACCTTATTTTTAAGGTTTGTTCAACATCTGCGCGAACTTGTTGCTGGCGACAATTAATGTTGATAATAGTTTACCATTGATCGAACATTGTAAAATGAATGAGCGCATGTTACTACTCTGAGCTCATTTAGGCTGGAGGGTGTGCGATAAAGCCCCTAGGGGCTTTATCACGCCACGTCAGATCCACGTCAACGCCACGTCATGTAATAAAGCCCTTTTAACTTGCATGGTATGGTATAAAGCCCCATATTAAACAAAATTTAAAAAAAAAAGATTTTATTCGTTGAAAAGATGTGGCCCCCACCTGCACACACCTTTGTCCTCTGCTATCACCTTGGCGAACAAACAATGGCGCCCCCTTTTAATTCGCTAGGTATGGACGGTGGCGCCCCTCTAGCGCTTTCGAAGGTGAGGTGGCAGGGGTGGCTCTCTCCACACCCTCCGGCCTTACTGTTAAGGGTTGTTGCTGATTTTAGGTTGCAATAACTCGATTTCTATTATTACTTCGTAACGAAGACATAAAGTTATTGTTATTGGAATGGGAAGAAATCATTTTCATGCTTTGATTAATTGTATCTTTGGTGTCTTAATTTTTTTGTGAAATTACAATGGAAGACAAAGAAATCCTTTTGTATAGTAATAACTAGCGTGAAACCCGCGATTCGCTAAGAAGGACTTAACAATTTTAAATCAAATTAAAATAAAAACATAGATATAAAACTTCTCAATGAAAACCTAGCATGCACGTTGCATGGCGGTTTCATTTTGTTAAAAGCACTTCTAAACGTAAACTTTATATAAGAAAAAGCAAAAGGTAACACGCACTTTGTAAACCTTTTTATTTTGTTAAAATCAAATTTAACCTGTCCTGGAACGCCACCCCCACTCGCGTGGTAGACATTATTCACTTAGACCCTTATATTAATAATTAAAATACAAATGGAACCCTCTTAATTTGATTTGTTTTCACTTAGGCCTTTATATTAATAGGTAAAATACATTAATCCTTCTTGTTTTAAAATAACTATCACCTAAAGTTGTAAAATCAAATTTATTTCATATAATTTTGTTATAAGTATTATTATTATTTATTGATTTGTTTATTACTTGATGTTATTTTAGGTTTTTTTAAATACATTAAAATATTTAAAATATATAAGTTTAAAATATTATTTTTCCTCAACATTGTTAAGGAACTCAACATATTGTTTTTATTCACAAAATGGCTGGTAACACTGATTTTGGAGCTCGGTAACTCAACAAAAAAATTTCGGACAAACCTCACGGCACAGACCTTATAACAACTCTCCTGAAACCCTTAAACATGTCTCTACACGCCCTAAAATACGCTCCGTATACGAAAAGTGGGCCCCAATTACTTTATTTTAATAAAAATTAAATAAAAACAAAATTCGAGGGGCTCTGGCGGGGCGCGACAGACCCCCCTTGGTCCGTCGCGGGGCGCGAGCGAATGAAAGGTGGCGAAACCCTAGCGTGCTACGTGGCACGACACTCGGACGACCTACACCGGTGACTGACCAAGGCTAGGCCCTCACCAGCCTAGCTCGCGGGCCGCGAAAGCCCCCTTATCTCCGTCGCGGGGCGCGAGAGACCCCTGGTCAGGCCCTATAAATAGCAAATTAGAGATTCAGTTTTCGTTGCTCAATTCTCACAACTCTCTCTCAATTTCTGAAGTAGTAAAAGTAATTCCTGAGTATTATACCCCCTCTAAAATAGCGAAGCTCTGCCTCATTGTAAGTATTATAACCCCCGGTTACGTATAAGATACGCTGCCCGATTGATCTAGTGCTCCGTAACGCATGTCAAGGCTCTGTCTGACTCAGTCGTTGGAGTTCTGTCTCGGGGAGGGTATAACTAATGTAAATTTTTGGGTTATTATACTAACGCGTGTGCATTGTTTAATTTATAAGATTATAACCAAGAAGTTACAGGGAAATATCTAAAATAACAATGTGAGTTAATCCTTCTTTTTGTAAACTGTTTTTACAAAACCTCAATTGTTTTAATTTATATTTAACAGTGATTGAGTATTTGTATTCTACAATTATCATCGGTATGTTGGGGTTTTGTATACAAAATTTGTTACTACACTGTGAGTAGTAACATTACCACAAGTCAGGATTGACAGTACCGTGGGTGGTAATTAAAGTAGATATAAACAAATGTAATTGCTGGATTGCCCTCAATAATGTAAAATGATAAACCCTGTTTTGATTAAACCGGGATTCACTCGCCAGTATTTCTTGCTGATAAAATGTTTTTAAACGCGTTTCAGGTAACAAAATGTGAAAGCCAAATAGAAGCCAGCTGGAGAGCACCGAAGGCTTGGAAAGTGACTATAAAAGTTACCTAAATAAAGAAGAAGTTTTATTTAAATAAATTAGGGTTTATCCTTAAAAACATGTTTGTAATGGAAACTTGGGTTTATTCCAATATATTTATTATTATAAAAATGTTTACTCTGATAAAATATTTCCTAACTACGGTCCTGATAAAATTTATGCTGTCAAATTAATGATAAATACCGATACCACCATCTCTGAGTAGGCCGCGGCCGCTCTCCTCTCGGGGCAGGGGTCGGGGGTTGCGACAGACCTCGGCTATACGACCTCTTATATTAACATTTGAAATAAACCTCATCCAACTATCAACAACAACCAAGAAAATAATGACCGAGACAAAAAAAAAAAAAAAAAAAAAAAAAAAAAAAAAAAAAAAAAAAAAAAACCTTGAATAAACAAAATTCTAGTCCGAAAAAATAAAAAATAAAGCAAGAACGAAACAACCTAATTGTGCTTCTTTTTCTGATCAAATGGTTGCTCGTAACGGAAAGGAAACATGTCTCTTTTATTCTTCAAGCTGACGCATGCATACATGGAACACAACAAAAAAATATGGTGTGGATGGGGTAAAAAGTTTCCTAATTGGCTGGATTTAGATTTTAAACCCTAGATCTTGTCTCCTCTCGCGATCGTGTTCTCCGGTATGTAACGAGCATGAGCTCTGATATCACTTGTTAAGATTTGATGTCTCAAACAACACCCACAAACACGGACAATACTGCAATAGAAAATTAAACGAACAAACAACACACGAGATTTACGTGGTTTGGTTGGTTGACCTACGTTCACGGGCTGCAACTAGGGTAATTCTTTTATTGCTCGGCCTCACTCGTGAGAAGTTACATATATGGTATAAGATCAATAGATATAGAGATACATTAGGGTTAATAACGTACTGCATAAGACAAACTAAATAGGCCTAAATAAAAGAATTAGGTCCGGCTCCAAAACCTCCTTATCGATTCTTCATTAACCGTGTGACCATGTCTTCATTAAACCAAACCCAATCAAGACTCTACAAACCCAACACAACAACCTTGTCAAGTTATAACACAAAGTTATGATCAAGTTTAAAAAGTAATAAAAGTAGAGTTGGGGAATTTTGTATAACATGGAAAATCTGAGAGGCGTGTGATCACTTTAAGATAAATTTATTTCGATAGTTCTCCCGAATAATTCAATTGGATGCAACTCGAACTACAGTATGTGTGTGTGTGATGAATTCGAATGAACCAGAAGAATGAGACCAAAGAGAGATTTCGAACTTGGGGATAATCCACTAGTAACTGCCTCATAGCAGTTATAATTTTAAAATTAAAATTGCAATCAAAATTGCCCTATTTTTCCATTACGAAAATAATGGTATTTTCCAGAAAAATAATTATTCTAATGCAATTTTAGTATAGCAATTTAATTAAAATTTGACCACAGTTAGTGGCTCTATCTCTTGGCCCCTGCTCCCAGGGCCGCTGCCCTCGGACCCCGTCAATGTGGCGTTGTCCCCTTGGAACTATCATTAGGGGATCCACCCGAACACTTAAAATTATAACCACTCAAACAAGCATGCACTCCTGTATCTCCTTACTTGATGTGTATGATAATTTCCTTTGGTCACCAAATCAATCCCGATTACACTAAAATATACAAGTTGTTCGGAATTAGTTTAGTTAGTTTATCCTCCAATATCCTAGCTCACTTTCTATTTCAAGTTTTCAACGTACTCAAGTTTAATAAATGTTTTGTTAATGGTACAAAAAGACTATTTATACTAAATAAACAATAAAAAGTTAGTCACACACTTTTAGAAGTAATTAACAATTCCTGTGTAATCATTTTCGCAATAAGGTTAAATTTGAATACTCGAAATATATATTAGTGGGGTTTTCAACAGAGAGTCGGTCAGACAACCATATGACTTGCATTCTCAAACATCCATTTTCGAACATCCACTATTCAATACCAACGCCCGTTTAGTTTGACTCTTATCGACATTGGTGGATTCGGCCTTTCTAAGTTCTAACTAACAAATTAAGTATTTTTATTTTTATGTTAATGCTAATGTTAATTTTTCATTCTATAACTTTTATTAAATTTTTAGTGTTTCAAATAAGTATGTTATACTAAATCAATTTTATGTAGAATATCATAAGAACTTCATTAAGTATTTACGTAACATGTAACATGTAAGTATTTATACGATTCTCGTAATTCTATATTTAAAATAATTGTGTAACAATTGACATTTATAATATATTATTATAAGTCTTAGAAGGTAGGAAGGAGTGTGTACGAGGCGGTGCAATCAGTGGCGAAGCTTGACAATGAAAATGGGGGGTCGAAAACGTATATTCAAAAATTTGTATACGAAAGCTACATATATAACACTACTGAGCGAAAAGTCCGGGGGGTCGGACGCCCCCGGCCCCTTCTAACCTGCGCCACTAAGATAAGGTTAAACATGGAAGGGTAAGGAAGTGTACAAGAAAAAGTTGGTTCTTTTCTGGAGTGTGACCATTGCCTTTGTATTTATAGTTTTTAACAATTCTAGAAGATAGGGACCTCAATCTTTGTCTTGCTTCATGTACTTTATTATTGTTCGTTCACTTTATTCAATAGGTGTACATTTCATCTTTATATAAGTTGTGAATGTGAATGTGAAAGAGTGAAATGTGTGATGTTATTAGGGGTGAGCGTAAAATTAAAATAACTGAATCGTAAATAATAAAAAAATTGAACCGAAATAACCGAAGGGTCGATTACTTATTTTTTTATAACTGAGTGTTGCGGTTCGGTTATGGCTATTTTTATTTTCATAACTGAAATAACTAAACCGAACCGAATGTTTTATACATGGCGGAATCCATAGGACTATAGATTTTTAAGTCAGTATTTAAGTGTTTAACCACGTGACAGTGAAATATAATTGATAATTCTACAAACTTTAATTGTGTATATTTATCGTTCGCACATTAATGTTGCATGACCCACACATTTAAAGTTCAACTTTAAAAACAATGAAAAACCAACCAATAACCGAACCGAAACCGTATGAATCGCCAATAACCGATTAGCCGAAGCCGAACGGTTATGATTTTTTGATAACCAGAGCGTGCGATTATGATTTCAGCTTGAGGCAATAACCAGATCGAACCACACCATCCTCACCTCTAAATTGTTAATGTAAAAGTTGTTTTTTACGAACCTATACGTAACTAAGTAAACAACTAATAAAATAATCACAACAATAATATACTATATGTAATATTTATCAATTTCTTATAAACTATATGGATTCGTTAGACAAAAATAATTTGTTTACAAAATATTTTTAAGCATGCAATTTAAAATATTAAGTTTGAGATTAATAATTTTAATGAAGAGAAATTAGTCGTTCAAAAAAACTAGTATCTATAAATAGTCTATTCGGTTACAGTGATCCAATCTTGTGTAGAAACACGCAATCGTATGAAATCAGGACCATGTCTGTTTGTCCTGAAAATTTAGTACAATAGGATGTTGATTCAAAAACCGAACGTAAAGTTTTCTGATTAATTTGAATTAATAATAAAAAGTATAAGTTTTATTTATTTATATATTTGTTTGTTTAATAACAATTATAGTAACAGTAGTAATAATATCCACTAAATACACATGCTTGTAATTTTCATGGAACAATCAAACAAAATGTTTGGTAGAAATGTCTCATTTCACCATAAAGTTTAAGTGTGATCATGAACTTCTTTAGCATTTAATAATATTAGCTATTAAATAATGGTACTCTTTCTTGTACGCCATATGATCCATTCCCAACCAGAAATCACGTAAAATATATATTTCACGGATTAGGATCAAATACAAAGGATCCTAATTGTAAGAAGTGTAAGAAGGATTTATAGAGTGACAAGTGTCCAATAACCTAAAAAAACCCACTACACAAAAAAACCCACTAAAAAAAAAAAAAAAAAAAAAAAACTTAAACATCAACCACCACCAACCTCCCCCCCCACCCCCCCCCCCCCTACCCCCCACATCACCCACCCAAAAAAAAAAAAAAAAAAAAAAAAAAAAAAAAAAATTTTTTTTTTTTTTTTTTTTTTTTTTTTTTTTTTTTTTTTTTTTTGCCGAGGGGGTGGGGGGTGGGGGTTTAGGTTTTTGGGTGGTGGTGGGGGTGGGGGTGGGTGTTTAGTTTTTTTTATATTTTTTTTAGGTTTTTGGGGGGTGGGGGGATGGGGGGGTTAGGTTTTTTTAGGTTTTTGGGGGGTGGGGGGGGGGGGGGGGGGTTAGGTTTTTTTTAGGTTTTTGGGGGGTGGAGGTTGGGGGGGGGGGGGGGTTAGGTTTTTTGAGGGTTTTTTTGGTGAGGTATAGTTTTTTTTTTTTTTTTTTGCGGGGGGGGGGGGGGGGGGGGGGGTGGGGGGGGTGGGGGTTTAGGTTTTTGGGTGGGGGGTTTAGGTTTTTGGGTGGGGGGGGGGGGGGTGGGTGTTTAGGTTTTTGGTGGTGATGTAGTGGGTTTAGTTTTAGGTTATTGGACACTTGTCACTCTATAAATCCTTCTTACACTTCTTACAATAAGAAGCCTTTGTAGAATAACTTGACCCATATTTCACAACTGAAACTTGAGCAATAATTAAACATTATTTTATGCAAAAAAGTTGAATTTTAAAAAATCTGGAGATATCTCCCAATAATTGAAATAAATGTACATGTAGATATCTCAATTAAGTATTGATCAATAATGCCATTTTCTTTCACAACTCTGAGGCCACTTATACTTTATAATAAAAAATCAGATAAAGTGTTCAATATTCTAAATAGAGTAAATTACGTTTTTGGCCCCTGTGGTTATATCAGTTTTACTATATTGGCCCAAAATAAGAATTTTTAACGTTTCTGCCCCCATGGTCCCTATATCTAACCATTTTGGCCCCTAATTCTAACCAAACCCTAACTCAGGTTAATTATTAGGCACATGACTTGCACATGATGGGTAATATGGTAATTTCACCTCCCCTTTAATGAGTTTATAAATAAAACCCAGATCTTCAATAAATCATCATCATCTGCATCTCAGATCTTCAACAAAACATCATCTGCAACCCAGATCTTCAACAAAACACATCATCTTCAAACCCAGATCTTCAAGAACATGACCACCTTCAACCATCATCATCATCCCCTAACCAAATTAAATGCAATGATACAGAAAAGAAAATAAGACTATGATTATTTCTTATTAATATCAACCAGGTCTTCAATTCAAACACAAATCAAAACGAACATCATCATCTTCAACCATCATCATCATACACCACATAAACCCCTAAATTCCCATCATCTTCTCCATGAAAACCCCCAAATTTGCCATTGGAATTCCATTCATCAAACAACATCCAAACACCACCTAAATTCCTAACACAAAATTGTCAAAAAAACATAACAAAATACAAACCTGAATATGAAAATCCACATAACAAAATACAAATCTAATATCCCAAGGTGCATAACCCAAAACAAAAACTTACTCGTGTCCATCAATTGCTTTATGGGTATTATCATTATGCAGTTCAAGAACAATTTTTTGAGTTTTGGTTAACACTTCTACTTCAGATGATGGTTTTGGTGATGATTCTTGTTTGTCTAGTGCACTGATCTTACCATAAATCCCCATATCTTACCATCAATACTCAGAATTGAGTGAGGGGAAATTATTGGCCACCATTAATCCGTCACCCGCCATACCGTCACCAAATCAAAACCTTAGCCGTCACCATATTAAAACCCCACCCTTCACTCCTCTCACCAAGTCAGATCTGTATTGCGTCGACGAAGAAGAAAGCTTCAATTTGTGAACCGAATGGCTTGATCTTGTGATTCGATCTGTTTTGCGTCGAAGAGAGAGGGGTGTTTATGAGAGAGAGATGGTGGCGATGATACGGTGGAGGAGGTGGTGGTGGTAGGTACGGTGGTGGTGGTGATGATACGGTGATGGTGGTGATGATACGGTAGTAGAGAGAAAGAGCAGAGAGAAAGATGAGAGAGGGAGTATGTGTGTTCTGTATGTATGTGTGTGTTCTGTATGTATGGTACGGTTGATTGATGGTATGGTGATGATGGTATGGTGAAAGGTCTGGTCTGAAAGTAGGGTTTTGAAAGAAGATGGAATCACAGAGAAGATGGAATCAGGAAGAAGATGAAGTGGGCTAGGGTTTTATTTATAAACTCATTAAAGGGGAGGTGAAATTACCATATTACCCATCATGTGCAAGTCATGTGCCTAATAATTAACCTGAGTTAGGGTTTGGTTAGAATTAGGGGCCAAAATGGTTAGATATAGGGACCATGGGGGCAGAAACGTTAAAAATTCTTATTTTGGGCCAATATAGTAAAACTGATATAACCACAGGGGCCAAAAACGTAATTTACTCTTCTAAATATGTTTAGGCAAATTCAGCTATGGACCTGTAAGGCTGCAACTTTTTACCGAAAAATTATAAAAATAAAAAAAATAAACTTATAAAACCAAAATGAAGAAATAAACTAAAGTTAAAAAAATCAAACACAAAAAAAATGTGTTACTATTCATCTGAATTAATAGATATATATTAATAATATGTTTGGTGTTATTATAATACATGCGATTAATCGCGGCATTCTTCGTATACAGTAAAAAAAAACGAGTATTAGCTACTAAAAAAACAAGAAAGAAAAATTCTTTAGGATTACTTGACCACGACATGTAACACTTGGATCCGCCTCTAACAATACTGTTTGTTCTAAGTATAGGTGACTTCACTTTTATAGTTAGATTGCGATTAAGAGTCAAACATTCATAATGGAAATTACATCGAAATAGAAGACAAACAGGCAACAAGGTGTGTCGCAACCCATTTTTAATAGAAAACCCAAGTCTTTTAAAAATTACATATATAGATTTGGGGGTCATAACATTGCTATGCATGACCCTCTGGGCTCGACTAAGTAGGTCTACAACCTCTGGCGCAAGGAACCCAAAAGTATCAAAAGCAATGGGATAAACACATGTCGATTGTCAAGACATGCTTTCTCGTGTTTGGTCACTTTGACTTAAACAACTTTTAAAGCAGCCTGACCCACCGTGAAAGCACTACCCACAAGAGGGGAACCCCATGTTAGATCCACACAAGTATGTTTTCCTCCGGTCCATCCAAAAACCAAAATGTCGGCTGGTCTGAGGGTAGATCTTCCCTCCAATTGATCCGTTAAGAAATTCACTAGTGCCTCTTTCTTAGCTGAAATCCCAGAACGCCTGAATACGTCAAAAATGACATCCTAACCAAATCATGTGGTACTTGAACCTGGGAGCTCTCTACAATACACTACATGCTCCCCAAAGGAGTCCAAACACGCCTTATGACAAACAAGACATATCTTATCAACCGGAAATAATGAAATCATAAGGCGTTCCTTAAGGAGAGTACGGTACTCCACCGAAGACATATGTTCGCCTAACCTATCTATAGGTATAGCGAGAAGGAAATATTAGGTATGCGATGCTCGTAAACATTCAAAAACGACTTTTTGTCTAACGAACATCTCAAATACCTAAAAAAACGGATTATAGTCTTCAATTTTAAAGAGCCAATAACTTTTTTTCAAATCTAAATATATATACATCATTTTTATGTTTCTAGAAGCAGGAAAGAACAAATTGTCGCAACATAAAAAGCTGCAGGTGATAATTTATGTTTTTTGTTCGGGAGGAAAGTTTTTGAGTGGTATAGAGAATGGTACTTTTTAAGCCTCAAAAAACAACAAGGAATGTCCGGACCACGGATAACAAATAATATTGAGATTATTTTTTTTTTATTTTTTTTTTCTATGTATTGTCTTCAAAGTATGATTTTGTTTTTCAAATTTTAATGTATACTGTTTATATAAATTCAGATTAAACGAATTTTAAAGTACGTATATTTTAGTCTTGAATGCATTTCGAGTCGAAAAAAAAATATACTTTTTATAGACAACTCAACTTGTAATAAATTTATATTAAAATATAGATAAAAATATGAACAATCAATATTTTTAAAATTATATCAGGCTTACTTTTCAAAATTATATCAGGCTTACATGTTAGATTATGTCGATTAAACCCAAATATATATGTTAACGGAAATTGAAAAAGGAAAAAAAAACATTTTTTGTGACATGTAATTTACACAATTGTGGTTAAACTATTACTTCATTGAGCTAATTAAGTTGGCTTGGGTTTTAAAAAGCATCAGGCCCTTGTCCCATATCATGCTGCCTGGTCTAAGTTATGGCCCAATCACATACCTATCTAGGCCCAGCATCACCTTTACACTCCTTGAGTCTTTTTTGAGTCATACTTTATTTGTATCAATTTTTCAAAATGAAGAAAGCATTCAAAGTTTTAATATTGAATTATATGAATGATCAGGTACCTTTTGTTAGTCTCCAATGAATAAGTATTTTCAATTATTAAAAGAAAAGGTATTATTTTTGTTTTATTAAAATTAAAAACAAGTATATTGTATGACAAGGTATTATATAGTAAAATGACACAAACAAACAAGGAAAAACAATTTAAAGTTAGCTAAGATAGGAGTAGGATCCAATACAAACTACATTTCGTATACAAACCGTAAAAACCATTTAAAAAGTGTCACATGGCATCCAACCAATTATAGAGAAATGGTAAAATGATAACCTAAATAATATCAATTATCTTGAATCCCTTATAATTATGCTAACAAGCAATTAATTCTTTATTTGAAACTTGCTTTTGTTTCCAATGTGCTGATTAAAAAAAAGTGCTGATATCATTTCACATATGTGCTAAAATCAATTATCTTGATTAATTTTTATGTGCTAATATAATTTAAAAGTGATACTTATATTTATGTATTGTTTTAGTATGTGCTAATTTTTCTAAGTGCTACTTATATGTATGTACGGTTTGTAGGATAAATATGGTTTGAACCGGAACCAACCCCAGCTATGATAAACTATTTAAGTGTTTATAAGTTGTTCTAAGTGCTAGAATATGTTCTTACGGTTTGTAGGATAAATATGGTTTGTACCGGAACCAACCCCAGCTATGATAAACTATTTAAGTGTTTATAAGTTGTTATATTTTGTTAGTGTAAAAAACTATCTTATTGTCGTAAATTATTGTTTTATGCTTGTTAAAGATATAAAATAGTCAAGGATATAAATTAACAACATAACTTTTTTAAGTGTTTGATTGTTTAATTTACTTTTTTCCCATTAGGTTGTTGAATGTAATAAATATTATATACACTGGATTAGAAAATATCACATATCATAATCCCTTTTAAAAGCTATATATCATTACATTATTACAATAACTTATTTATAATTAAAAAGAAATGCACGAAGTGTGGTAAACCCAAGCCACATATCCAGCCATTGAATCTATGCAACCTCTTGCAACAGGTTTAGTACCTATTTTGACCCATTTTAAGTACTAAAACAATGTTAACACTTTATTTTATTAATAATAATAATAATAATAATAATAATAATAATAATAATAATAATAATAATAATAATAACAAGACAAACGTTTTATAAAAGTTGGTCCCTAGATTTGGTAAAGAAATGTGTGCTAAATATCATGGTGTAAGCATGTCATAATCATGATGTATGCATGCATATAGGCACAACATGGTTTTGTAATAACACGATATTTTGAACTTTCTTAAATCTTATTTTTCTTTTTTTACTTATGGGTTCGTCAATAAACGATTCGGTTTCATTTTGTTTTTTTCATACGAAATTTTTATTTTAAATTCTTCATTCAATAAATAAATTATTATAAATAATCACTTGTGAACTAATTATTTTTATACTAAACAATTTTAAAATTTTAATCTTTAAGACAAGTTTTATAAACGTTTAAAGATTATAAGTTAAGAAAACACACGGGACCAAAGTTGCCATTTTTAGAAAGTTAAAAAAACAAGAGTTAAATGTCATTTTAGTCTATGTGGTTTGGGTTATATAGTATGTTTGTCCAAAGGTTCCATTTTTCGCCTCTGAGTTCAAAAAAGTTTCATTGCTGCCATTTTAGTCCACTGAGTGATTATTTGACATGTGTGATTATATTTTTCAACATCCGTGTAACGCTCGATTCGTTAAAAACAATATTAAAATACTTTGCGGAAATATGCCCAGATTTTTTTTATCTTACTTAATAAAGTTTATTATTCCATAAATATATAATCCACATATTCGGATTAATAAAACCTTTACAAATGCTCATTTAGAAAATTTCGCCATGACCCGTTTGCAAAACTATCATTTCTTACGAAGACAAAACCTGCTTAATAACCAAAGTTTTTATAAAACAAACATAACCAACTACTACATTGACATACTAGTGCTTAGCTAAAACAAACATTGAAGTTAAACTCCAAAATGTAAATAACTAGGTCAATTTGACCCGATAAGAAAACCCATATACTTAGTGAACAAATCATCACTAAATCTTTTTATAGTTGACCAGCTTCCAAGACTTTATCACTTTCGTCTTTCTACCACCTGAATCTACCATATAACATTATCATATCATTAGCCACGACCGAGAAATTATATATATATATATATACATAGAGAGAGAGAGAGAGAGGGTAGGGTTCTAGAGTGAATAAGGGTTAAGTTGTGAACAAAATGAACAAATCCTAGCCATTGGTTTTGTTAGATCTTGAGATTTGATTGTAATCTAATTAATTAATTATTTATTAAAATAAAATAGGTATAATTAAATAGTAGGGATATTTATGTCAAATTACAACCTTTTTAACTGTGGCAACAAGAAACGTATTGTTATGATTTGATTCTGAGATATCTTTTTCTCCCGGTAATAATAGCTACCTATCCAAGTCTAACTAAAAATCCTTGAAGCTAGCTACTTATCAGAATATCTGTGACAACTCGAAATTTAGAACCTTTCATTTGTACCTCGATGTAACATGCTTAAACGTGTGACTAAGTGACTTGTTGGTTTAATGAATATTATTATGTGGTTATGTGCTATGCTTGTATATATGTGTGTATTTATTGTGAACCGAGACATAAGGACCCGACTCGAGACCATGCGGTCTCGAGTGAACAGGAAACAGTGGGCCGGTTGGGCCATGTTCCTCCCCACCCCACTCGAAAACCCACTAGGGTGAACCAACTTAGAGCTAGTATATATATCATGCTCCTAGCCAACTTTGCCATTCTTTGGGCAACTACACACACACTCCTACACACATACTCTCCTAATTTCTCTCACTAAAACCCTAGAGATCAAACATCACATTTCCTCCCCTTCTTCTCGGATCAAACCGGTGATCACAAGGAGCACTCGGATCGGCTCGCACACACCCATTTGGAAGCTTCATTCGCTACTACTTCACACCTTTGAACCCATACTTGAACCGGTTAGTGATTTCTTTGCAAACACATGTATGTACATGATTAAAGGTGTTGATGTGTGATGATATAGGTTAATGATGCATACTATGTGTTATATTTCGGATGATGATGTTATATACAATGATGATAATGTATCTTGGTGTGATTGATAATATGCTTGTTTGTTAAGTTATGCATGATGAACATATCCTTCTTGAATAAATCGGTGATAAGATTGTTGTTATCCATGATGATAGTGCTTACTTGATGATATGAGTAGTGTGTTTTGCTTGAGTTAGGTGAACAAAATGCTTCTTCATTGTGATATGAGAATAATATGATAAGTTAAGGTTGCTTATGGGGTTTATGTAACACCCTAGTTACTAATTAACGATTTTGTATGTAATTACCAACGATTAGATGTGTAGTTAGGACTACACATGCTATAAAAATACGGGTTTATTAAAACTTTTACAAATCATGAGTTATTCTACATCACGTGATCATATGTTTAATCCTTATGTATCAAAGTCAAAACTAATGTTTTAATGGTTTTGACCCTAGGTGATTTACAACATGGCAAAGTGCGGAAACGTGTATCTATATCGTGTTCGGTTCTTCGTTGAGCTTGATCGTCTTCCGGCATCCAAGGTGTACCTACATTTCATAAACATGAAATGCTTTAGTCATACAGGACTTAAAACGTGTCTAAACGAGTCCGAGAAACAATTGATAACAAAAACAAAAATTTCAACCTGACCTCCACCGTAAATTACGGTGGCACCGTAATTTACGGTGGCCACTGGTTTTACATGCCTCTACCGTAAACCAGTAGGGGGCCACCGTAAGGCTCTTCATCTCCACCGTAAATTACGGTGGCACCGTAATTTACACCGTAATTTACGGTGGACCCTGCATCCAGTTTTCCATTTTTTTTACCGTAATTTGACACGAAATCTTCCGTATCTTTCAAACCGCTTGTCCGTTTGGCCTACCGTTTCTTCCTACGTGTTTGTAATTTGATTCTCCATCATTTGGAGTTAAAATCCGACATTCGGCTTAACAAAATTTAAGACTTCTAAGTCTTCGGTTTATTACCCTTTATACCAAATTTTGACCCGGTTATGCATTTTATCAAACAAACGTATTTATTTGATTCCTATATTTCATACACTTCATCAAATAATTGTGATATACCATATTAGGTTCTAATCATAGGTTTATTACACAAATTAAACCCGTTTTCACTAGTATGCTTATTTTGACCCGTTAAGGATATTTTAAGCACTTTTAAGCTCAATTTCGCTTTCATTCTAATCTAGCGTTGTAACCTATATCTCTTATCTAGTACTCTTCCATCACAACTAAATGTGTGTTGGATTTAAAGTAGATATCTATGTGTTCCGAATTTATACCTCTTGAAATATCATTTTACGGCAAAGACTCATATGGAGTCTTTTGGCCCAAGAATTACATCTTTCACTACCCGTACTCGTTCTAAACTTTTGTTTAATCATAAGACTCCTTTCCAAACAACCTCTAAGAGTTGTTTGTTCAATTTAGCCTACAAGGGCGTTTTGGTCGATTTTGGTCCTTCTTTTACAATGAAGGGCTATCACCAATTATTCGACCAAATTAGCACTTTTACATACATCATAAATAAGCGTACCTGGCTCGGATAAACAAATAGACCCGATTTTAATACCTTGCTTTATATTCGCTAATTAAGAACGATGCGAATATCCATTGGATATCTATTCCTGTAAGCATATGACTCGACAAAAGAATCATTAGTCTATATAGTCAAAAGGTGTTGTCTACACCTTTTGACCCGTTCGGCCGAATTGACCATTTATCTTTGCGAAATGATATTTATTATCATCTCCTCTACATGACTCTTCCCGTTTAACACCGTACGGAAATTTTAAATATAAACCGTGTATTTCTTTCGACATAATATGACCAATTTATCGATTTACTTCTTTTTAACCATTATTATGGTTTCTATCATCTTTGATTTTTCTTGTTCCGTTCGACTACACGACGGAACATCATATTTCAATTGTTTAGATATCTCATTCATAATTTATATGATAAGAAAACATTCCACAATTTAAGACTAGTGTAAGCTATACTTACCTTGCATCCGAATTATGCTTTTCCGCCATTCTTGCTTCGTTTGACCCGCTTCCTTTCCAAGCCTCCACCTAGCTTGTCAAGCGTCAAACTATCATCATAATTCGTAAGACGGTTATATTAGTCATCATTAATTATGACTATTCCATCTTACATATTTTCTATCACAATTACCATTCGATCTTATTAATGGTCGGTTTGACTATTTAAAAGTCAAATCACCAATTAACACATATGATTGCACTATCAAGTTCACAAGACTCAATTAGGCACATTATCAACACTTAGTTCTCATTTAGGCATTTTAACAAACACCTAATGTGCATGATTTTACATATTTACTAACTAGTTCCTAACTAGTTATTTTTACCAAGATTAACATCAAAATCACCACTATCACTTATGATCAATTACTCAAACTTGCAAATTGTTCAAGTATCTTGTTCCTACTAGCAACTATGATGTTTTTAAACATGTGTACATCATCATCTTTACTACATAATCAAAACCCACTTGACACATGAGTGTATGATCATGGATTCACAACCATGAACATCAATTCAACAAGTACATGACTAGGGTTTACTCCTAGACATAGTTTCATCACTAATTTCATCCAAACAACAAACATGCAAGTTCAGATTCGAGTTCTCTAGGTTTGCTCAGAATTTCAACTAGAGATTTCTCAAGAAATTTACATACCTCATGACTCCTTTTTCAATGGAGATCACTAATTCATGCTCGGATTTTGATTTGGACTTGATTTGCCCCTTCAATTTGATGAAATTGTGTTGATTAGGGTTTGACCCTTCTTGGTCGCCCCTGAGCTCGATCCAGAACACACACTGTGTGTGTGTGTGTTTGTGTTTGTTTTTATTAAATAACTTTTCTAGTTATCCCGCTTTAACCCCTCGTGTTTGGTTCGTTATTAAGTAGGCCACAACCTACTTATTTCTTTTAACAATTTTCCCACTTATTAACTAGGTTAAATATTCCTAGTTAACTTAGCGGGTTCGGGAATATTTATGACTAAGTTTATTTTAGGTCCCGTTAACTCGGGCCTTCTAAGCTTTTATTTCTTAAAAGCTTTTATTCACTTTTTATTTATTATTAGGATTAATTATTTAAATCCTAATATTTACCGGGTAAATCTTTACCACTAAAGGTATTTTACCCGTCTTTACTATTAACGTGGTTTGATTACCAAAGCCGTTTTCGGGGTGTTACAGTTTAGTACATAACTAGTTGATACAAACATGATTTATGAGATGGTAATGATTAATGACTGTTGAAAGTGCTTCGAAAATGGCAAATAGATCTAGTATAGCATGTTTCGAGTTAGAATCAGATGAATGATCATGATGAACTATTTGAATACATGAAGAACAACTTGAAGATGATATGAACATGTTATGAACATTTGAAAATGCTTGTTTGATCTGATTTGAATCAATGTTAGACAAATAAACATGTTTGTGAAACCTCATTGGATAGTACACCAAATCATGAAATCCAAATTCTATTGGTTAGTACATGTGCTGACATCTAGCAGGTGTGCCTGTCGAGACCTTCTGTCTCGACTCGAGACCACATAGATGACAACTCGAGACCCACGGTTGCGACACAGCTTGCGAGTCGAGAATCCCTAGTCTCGACTCGAGACTCTGCATTATCAGCATACAAACAGCATGACTCGAAACCACGGTTACGAGTCCGGTTGCGACTCGAGACCAGAACGTGCATGACTCGAGACCTCTACAGTTTGCGACTCGAGAACTCGTAGGTGTAACTCGAGACCGCACAGTCTCGACTCGAGATCTATAGTCTCGACTCGAGACCACCTAGTTATGTATGTTCTGTTGGACCTGCATAGTTACGGGCCTAAGTTAGTGGGCCGAATGTATGGACTTTCTGTGTATTGCTAATTGTGTATGTCATGCACTGTTTTGGACCTGCATGCTATTACGAGCCCAACTGTTTGGGCCGCACACTTGGACTTTGGTTGTTACGTGAATGTTACTGTGGAACTTGTCACGAACTGTTGTTGAACTGCCATGCTAGACATGTATGTCATGATTGTTACTTGTGTACAATACGTGTAGAACATACGTGCACTACTTGGATATGAACCTGACATGAATGGTATCTATGTTAGGACGTAGTTGACCACTTACAACTTGATTGACCTTTCTGTGTATCTGCCGAGCAAACCAAGGTGAGTTCACACCCTCTACAAAGCATGGGATTCCCTGGGTTGGGAATGGGGTTAAGGAACGTGGATTCCTCGTCCTCCTTGGGTAGGACAATATTGGTTCAGGAATGTAATTCCTCGTCCTCATGGACAGATAACTCGTACTAGACCAAAACTCTATCACGAAGTCCCTCCTTTTTATATCGACTTAATCGTCGGGCCAATGGCGAGCGGGTCATTAGTTAGATAGCGCTATTTAGGTATGACAAACCTCACACCGTGCCGCAGAGGACGGGCGTGAACTAATGGATCTGGGGCACGTCAATGATGATAGACATTGACAGTTTCAGGGCACATAAACATGACTACAGTCAGCAGTCGATATAGTAACGAGTCTAGTGTATACATGGGGTAGCCCCCACGGCCGAAATGCCAGATAACTTACACGGGGTAGCCCCCACGGCTGGATAGCCAGAGTAACCGGGAATAAACAAGTCACGTTTTCAACTATGGGGTAACCCCCACGGCAGGATGCCAGATAAAGGAAACTGTTTTCGAAACAACTTAAAACGAACACCCAACCGTGAACTCACTCAACTTGTTGTTGACTCGTTACTACATGCTTTGCAGGGCAATAGGTACTTAGCTGGAGCTTGCATGGAGGAGGATCGTTGTGGGACATGGACAGATGTGTGCCATGTTAAACTTTGAAATAATTAAACTTATGTTACGGTTTTAAACATTATGCTTCCGCTTGCAACTTAACTATGTTTTGTTTGGACACCAGTTGTATTGGTTAAACTTTTATGTCTTTTAACTTGCATGTTCTATATGATTGGTGGCTGGATCCTGGTCAGTCACGCCTCCAAGCGGTGGTATTCCGCAGGTGGATTTTGGGGGTGTGACAATATCACTCTTTCAAAAAACCCCAAATCGGCGATTAGAACAATGTTGATGGAGAAGCAATCCGGCGATGGTAGAGAACCTAAGTTGACGACGGTAAGTTTATACTTCATTACACTGCTTATTGATGTACATTAGTGTTAATTTCGTTTTTTTTAGATAATCGAAAAGTTAGGGTTTGTTCAATCGGATCGTTTGGAATCAATATGGTGTTGTGTTATATGTTTAATAGAGCGATTGTCGTATAAGATTGTATTTTTTGCTGAGTTTTCATTCTATGACATGAGCACCCTGAGCCGTCGGAATGTGGGTTCGGAATCAGATGTTTGACGGTGCACTCTGTCGCCGGAAATCCTTAGTCTAGCCATGGGTTGGGGGATGCATGTGTTCTTCATATTTTGGTGATAATTTTTTAGTGTACACTTGTGTATATGGTAGTTACAGAAGGTATAGTTATCTTGTTTAGAAAAATGAGTATAAAGATGAAGTACACAAGTGAAGTTTCATGTAGTTATTGTGCAACAATTTGATGTGTGTGTAAAAATGTGATTTTTTTTCATAGAAAATAGATTAAAAAAAGTTATAGTTGGAGTACACAAGTGTATGCATTGGTTGTTGCTTGGTTTTTATCTTCGTAGGATGATGTAAGGTTGTTAGTGTACACTTATGTACTGTATGTAAAGAGGGTATAGTCAACAAGTTTTAAACTGAAGTACATATGTGGATATTAATGTAGTTAAGGTGTACACCAATTTGATGTATGTGTAAATGTGTTTTTTCAAGTACATATCGATAGGTACACAGATATTATTTGTAATTGAAAAGATGCACATAAGTGTATTTTATGTTGGCTTTAGATTAAAAGATTAAAAAAAAACAGTATTTACTGTGCATGTAAAGTTTGTATGTTAGATACTTTCAATGTATATAGTAACACATTGTAAATACTTTTGGTGTATATAGTAACGCATTTTTTGTATGCCCCTATGTTTAAACAGGTATTAAGATGGATGATGTTAAAAGGAATGAAGGAGCAAATGTGTGTGTTAGTAATAACACAGGTAGATTGGTTGTTTAAACGTCGTAACGTGTGAAAGTGCTTGTGTAACCGTTGCTTTTTGTGTGTACTAATTGGATGTGTGTATGAATGTAACAGTTTTAGGAAAGAGAAGAAAACGACAAGCATGTAGGCTTCCGAGTAGTCAAACATTTAAAGTTGTTTGTGTGCCCTTCTCCAATATACAAGACGGTATACCATATATGCATTCATATTTATTACCGTAACTAATCGGGGCCTATGCCCCCGAAGTTGTATTTAGCGTCCTAATGGTTGTGGTTTTTTACTTCAGGAAACGACGAGGTATGCAAGACGGAAACAAATAATGAGGAACACACATCCCGAAATGGGAAGGAAAAAGTTGGTAGATGTAAGTGAAATTATGACATATGTACGCAACTGCTATGAAAATTGACTGTGTATACAACAATGGGAAAATGTGTATTGATTATATTTTGATGTAGCTACCGAGGGTTGTGGGAAACGGATGAAGAAGACGACTGACGCGGAACGCATAGACGACAAAGACGTGAAAGGAGGTATTATTTGTATTGATATATGTATAGAAAAGCTGTTATAATATGTTGTTAACGGTTTTGATAATTGTTTAGATTACGAAGAAGATTGTGAGATGAATGCGCTTGACCAGATTTTCAAATTCAAAAAAAAGGAAGCAAGCAAGGACCACCAAAAGAGGAAAAAGTAACAGCAAGAAACGTGCGAGGGCGTAGCGTTGTAAAGAGTTACCGTCGATAAGGACGCGTACGTCACCTAACAAATTGTTCGAAGCTGTTAGCATCTTGACGAGGTGGTAGAGAAACGTGGTTCGTAAAATGGGATTTGGAAAGATACTGAATCTCAAAGTATCAGACATAAATGCATCGTTGGCGTATTTTGTGGTCGATAGGCTAGATACCGAAAAATTGGAAATCAATCTTCGGGACAGAAAAATAAAAGTTGATAAAGAGGGCATTCGTAGAATAATGGGTGTACCTTATGGAGGTATACGGGTGGTGAGCGATGCGGAAGGATGTGCTGATGCTGAGAAATGTTTGGATACATGGAAAAACCGGTTTGTGAAGACCCCGATTAGTTGTAAGAAAATTGTCGACAAGATCAGAGAAAATAGTTATGGCGATGAGGAGATGTTCAAAATGGATTTTGCAATGCTATTTATAGCCACAATGATAGCAAGCACCAAGAACGGGAACGCGATGTATAAAATGATTGGATGGTTCTGTCTTTCAAAGGAGTTTAGAGAGCACGATTGGTGCCAGTTGATTATGGACACTATTAGGGTCTGTAAAAGTGATTGGGACAGAAGTGACCGTGATTCTTTTTTCCGCGGTCCGCTGACTGTTTTGGTGGTACGACCCGTAACCTTGAAATACACCTATGTAATTAGTTCTGTACACTTGTGTACAACATAGTAATTTGTTCTGTACATTTGTGTACAACATAGTATATAGCTGGCAAAGTTGAATAATGTTTTTTATGTTTTTTTTGTATGTGTAGTTGCTTTACTTGGACAGCACAACGTGTCCAGGATTGGGAGGAGATCGTGAGCAAGATCCAATCAGCTTTTGGACAAAAGATATGATGAGTATGCGAGAAGGACTTGGAGATAAGGAACGGGGGGTTTGGACTGGGTGATGTTAGTGAGTTGTATGCTGATGATCAAGAGTACGACCAATTAAGTGAAGACGAAGCGGCAGATCTATCGAAAGGAGACGAAGAAAAAGTAAGTGCGGGATTTGATGGGATGTCGCTTGAGGTATGTTTTTGTTGATATCAAATAATTTGAAACATTCATATCTTATATAGAGTAATAAATTTTGATTGTTAATGTTAGGATTGCGTTGATGGATTGTTTCGGATGTTGGACGAGGCGGAAGGGTTGAAGAGGAGGTTGGAGGATGTTGTTGCCCAAGTTGCCGCTCGTTTCCCGAATAGCGAGTGCTTGTTGCCGGTACTGGAACGGTACAAGTTGATGTTTAACAAAAGTGTTGTCAATGATAAGGGTGAACCTTCCGGTGTAAAATCAGATGCTTGACGGACGAAAGGTATGTTTTTGGTGTTCCTGTACACATACGTTATATAAACTAATTTATAAAAAGTCATATGTATTATGTCTGTTAAATGTGTGTAGATGACGTTACTATGAAAGGAAACAATAATAGTGGGGCCGACGAGGCAGATGGGTTCTCGACTCCTCATGTTGCGTCAACGTTTAGACAGAATGTTATCGTGTACACTGATTTACTCGAAGATGTTATTTCAGGTGCGTATGATACGCAACGGATGGATGGCATGCCCTCATTCGACTTAGGGCTGTCTCAACCTCTTCCAAGTACACAAGAGTTGGTGGTGATGAAAGAAGAACCTATGAAAAATGTTGACCCGGAAGCTGATGTTGGTGGCAAAGGAAAAAGAAAAAACACAAATGTCGAAATACGGGAAATCTCTGTTTATGTTACGAGTTGTGGACATTAAGTCATGGATGCAATCTAAAGATAAAATAATTTGGAGATACCTGGCCGCTTGTGTAGAAGAAACTCAGTATGTATTTTTTTTTTTGCGCAATCTTGATTTTTAAAATATGTTTGTTATGATGGACAATTTCCTAAGACACATGTTTTGTTTTGTAAAATCACATGTACAGAGTTGCAACTCCGAAGAAGAAGGGCAAGAACGTTGCGACAAAAGAGGGCAGGGATCAAAAAGAAGTAGCCAAAGTTGTTGGTTCAAAAGGGTAAGCAACAGTTTGACTGGATTTTATTATTCCTTATTTAGTCGATGCATGAAATATATATTGGAGGTTATAACCTTTAGGTTGGTGTCTACTTATGTAAGTGAATATGGATACACAAGTGGAGTATACACTGGTGTATTAACTACATAAAATGTATATGTATGATAATGTTCAGGACATACGTGTTCCTAACGGAGTCTGGCATCGGGCTTATGTACTTTCAATTAAAAGATTTTTACCCGAGCGTGTGGATGGGAGACGCAGTTATCAATTGCTTTGCGACGGTCCTAAATTATGAAGAAGTTAACGGTAGAAAGCCGACCAAGGGGAAAAGCAAAGAGGTTTACAAAAAATTTGGTGAAACTCGACGTCTTTTCTGCCACACGGTTTGTTTTGTAAGTGATTAATTTACTTGTATTTGTAAATCATTTTTAATTAGTTTTCGGAAAAAAATTTCAGGTATTGATTGTTTGTTAATTTAAATATGTAGAACGACTACGTCTTAACTAACACGAAGTACGATGACAAGGGTCGGTTGGAGAAGTTCAACAGCGCGTTGCTGATGGTGCTGAATAAGGATGCTTCACTTTTGAATCTGACAGGTTATACGGTGATTGTTTTCCCAATACTGGAAAATCATCACTTTTATCTGGTTAGTTTTGACATGGTAAAGTTGGCAATAAGTGTAATTGACAACATGCATGCTAGTGAGAGCTTCATCGAGTTTTCGGATAACACTGATTTTTTAAAGAAGACGACACCGTTTAAAGTGGTAAGTATGAATTTAAGTTGTTAACGTACGCATGTGTCTAACGTTGCTAACCTGGTTTATGTTTGCTTTAAACGCAGAAAGATGTTTTCATAAAATAGTTGAGATCCGTACGCCATCCGAAATGTTTGGAGTTTGAGCCAGTAATACCGAAAAGGCTGGAGATCGAATGGGCGATGGTAGGAAATAGTGTGGATTGTGGAGTTTTTGCTATGCGTCACATGGAGACCTGGTTCGGTGAAACCGACTTAAAATGGGACAGTGGGTTTCCTCTCGCGCATACACAAAAAAAGTCTAGTCTAACAAGATTAAGGAAAAAGTATGCTTGCAAGATTGTGTGTTCCAATGCAAACAAGCGGCGTGATGAAGTCTTGGGTGCAGCCGTCGCATGGAACTTGGCCGAAGGGTTTGAGGTTGAAAAGGGTTTGGGTGTTAATGAACACTGAAGGAACTTTTGTAGTGAAACTGATTTTGATTTATGGTTGTTTTGAATGTTGGCTATGTTGTTTGCGACAATGTTGGTAAACCTTTTTCAAAACTATATGTACATTGTATTTTTTTTGGTTTAATACATTGTTAGGGGATTGGCAATGCATATATACTTCAAAAAAGAAAATATATGAACAAAACACCAGTGTATAACCGTTAAGTACACATATGTAACATAAGTAAAAACACTTGTGTATATGCAGTCTTAATCAAACTGCCTTCTAGTTAAGGCTTGGAGATTGGTTATGTTTAGTTTGGGTTTATAAAAGTAATATAAAGGGTTAACTGAAATACGCCAGTGTATATATGTGTGATGCATTGGTTAAGTAACAGTATCACAGTTTATCAAAAAACTGATTAGTTAAAACACACAGTAACAATATCACTGATTACAAAGTGTATAAGCGCTAAGTACGTATATGTAACATATGTGAAAACACTAGTGTATATGCTTCGTAATGAAACTGCCTTTGGGCACGTTAGTTGTTGGAGATAAGCATAGATAGTAGCAAATTAGTAAAAACAATGACCAATGTAAGTGTTTAAATAATCAAATTTAAGACAAAAAGCAGTTTAAAAAGGTAGTTTATTTGCATGAATATACTAATCATCGCTAGCGTTGCCGTCCCTATCAGTTTCGTCCGATTCTATCTCCATGTCTTCCTCATCTTCGTCTTCCTCATCATCCTCATCTGTAGACGAATCATCCTTAGTTGGCTTCCCTTTTTTTAAAGGGCAATTCCTTTTGTCGTGTTTTCTAACTCGTTTTCCGCAATAATTACATTTCCTTCTTGACTTCTTGACAACTTTTATTGCTTTTTCTCGCGGACCAATCGGTCTTTTGTGCTTCCCACAACCCTTGTTATGAATTTTCTTTGGTGCCGTACACGAGATCTCGTCCGGCTCAGTGTGGGTAATAACTTCCTGGATTGACACACCCTTTCTATGAATTTCTGTATCATATGGAACTTCATCAAAAATCTTATCTTTAAGTGCCTGAATATGGGAGTCTAGTTCCTCTAGTTTATCAATGTTACCCTGAACGCGATCTCTACACATGTCCATGTTTTCTAAGATTCTGCACCATAATACTGCACTCCTAGATTGGTCTACGGATAACCTGTTCTCCAAACTATGCACAACACTCGAAAGAGCATTTCGTCTCCATCTCGGATGAATGTATCTGGCTGGGATCTCTTGAATATTATGGCTTCTGAAGACACAAAACACGTGGTGATATAGATATCTGATGTGTGCGTGAGTGTTATTATATTTTAATGTATATTTTAAGCCCTTTTTACACGTTAGTCAAGTTTTAAATTTATAAAACACGATATTTACTAACACCAAACACACATATGGGCAAGTGCACCCATCGTGAGCGTAGTATAGTGTTGGTAAGATACCGAGGTCGTCCAATGACACAAGAGCTTTTTGTACCGGTTTATCCTCAACGTCTAATCAAATCAAAAAGTTAGAAAAAAGGTTTTTAAACTAGAAAAATAAAACTAACTAAAATGCTGAAAAATAAAATAAAAATAAAAACAGATAGACAAGATGAATCACTTGGCTCCGACTCGTGTTTAGTGTAACCTTTGATTATTTCCGCACTTTTGCACTATTTAAGAGATTATCTTAGTTATTGTAGTAGGCCCCTCTTTTGAAGGTGACGTTACCCTCAACCCAGTAGTTTGAGTCAGCAAGGATACAATCCTAAAGGGTCGGATTATTGAAAGATAATTAATTAAGTTATTAATGCATATTATGGTAGGCCCCTCTTTTGAAGGTGACGTTACCCTCGGCTAAGTAGTCTGAGTCAGCAGTGATACAGTCCTAAGTAGCCGGGTTAAAGTATAAATAATAGCTTACATATGAGGGGATCAAAGAGTTTGGACCCCCGCCATCCAATACCGGTGGGTATTGAAGGAGGTCCTACTAAAATTGACCCAGGTCCTTGCAGGATCTATACACTGAACAAGGCAAGACTCTTACCAAACTGTTCCCTTAACCCTCGACCAGGTAGCCAACATACCTCCATATAGACCGTGGATATATGAATGGTGAAAATCTTTTATTTTATATAGACAGTAAAATAATGCCAAGACACCACGGACAAACGATAAGGAAGAATCACCTTCAACATAAGAAACTAGTTATTAAAGTCATTAATACATAACCAAGTAAAAAGTGCGAAAAGATTAAAAATAAAAAGTATTACACTTGACACTTGTCTTCACCAAGTGATGTAAGAGACATAGGCAAACATGGCCTTTGATTGTCAAGAACTCTTACAATCAATCTTGGATCCCGAGAAGACTCACACACTCTATGATGGACAATGGATGATGGTGGTGGATGATGGTGTTGTGATGGTGGTGGGTGGTGGGTGAAGTGTGAGAGAGGTGGTGTGCCAAGGGATGATATGCAAATGAGCCAAGCACCCCTATTTATAGCCTGAACAGTAGCTCGGGCACGGCCCCGTGTCCATCCTCTTCTCTGTCTTCATTAATTGCAGTTTGTCTGCATTAGTTGACCACGCCCCCGTGTCCGCAGGGCACGCCCCCGTGTGTAGAAGCGTATCTGTACTATCAAGATTTGCCTGGATTCTGCGAATCTTATAGTTGACCACGGCCCCGTGTCCGCTGACCACAGCCCCGTGGTGGGCGATAGAAGCTTCTATAGCTTTGTCTTTTATGCTGGCACTTGGGCACGCCCCCGTGTTCACTGAGCACGGGGCGTGTTCAGCCTTCTGTTCTCTTGTTTTGCTTGGGAAGATGTTGTTGGGGAGGTCGGGCATACCACGTTTGTTCCTTTTCTTGTATTTATGTTAGATTTAGCTGCCTTTTTGTTTCTTTTGTTCATTTGAGCTCATTTAATCCTGAAAATACAAAAGGAAGACAAAAGCACACTTTTTCCAACATTAGTACTAAAAAAATGTTAGTTTTATGCCACAATTGATGTAATATATATGTTGCATTTTGTGCACATCAAATACCCCCACACTTGAATCTTTGCTTGTCCTCAAGCAAAACTCTTTATAATGTGGCTTTACACTCCCAAATGGAATAGGTAGAAGAGAAGGTTTTTTTGGGCTTGTCATAGAGTGTCGGGATTTCCAAGATTCTTTATCAAGTTTTATTTTTATTTATTTACAAGCCTATTTGTAACACCCCGAAAACGGGTTTGATAATCAAACTCCGTTAATACTGAAAGACGGGTAAAGTACCGTTAGTGGCAGAATTTACTCGGTAAATATTAGGATTTAAACAATTAATCCTAATATTAAATAAAAAGTGAATAAAAGCTTTTAAGGTAATAAAATGGATAAAAGGCCCGAGTTAACGGGACCCAAAATAAACTTAGTCATAAATATTCCCGAATCTGCTAAGTTGACTAGGAATATTAAACCTAGTTAATAAGTGGGACTATGGTCGAAAATAATTAGGTTGTGACCTAATTAATAACTAACCAAACACGAGGGACCAAAGCCGGGTAACTTACAAATGGTTTTATAAACTTAAAAATAAAACAAACACACACATATGTGTGTGTGCGTGCATGAGAAGCCAGGAGGGAGCTCCATGGAGCAAACCCTAGTTCTTCAACAAATCTTCAAATTGGAAGATCAAATGAAGGCCAAATTCGGAATTTAATACATAGAAATGATCACCTAGTCGTGGGGATCGTAAGGTATGTCGAATTTCTAACATTCATGAAGTTGTGAAAATTTGTTAAATTTGCATGATGCGATTTATGCAAGAATCATAGAGGCTATGGCCAAATTAATGAAGTATGATTGCTTAGGAACAAACCCTAAGTAGAAAATTGAAGTAAAATTGCTATGATTTGAGTAATTAGGTGATTTACCACTTTTAGACAAGTGGGTTTTTATTATATAGTGAAGATGATGGCTTACACATGTTTAAAATCATCATAATTGCTAGAAGAAACAAGATACTTGAACAATTAGCAAGTTTGAGTGTTGAACATACATGACTTGAGATGGGTTTTTATGATATAATGATGTTAGTGTCAAACTTGTGATTAGAATCATCATATTAGTTAGTAAGACAAAGTACTTGAACAATTTAGGTGTTTGGGTACATAAATCATATTTACCATGAAATGGGTTGTTATATGATATAAAAGAATTGATGTTAAGATCGTGATATAGATGCTTGAAATCATGTTACCTAGTTGTAAAATGTGTAAAAGCAATGTATGCACATTAGGTGTTTGTTAAAATGCCTAAATGAAAACTAAAGTGTTGAAATTAGAGTGAAAATGTGCAATGAATAAGTTGATAAGTCGATTGACCTTAAAAAGTCAAATTGACCAAGTGTATGATCGGATGGTAAATTCGATATAAGAAGAGTAGGATGGAATAGTCGTAAATGATTATGACTAACCTAACCATCTTACAATTACAATGATAGTTTGACGCTTGGCAAGCTAGGTGAAGGCTTGGGGAAGGAAGCGGGTCAAACGAAGCAAGAATGACGGAAAAGCATAATTCGGATGCAAGGTAAGTATAGCTTACACTAGTCTTAAATTGTGGAACATTTTCTCATCATATAAATTACGAATGAGATATCTAAACAATTGAAATATGATGTTCCGTCGTGTAGTCAAACGGAACAAGACAATCAAAGATGAAAGAAACCGTAATAATGGTTAAAAAGAAGTAAATCGGTAATTCAGTCATATTATGTCGAAAGTACTAAACGGTTATATGTTAAAATGACCGTACGGTGTTAAATGGAACGAGTCATGTAGAGGAGGTGATAATAAATATCATCTCGTAAAGATAAATGGTAAATTCGGCCAAACGGGTCAAAAGGTGTAGACAACACCTTTTGATTATATAGACTAATAAATTCTTTGTCGAGTTATATGCTTGCAGGAATAGATATCCAATGGATATTCGCATCGTTCTAAATTAGCGAATATAAAGCAAGGTATTAAAACCGGGTTAATAAGTTGATCCGGGCCAGGTATGTATAATAGATCAACTCCTCATTTAGAACTCGGAGATCTATGAGATTTTGGCAAAGTAAAAAGGGACATTCGGTCACCTTAAAAGGTAAACCGAAGGATTTAAATTATAGACAGAGTGTTTTGAAAACAAGATATGGTTAAAAATGAGATTTTGGGCGTACATGGCTTAAGCAAGCCCTTAGTTGTAAAAGAAGGGTTAAGAATGACTAAAACGCCCTTGTAAGCAAAATTAAGCAAACAACCCTTAGAAGTCGCTTGAAAACGAGTTTTATAATCAAGTTAATACTTAGAATAAGTATAATAGCGTGAGATGTATATCCTTGGTCAAAAGACTCTATATGAGTCTTTGCCGTAAATTGATAATCCGAAGGAAAAACTCGGATTAGATAGATCGTCATATTAAAACCATCATAGCAATAGATGTGATGGAAGATCATTTGATAACTAATGTGGAAATAAAATGTTAGAAAGAGATGGGTGGGAGTTATGCGTAAAAGTGCTTAAATGTCCTTAACGGGTCAAAATAAGCACTTGAGTATAAGCGAGTTTAAAATGCGTAGGAAACCCGTGGTTTGAGCCAATTATGATAGATGAAATAGAAATTAGAAGATTCATGAGAATTTGGGATCAAACAAATAAGTTTGTTTGATAAATACATGAATGGGTTAAAATGGGTAAATTCTAGTTTAAGCCGAATGCATAAAAGTCTCAAAATTTATTAAGCCGGATGTCGGATTTTAACTCCATGTGATGGAGAATCAAATTTCAAACATGTAGGAAGAAACGGTAGGTCAAACGGATAAGCGGTTTGAAAGATACGAAAGATTTCGTGTCAAATTACGGCGAAATGGAAAAACTGGATGCAGGGTCCACCGTAAATTACGGTGCCACCGTAATTTACGGTGGAGCTGATATGGTTACGGTGGTAACCTTCTGATTTACGGTAGAAGAAGATGAACCCAGGGGCCACCGTAAATTACGGTGCCACCGTAATTTACGGTGGAGGTCATTTTCAAACTTTTGTTTTTGGATTCAATGGTTTCCCGGACTCGTTTGGATACGTTTTAAAGCCCGTAAGACTAAAGCATTTCATGTTTTTTAAATGTAGGTACACTTGGATGCCGGAAGACGATCAAGCTCAACAAAGAACCGAACACGATAAAGATACACGCTTCCGCACATTGCCTCGTTGTAAAATTTTAACGACAAACCCGATCACGTTATGTAGAATAACTTATGATTTGTAAAAGTTTTAATAAACCTGTATTTCCAACGTTTATGTAATCTTAATTACATGATTGTTATTCATAAAGTATATGTTAATCCTTGATTTATAAGAACGGGTGTTACACTATTCGTCATGATTTATTTAAAACATTACATAAGATAAATTACTCATTAGGGCATAACATGCCTTTTTAAAATTCCATTTATATACAAGTTCACATACCTCACGGGGGATCACTCAACACTCGGCCGAAGATGTATTTTAGTGAATCACTCGAGAGCGGCATGGAACTTACTCCTACCATAGGCTTGCCAAGCAATCAATCCTCCTCCTTTTTAACTATAAACCTTTGTAAATATCAAGAGGACTTTTGGGTGAAGAGTTAGGCTTGGGTTAAAGGTAGGTGGTTGGGTTAGTGGTTAGTAGAAAAGGGCGAAAAGCGTAAAAAGTATCGGCTTTCGTAAGACTTTTTTATTTTTGCAATTTTTATTTTAATGAAGCTATTATTCAAACAAAGTTATTTTTGATGAACTTGCTTGTTTATTTCTTTTGCTTTATCATCAAAAAATTATTATTATTATTATTATTTTGAAAAAAGTCATAAGAAAAATCGAGCTTGTTACTAAAACAAAGGGTTAAAAATAAAAAGGTTTTGGTGGTTAAAAAGGGTGTTTGTTTTTGGGTTAAGAAATGAAAAGGTTTAGACTCAAAGGGATTAACTAGGTGGATTTTGGGTAGGTGGTAAAAAAAAAGAAAAATAATGGTGTAGAAATAAAAAGGGTTAGTCCTAATGCCTCCATCATTTACTAACTCGGGTTTAAGTTGGTAAGGACTGGGAATGTATCATCGTGGCAAGTTCTAGAGTCGTAAGAACCAAGCGGCTCTTCACACAAGAAATGAAAAATGAGCATTTAATTTAAAGATATGTATTTGTATGCTCAATAAAGGCTCAAAACTCACTTTTGTGGGAATGGATTTTTATGTGATCAAGTATATATAATCAAATTCTAACTAAACTTGTCATGCTTTTTCATAATTTTCTTATGTTGGTTCTTTTTATCACGACGCTATCAGTTGTAAATTTGTAAAAATATAACCTTTTTAGAATTTGAAATTCCCAAGTTAAACCTAGACAAGTAAAATGAAATTTTTTTTTGAAAAAATTTGGGGTGATTAGCGGTTCCAATAGAGTTTTGTGTAAGGCTTGTGATTAGGACTTGCAAGATTCAAAGTTTTAGCATCCCCCCCCCCCCCCACACACACTTAAATTACACATTGTCCTCAATGTGTTCCAAAAATAAGTTTTTAGGTTGATTGAATGTGTAAAAAGGTGTGAAAAAGCATAATTTGTGTTATTGGGCGTCTGGACACGGCCCCGTGTCCGATGGACACAACCCCGTGTCGGAGTGCCAGTAACGAAAACTTACAGAAGTTGGACACGGGGGCGTGTCCACTGAGCACGACCCCGTGTCTGGCGAAAATCTGCAGAATTAAACAAACAACAGGTCTGGGGAAGTGGGCACGGGGGCGTGTCGGCTGGACACGACCCCGTGTAGACAATCTGCAAAGTTGAAAAACAGGTTTCTGGCTCCGGTTTTCCTGTCCCGACTTTAGTAGCACTAATGTTTTAGTGCTCTAAGCCTCGTATGTACCTGTTTTTATCAATAAACACTACACCAAACCATAACAAACATCCTAAATTACCAAGTTCAACATCCACATCACAAAGTTAAAAAGAAAAACAAATGCTGAAAGTAAAAAGAGTTAAAGGAAAGTAAATTGTTCAACACACGGCACGCAGGCCGGAAATTGTTCAAGATAAAGGGGTTAACCTGTGAGATCACCAACCAACCGCTTCTGCCTCCGCCCCTCCCGCCTAGTCCATGTCCTCGTCCTCATCATCATCACCTCCTCCATCATACCCCGCTATGTACTCCCGGATATTCCCGATGTCATCTTGGATGTCGGAAATGTTTCTCTCGATTGCTCCTACCCGGGTGAACGTATTGCTTGCCATGTTATAGGTGTTCCTGGTGCACATAAGGTTTTCCTGCAATAAATCATGTAAACTTTGGAAGTTAGGAAAACCGCCTCCTTGTGAGGAGGATTGGCACGGATCACCGTGGGGATGATACTGGTACTGATGATGCTGTGGAGCGTGAAGGACAAGTGCCTCTTGCGGGTTCCATGCATACCCTTGGACTCTTTGGAAGCTAACCGACCCGTCTTCGGCTTCATAGATCAAGCTCATGGAGCGGCAGATGTGTATGTCTACTCTTCCCGACCATGGGCTCCTTTCGAAGGACCTAGGCATGTTCACAAAATGCTTGAAGAGACGGTATATCCACCCCCCGAAGAAGATAGGGGTTGGTGAAGTAGCAAGCCGGTTCAAATGCATGTTACGGATCAGGAGGTACGGAACATCTAGGCGTCTGCGGTTATGAATGCAATGAAGGACCACCAAATCTCTCAACCCAACAACGCCACTGCTATCATGCCTTTGGCTAAGAGAGTAAGCGAGGACCCTATGGATGTAACGGTAAAGTGGGTCCCTCAGCTTAGTGCTCTTAGTGCTGCTCGGGTTGTAGTGGCCTTCTCCAATTTGAGCCCAAGCAACTTGGCGCTCGTTTTCATCCAAATCTCGCACCCCTCCGGTGTTTTCTTCATTACCCGCATCTTCCTCCGCATACAACCCAACTATCGACCCAAACTGTGCCATCGAAATCGAGTATTTGGTCCCCCCACATCGGAATGCTACCCCATCATTGTCAAATGGGTCGCACCTTGAATTGAACACGAAGGTGCTATAAAATTCCAAAGTATATTCGGTGACCGAGCGAAGGCGAGTAGTAAGGGCGACTCTCAGCGGCCAGGTGACTAGGTTGTTGAAGCGGTCAAGTTGGTTCACTAATGTTAACAGATCCGTGCACACTTGTCTTGGGTATTCCTCCGGTCGGGTTTGAAGCATGTCATATCTAGCCTTAGCATCTTGCTCACTTGCGTTGAACCTTGTGAATTTCTTCGACATCTGAAAGAATACAACAAAAGTTAGCACGAAACAGTTGAAATTTCAGAGAAAACTGAAAACGGTTAGCTGGACACGGCCCCGTGTTCAGTGGATACGACCCCGTGTCCAGGCGTCTGTTACTCAAAATCTTCATTTTTCGTCCCCGGTCCCGAAAACTTGAAAATTTTTGGTCCAATAGTTGCGGTTTCCCCCGAAAATGAAACCCCAAGTGTCGTTTTTCCCAAAACAAACCGTTTACACCTTCAATTTCATCTTTTTCGGTTTACAAACAAGGGTTTGAGGTTTTTGTGAGAAATCGGGCGAATCTTTGAACAATACAGGTGGATTTACTTCCTATAACACTAATCTAAACTAATGCTAACAGATTTATACAAAAATTTGAGGTTCGATCCGGATGAAGTTCAAGAACCCTAGATTTTTCCCCAAATTTTTTATGTTTTAACTACATGCAAATGCTTAATCTAACTACTAATGATGATAGAATCATACCTTGGTGTTGTTAGAAGTAGAGGATACGTCGAAAATCTGCGGAAAATCTCCTTGAACCAGAGCGTTTTCAGGGAAACGGGGCGTGTGGAATGAAGTAACTATTATGAAAAAGGGGTTTTGTCCCGACGGTCGCGCGGACACGGCCCCGTGTCCAGCGGACACGGCCTCGTGCCGAGCAATTATATTTATATATATTAGTGCTCGTGTGAGTGCCCCTTGTTTCCCAAAAACTTGGTTAGAAAACTTACCGATTTAGATGTCAACCCGTTTGCTCGTAACTTATCAGGTATGATGTTGATGCTTTTATTTTTCGACCGTTTGAAGCGAGATTTCTTCCTCTTCATCCTCAATAAATCCTTGATAGAGTTTCAGCCGTTGGCCATTGACTTTGAATGGAATTCCATTCTGAGATTTAATTTCTATTGCACCGTGTGGGAAAATATGGGTGATGGAAAAAGGTCCTGACCACCTATACTTTAATTTACCAGGAAATAATCGAAGCCGTGAATTAAACAAAAGAACTTGGTCTCCTACTCGAAATTCATTAGGTTTAATATGTTTGTCATGCAAGTTTTTCATTCTTTCCTTATAAATTTCGGAGTTTGAGTATGAATAATTCCTAAGTTCGTCTAATTCCTTTAACTGACAAAATCGATTTCTACCGGCAAATTCTAAATCTAAGTTTACATTTTTAATTGCCCAGTAGGCTTTGTGTGCAATTTCTACTGACAAATGACAACTTTTTCCATAGACTAACTTATATGGGGTTGTACCTATTGTTGTTTTATAAGCAGTTCGAAAAGCCCATAAAGCATCGTCTAATTTATCGGCCCATTCCTTTTTATTTAACCCTACGGTTTTTTCAAGCATTCGTTTTAAACCTCTATTAGTCACTTCGGCTTGTCCGTTTGTTTGAGGATGATATGCTGTTGAGACCCGATGATAGACCCCATGGCCATATCTTATTAATATTTTTTCGAGTTGATGGTTACAAAAATGGGTACCTCTATCACTTATTAATGCTTTAGGTGTACCAAAACGAGAGAATAATTTTTTCAGAAATCTTACCACGACTCTTCCATCGTTTGTTGGAAGTGCCTCGGCCTCGGCCCATTTAGACAAGTAATCTACTGCCACAAGTATATATTTGTTTCCTTTTGACTGTGGGAAAGGTCCCATAAAGTCGAGTCCCCACACATCAAAAATTTCACAAACAAGAATGCCATTTTGGGGCATTTCATTTTTAGAAGAAATATTACATGTTATTTGGCAAGCATCACATGTCTTGACAAGACTTTGGGCGTCTTTGTAAATGGTTGGCCAATAAAATCCTGAATCAAATACCTTTCGTGCGGTACTAGCGGCACCATGATGTCCTCCGTATGGACCTTCATGACAATGGCGGAGAATTCTTCGTGCTTCGCTACCATGTACGCATCGTCGGATGAGTTGGTCGGCACACATTTTGAAAAGATAAGGGTCTTCCCAAAAATAATGTTTCACATTAGCAAAGATTTTTTTTTCTTTGATGATGTGGCCAACCTTTTGCGACTATACCGCTAGCTAAGTAGTTAGCATAGTCGGCGTACCATGGTTCTTCTTTGTATTCCACCATTTCTAGGGACTCCGTCGGAAATTTTTCGTTGATTTGCTCGTCCCTGGTTGCCTCCAAAGCTGGGTCTTCTAAGCATGAAAGATGATCTGCTGCGGTGTTTTCTGCTCCTCTTTTGTCTTTGATTTCAATATCAAATTCTTGGAGGAGTAAAATCCACTGAATCAAACGTGGTTTTGCGTCCTGCTTTTTGAAGAGATATCGAATGGCTGCATGATCTGTATAGACTATAGTTTTAGAAAGAAAAAGATAAGAACGAAATTTATCAAAAGCAAATACCACAACTAGTAATTCTTTTTCAGTTGTTGTGTAATTTTCTTGTGCATCGTTAAGTGTTTTACTAGCATAATAAATTGGGTGAAAATGCTTTTCTTTTCTTTGTCCCAAGACAGCTCCAACTGCAAAGTCACTTGCATCACACATGATTTCGAAAGGAAATTTCCAATCAGGCGCTATCATGATAGGTGCATTGACTAGCATTTCCTTTAGGGTTAGAAATGCTTGATTACAATCCTTGTCAAAGATGAAAGGAGCATCTTTTTCAAGTAATTTTGTTAGAGGCCTTGAAATTTTAGAGAAGTCTTTGATAAACCGCCTATAAAATCCGGCATGCCCTAAGAAACTTCTGATAGCTCTAACGGAGGATGGGGGTGGTAATCGAGAAATAGTGTCTATTTTGGCTCGATCAACCTCCATTCCTTCGGTTAAGATTTTATGACCGAGTACTATTCCCTCCGTTACCATGAAATAGCATTTTTTCCAGTTAAGGGCGAGGTTAGTTTCCTCACATCGGGATAGCATTCGTTCAAGGTTATCGAGGAATTGGTCGTATGAATCCCTAAAGATAGAAAAGTCGTCCATGAAGACTTCCATTATCTTTTCTATCATGTCATGGAAGATGGCTACCATGCAACGTTGAAAGGTTGCGGGGGCATTACATAGACCAAATGGCATGCGTCGATAAGCAAAAGTTCCATAGGGACATGTGAAGGTTGTCTTTTCTTGGTCTTCGGGTGCTATCGGAATTTCTAAGTAACCTGAAAAAACATCCAAGAAACAGTAAAATTTATGACCGGATAATCTTTCTAACATTTGATCAATTAAGGGCAAAGGAAAGTGATCTTTCCTCGTTGCTTCATTTAATCGTCTATAATCTATACATACTCTCCATCCTGTGACGGTTCTCGTTGGTATTAATTCATTATTTTCATTAGTTATTACCGTCATACCTCCTTTCTTTGGAACAACTTGGACGGGACTTACCCAAGAACTATCGGAGATAGGATAAATAAGTCCGGCATCAAGTAATTTGATGACTTCATTTTTAACCACTTCTTGAACATTTGGATTTACTCGACGTTGTGGTTGTATTACCGATTTGTAGTCATCATTCATTAAAATTTTGTGCGTGCACATGGAAGAACTTATTCCTTTAATATCTACAAGCTTCCAAGCGATCGCATTTTTGTGCTTTTTCAAAAGATTAATTAATTTTTCTTTTTCTAAACTACTTAATTTAGACGAAATAATTACAGGTGATTTACCATCTTTGTCTAGAAAAGCATATTCCAAACCTTTTGGAAGTTCTTTGAGCTCAAGAAGTGGGTCTTTAGGAGACTCCTTATTTGGTTGCTCATTTTCATCAAGAACTTTAAAAGTTTGTTCTATGGCGACCTCTTCTTCAACAAAGTGGTCAAACTTTTCACTTGTATCAGGTGGTTCATCTTCATCTTCAATTAGGGGGTCATTATTGCCGAATGGATATTTCATTGATCGCTCAAGATCGACACTCTTTTTAAATGCCCCTAATTGAATAGGTAGATTGTTGAACTTCTGGTTTTTCAAAGCTTCGTGAGTTTTTACAAAGGGTCGTCCCAACACTAGAGGAGCGTCATCGAGGATGACAAAGTCGGTTGGGATTACCATTTGATTTGTTTGAACCAAGACATCCTCAACTACACCGATTGATTTTATTACTTTCCGATTAGATAGAAAAATGGGTATTTGAAGTGGAGAAAAATCACTAATACTTAATTTTTCAAAAATATAGTTGGGCATTATGTTAACACAAAGATCTTTATCGATTGTGACATTACTAATAAATGAATTTTGAAAAAAACATGGAACCGGTGTAATGTTGATTTCAAATGGGTCTTCTTTTATTAGCGAGGTTTGATCATTAGTTAACTTAACGCTTACCGTTTCGTCAATTTTTGTGTTAATGTTTAACTCTTTTAAAAACTTAGCATGAGTGGGAATTAAACAATGATTTTCAAAAGAAGGTGACAAGAGATTAATTTCTTTAAAATTAGACTCTTCTTGAATTTTAACGTTGACAGACTCACCTTTTTCGTTGTTTAACTCGTGTGTCGGTTCTTCACTTATTTGTTCTTCCATTTTTACACTTTCAACTATCTCTTCTTTATTTAATTTTGAGTAAAATGCACGGATAGTCCCTATGGTTTGGTGAATTTTCACCTTTAGTCCCCAACTTTTCAAAATTACACTCTTAGTCCCTGTGGTATGACAGGTTGTTACTCGGATAGTCCCCAAAGTGGATGAAGGTTACTCGAATAGTCCCTATGGTTTGACAAGTTGTTACTCGGATAGTCCCTGTGGTTTGACAAGTTGTTACTCGGATAGTCCTTGTCATTTCACACCCACTTAACCAGAAAAACTAACCTCCATCCACTTTGGGGACTATCCGAGTAACAACTAGTCAAACCACAAGGACTAAGAGTGTAATTTTGAAAAGTTGGGGACTAAAGGTGAAATTTCACCAAACCACAGGAACTATCAGTGCATTTTACTCTTTAATTTTTCTCTTGCGCGGGACTCCTCTTCCCTTGCGCGAGATTCTTTTATGTAGCGCTCGATAGTTTTAAGATGTTCTAATATCCTATCGGTCACTTCAGTGATAGAGTAGAGATTGGGATTTTCAAAGCTTGAATCCGGTTGTTCGATCCTTTGTTCCTCATAATACTCATAGGAAGTAGATGGTTCGCACCATTGTTCTTCATTGTAAGTATATGATGGATAAGGGTCATAGTTTTGTTCTTCATAATACTCATATGAGGTGGGTTGTTCACGCCATGGTTCCTCATAGTAAGCATATGAATGTGGTGGCTCATATCTTGGTTCCTCAAAGTATGAGTAAGAAGGCTCATACCTTGGTTCATCAAAATACGAGTATGAGGGAAGAGGTTCATACCTTTGGTCTTCATAGGATGTGTATGAAGTTGATGGCTCGTACCTGGGCTCCTCATAGTAGGTGTATGAAGTGGATGGTTGATATAAGTTACAATATTGAACCGAGTGCGGGTCACCACAATTAGTGCAATAATTATTCCTATAATCATCCTCCTCATAGGTGTAGTTGTAACCTCCTGAGTATTGATCCATAAGAATCACTCAGCAGACCACAACCAAGTCTCGAGATCAGAAAACAAAAATAAAAACGGAAACAGAGGCTGGACACGGTCCCGTGTTCAGTGGACACAACCCCGTGTACAGAATCTGTATCTGGGCGTTTTAATTAAAGTTATTGATTTCGTTGAGCACGAGGGCGTGGTCAGTGAGCAAGACCCCGTGTTCAGGCTCTGTATCTGGGTGTTTTTATGAAAAATATGCAGCACGGCCAGTGTTCAGTGAGCACGGCCCGTGTTCAACCTACTGTAAATGCAAAACTAAACTAAAATGCAGAAAAATGTGCGCGCGTTTTGAAAAATTTTTGAAAAGCTGATTAGGCCGTCGATTTTAAGCTTTCTTAAAATCCTTGTGTCCCCGGCAATGGCGCCAAAAACTTGATGTGTGCGTGAGTGTTATTATATTTTAATGTATATTTTAAGCCCTTTTTACACGTTAGTCAAGTTTTAAATTTGTAAAACACGATATTTACTAACACCAAACACACATATGGGCAAGTGCACCCATCATGAGCGTAGTATAGTGTTGGTAAGATACCGAGGTCGTCCAAGGACACAAGAGCTTTTAGTACCAGTTTATCCTCAACGTCTAATCAAATCAAAAGGTTAGAAAAAAGGTTTTTAAACTAGAAAAATAAAACTAACTAAAATGCTGAAAAATAAAATAAAAATAAAAACAGATAGACAAGATGAATCACTTGGCTCCGACTCGTGTTTAGTGTAACCTTTGATTATTTCCGCACTTTTGCACTATTTAAGAGATTATCTTAGTTATTGTAGTAGGCCCCTCTTTTGAAAGTGACGTTACCCTCAACCCAGTAGTTTGAGTCAGCAAGGATACAATCCTAAAGGGTCGGATTATTGAAAGATAATTAATTAAGTTATTAATGCATATTATGGTAGGCCCCTCTTTTGAAGGTGACGTTACCCTCGGCTAAGTAGTCTAAGTCAGCAGGGATACAGTCCTAAGTAGCCGGGTTAAAGTATTAATAGTAGCTTACATATGAGGGGATCAAAGAGTTTTGACCCCTGCCATCCAATACCAGTGGGTATTGAAGGAGGTCCTACTAAAATTGACCCAGGTCCTTGCAGGATCTATACACTGAACAAGGCAAGACTCTTACCAAACTGTTCCCTTAACCCCCGACCAGGTAGCCAACATACCTCCATATAGACCGTGGAGATATGAATGGTGAAAATCTTTTATTTTATATAGACAGTAAAATAATGCCAAGACACCACGGACAAACGATAAGGAAGAATCACCTTCAACATAAGAAACTAGTTATTAAAGTCATTAGAGTAAATTGCCATTTTAGTCCCTGAGTTTTGTCCAAATTTGCCATTTTGATCCAAATAGTTTTTTTTTTTTGCATCTGGGTCCCTGTCTTTTCACTTTACTGCCATTTTAGTCCCTGAGTTTTGTCCAAATTGCCATTTTAGTCCCTGAGTTTTGTCCAAATTTGCCATTTTGATCCAAACATTTTTAGTGGTTTGGATCAAAATGGCAATAAAAGTGAAAAGTCAGGGACCCAGATGCAAAAAAAAAACTATTTGGATCAAAATGGCAAATTTGGACAAAACTCAGGGACTAAAATGGCAATTTACTCAAGTCATTAATACATAACCAAGTAAAAAGTGCGAAAATATTAAAAATAAAAAGTATTACACTTGACACTTGTCTTCACCGAGTGATGTAAGAGACATAGGCAAACATGGCCTTTGATTGTCAAGAACTCTTACAATCAATCTTGGATCCCGAGAAGACTCACACACTCTATGATGGACAATGGATGATGGTGGTGGATGATGGTGTTGTGATGGTGGTGGGTGGTGGGTGAAGTGTGAGAGAGGTGGTGTGCCAATGGATGATATGCAAATGAGCCAAGCACCCCTATTTATAGCCTGAACAGTAGCTCGGGCACGGCCCCGTGTCCATCCTCTTCTCTGTCTTCATTAATTGCAGTTTGTCTGCATTAGTTGACCACGCCCCCGTGTCCGCTGGGCACGCCCCCGTGTGCAGAAGCGTATCTGTACTATCAAGATTTGCCTGGATTCTGCGAATCTTATAGTTGACCACGGTCCTGTGTCCGCTGAGCACGGCCCCGTGGTGGGCGATAGATGCTTCTATAGCTTTATCTTTTATGCTGGCACTTGGGCACGCCCCCCGTGTTCACTGAGCACGGGGCGTGTTCAGCCTTCTGCTCTCTTGTTTTGCTTGGGAAGATGATGTTGGGGAGGTCGGGCATGCCACGTTTGTTCCTTTTCTTGTATTTATGTTAGATTTAGCTGCCTTTTTGCTTCTTTTGTTCATTTGAGCTCATTTAATCCTGAAAATACAAAAGGAAGACAAAAGCCCATTTTTTTCAACATTAGTACTAAAAAAATGTTAGTTTTATGCCACAATTGATGTAATTTATATGTTGCATTTTGTGCACATCAATATCCATCTCGGGTGAAACCATTGCAAACACAAGAAACCGTCAGGTCTTCCTTGTTAAAGGTCACCTAATAAAAGGTGGTTGAGAAGTTGGTTAGTATGAGTGGAGTAAGTAATAAACACTGGTGTACAGTAAAAATACACAATGAATAAACAAAGCTGAATATAAAATTATGTAATCATGTTAGTAAGTAGTGATAGTTGGCTAACCTTGAACTCGTTAACAACTTCCTTTTCGTGATCTAGATGAGCAACTGTAAAACAATGAACGCCATCAACTAGGGAAAGTTCCGCAATGTAACTAAATTCTGTACCATTGAAAATTTGCTTTTGAACCTCATAGAAAATTTTCCTTGTGTAAACGACGTTCGCATGACGTTCAATCCTGTAGCTTGTTTTGTATTTTTCTGGGTTGGTGGTCTCAGTATGATTGCAAAGTTCCCGTTGCTTGTTTCTTAACCCATCGATGGACGTATCATAACACAACATGAATTGAACCAATGTATTATGTGCGCTCGAGTCTGCTTTAAACATGTGGTTTGCACTTTCGCATCTGGATGTCGTTTTCATTAAATTGCACATGGGTATTTCGCGAAAGTAACCTGGAATCCATTGCTCCCGAATTGAAAACATCTCTGTCAACCATTTATGAGACTCTAACCCATATTCGGCAATCAATGAATTCCACCTTTGCTCAAATGTTTCAGGTTTGATACAGACGTTCCAAACAAGCTTGTGAAACTTCTCTTTTATCTCGATATTTGTCAAGTTGTCTCTCTTGATCTATGTTTTGTAAAAAGAAATGAAAAAGTTATCAAAGTCGAAATAAACACAGGTATAAGGACAAATAAAAAAGAAGGAACAAATTGTTAGGGGATGATTTTCTAACAATTAGTGATCCTTATTCGTTATCCTAATTAGTGATCCTTACTTCTGTGACAGGTGGTGATCCTCAGAGGAGCTTCAGGATCAGGATCATGGATCACTTTAAGGATCCTCGCACTGACGATTGTTTACTTATGTTTTGTACTATCTCGCAGGTATAACCAGCTTGACCAAGTCTTGGCGACATTCCTGGAGAATATTCCCGAACTATTCTGCACGTGCTTGGCCAAAAATGGACGTTATGGAGAACGTGGGGGCTTGGCACAAAAGTCGGATAGTTAGTTTGGTAGTTAAATTTCTATTTTAAAAGGGGTAACGAGCTAGTAGAAAAACACTTAGTCATTTTGACATCTACACACACTCATATACTCGCACACTTGAAGCTCTCGACGAACATACATTCGTTTTCACTCACATTTACACATTTCACGATAGTGATCCTTGTACCTAGCTCGTTACTATCCGAAGTTGTAAACATTTATTCATTTATTTGAGCTTGGTGATCGGTAGTTTCCATCACCCGGGGTTTTTTATGCCGGAGATCAACTCTTGATCAAGGGCTTTTTCCCCGTATAAATCCTTGTGTCATTTCAGCAATTTACATTGAAGTGATCCTTGTTATTGTTCTACATTGTTAGCATCATACCCCGTAACATAAAGTTTGGTTGCAATATCCTCAACAGATTTTTTGACCAAAACACAAATGAACACCAGTGTATGATGCTACTTGTACACAAGTGTACAAATAGGTTATAACTAGAAAGTTTGTAAAGAAATACCTTAGATGGTATCTTTTGAACTATATGCCACATACATAGTCGATGATGCGACTTGTCGAATACGTTGCTAACTGCTTGTTTCATGGCACAATCTTGATCGGTTAGAACCAAAAGAGGTTGTCTGTCATTATGAGCTTGGAGAAATTTTTGAAGAAGCCATGTGTATGACTCGATTGTCTCGTTATAAAGCAGGCCAGCACCAAATATCGTGCATTTTTTTGTGATGATCAACGCCAGTAAATGGAACAAAAATCATATCGTACCTGTAAAAAAAAGTAAATTGTAACACACAAATGTAAATAACTAAAGAGTTAGAATATGAGAATTTATAACTTACATATTTGTGTGGTACGTTGCATCAAAAGCCAAAACATCCCCAAATGCTTCGTAATTCATTTTCGAAACATTATCAAACCAAAATAGCAACTGGAGTTCTGTGTCAACAATCTGGGTATCAAAAGTATAATTTTCTTTGTTCTTTCATCTTGCGTTCATTTTGTCAACTAACATTTGGGCGTCGCTTTCACCGATGAAATCTCGGATATCTCTACCACATTTTTTATAGTCAACAACCGTGCCCTGTACGTTATGATGACCACCTTTTATGACAACCTGAAGTTTGTGGGATTTCGTGGGACTAATGTTAGCATTATGGCATTTTGCTATAAACTCGGTGGTGGAAAAATCAAGCTTCCTCTTCTTTAGAGATAAATCAAGATTTTCAGGAGACGTAAACCCATGGTTATGTTGTTCTACCCAGTCATATAATTCAACCTCAACTGTATCCTTCAGACGTTTAAATTTTACACAGGCTTTACAGTCTGTAACTTTTATGTTTGAGCGTCTTTTGGGGGAAATAGTATCAACCTCAGACGGTTGACCATCGGTGTCTTTAGGTTTGTTGGCTCTAGAACACAAGACATATCGCAGATTTGTTATTAATTTGTCGCCGATCTTTTCTTTCTTAGAAGTACCCAACCATGTACAAAAACCTGCAAGTTGTGCATATTCCTCGTACATTGCAATAGCAACTTCCATCGACCTAAATCTCGCCTTGACAAAGGGTTTGAAACCAGGCGGCACAACTGGCGTCCAATACCTACTGCCGTTAGGTGTTTCGTAAACGTTGCTAGCAACTGACTCTGATCATTAATATAGAAAGCAAGTATAATTAATTAAGCATCAGGAAGTTTGTTATACGAATTAATATATAAAAAAAAGCTGACAAAAAGAATAAATTACAAGCTTTCATTTACCCCGACATAACAAGTCATTCTAAAATATTCAGGAATGTTCAGGGTAGAGGATCCTGTAAAAAGTGTTCAAAGTGTGAGAAGTGTATTATAACACTATATATAATACTATATAACACCGTATAACAATATGTAACACCATATAATACCATATAACACTATGTAACACTATATATCATTATATAACAAATATAACACTATAGGTTGTCTGATAGCATGTCTATGATAGATGTATAGTGTTATATTTGTTATATAATGATATATAGTGTTACATAGTGTTATATGGTATTATATGGTGTTACATATTGTTATACGGTGTTTATATGGTGTTATATAGTATTATATATAGTGTTATAATATACTTCTCACACTTATCACACTTTAGGCCCTTTTTACACTATCCTTACCCGAATGTTCAGTACATATGTGTAGATGCAACTGTTGTTTAATCCTAAAAATATTCAGTTACTCATATATATCTGTAAAGAAGTCATCCAATATCTCAGGAATGATCAGTACATATGTGTACATGCACTGTTATCTTAACCTAAAAATATTCAGTTACTCCACTAAATCTGAAAACAAGTCATTTTAAAATATTCAGAGATGTTTAGTACATATGTGGACATGCAACTGTTTTATTATCCTTAATTATTCAATTACTGGGATATATCTGTAAACAAGTCATCCAAATATCTCATTCATGAATTCTATAAAAACTGAGTACACGTTAACAATCAAAATATAAATCAAACAAACGGAATGACGATCATTAAATGCCATGAACAGGAAACTGACGACAAAGAACTGGGCGAAGAAGATGACCAAACTGATCAGGACGATTCAGATGCAATACCGAACAAAACAGATAAAAAAACTGAACCTGGGCGATTCATGGTAGTGTAAAAAACTGGATTGAAGTCATCTTGTTGGATTGGGTCTTGTCCGTTGAAGCCGCTACTAGGACCATCATCCATGATCGATGTCGTGGTTAAAAAATTAGCAGGGTTTGAATCGTTTCAATTATTGGACTGGTATATGATAGAATTTGAATATAATTAAATAAGATCACGTAAAATATGCAGGGATATAGGAATTGTAACTGCCATTGTTTTATGGAAAGGAATTTAAAAAAAAATTATATAATTACAATCTTGCCCTTTTTATCAAGAATTGAAACCAATGGTTGAGATAGTTCACAAGGTTCACAACCAAGGATGTTGTTCACACTTGAACCTCATCCTATATATATATATATATATATATATATATATATATATGTAGTGAAAGTGTAAAATACAATATCCCTTAACGTACAATACGTACGATATAGTGAAATCGCATGTTATAAAATAACATGGATGAAATCGCAAGTGATAATTTTGATGAAATCGCATGTTGGTTTTTTGTAACAATTTCGCATGTGGTAATTTTGATGAAATCGCATGTTAAAAAACCAACATGCGAAATTGTTACAAAAAACCAACATGCGATGTCAATGTGGGATGAAGATCTGACGCCTGAGATGAGCGCATACATATTGTACGATAAGGGATATTGTACGTTAACCTAACCCTATATATATATATATATATATATATATATATATATATATATATATATACATAGGAACGGGATCAAGAGAAAACGCCCAAAAGTGTGAGAACGCATCCTGGCCCAACACGTGTCACGCGACATAGAAAAGGGCGGAGGGGCTTTTTTGTCCTTTCATATTTTTTTAAAACGCGTGTCACATCATCTTTCCATTTTTTGGCGTTTAACAAATACGCGTCGTTTTTATTGTTTTTTTATCAGGATCATAGAAAATATTTTGGCGTTTTAACCAAGTATGGCTTTGATTTGTTGTGCCAAGTAGGATGCAGACCTATAATATAAAAAACATCACTAATTTTCTTGATGTTTATTTTTTTTTCTATCAAGCGTTGTGCCGTGTAGGATGTAGGCGTATAATATGACTGGCAATTATGGTGTTTTGAAAAGATAAATAAATTCAATTTTCCATGTATTGGCTTTTAATATAATAAATGTTTGGCAATAATGTTACCGTCTCTTCATTTTACTGTTTTGCAATTACTGTTTCGTTCAATTTCATCTGTCAATTAGTGTTGATTTTTCCAGTAATACTTTGTTTGACGTTTTATATAGCAACATCGTGCTTTGCTAGCATCCGTTCTCACAGTTTTCACACTATCAGGCATTTTGGTGTTTGTAGTTTTTGGCGTTTTATACTCAATGTTTTTATTAGTAGAGAATTAGATAATAAACATCAGAGAATTAGATAACAAATAATAGAAAATTAAAAAAAATTAAAAATTATAATCTAATTTCTCATCCAAATCTTCACTGTCATCAGCCTCTTCTACTTTAACCTTTTTGGCATTTTGAACCTGTTTTGAATACCTTATGTAGATCCTTATTTTTCTACATAACGTCCGTCTTTAAGAGATGCTTATTTTTTGTGGCATCCTTTATTGTGGTTTGATATATACTTGTTTTGGTGACATGTTGAATATCAACGCCTGCTCGAATGTATTGATCCCTTCATGCCATCAATATATCCATCAAGAACAAAGTGACATGATGACATATCAGTGTAATCGGTCTCTTTTTCATGAATATGTGTCCATCTCATTCAGCAAAAGCTTATAGAGATACCCACCTCAGAGAATAATCAATTCAGTGAAACTTCATTCAAAACAATACTTAATATAGAAGAAACGAGGTTCCGCATCTGTGGCTTTTTTAAGTATTTTTTTGGCGTTTTAAGGTGAATGGTTTCTAGGAAACATGACGTTGTTTTTGGTTTGTTGATCAATTGATTATGCAGAGACGTCTCTATTATAGGATGTTTTTGACACGTAGTTTAGGCGGAATTTTATTTATAATAAATGATATTAATAAAGTAGCCGTCTTTTCAGTTACTGTGTGTATTTTTACTGTTTTTGTTCAGCTTTTTATGAGTTTTTAGGGTCATAGACTTTCCATCTCCCAAGTTTGGCGTTTTTTTAATGGCTTTAAGTAGTTTTTGACATTTTTTTTTTCATTTTTAGTTTTTAATAATACTTCTCCAAATTACTTTTATTATAGTTTGGGAGTTTTTGGCGTTTTACTGCATTATGGCGTTTCACAAGCATTATGACTGTTTGGCGTTTTATTAATATAATGTATTTTTTTATTCTAAGTTGAAAAATACATAACAAACAACAGAAAAAGAAAATTAAAAAAAAATAAAAATAGAAACAATTCATCTTCCAAATCTTCACTGTCATCAGTCTCTTTCTTCTTTGAAGCATGTTCACTGGCGGTTTGGCTTTGTCATGCTTGTGTTTTTATGGTCGTTTGGAAAGACAAAATGACATGAGTTTTTTTTTTAAACATGTATCTTCAAACCACTCATCAGTGTCATTCGTCTATTCATGCCATTATAATATCCATCAATAACAAAACACAAAAAATGACATAAGTCTGACACCAACATCTTTTTGTTTATGATTTGTCCATCTCATGCAGCAAAATGTTATTTGAGTCACAACACCTTAGGGAAGAATGCATTCTCCGAAACTTGGCGTAGAACAATATTGAATATACAAGACACAATATTTGCCATTTTGGCGTTTTACTGAGGAAATAGTGTATCTGAAAGAAACGTCGATTTTTTGGAATCTTTGATGTTTGAGTGTTTTGACGTTTTCTAAGATGATTGGTATATAGTAAAATATGGCGTTTTGAGTAGGTGTGTTTGATGTTTTGGGGATTTTGGCGTTTGTAATACGAATGGTATATAGTAGAAAATATGGCGTTTCAGGTTCTGGGGGGGGGGGGGTGTTTTTATGTCTGAGATGTTTTGTTTATATAGGGGTGTGTATCCATAACCGTTCTCACACTTTCCTACGTTTTCTCTAAATCCTGACCCCATCGTTATCTAAACGCCATTGGAAAACAAAACACCATAATTACAGCCGTCAATATTAGACGTGTTGCACCATAAAAGCAAATGAGTCGGAAAACAAAACACGGTAACTGCAAAAACAGTAAAATGAAACGACGGAAACATAATTACTAACATTTGTTATATTGAAAGCCAAATACTTGGGGAATTGAATTTATTTATCTTTTTCAAAACGGCATAATTACCTGTCATGCGCGGGAAAAAAATCAATATAAAAGAAGACCATCAGAACACAAGCTCAAAACACGCCAAAAACATTGACTAAAAACGTCACATATTTTCCAAAACGCCAAAAACTTCAAAAATGGCTAAGGTTATTGCATGGAGGTTTGAAAGGAAAGAGAAATGATTCTTCATAAAGTTCTCTGATAAGAGAAGGGTGAAGGTAAGGACAATCAAAGCCATGCTTGGTATGAATGAAGGGGTTCATAGGGATATCCTGGCCCTTAGGGTTCCAATGGCCAACGATTGTGAAAGAACCCGGACTGTAATAAAAAGACTGAAGAGAAAATTTCTGACAGAAGATGATGATGAAGATGATGATGATATTGACGATACTCCTCTACCAACACTTAGCAGTTGGGTGATGCATGAAGAAGTAGGAACGGTTGAAGTGACTTATAAACACGGGGTGTAATATTCATTGCCAATAGAGGAAATGTTGAAGACATGGAGGCTATCTATCATTGAACAACTCTGTGATTTAGCACCTTCGAACGATCCAAAATCCAAGAATGCAGTGATATTCAAGAATAGGCTGCAGCAAAGAAGAGACGAGCTAATGGCGTTATACGCCAATCTAAAATTTGATGATGATGAATCTGAAGAAAGTGATGAACAAAGAGATGGGTACATATCTGATGTAATCCCATCCACGAAAGACTATTAGTTTATTTTGATTTCGTATTATTGTAATTTTATAAAATATTAATCTATGGTAATCAATTATTAACAAAAAGACCTAGAACGCCAAAAAAAATGACATGGAAAAAGCCATAACGCCAAAAAAATTAACTATGTGACACAAAAATAATTAATTCAACGAGAAGAAATCTGTGAAAACCAGTAACACGCTAATTAATTAATGATTCTAGATAACGCCAAAATTATCCTGCACGCCAAAAATAAAACAGCATGTCAAACGCGAAAACCGGGAAAGGAGAAGAATACTGAAAAGACAAAAAAGCCCCTCGGACACTGATCATGTCCCGCGCAACGTGTTGGGCCAGGATGCGTTCTCACCGTTCTCACACTTTTGGGTGTTTTCTCCTGATCTCGTTTATATATATAAATATATTTATATATATATATATATATATATCCTACGGTAAACATAACAATGTCAAACATATTGAGTGAACTGAATTATTGGTGAATGACTTTTGAGTTCTTTTCTTTTTCCATGTTATCGGTTCAAACCACATGGACTAAAACACACCACCATTCAAACATCTTCTTTTAACTCACATCGTCTCCAAATTATCCCCATTTGATCCAACAATTCATCCTTCACTTTCCGATTCAACTTCTCTGTAAGTTCTCCTCATTTTGCTACCTTCAATCCGCTTCATATCCTCCAATCGCCTGCAAAAATTTGAAACCCTAACCCTCAAATTTCATCAACATTTGAAATAGGTTAAATTTATCATATTACGGTGTTCTAGGGTTTCAATTTTGCTTATTTTTCTTGTAATTTCTGTTTATTTGCTACAATTATGCTACAACATTTCAATTAGGTTAAGTTTTCCTGTTACGGTGTTCTAGGGCTTTTGAATTTGGATGTTTTTTGCTACAGTTATTTGATTGTGTGGATTTGGTGAGTACGGCTCATTGTATGTATTTGTGTTTGGTAGTTTGATTGTGTTTGTAATTATGAATCTGCTGTTTTGTTGACAAATTTTGTGGCTATATGGTTGTATTGTTTGCGGGTTTTGATGCTCAATTGAAGTTTTTCTGGTGGAAACTAGTGATGAAATGATGTTCATTGTGAAGATTTTGGGATTGAAAATTTTTACATACAGTGTAAAAAATCATGTTTTGGTTCACTAAATTTAATGTTTTTGTAAAGGAAATGTATGTTTTCTTCTTATGGTGGTGGAGGTGTTGTGGCGGTGGTGGTGGCGGTGGCGGTGGCGGCGGTGCGGTGGTGGTGGTGGTGGTGGTGGCGGTGCTGTGGCTATTAACCTCAGGGACCATTTTGGCTATTAACTCATAGTTAAAACTAGTAAATTACAACTACAGGGACAGTTTGTGTAATAAATAAAACTTAAAAACTAACTTCAGTTAAAAAAAACTAACGGGAGTTCATTGAGTACCAACATGTTGATAGGTAGGATTATTATATACCAATTCTGTAGGTTGATTATTATTTACCAACTGGGCAAAGGTTGGTTTATTAAATACCAATTTTCCTATAAAATTTATGTTTTTCAATCAGCTTTGCGTAGTTGTAGTAATTCAGTATATTCCCCTATTTACAGAGAGTATTTCAGTTCAAACTAAAATTCTTAGTGACAATGTCTCAGAGACCTTTCCGTGGATATAAAATACGCCCCGAACGGACATTCGGTTGATTTACTATGAATTTTTAAAGATCAACAAAAATCTATAAATAAGCTGAATTTTCAGTACTTAGGTCTCTTGACCCATTAACAATTTGCTTCTTTTTCAATGGGTTTAAACCCCCAAAATATCACAAAAACAATATGCTATTGTTAAATCAAACCCTATTCAATAATTTGTATTAACTGTCCACCTTAACTATAAAATTTCAAGTTAACAAGAATAATATTTAATTCAATACAATCTAAACACATTCGATTTACTCACCTTTGCCTGTAGGAGTGTTGTCATCCATTTCATTCGTTTTGACCCGTTATCTTACAATCCATGCCATTCCTACTTTAACACAAGTCAAACTTGCAAACTATTTGAACACATAGCGGGTCATTCACTCACAATACCTAATTACTTATCTAACCCATGATTAAACGTGTGTTCTAAATCATTCTTTTACCCCAAACTTGTAAATTGGTTTATCATCACCCATTTGACCCGTTATCACGTATTTGTGTTTGGTCATAACATATGGGTAATTTTCACCATAATTTAATCAATTAACCAATAGATATAAGTTTTGGTTATAATCCAACCCAGTACACACATTCACTCAAGTGACCCGTTTGGGTGATTAAGTGAAAATAACATTTACATATGTACTTTATGTTAATCCCTTTCACCATTAGATTAACCAAAGCTTTATGTTTGCAAAACACCAATTTATTATTAGCAAATCATTAGAATCAAGTAAACATGGCAAATCTTTCAAAATCTCACTTTTATTTTGGTTTAGGCATTTAATCAAACACCTTATGTGCATAAACTAAGATTCACCATTTTTATACTCATATGAACTCCCACACCCTCAATTCACTCCCAAGGATGTCTATTTCTTTGTAAATCCCAAATTGTACCATCTTTCATGTTTTTAAATAAAATCAACATTGTTTGAGGATTGTCAAATTCTGCTCAGATTTTGGTCAACAACTTCACCCATGATTATATATTCCTACATTAATCACCAAATCATGAATTTGACCCAAAATCGTAACATGCAACATGAATCCATAACTCAAAAGTGACAATCAATCAGTTTAGCATAACAATTAGGGTTTCTAAGCACCAAAATCACACACCATTACCCACCAATTTCGTGGATTTGAACAACAACCATGAAGAATCATAAATTTTGAGTTTTATTAACATAATCTTAAGAAATCACTTACCAAAGCCCTAGAAATCGAGCAAGGATGATAGAATTGAGACCTTAGCCTCTCAATCTTTTGATTTCCATGATGAATTTGACATCCCCCTCCCTCTTTCTCCTTGACTCGCATCGCACAGGGGCGACCTCCTGGTCACGCCCTCTGGTTTTTTTTTATTTATTCATTCATTCATTTAAACTATTTAATTTCCGTTTATCACCACAACTTTTAGTTTTAATCAAGTTTAACCCCTTGTAATATAAATCCATTTTTATAAAACTATTTCATAGTAATATTTTTTTAATAAAAATATACTATCTTGCCAATATAAACTCATTTTAGAGATTAAATATTTACATTAAAAATGTATTTTAATCTCATATAACAAAATCGGGATGTTACAATGCGTGATTAGGTTTTTGAGTTTTATAACGTGCGTAGTTTCATCTCGTACGCTCGTATGTTAATGAATATTGTACGTTAACCTCCCTATATACATATATATATATACGCACTTCCCCAATGGTCCAACCAATTTATGATGTTGCCCCGTTTAAATTTACAACTTTGCCATTGATTTTATTTTTTTCTTTCTCAACCAAATTACGATTTTGCCCTCAATTCAAATTTACATTATTGTCATTGTTTTTGTTTTTCTATTCTTGTGAAATTACGATTTTGCCCACAGTGTAAAATTATAGTCATGCCATCTTTTTTATTTTATTTTTTTACAAAATTATGGTAGTGTTTTGTTTTGTTTTATTTTTTTAGAAAACTGTGGTAGTGTTTTGTTTTAATTAGTTGACTCGATGTAATTTTTATTCGTGTCAGACACACGCTCATCGGTCCTGAAAAATTACAATTTTGCCCTCAATTTAAAATTATAGTCTTTATATTGTTTTAATTTTTTTTAACAAAAGTTCTAAAACAATATTTCAAACTGGGCGTGTAGCTACACGACATATACGACCATAATGCTAAAACGACCATTAATAATGTACCAATTTTGAACATTTTTATTTTCATACTAGATAACAAAACAAATTTGTATGACCCATGACTTTATAGCCTAGTAGCATCATCTTAGGGGTGTGATAAGACTTTGGGACCAATAGGTCCTGGGTTCGATTCCATAAGGGGGGTTTTTCCATATTTATTGGGTTTCCTCCTGAATTGGTGTATAGACATTATGCCTAGTGGAGATGGATATGATCGGGTGGTTCCACTGGTGGCACGATGATACTCTAGTGGTCCGTCAGTGATCCAAATTAGCCGTTCAAAAAAAAAAATTGTATGAAAATTATTTAAAGTTTATATTTTCTGGTTACAGTGATTAGTGATATCTAACACCGACTTGTTAGAGAAATAAACCCGGTTTAATCAGCATCCTCGGTCTTACCGTATCCCCCACCCACACTATCAAATCCCCGTTACATACACCCACACCCGCAATGCTTGCTCTATCCCACCGCCTGACCACCATGTCTGCCGCCGTAGTCACCATGTTATCTTCTTCTTCATCTTCTTCTCTATCCCTCAGGTCACCACTACCATCCCCTTACAACCTCCTTCGCTCCGCCAACACCCTCCCTTTCTCTCTCTCATCCAAACTCTCACTTCGTTGTCTCGCTTCCGCTGCAATAACCGCCACCGATAAAATCGCCGTTCAAAATCCAATCGTTGAGATGGACGGTAACTACTTAACGATCGTTGATTCAATTACGTGTTGATTGTTGTTATTGATTACTTTATTATTATTGCATTTTCATTCTGTTTTTTAGGTGATGAAATGACGAGGATCATATGGCAGATGATTAAGGATAAGGTTTGGAGATTTTTTAATTGTGAATTTCTAATCGTTTTTTGTGTTGTCTAGTTGACCTAATTGAGTTATAGAGTGTTTTTTTTTGAACTTATGGCTGCTGTTATTGTTGTTTCAGCTTATTTTTCCGTACGTAGATTTGGATATTAAGTATTTTGATTTAGGAATTTTGAATCGTGATGCTACAGATGATGAAGTTACTGTTGAAAGTGCTCATGCTGCTTTGAAGTAAGTGTTGCTGGTGGTCTATTTTTGTTCGCTTTCGGTTTACATTTTGACTGATATCTTGCTTGTTTAATGAAATATTGCCTTGATATTGTAACGTATTTGTGAATCATTGTTGTGTATGGTTTCAGTTTTTGCTGTATGGTTGTTTTAGAGGCTGGTAGTTAAGTTGAAGCTCAATTTACGGTGTTACATGATTCACGGTCTACTAATGCCTAGAGTACCAAACTCCCTATGTCAATCATATGTAGCCAGCATGAACATTTTCATTAGATTACACGAACCTATTCGAAATATCACTAGTTATTGGAAGCTTTCATAGACATTTGGTTCAGAAACTCGATTCTAGGTTGTATTGGAAGCTTTTTTGTTGTGGTTGTTTACAAACGGGAACACCTTGACTACACTGATGATTGTTGTAGATAGAAATATAGAATAGATGCAAATGCTAATATGAATTTGCATAGTACAAGCCACAGAAGTTAGGCCAGGCCTGGGTGTTCAATGGGGTTAAGTGAACTATATATGCGGTAATTTTGTGTTTAGGGGATGCAAATTAGAGAAGGAACTGCATTTTAAGTCTAAAATTGACATTAAAATCATTTTTTTTTCACTAGTCATCCCGTGAAGTTTGTCTTCTATAAATAGCTCCAGAAATTAAGTGAGGAGTGATGATTCAAGTGTTGTCTGTCTATAGACTTTTTTTTGTTATGCTTTATTTCTTATCCATCATACTTCTTTACTGTTACTTGAAGTCTTACGCAAATTGTTCATGCTTCACAAGTATTGTCTGTCTATAGACTTTTTTTTGTTATGTTTTATTTCTTATCCATCATACTTCTTTACTGTTACTTTAAGTCTTACGCAAATTGTTCATGCTTCACAGGTATAATGTTGCTGTAAAATGTGCTACAATCACACCTGGTTAGTTAGACTATGTAAATCTACTTCTAGTGTGTTATAACTCCAAAATTGAGTGGCTTCTTTACTTCTGCACAATTTTTCTTCGAACTGCCAACTTCTTTATTTGCAACAGATTCTAATAAATGCTCTATGGTATTTGGTGTTAATCCTTTATTCCGAAATCCTAGTTGACTTTGAGAATTCTTAATTTCAGTTTACTGTTTTATTGTCTTTCACTATGCTAGTTAAATATCAGATTTTGTAGCTTGTTTCTAATGTTGCAGACGAGACAAGAGTCAAGGAGTTCGGGTTGAAATCCATGTGGAGGAGTCCTAATGGCACAATCAGGAATATTTTAAATGGTTTGTATATGATACTTTTGTGTTTGCATTTCACATTTAACTATCTCATAATACGATTTGTAGTTGTAATTTTTTCTAACTAGTTAGAATCTGTTGATGTCAGGGACGGTTTTTCGTGAACCTATTCTATGCAAGAATGTTCCAAGGATAGTTCCAGGTACTATCTAATTCCAACTCACAGCATATGTTCAGACTTCGGTTAATTGGCGGAAACCTAATTCTATCTCTGGTGTTAATCTGCAGGGTGGAAGAAACCGATCTGTATCGGCAGGCATGCTTTTGGTGACCAGTATCGTGCTACAGATACCGTTATCAAAGGACCAGGAAAACTCAAGATGGTTTTTGGTATTTTAAAATTTTTCCCATTCTAAACTAATTTGTACTTGAAAACGTAAGATATATTTTTATAAGGTGATCCTTTCATGATTTGCTCAGTTCCGGAGGATGGTGAAACTCCCACGGAGCTTGACGTTTTTGACTTCAAAGGTCCTGGCATTGCACTTGCAATGTATAACGTTGATGAGGTTTGGTCTTGTACCTTTTGCTTGGTATCCCATTTTTATGACGTAAATTGTTTGGAATCTTACCATGAGAAATTTATGCGTTTTGGTAGTCCATACGTGCCTTTGCTGAATCATCAATGGCAATGGCACTTTCAAAGAAATGGCCTCTATATTTAAGCACCAAAAATACTATTCTGAAGAAATATGATGGCAGGTAACACCATAACAATATCATTTTTTTTTTCTGATTAGCAGCTTACTTAATATTTTACCATATTACCGGCATGTCTCATTGCAGGTTTAAGGACATCTTTCAGGAGGTATATGAGGAGAATTGGAAGGAGAAATTTGAACAACATTCCATATGGTAATTTCTTATATTGTTTAGAAGTGGGTTTATTCTTTTTTCTTGGTGGTGATTGTTGGATGATAGATGTGTGTATGTATTAACTGATGACTTGTTGGTTAATTAAAGGTATGAGCATCGGTTGATAGATGACATGGTGGCTTATGCACTGAAGAGTGACGGTGAATACGTCTGGGCATGCAAGAACTATGATGGAGATGTACAGAGTGATTTACTTGCCCAAGGTGATGTTTCATTCTGATGTTGTGCTTAGTTGTATGATCAAAAGATAAAAGAAAAGCAATAGATTATTAATCAATACAATTAAGTAATTGTTCTCAAATGTAGAGGTTGCATAATAGGCTGACTCAGATTGACCCTTTTTCTTTTTAGCTTAACCCATTTGGCCCATATGACCCATTTGAGATGAATCACAATCCAAATTGACCCATTTGTAGGTTGCATAATAGGCGGACCCGAATTGACCCTTTACCTTTTTAGCTTAACCCATTTGGCCCATATGACCCATTTGAGATGAATCATAATCCAAATTGCCCCATTTGTAGGTAAACGGGTTTAAATTGACACTTATACTCGGATGTAATTCTATCATCTACATATGAATTGGATGATTAGTTAATTTGTTAAAACCTAACTAGTGGGTTACTACCAATGCTCTGCAGCGGGTTTGAAACGTAGCTAAAAATAAGCAAAGGTCTAAATAGTAACTATAATAAAGTGTAAGGGTAAATAATGAAAATTAAAAAAAGGAAACCTTATTAAGTTGAGGGGCTAAACATGTAGTTATTAAAGTTAATGGGCTAAGTATGTCATTATCAAAGTTGGTTGATGTTGACAAAAGTTGAGGGACTAAATATGTCATTATTAAAGTTGAGGAGCCAAAATTGGTTGATGTTGACAAAATTTGAGGGGCTAAGTATGTCATTCTTAAAGTTTAGGAGGCTAGGGGCTAATTATGTCATTACCAAAGTTGAGGGGCTAAAGTTGGTTGATGTTGACAAAATTTGAGGGGCTAAACATATCATTATCAAAGTTGGGGGGCTAAAGTTGGTTGATGTTGACAAGATTTGAGGGGCTAAACATATCATTATCAAAGTTGGGGGGCTAAAGTTGGTTGATGTTGAAAAGATTTGAGGGGCTAAACATATCATTATTAAAGTTGAGGGGCAAAATATATCATTACCAAAGTTGAGGGGCCATATATGTCATTGCCAAAGTTGAGGGGCTAAAGTTGATTGATGCCAACGTTGAGTGGCCAAAGTTGGTTGATGTTGACAAAATAGCATTTTAAGTATATATAGAATGTGCTGGTAACTCGCTGTTAGCACCCTTTGCGAGTGAATGACACATGCATTTGCACGCTCTCTATTCTGACTAAATTTTATTTTTTATTTGCAGGGTTCGGTTCTCTGGGCCTAATGACTTCTGTTTTGGTCAGTAAGCCTTATATATCTTTATTCTTACCTGAGAAAGTTATGTGGTTCTAGGATTTCATGTTAATTCTATACAACATGTGGTTTGCAGCTATCATCGGATGGGAAAACATTGGAAGCAGAGGCAGCCCATGGGACTGTAACGCGTCATTATCGGCAACACCAAAAGGGAAATGAAACCAGCACAAACAGTATTGCTTCTATCTTTGCATGGACAAGAGGACTTGAACATCGGTATGTTTCTATTATCAAATCATGTTAATAATGTTCGTTTTAGTTAAAATTTCTTTGCTATACGGTGTAAATGTTGTTTCTATTGTTATTGTATTATCCTGAGTTTGTTTATACTGCGTATTATTGTTCAGAGCCAAGTTGGATAATAATGAGAGATTGGCGGATTTCGTTCAAAAGCTTGAGAGTGCATGTGTTGATACAGTTGAGTCGGGAAAAATGACCAAGGATCTTGCCATTCTAATCCACGGACCCAAGTGAGTACTGCTAAAATTATTTTCTTGATTATATTTCATTTATATTTATATTTAATGCACTAATTTTTTATTACAAAATGGGCAAAAATGTGTTTGTTATAGCCCGATCTGACCCATACACTAAAGTATGATTTTTTTCAACCTATTACTCTATTTCTGATTTCCCCGACCCGCTCATTTAACCACCTCTATATTTCATGCATTGACGCTAGTTCTGGAAAGGGTTTTAGTGTATATAGAAATCCGATACAAATAGAAAATAATAAAGGAAATTGAGTTTGTATGAAAACACCAACTTGTGAGTCATTGACCAACATGGTATCCTTCTTTGACCTACTAGATATATTTATATTCTGAGATTATTAAATGTGTACAGGGCATCAAGGGAATCCTACTTGAACACTGAAGAGTTCATTGATGCTGTTGCTCAGAATCTAGGGTCAAAGCTTCAACCTCTTGCAGTTCATTAAAGCAGTAACATCTTGTTTTTGATTGAATGATGCTGGTGAAGTGGTGATGAATATGGATTACAGACAACAACAAATACATACTACAGGGAAGCTCTTAAAATTACAAGTCGTTGACTTTCTTTCCAAAATAATATCCTTTGTTTCACAGGATTGGTCAAAGGTAACACCTTTTGAATTGCTTCCTTTAGGGATGGTGAATTTGGCCAAGTTAATTTTTGAAAGCTTTCATTGTTCTGATGGTGGATGTTTCGTGCGTTTATTTTTTGGTACCATGAATTCGGGTATTTACCACTTGTGATGCATTGAAATAACAGTAATCTTGATGGATGTGACTAGAGCTAGCAAAATGGGTGTCAGAGCCTCGGGACTAGGGATGTAAACGAACCGAGCCGCTCGTGAGCAACTCGAGATCGCCTTGCTAAAAGCTATAATTGTGCCGAGATTTGGCCTAAAAATAAGCTTGTTTAATAAACAAGCCTGAGCTCGATCCTCACTTATTGAGCTTGTTATTTGTACATTTTTTGTTTAATATTTAAAATCCATAATTAGATATTTATTAATGTGGTATATAAAATATGTAGAAGCTTTACCTGTAGAGCTCCTATAAGTTAAATGGAGCTGAGCTTGAGCCTTGGCAAGCTTGGGTTCGGTTTGGCTTGTTTATGCCTTTGTCCGGGACATATTGGGTCAAATAGGGTATATATAATCTGTAAGAAAAATTATAACGGATATACTTTATACATAAGTTTCTCTATTATGATCACAAAAATCATTATACTCGAGCAATGATCTGATTATTGAATGAATTGAGGTCTCGCTAAACTCATTCAAATTGAGTAATGATCTGATCATTAACGGATATAGTTTAATGCTTTATCTCTATGTAATTGAGGTGTCTCATTAAACTCATTCAAATTGAGTAAAGTTCTCTTCTAAAGGAAAGTGTAGTGGCCTTCCCAAGGGTTAAGTTCTCTTTCAAAGGAATCTGGAGTGGCCTCCAAAAAGAGTGATAGCATTTGGATGTATTTTGACCTATTTGATCGATCTTTTAAGTTGCAACTTTTTGTTTAGTTTTGCGTGTTAGAGATGAAATATTACTTACTCAAATCAGCTTGTTCATAAGTTGATGGGCCAAGCTTGGCACCTATAGATATTGAACAATTTTTTACTTTTCGGGATGCCTTAAAAGAGTGGATTGTGCTTTATCTGAATGATTTGTAACTGGGAGTTCGATATTTTCATTTCTTGCTTAGAGCAATTGCAATAGGGTCCATGGATGTCAATGCAAACGATGGAGGGTTGAGGTGGAAGATAGAGGGCGACGAACATCACTAGTTTCGTGAGGCATGCTTTAGTGTGCAAGGACATTTATGAAGATGTTTGTGAGAAGGGTGGGAGGTCCATGGAAAGGTGCGGCGTGTAAGATTTCCGTCAGCAAAGAGACGGATGTCCTTGGCTTTCCGGTGCATTGCCAATGCTTTTTAAGAGGCCTGGGTTGGAATATTGGATCTGCCAATGGCTACCCAACACCAACTAAATCTAATCTATAAGATCATGTGAAAATATAAGTGAACAGGTCACTCATTTTGGGAGATTATGACGTTTATATAATATTCTATCTGGCTTTAGTATATTTATTGTCATGTATTGAAATTACATTGTTTGAAAAATAATTAAATAATAATAAGAGTTAAATGTCATTTTAGTCCCTGTGGTTTGGGTCATTTTGCCAGTTTAGTCCAAAGGTTTCATTTTTAACCTGTGGGTCCAAAAAGGTTTCACAGTTGCCATTTTAGTCCACTGGGTTAACTTCATCCATTTTTTCTGTTAACGAGAAGGGCAATTCGGTCATTTTATATGGCTGAATTGCGCTTTTAGTTAACATAATTACATACAAAATGACCGAATTGGCCTTCTCGTTAACATAAAAAATGGATGAAGTTAACCAAGTGGACTAAAATGGCAACTGTGAAACATTTTTGGACCCACAGGTTAAAAATTAAACCTTTGGACTAAACTGGCAAAATGGCCCAAACCACAGGGACTAAAATGGCATTTAACTCTAATAATAATAATAATAACGTTTTGGTAAGGTATACCTAATAGATTATTGGGCAAGAAGTAAACACAAGATTTGAGTTGGCTTTAAATTATGTACGAACATTAAAATAATAATCTTTGCCTTTGGTATGAAAAAAATATTATTCATGTACGTGTTTATAACCAGAAAATGGGAGAGGCAGTATGAAGTTTACAACCAGAAAAAAAGAAGCAGCAAAACTTTGGTTTTGGGGAGTAAACATCTTCAGGTGCAAAACATTTACATTAACCTCAACAATGTGGATGTTGATATTAGAGTGAACGACTTTGAAGTGGTGGCGTTCGCATTGCCTCGTCCAATAGACGCAAAGGAGGCTAAGGTGAAAAAAGTTTTAAGAGATAATTTGAACCACTCGATAGTCTGCTTAGGGAATAAATGGACATCATGAAGAAATTCTATGCTAGAACAGAAAGGTGCTTGTATTAGAACAAAAGCTTGTAGCTCAAACTCATCAAACAACCCTCCAGGAAATGACTATTCGTTATGCGGATACAAACAACATGATACCTGAAAAGTTGTGATTTCATAAAAAATGTTGTGCGCTTAGTTTGAAATAATAAGACGACGCCGAGCCCTAGACGAGTATGACTTACTATTCGACGATTTTATGATGGTTTTTGTAACATTATTTTTAAACATTTGAATCTCAAATTTTAAAATTTCCTTCAATATTGAGTATTTAAGAATATATCATTTTTTTTGTTTAATGTAAGTAAGTTTTTTTATTTAAAATGTCAGGGACGATTTTGGCAATTTACTATTGTTTTTTAATACAACCATACCAAGTAAATCTCACAAATAACAAATCTATTTGTAGGGTGTGGGAAGGATGGGATGTAGCATGTAGGGATAAAGAAACTGCTTCCAGAGAGACCATCGGCTTCAAAACAATCAATAGACCAACACACAGAGTCAAAGAATATAGAAATAAGAAATTACCAATACAAAGAAAGTGTTGAGAGAGTAACCAAGTAAAAATGTAAAACATGTATAACATCATATAGACATAAACACAAGAAGACAATCACTAGTAAAGTCCCCATAAAGAATAAGAAAATTTTACGCCCCTAAAACAAACCCTATACAACATTCCTAGAAGTCCTTAACTCTAATCCTACACCTCCACGAAATCCTATCTTGGACTATGTTCTCACAAGAGTTTCCAATAGGGATGAGCACGGTACCTGTTCGGTACTGAAAGTACCGGTGCCGAAAAACGGGAAAACTTGGTACCGGTATCAAATATAACGGTTTGGTACTGGTATTTACCGGTGTTTTACCCGTAAATACCGGTACCATACCGGTACCAAAAATGGGGAAAATGGGTACCGGTACCGAATATACCCGGTACAGTACGGTACCGGTTTAGTATCGGTACCGAGTACCAATGCTCATCCCTAGTTTCCAATACTATTTTTTTAAATAGCTTAGGGGGTAGGGGTGCTCAACTTTCCATCACTCACCACACTCAATCATTGTCCGCCACGTCATTGAACTTAATTCCATCACCAGCGATGGATTTTAGTAGGGGTGCCCATCATTAGTGATGGATTTTTTTTTTAATTTTTAAATAATAAATTAACAATAACAATTTCATTTAAATAATTATTACATTAAAAAATTCCTAAATTACAAAGTAAAAAAAAAAACAACTAAACATTGCAAATTAAAAAAGAGTAAACTTCCGTTTTGCTCCATGTGGTTTGGTCACTTTAACGGTTTTACTCCAAACCTTTAAAAATAGCCATTTTACTCCCTGATGTTTCGGTTTTGTTGCCAGTTTGCTCCCCGCCTCTAACTCCATCCAAATTATTTGTTTTTCCATTTTGCTCCCCGTAGGGAGCAAACTGGCAACAAAACTGAAACATTAGGGAGTAAAATGGCTATTTTTAAAGGTTTGAGGCAAAACTGTTAAAGTGACCAAACCACAGGTAGCAAAACAGAAGTTTACTCTTAAAAAAATCTAAAAAATCTACGGTATCGCCCAACCCCACTTTTCACATATTTCGCGTTTGCGTTGAATTAGGATCGACTTAAAGGGTTCGTTAAGAGTGTCGTGCGGTTGAAACATGACGTTTAAATCACTATTTTTTCATTTGCGGTCAAGTGTTTAATATACGCTTCGTCACGTTTAAGCTTTGAAGCCGCAAGTTTTTTTTTCTTTATTTGGTTTCAGCCATTTCCACCAACCTAGCCGCTTTGAATTCGGTGATAGAGTCCGCCACCGCTTCCTTTCCTCTGCTTGACGAATCACCACTTTTCTTGCGATGCGGCTTTGTGGGTGTATCATCGTGTTCGGGTTCGTCGTTCAGACTCATTTCGGGCATGTTGCTGGACTCGGAAGTCGTGTAATTCCCGGACTCGGAAGTTTTTGATCTTTTGGAACCTCCTCTTTTCTTTGGAGCCGTTGGCCCATCCATGTCGACCAACGCAACCGGTATCCACTTCGAGTGACGTCTCGCAACTTCCTATGACGCCAAGTGTGGAAAAGATTTATGTTGTGTATGTCTTGCAATACTCTTCTAGGGCGTTTTTTATGATAGTCTCCCCGCTCACTCCGCTTTGTGGATTTCGGTTCTATAAAAAATAGAAAAAACACTATTTTATAACAAGATAAAAAAATAACAAAATATAGTAATAACTTAAAAAAATTACCAATTGAATGAAACTAGCGTTAAATTTACTCATTTTTCGGTTCAAATCTCCTCACTTTGAAGTCATTTGATCTATGTTTCGTTCGGTCGAACTGGGAAGTTTGGAAAAATGTGCCATAACTCGTCTCCAAAACAAGTATCTTCTTTGTTCATTTGAATGTTTTTTGTTTTCGGAGATGTGCAAGTATGCCTTGGTCAAGGCGACCTCCTCCTCGCTTGTCCAAGCTCTCTGACCCGATATTGGGATGATTTCAACTTCTTCATCGTCTTTTTCTTCATATTCTTCTTCTTCTTGAACTGGTTCACTATTATCATCATCATCATCATCATCATCAAGTTGTTGTGGTTCGCGATATGCACAGGCGAATTGGTGGATGAGATTGTTATTTTCTAGTGGGTCGAGTGACATTTGATTAAAAGGTTGGGTTTGAAACGGTTGGGTTTGAAATGGTGGAATAAAATGTTGGTTTTGATACGGTTGGGTTGGTTGGGTTTGAAACGGTTTGGTTTGAAAGTGTCGGTTGGGAAACGGCTGGGTTTGAAATGGTTGGATTGGGTCCGCTTCGTCATGCAAGCGAAATCTCGCCGGCTCACCAAGATTAGCTCGAACCTTTGGCCGTGTGGGTTTTTTCTTCGAACCCAAACCGCGTTTGCTTGAACCTTCCATTTTTCGGTTTACAATGTAGAGTGTAGAGATGTATTTTTGTGGGTTGAAAGGTTGTATTTTTTTTTGTGGGTTTGATGATTGTGTATATATATATCATCAGATCAGATGGTATTTTTTTTTTTATAAATCTCTTCTAAACAACAGTAACATAAACGGTAACATTCATGAACAACGGTAACAATTTTTCAAATTCAACGCGTGGTGGCTATAACGAGTTGTCAAGTTCACACGTGATGGGCTTGTATGGCGGTGGTGTATCATGCAAAACAACGCGTGGTCCTTGGGCCACTACGTAGCGCCCCAAGTGCCCTTATAGAAAAACTAGTTTTTTTCTGAACGGAACCAGTTGGGCCTTGTTGTTGACCCGTATACGTCACCCGTATCCAAGTTAACCGTCCATGCGTCCTCCACCAACCCCCGTTTCTTAACCAAGTTCATTACTCACCTAATTTCAACTAAACATCTCTGATTATTATTATTATTATTATTAGGGTTTATAAATCATCACTTCACCTCACTTGATAATAATAATAGCAATAGCAATGGCTGCAGCCAAGGCCAAGGATCTCGTTTCATCCAACCCTGTCGTCGTCTTCAGGTATCCTCCATACAATCCTACACCTCAATTTACCTTGCATTTTGTATTATTCTTATAAATCGCAAACAGTTGCGGACGTATTCCATCATTTTTGTTTGATTTGTGCGTAATGTATGATATATAACAACTTATGGATATAGAGGCCGATTTGTTTTTAAAATTTAAATGTATACGATGTTTATGTTATAGATTTAATTTTGAATGTATGATAGTTAGCGGTTATTATGGATATAGATGTTGATTTGTGTTCAAATGTATGTTTATGTGTTGTTTACGTTATATATTTGATTTTGACAGCAAATCTTATTGTCCGTACTGTGTGAGTGTTAAGAAGTTGTTTACTGAGCTTGGATCTTCGTTCAAAACCATCGAGCTTGACCTAGAAAGTGAGTTCCTCTCTCGATCGATATCCAATGTATTTATTTATACGTATGCTGAATTTGCAGTTATATGAAAAATGTCTAAAAAGCCGTGTGTATCTATGTCTGAAGGTGATGGAAGTGAGATGCAATCGGCATTGCACGAGTGGACTGGCCAACGATCTGTACCAAATGTGTTTATTGGAGGCAAACACATTGGTGGCTGTGACAGTAAGGCTTTATACTTTCTTTGATTGACCCGTTATGAGTTTTCGCCAATGAACAACAGAATGTAATGTCCTGCAACAATTTTATGTAGGTACTGTTGCCATGCACAAAGCAGGAAAGCTTGTTTCCCTGCTGACAGAAGCTAAAGCAATTGCTACCAAAGCTTCCTAAACAACTATTCTCATGGTATCTTTATAAACAGCGTTGTGAACTTTTGAACTTGCGATTATGTGCATTGTGTCCCAAATTTATGGGAGTGTTGCATTTGAATGTTCGATATTGTTTTCAGGATACATGTTTGTTATCTTTAGCTATAAATGCTGCTTGAAACCAGTTACCTTGTGATGATTATTCAATCAAACTGTGAAAGGATACCAAAAAGGCCTGCCATCGTTTTCAACTTAAGAGGTTTTTTATTTTTTTAATTAGGTACATCGCTATCCTTTTCAACTTAGAGAGGTTTTCTCACCGACCACTCACCATTTTCAATTAACGACATATAAACTCCCGTATTCATGCCTTCTAGTTATTCAGTGAAATTCCTATGTAGAGAACGCTTGATCTGCTCGTTTATTCATAGTTGTTGCGTGTTGACAGTAAATAAATTATATGAGAATAATTCTGAGTATTCACTTTTGCTTTGAGGAATGCACAAACCATTGAAACACCAAACTATCAGTGAACACACTCTGAATGCCTAACCTAGCAATCATGGGTTCAAACATAATGTTGGTTCAGTCAAAGTAAAAGTTCATACAATCTTGATCAGCCGAACTAATGCAACATAATTAATAATTTAGACATATTTATTGAATGACAAACAAAAGCTCATTCTCTATGTAGCTTTGGCATCGATCCTCTATTTAACTCAGGAATGCACGGTGGCAAGCTCTTTATCAGTCTGCAGCTGAAACAAAACCGAGGGTGTTTAGCAAGGTATTAGTGGGGTTCCATGAGTTTTTTGATAACGGGTTCTCACGGTTGCAAATGCCGAAAAAAGAAAAACAAAGGTTTGTGCTTACATTTGAGACAGTGACCCAACGGTCTAGTGTCCTAAGAGCCTTCCCGGCTTGGTGCGTTTCTTGAGCAAGGGTCACTGCTTCAGCCAAGGTGTCAACATGTCCACTCACTGTAAGTGCTGCTGCAGCATTTAAGACCTGATTCATTTGATTTAGTCGCAATATCTGAGCAATTTGTTAAATGTTGCCACCACATTGACTATTAGCAGCCTTACCAATGCATCTGCAATGGGTCCTCTCTGACCCGACAGTACACTTCTTAGCACCTCTGCGTTGTGTTTTGGGTTCCCCCCTCGTAGATCCTCAACCGTGCATCGGGAGATCCCAAAATCCACTGCAAACGATTTGGTTCCATACACGTTAGGATCCGAGTCGGGCCTTGTTGTTAATAAATAAATAATGCCAAAAGAGAGTTCTTACATGGGTCGAAATGGAATTTCTTGATCTTTCCTGGTGTTACGTCGAAAACTACTCCCGGACCTGTGTCATTGACATCTTGAGGTTTAAGTAGCAAAATGAGCGGATTGGGTAGCATGTTACTTTTTTGGTACATGTTGAAAAATTCAATGCGTTCATGATTACAAAAACAATATTGTTACAGTAATGATCTAAATGTTTGACCTATCGGACCCATTCCATCTAAACTTTTAAGTTTGACCCGTTTGAAATGAAACAAAACCCAAATGTATTTATAAGCAAATGGGTCTCGACTAAAGATATAAATAAACTTCATATAATAAAGATAGTCTAATACCGAGTGGGCTCATCTCATCTAAGCCTTCAGAATGAACGACCAAAGCTCGTTTTACACCATATCTTTGCAAAGCTTTCGCCATTTTAGTAACCTACCGCCAAAAGAGAAGTTAAACAACGAACATCACTGTCATGTACTTTTTTTTGAACGTTGGTACAACGTTGGAGAAACAAATATACCATGTCTTCCTTGTAAACCCCAACTACCACAAAGGGAACCCGAGCCGGGTTGAGCATTGGACCCAACACGTTGAACACCGTCTTCACACCAAGTTTCTTTCGAACCGGTGCAACAATTTTCATTGCTGGATGATAGTTAGGAGACATCATAAAACCGATTCCCACTTCTTCCAAACATTTTTTCACTCCCTACTCGACAAAAAGCGCTTAGTGTAAAATGTTTGATATGGGTGTCTATTGGTTCAGTTTCAGTGGACTAAATGTTCACTTTACAAATAGGAAAATGTATAGCCCAATACATGTAATTCGGGTTCCTTGGTTTTAACTGGATTGACTTTTCTAGAATCGAACCGAAAACAATTACCTAATGTGGTTTTGGTTTAAAACCGAACCAAATATGAATTTTGGCTCGGTTTTAAATGGTTTCGGTTACGTTTGGTTTAAAGTGTTAGTTGAGAATATATTTACTAACCTCGGGTTCCAAATTTATGTTGACTCCCAATTCTTCTAACACATCAGCACTTCCACAAGCAGAAGAACTGGATCGATTTCCTTGCTGATGAGTGATGAACAATCATTGTTCATTAAATTATTGTTCATTAGATGGTATAACTTGTATGTCACAAAATGGACATTAATAGTTTGACGACTTTAATAAAAAAAAAATTAATGTAGATAATTTTTGTATATTATCCTAATAAGGGGAGGCGGGGTGGTGGATATTTTTGTCCGTGATGAAATGTTCCACGCGTGGAACTTGGTGCAATCCCCACCTCCACATGCATTTACAACGAGTGATGGAAGGTTGGCGTGATAAACTTAACGCGTGATGGGGGTGTGAGTGATAAATGGATGTGAGGGGGTGTGAGGGTTTATTGTTGGGTGTTGTGAGTGATGACCATTGCCACTAAAAAAGGTTGTGAGTGATGGAATAATGGTTGATGACATGACGGAACTTGATTGGATGTTGTGAGTGATGGAATTTTTGCAAGTGATGACCACCCCCTCCCCCCTAACCATACTAAATAAAAACAGTACAAATAAAAAAGCTAATCAAAGTTTTTTTTGTTTTTTTAGTTAAACCAGTTGATGAGGTTGCAGTAGTATATTATATGTTGAATCAATGACTTTTGTTTTAGAGTAAAATGCTAAAATCGTTTATAAGGTTATGTCACTTTAGTTAAAATGAATTTTCTTATTCATTTTTGTTACCATTTTCATTAAAATCACTAATTCAGTTAAAATGTTCGTTAACTTCCATGGACGATTTTAGCAATTCTCAATCCTTAGGGACGATTTTGGCACTTTCCATTTATTCTTTTGTTTTTAATTTATTATTATCTTTAAGTAAAAAAACAATAAAAATAATTATATATAAAATACATATACATATACACACATTTAAATATTTACACACTTACTTTATTTATTTTCTTTTTTTAATTTTAAATAAAAAATAATAATAATAAATTGATGATGTCTGATACGACGGGAGAGACGGGTGACACTGATGTTTGGTACGCTGGGTTGAAGAGGAGAGATAAGGTACGAGTACCGAGATAGACAGGGTGGTTGTGGTGGCGGCAATGGTGGTGGTGATGGAGGTGGACGTGGAGAAGAGTGAATGATAGAAGAGAAAGAGTGTGTATGGTGTGTGTATACAGTGGCAGAGCTTGAACGAAAACTCAGTGGGGGCCGAACTCTTAGAAAAAATCCGATATTTTACACTAAAAAATTTCATAAATTTTCGGTGAAACTATTATTACGAGCGAAAAATACCCCCAACCCCAATAAAGCTTCGCCAATGTGTGGTATATATAAAATCATAAATATGTGTATATATTGTGGTTAATTTATTAATTTTTATTTTAATGGTAAAAAAATAAATAAAATAAGTGCGTATATATAAATGTGTGTATATATATATATATTATTTATAACAATGTTTTTTGTTTTAAAGATAAAAAGAAAATTCAAAAATAAAAGAATAAACGAGTAAATTGCTAAAATTGTCCATGAGGTTTGGGAATTGCCAAAATCGTCCATGAATTAACGATACATTTTAACTGAGTTAGTGATTTGGATGAAAATGACAAAAAGAAAAAAGAAACATCAGGGCTCCAGTTACAAAAAAGTTTTATTTTTGGACTATAGTGACAGAAGTGACCAAACCTTAGGGACGGTTTTAGCATTTTACTCGTTTTAACTATTTTTTTTTATATTAACTTATTCTTATAAAAAAGAGTAAACTGTCATTTTGGTCCCTGTGGTTTGGCCAGTTTTGCCACTTTAGTCCAAATCTCAAACTTATTACATCTGGGTCCCTGTGGTTTGGTTTTTGTTGCCATTTTAGTCCAAAATCCAAAAACCCTATTTTTTAACTGTTAAAAGCTGTCTATTTTGTCCTTTAGTGCAGGGGTATTTTGGTCATTTTTTTTATTTTATTCTTTTAATAAATTAAAAGAAAATTAATTATATATTATATATATATATATACATATACAGACATTCACACACATACAGACAAACATCCACCCCCAACCTCTCCCCAACCTCTCGATCTCTCCATCTCGAACTCCGACCAGCACAGCGGCGACAGCAAGAACCGACGGCAAGAACCTCTCAATCACTCTCCTTCAAGTCCGGCGACGGCAAGAACCGACGAGGGTTGTGTCACGGCCCACGACCCGGTTTGACCCGTTTCAGGAGCCGCGACAGAAAATACTGCGGTATTTATTTAATTGAGTTTTACAGCGGAAGTTTTCATCAGGATCTTTTAATTTGTAAATATTTCCCGATTATTTTATTTCACAACTCGGGATAAAACCCAGTAATTTACAATCATTTGATTTCACAAAGAAATCTTTTATTTTACAAAACATGTTTCTTTATTTTATACTGAGCCACTTTCTTGAGCTTTTAGTGCTATATGGCACTTTTCCTGATTCATAATAGGTCACCTGAAACATGTTTGAAAAAGGTTTTGTCAGCGGGAAATACTGAGTGAATCATTCTATTCTGCATAATGATGCATAGTTATCAATTACAGCATAAGAGCGATTACAATGGCTTCTATCTTATTTTTATCTGGCATTCTGTCACAATGGTGACAAGTCACAATGGTGACGATGGTCATACCACTATTTAGATCAATGAACCTAAATAGTGATGATTATCCCTGTAGGTCAATGAACCCAACAGTGATTATCCCGAGTAGGTCAATGAACCTAACTGGGAGAAATTAGTAATGTGCACAATACCCCACTAACCAGTAATTCAAGATATCCATGACTTAGTCCCTGTAATTATAACCTTGAAAATAATTTGAGGTATTGTAAAAATAGTTGATAAAAAGAGAATGACTCACAAACTGTGAGAAAAGGAGAATGACTCACATTGCAGATTTATACGGGCAAAGCCTAGCCTACTGATTAGCCTTTTATCCTAAATTCAAATAACAAGCACACAATTTTGGGGTCAGTAATCAATCCAGCAATTACGATAACTCACGAGATCAAATTCTCACAATGAATGACAAAGTGCAATACTTCATCCATCGAATTAACGATGATCCGTCAAATTAATGACGAACGACAAAGTATAATACTTTATCCATCGAATTAACGATGATCCGTCAAATTAATGACGAACGATAAAGTATAACCCTAATGTGGGCGGCACTTAAACATTCATTGGATATATTGATCGTCGGACAATGAATCGTAGCAGCGATTGAGCTAATACCCTGATTGCGGCATCAATTAGTGATCTGTGTGTGTTAATTGTGGTAAACAGAGCATAACTTCGTGTCAGATTGGAATTTCCTCGTCGTTCTTTTTCCAGAAATCAAGTCCCAAACCAACCTATTTATACTGAAAATTTTACTCAGTCGCGTAGCGCGACTGGTAACCCCTATAGTCGTCGCGCTACGCGACGGCTTACATATATTCAGATGATTGCCACGTGTGTTTGGAGTTCAGCTGAGTCGACGGAACTAGAATTTTCGAAATAGACAGCGAGATATATGGATAATCGTCGAGTAGGGAATACCCCCCCTGAGTTTTAGGGGCCCTGATCCTGATTCTGATGATTCTGAAAATTTTAGGGTTTGTTCAGAATCACTTGGGTGTCTCAATTATGGTTTCCTATTGGTCAAATTAATTTAATAATTATGACTTTTGATGAGAGTCGTTACATTCTCCCCACCTTAAGAAAAATCTCGTCCTCGAGATTTACTGGAATAATTGAGGATACTTTCGCTTCAAATTCCAGTTTCCAAGTGTATTAAGGTCCTATCTTTGAATCCCACTTTACTTGAACTAACACTTATTGGTTTACCTTTATATCTTGCAAAGGTACTACCAGTGATTCTTTTGATGAATATTTCTTGAGATTGGATACATGAAATACATCATGTATTCCAACTAACTTTCTTGGTAGTTTGTAAATGATAAGCAACTAGTCCTATATGTTGGATTACTGAAATGGTCCTATGTATCTTGGACTTAGCTTTCCTTTCTTCCCGAATCTAACAACTCCTTTCCAAGGAGATACTTCCTATTATATTTTGTCTCCAACTCGAACTCCAACGGCTTTTATCTATTATCTGCATAATCCTTATGACTATCTCTTGCCGTTTTCAGCTTTTCCTTTGTGATACTAAATATCACAGTCGTAGTCACTTAGGATTTTCATCCATCTCCTTTGCCTCATGTTTAATTCTTTCTGCCCAAATATATATATCTTAAATTCTTATAATCCATATAGATAGTACCCTTACTTCCATACAGATAATGTCTTCAATTCTTAAGGCAAAAATTATGGCTCTAAATTTATACTTTTCCAATTGCCTTGAGGCATACGCAATTACCTTTTTGTGTTGCATTAACATATATCCAAATCATAGCTTTGAAGCATTACCTTATACTTCAAAATCTTGAATTCTTTCTGGTAAGGCTAGGATTTATAGTATTGGTTAACTTAGTTAATGGTATAGCTATTTTGAAAATTCCTTAATAACTGTCTATAATACTAAACCTACAAAATTCTTAATTTCCATTGCTGATTGCAGAATCTTCCATTTGGTAATTACTGCTATCTTAAAAAGATCTAAGTGAATACCTTCATGATTCACCATATGACCTAAAATTGCACTTCTGGCAGCCAAAATTCATTCTTCGAAAATTTGGCGTAAAGCTTTTCTTTTCTTAACAAAGTTAAGAGTACATGCAATTGCTGACAATATTCTTCCTGATTTTTGGAATAAATAAGTATATCGTCATTTGAAGACAATTACCAATTTATTCAAATATGGTTTACAGATCCTATTTATCATGTCCATGAATGCTGCAGGTGCATTCTTTAATTCGAAGGGCAGGACTGTAAACTAGTAATGACCATTCCTAGTTCTGAAAACAGTCTTAGGTACATCTTCCTCTGATATTTTAATTGATAATATCCGGAACATAAGTTGATCTTAGAAAACTATCTATCTTCCTGGAATTGATCGAATAGATCATTAATGCTAAGTAATGAGTATTAATTCTTAATTATAACCTTATTCAATTTCCTCTAATCAATACACATTCTTATCGAACCATACTTTTTCTTAACAACCAATATTGTGCTAACCGATAAGGTTCCTTGGCTTATCGGTAAAATTCCTGAAATTTAGATGAATCTTAAATTCTATCTTTATATCTGGTGGTAATCCAGGTAAATCTTCTGGAAATATATCTGATTATTCTGAAACTACAGAAATTTCCTTAAATTCTGTATTTTTAGTATTAATGATTACTAAAATCATATATACTATTCCTTGCTTTCGTTCATAATTAGCAATTTCCATTACTGATATGAACTTCATAGGCTTATATGGTTTATCTCCTGTAATCATAATTACTTCTCCGATGGTTGATTGATTTTCTAAGAAATTCTGATCACAGATAATAATCACAACATCAAATTCAACTAATTTCATAGATAATAGGATTGCAGAAAACTTATAACTTATTTCTGCATAACCTTATTAATTTTTAACTAATTCCACATCTGCCGTTTCTATGTAGAAACTTATCTAATGCTGATTAACGATAAGTTAAGAGTTTGGCAGAGTAAAGTATTTATAAAACTTTGGTTTGTACCAGAGTCAAATAATACTGTTGTGTAAACGTTGTAAACTAAGAACATACCGGCTATCACATCTGGAATCATCTCGGCTTCATGAGTAGTCAGCTGAAAAGCTCTCGCATTCATTTTTGTTCCTTCTGCTGGTTTGGATTGATTGTTAAATGGTTTATTCAGTTTTGGACAATCTGGCCTAAGATGTCCAGTTTCTCTACAGTTGTAGCAAACTGAAAATTTCTTCCTCCTACAATCTTCTTCTTGATGCCCTGGAATCTTGCAAAAATTGCAATATCCTTTGCATCTTCCAAAATGCTTTATTTTGCAAGAATTGCAAAATGGACTAGTAGAAGATTGCCCATTCCATCCTTTCTTGAAATTGTTATGGTTACCCGAACTGAATTCTTGGGTAATCTTTTGGGCTACTTCCTTCCTTCTATTTTCTTCTCTTGTCCGTACTAGCTCGTTAGTCATAGTATTGGCTAATTCTACTGCATCATCAATCGTACGAGGTTTCGCGGCTTTGACAATATTACGGATCTCGGAAATTAATCCCCAAATATAACGAGAAATAAGTACCGGTTCTGGCGAAGCCAGGGTTGGTACCACTCTAGCATATTCGAAGAATGTCGTAGTATACCCTCGACAATCTACATCCACCATCCGGTGGGTTAGAAATTTATTTGCCATTTGATCTTTTTCATATTCGGGACATAATTTTCTTTCTACAAGACTCTTAAATTCTTCCCAGTTCATAGCATATGCCATCCTTCTTCCTTTTGCTTGTAACATCGTATTCCACCATTCTAGTGCCACTTCTTTGAAAAGATTTGATGCATACATGACCTGATCATCCTGAGCACATTTACTTATGGCAATTACTGCCTCGGTTTTCTCTAACCAACGCAGTGCCGCAGTTGCTCCTTCATTGCCTGCAAACTCAGTGGGTTTACAAGCAAGAAATTCTTTGTAAGTGCAACCAGGCGTTGCAATTTTCCTTTTCTTAGGGAGCGGAGCTTGCCGTGGTTCATTATCATGATTAACATGATTACCGCCTCCATTTACGCTATTACTGAAATTATCTTCAGAAATGCGTTTACTAGGAACAACTTGTTGCGGTTCGATTGGATTTTTAACAGCAGCAATGATTGCTGGAATAGCATTGGCTATCCCTTGAGCAATTATTCCTGGAATAGTGTTGGCTATCTCTTGAGCAATGATATTTTCTATATCTTGCCTAGTCACATATTGGTTCCCCGATTGTTGCTCAGATTGATTACCCTCATTGACTGGTTCATTATTAACGTTTTCCATCTGATATCTATTTTATAGATACATAATTAGTATAAAGGAAATAATTCAATGTCACAATTTAGTTGCACATAATCACATAAACGAATATACAAACAAAATTGTAATTTTTCTAATATTTCCTTATATCATGTTTCTATATACACCCGTTTTATTATTTAATTTACACATACTGATTTTACTGTTACTATTATACAACCACAGTTTCATAACCCCCTATCCTTTATCAGATGATGTTCTAGTAACGGCGTTTCTTCTCATCGTATTTCCAGGAGATCTGTCCCAAAGTCTCTTGGATCCTATTCCCAGCATCCATGTTGTCAAAATGATGGAGTTCAGTCCTATTCTCGTTACTTATTGGTAAATTTGGTAAAGGTTCTGGATTGTTCTTAGGAAAAAGCCTATAAGGATGGTTTTGTAACAGTATTTCATTATCCAACCATTCGTCTATATTCCAGTGATTAGAAGAGTTTGGAATAGATGGTTCTAAGTTCATAAAATTATTTTCATTAACAGGCTCAATAGTATCATCTGTTGCCATTATAAAATCTAGTTCTTCTTGAGATGGTAGTCCCTCCATTTGCCTAGAACTTTCCCCAATTTCCATTTTCTTATGCTTAGGTTTTTCAAGAGGTAAAGCATTAAATTCTATAGGTTCTTCTATATCTGGTATATACCTATGGAAATCTCTGGAAACTTCTATTCTTACTGGATAGAGATTTAAATTCTGAAGGGCTTCTGACAGATCACTCATGCTGTTTAACAAAATACACACAATTTACTAAGTCATAATAAAATTTTATAGACTGTAGATAAAAATACTAAACTTTAAATTAGAATATTTAAAGATTTATATTTACTATTACAGTAGTTAACACAAAAAAAAAATCTATATACTAAATAAGTATGATGACTTAATTTATATATATATTAACTAGTCATTATCGTGGTGGATATTGGTTAATACTGCCTTGTTTAAGCATAGGTGATCAGTCCATGCCTAATTAAGGCTAGGCTATCCAATATCTGCCTTTGATAATAACCCTAGTATTAAAAAAAAATAATCTTAATACTACTACTATCAATATATTATTATTAATAATAAAATTATTAATAATAAATAACTAACAAAATTTTAAATAAGAGTATACTTCAAACATAAAAATATAATTTCTTTACCACAATATAGTAATACTATATTAGGTAATTCCATACATTAATCAAATAAATTTATATATAATGTTTTTCGATTAACGATGATAGAGCAATAAATATTATAATATTGTTAAAAAAATATAAAAATCTGCCCATACTATTCAAAATTAATCAGATAATAAACATATGATCACAAAATAGTAATTAATAAAAATTATTAAGTATTTTCTAAATACTTAATTGGCTTAAATCAGTGGCTTGAGAAGTGGCTCTGATACCACCTTTTTCTGTCACGGCCCACGACCCGGTTTGACCCGTTTCAGGAGCCGCGACAGAAAATACTGCGGTATTTATTTAATTGAGTTTTACAGCGGAAGTTTTCATCAGGATCTTTTAATTTGTAAATATTTCCCGATTATTTTATTTCACAACTCGGGATAAAACCCAGTAATTTACAATCATTTGATTTCACAAAGAAATCTTTTATTTTACAAAACATGTTTCTTTATTTTATACTGAGCCACTTTCTTGAGCTTTTAGTGCTATATGGCACTTTTCCTGATTCATAATAGGTCACCTGAAACATGTTTGAAAAAGGTTTTGTCAGCGGGAAATACTGAGTGAATCATTCTATTCTGCATAATGATGCATAGTTATCAATTACAGCATAAGAGCGATTACAATGGCTTCTATCTTATTTTTATCTGGCATTCTGTCACAATGGTGACAAGTCACAATGGTGACGATGGTCATACCACTATTTAGATCAATGAACCTAAATAGTGATGATTATCCCTGTAGGTCAATGAACCCAACAGTGATTATCCCGAGTAGGTCAATGAACCTAACTGGGAGAAATTAGTAATGTGCACAATACCCCACTAACCAGTAATTCAAGATATCCATGACTTAGTCCCTGTAATTATAACCTTGAAAATAATTTGAGGTATTGTAAAAATAGTTGATAAAAAGAGAATGACTCACAAACTGTGAGAAAAGGAGAATGACTCACATTGCAGATTTATACGGGCAAAGCCTAGCCTACTGATTAGCCTTTTATCCTAAATTCAAATAACAAGCACACAATTTTGGGGTCAGTAATCAATCCAGCAATTACGATAACTCACGAGATCAAATTCTCACAATGAATGACAAAGTGCAATACTTCATCCATCGAATTAACGATGATCCGTCAAATTAATGACGAACGACAAAGTATAATACTTTATCCATCGAATTAACGATGATCCGTCAAATTAATGACGAACGATAAAGTATAACCCTAATGTGGGCGGCACTTAAACATTCATTGGATATATTGATCGTCGGACAATGAATCGTAGCAGCGATTGAGCTAATACCCTGATTGCGGCATCAATTAGTGATCTGTGTGTGTTAATTGTGGTAAACAGAGCATAACTTCGTGTCAGATTGGAATTTCCTCGTCGTTCTTTTTCCAGAAATCAAGTCCCAAACCAACCTATTTATACTGAAAATTTTACTCAGTCGCGTAGCGCGACTGGTAACCCCTATAGTCGTCGCGCTACGCGACGGCTTACATATATTCAGATGATTGCCACGTGTGTTTGGAGTTCAGCTGAGTCGACGGAACTAGAATTTTCGAAATAGACAGCGAGATATATGGATAATCGTCGAGTAGGGAATACCCCCCCTGAGTTTTAGGGGCCCTGATCCTGATTCTGATGATTCTGAAAATTTTAGGGTTTGTTCAGAATCACTTGGGTGTCTCAATTATGGTTTCCTATTGGTCAAATTAATTTAATAATTATGACTTTTGATGAGAGTCGTTACAGGTTGAACCACCGTTGGCGGTGCTGTGGGGGTGGCGTGGTGGTTGAACCACCATCATCGGTTCTGATTTTACAATTTAGGTATTGGGTATGTAAGCTTTCTTGAACCAATTTTAATGGGTTTTTGAAGGATTTGGTTTTTAGGGTTTGTGGATGTGAGATCTGTGTCTAATTTTGCAATTTAGGTATTGGGTATGTATGTTCAAAAATCAGATGGTGTTGCAGGTTTAGGTGATGGTGGAGGCGGTGGCTTTTGATTTAGGGAAGGGTGGGGATGGTGGTGGTGGAGAGGAATCCAGGGGAGGGGATGTGGTGGTAGTAGGTGGGGGTAGCGGTGGTGCTGATGGAGGAGGTTTTGTTGATTATTGCAGGTTTTGTTGATGCTGATGAAGGAGGTTCGAAGATTTTGCAGCTGATTATTGCAGGTTTGATTATTGTTAACAGCTGATTGATTTTGCAGCTGATTATTGCAGGTTTGATAACAGCTGATTGATTTTGCAGATTGTGTTGCTTAATTACATGTGTGTGCAGGTTTTAGAGAAGAGAGAGGGAGCTGAAGTTGTCGATGATGCGGTGGTGGTGCGGTGGTGGGGGTGGGGGTGGTGTCGATGATGCGGTGGTGTGTGTGCAGGTTTTAGAGAAGAGAGAGGGAGCTGAATGTCTGTATATGTATATATATAATATATAATTAATTTTCTTTTAATTTATTAAAAGAATAAAAAAATGACCAAAATGCCCCTGCACTAAAGGACAAAATAGACAACTTTTAACAGTAAAAAATAGGGTTTTTGGATTTTGGACTAAAATGGCAACAAAAACCAAACCACAGGGACCCAGATGTAATAATTTTGAGATTTGGACTAAAGGGGCAAAACTGACCAAACCACAGGGACCAAAATGACAGTTTACTCTATAAAAAAAGAGAGTGAAACTAATAAAAGAATAAACTGCTAAAATGGTCCCTGAGGTTTGGTCACTTTTGCCACTTTAGTCCAAAACTAAAACTTTTTGAATCTGAGTCCCTGTGGTTTCAATTTTGTTACCATTTTCATCCAAAAGCAAAATCTGATCAGATATTTCAGTTAAGTTAATAAAAAGTAAACCTTTGCAACTTTAGCACCGCAGGCAGCAGCAAGTATAGCAGCACCGGTTGATATATTAACAGTGTTAGCTCCGTCTCCACCGGTGCCCACAATGTCAACTGCATCCTCCTCTATCCCCTCCACCTTCCGGCTGCATTTCCTCATCGCCTTTGCTAACCCTACAATCTTCATTTTCAATTCTACTATCATCATGAAAGTAAGGATAATAAATAAGTGATCATAATTAAGTAAAAAAAAGTATTCCTATAACAAATAGTAAAGTGTGTTTTTATATTTTTTTAATTAAGTTATTAAACTCGTAAAATATATAGATTGAAACACGATACTCAAACACTATTTGCAACTTAGTAAAACACATTTTATAAGTTGATGGCGTAAAGTGGAATCACAAAGAAAAAAAAGTACCACTCTTGAAAGATATGATATATAGTTTTGATGGATATCCATGAAACTTTAAAATTAAAATGACTAAATAAAAATGCAAATCAATTAAATTCATCATTCATGTTTTTCTCAACAAATTCAAAAGTTAAAAAAAGGGCCCTGGATTCGTGATTTTGTGCTTCTGATATGTTTTCATCCGTATTTTAACTGCCCCGTAACTTTAAACAGATCAAAAGTTATACTCGTTATTAGTCATGTCTTTTCTAAAATACTCACTTTCATCCCGTTACTATACTACTACAACTTGTCACTTTTTGTATCAACTGGTTCAATTACATCCTAAATTATATAGTAAAAATTAAAAAACCATATCCCTCCCATCAACCAATATATAACCAACCAAAAGTAGGTCCCTTAAACAAGAAAGAAACCTCTTAAATAAATAATAAGATACATATACTGCTAACCTCCTCATAAGTTTCTCCTTTAGCTCTAAGAAGCACAAGAAAAGCACTTATCAAAGCTTGATTACCATCTCTCAGCAACAACTCCAGTGACCTTTCAGCCTCATGTTCACTCAAATCCACACAATCCAATAAATTCTCCATCATCTGCACACACAAACACACGTACATAGTTTGAATAATATTGTAAATTAATTCAGGAACCCCCCGTCCCAACGGACCTCCTTTGTGGAACGGACAGGAAGCTTCGGATCAGATCGTGAGCGATAAAACCGAGCTTTCGAAGCGAAAAACTTGTAGTTGTTCCATATTTTGATTGGGATCTGAGGTGATGGAATGATATTGCGGTGGAAAACGGAACAAGTGCAAGGAAATGAGACCGCCATTAGTAGTATTTGTGAGGAATTTTTGTACCAACAAACAGAATTGAAGTGTTTGCATCTTCACAGGCAATGGCATTTATGATACCTCAACTGCCTAACATTAAAGGACGAGTTACGTCTTGAAAAGAAAAACAAAAATATTAAACACGTTTATTTTTTTGTTTTTCTTTTCCCTAGAGGTTTTTATTTATAACAAGGTGCGGCAAAGATGTGTTTTGATAACTTGTAAATTAGCGGTTATCTTGTGGGTAAAAACTAACGTTGAATATTGATAAAAATAAAAATGTAAAAATAAGAAACCTTGAAACTACTTTGACCGCTTGTATGTTTGTGGTTTTCGGTAACTTGTACATTAATTATAACACACAACTCGATGTTGAATACAATTTAGATAGAAAGTCGAAAAGTAAGAAAAGCTGAGGTGGCAACCATAGAGGCTGTCCAAAAAGGCTTTTCTTATGTCATTATCGCATCATAATCCTTAATATATAAAATCACTTTAATTTTCAAAGGTCTGTCCCACATACAAAATCACTTTAAAATCAATTTAAACATCTGTCCACATACAAAAGGTCTGCTGCTGTTGAACAGAAACGCCTCAAACCTCTGCCCATATTCAAAATTTAAAATCATGGCTCCAAATTCAAAATTCAAACTACATATGAATCTGTCTCCCTATAAATAACATATATGAATTTGGCTCCACATTCAAATTTCATAGAAAACAAGATTTTGCCTGTTATTCCATGTTCAACATGCCAATTCTAACATATGCTATGTTCTTTGAGGACCCACTTTTTACCAATTAGATTCTCATCCTTTGGTTGTGGTATAAGTTTTCAATCTTGTTGTCATTGAACTGTTGAAGCTCCTCTTACATAACAGCTACATAACTTTCTGTCTGTTAGTGCCCCATGGTACTTGACTTGTTGAAGGAATGGTAGAATGCCAATAAGAAGACAAATGTTTTATGATTGACTTTTTGTAGGAATTCCTTTTCATTGATGTTGTCAAGTGTTTTGTAAAGGATGAGTTCTAAAAAGGATTGATGTTTAAAAGGTGAGGTTGCAGATGTAAATCATCTGAGCTAACAACTGTTGGTAACTTTTGATGATCCAACAGTTGTTTGAAATGAAAACAGAGGGTTTTGAAAGATAGGTATGGCACACTGATGATTTTTATCCATTTTGATGGATTTTTCTCAACAGTGGTTAGGGGTGAGCTGGTAAAGGTTTATGAGAGTTACTTTGGTCAAGCATTGTCGGTGTATCAGTGGTTGAGCTTTCACAGCTGTTTTGAACATTTGCTGCTCTGATGATGGAAGTGATTTTGACTTGTGAATTTCCTGCAGAATTTGTTCTTGATAAACACATTTTAGATGCAAGTTTTTTCAATATTGTTATTCACATATAAAATCTTGTTCCTAAGGTTTTGTTCAACTCTCTTATGTTACCAAAAGCATAAATGCAATTTTTCTGAACATAGGTCTTTAATGACTTGAGATGAACCCTTAGCAGTAGTCAATCAAAGAGAAATAGTTTTGATAAACACATGCTTTTCATTAGTCAAAAGATTACAATCAAAGGTTTACAATTAATTAACTAAATGCATGCTTACATACTAAACTCCCCCTCAGCCTAAGCTCACTGGTTGATCGTACAAGATGAATGGATTGGAGGAGAAAAATCGCTCAAATAGAACAGTACAAACTATTCTATTTATAGTACAGATCAAACCACTGAGGTGATGTGATAAATACTGTTACATATAAACACTGATGTGATAAATACTGTTACATATAAACACTGAGGTGATATGACATCTAACAACCTAACACTCTATAAAACACTGATGTGATAAATATTGTTACATATAAACATTGTTAACATAAACCTTGATGCAATATCTGTTGTTGATGCTGAACCACTGTTGTTGTTGGGCAGTGGTTCACCTTTGGTTGATCAGGCCTTTGGTTCATCATTGCTTGTCTTCAACAGGGCTTTGGTCTTCATCAGTGCTTTGGTCTTCAACAGTGGATGATCTTCATCAGTCTTTGTGTACAACAGTCTTTATATCCAACAGTTGTTAGGCTGATCAGTGCTTTGCCTTATTAACTTGTTATAACCACTGTCATTGGAGGAAACTTAGATGGGCAGTGCTTATTGTGGATCAACTGTTGGGATCCAGTTTTGGCTTTCCATATCATCTGTTCTTCAGGGTCTGATCACCTGGTCCAACACGTTATAAATTACAAATAATTAGCTAATAGACGACACACATTTAGCATCTTAAATCATCAAGACCCTTAACAATTTGACCATATGATTTAATCGTGTGTGTTTATCTTAGATGGGACAACTCGAAAAGAAAATTAACTAAAATGATAATATATTAAACTGGTCAAATCTGCTCAAAGTGTATTTTAGTGTATAAACCTCTGTAAGCGTTACATCCATTTTGATCCCAGTGAAATTAATAAACACAAAATGTAAAAACCAAATAACCATTGTAACAGTCATTTCCCACATGATGTGTAAAAGTCTAAATGCAAAAAAATGTGAAACACATGGCCCTGAAAGATTATTTGTGAAACACAATAAATCGTGGAAACAAATCAAGTACACAACTAAATTCAAAACTACATATTTGGGATAGATTATTTATGAAATTGTAAAAGCATGCTTTAACCAAATTGCATAAAAGGTTGTTAAAATTGAATCATACCTTTGCTATGATGATATTCAAAAGCTCAAGGTCTGATTTGGTAGCCAAGTTCTGAATGCTTAATATCAAACTGCATCAGGTGCAACAAATAAACGAAGGATTGAAATATGAATACAAACAAAATGCTTCATACGAACCGTAATATATAATAAATTTAAAACCACATTACCTTATTGGCTTCAATTAGAATAATCTTCAACGTCTGCATCTATTTATCAAACTCACTAAATTTACCTCTAAATAGCCACCAAGAGATTGTTCTGCAATTGAATTGAAAATGTATTAAACTTTTGATTGAAAATAAGAGCAGATGGCAAGGAGATAAAGTCTAGGGTTTGTCTCGAGAGATTGTGTATACATAACATACCATTAAGCGAATCAACATGGGGATGATTGTGGTGTTAAGGATGATGATGCAGCAGTGGAAGAACCTAGGGTTTGACATCAAGTACGAAAACAAACAACCAACAATAAGATAATTAAATGATTAGGGATAACTGGCCTTGTAGCTTGCGACGGTAGACAAAGAGTTTTGCGGTTTGGTTGAACTTTGAAGTGATCAAGGGAGGGGAAGGCGATAGGTAAACATATTGAGAAATTCAAATTTTAAAATCGTTCATGAGAGAGAGGTATTGAAAGTATATATTTGGGCGCTTTAAAGATGAGAGGCAGATTTGATTTTGAATTTTGAATTTCCCCTTCAACTACTTATGTATTATATTATATGTATTTAAATAAATGAAAGTGATGTATTTTTTAAATAAATAAAAGTGATGTTTATGATGTAATAATGGAGTAAGCAAAGCTGAGTTGGCATAGCTCATTGGTTGCTAAGTAAGCTTTTCCTATGTCAGCAGCTATTCTCCTGAGAAGTAAGATTGTTATGTTAGACTAACGAATTATAACTTACAATGCATTTTATTTTATATAATAACAAATGATGAAGTGCCTTAACAACAGTGCAGGTTTCCAAGTCACTCATGACTGGCATCTGCAGGTCATCTAACGATCTTCACTCTTCAGGACTTGCATCCCACCTCTGAAAACACCCATCTCTAAGCTCAACCAAATCACAAGTTTCTTCGTTCCCTTCAACAACCCTATTGTCCTTCCTTTAACCATCTTGCTTTCATAAAATCCCTATTCACCTTACTCTCTGCTAAATTGATACCATTGCTCGACTTAACAGACCCAATATCGAAAAACGTCGGTGATCCCTACCACCGTCACCAATCAACCTCATTTACCACTTTCGGAAGCTCTTTTCGGTTTCGCTTTTAGTTTGTCGTCTTCTTCATCAGGTTCGTTTCCTCCGACGTTCGCGTTGTATGTTTTTTTCTTCTTCTTCTTCTTCTTCTTCTTCTGTTTCTTAGCTTGCGATTGGTTGTGGGTTAGGGTTTTGTGTGTTGGTGCAATTGTTGTATACGTTTGTGGGTTGTGGTTATTTCGTATCTTCTTCCTGTGGTGCGTTTCGTCCCGACTTTGTGACTATGAATTGCATTATACTAGCGTTTCGACAGACCTTAAATAATTAGATCGATGCTTAAAGAGTTCAAATATGTACTCATGATATGTACCTTTTAGCAACGAATGTACCATGAATGAATACATGACCAGTTTTGATTAAAAAAGCTTTTATCCTTTGTAGAGATTTATCCTTAATTTGATAAAATGGAGAAAACCCTTTCTAATTTTATTGATCTTCATTTTGGGTGCATTTAGTTCTCTGTAGTGAAAGAGAGTCAACAACTTCTGAATTATATAAGCTTTTAATTGTTTCATATTTAAGGTTTTGGAAAACACCCAGCCCCATCTAGGTTTCCAGTCCCAATTTCGAATTCCAGGTTCCCAAATCGCGTCTCCATGTTTCCCTTTTAACGATGTCTTTGATCTGATTGTCCAATTGGCGCTCTTTTTTCTCCGATAGTCTATTTGTGTTCCGGTGGTAGCCTACAGTGGTTTTGGCCGCTTCTTCTGTGCTTTTGTTTGTTCAGGTTTGTGAACTTTGTTTATTTGAATTTCATTTACCTATATTTATTTTATTTCTATTGTTTTATTATTATAATGACGACTATAAATGGAAAACTGATGGTTGAACTTGATGAATACAGGCAATGCCTTGCTAAAAACTTCACGGAACTAACAGTGAAAGCTGCAAATATTCGCAAGATACAAGCTGAATTAAGGGCGATCATCGACGCACTTTATGAACATGTTGAACCTAGATTTGTATATGTTACGTCTTAATTTCTAAGCCCCCCGGCAGTATCGCGGCAGGGGCTTCCATCTAGCATATAATAGTTATCGTGGATTGTTATCTAAAGTATAAAGTTTGCCTTTCTTTTTGAAGCTTAATTTCAAAATTGCCATTTCTTTACATTCGTTTGCCAATAGTGTTGTGTGTTTTTAGGAAATTAAATATTATATATCACGTAATTTTTATATCTTACAAAATGACCATTTGTTGATTAAGTTGGCGGTATAATCAATTGTGTCGGTATGATTTCAAGTTTGTACGTTTTCCGCCAGGTTGCATTATTAGTTCACGTTTGTCTTTTACTGTGTTTTACGTCACCCACGGCGGTGTAAATTCGTATTTATGTTTGTTTGCTACTTGGCGCAATTTTACGACCCATGCTCCCGCAACACGTGGGTTAACCAAACAACTCCCGCCGCGTAGCGCGGGTTGTTTTTACTAGTTACATAAGAATCATGTTGTTCACTGTAACATTGTTATACTCCACTTATGAATCATAAATATACATAAGAAATCTGAATAATTTTCTGTTTACATATCTGAATAGGATCTCGTGCCTAATAATCTTCCCCTTCCATCCGTGGGGCAAATCCCTCACAAAATAAAGAAACTACGAAAAACAATAACATATATAAATATATAGTGAGTGTTCTTCAATTTTATCTTATTATGCCTTCAGATGGGGTAGCCTCTTTATCCTCCATAATGGTTTACTCATCTTTTTTGCCTCTGTTGCTGCTCCTTCCTTATCTTTGATTTTGACCGAAGAGACCTCATCATTGAACTTTACCAAATAGAATCTCTCAAAGAATAGGGATATTAGGTTCCCAACTCGCGAATGAGTCATACACTTCTCGTGTGTATCGGTGGGTTAACAAAGCAAAACCACCTTCAATGATAGCAGACAATTGGAAATTTAATTATTCAAGAGTTATTTTCTTCTTGTTTCAAGTTTCAATATAACAGAATCCCAAGACTTCTAAATTCAAGGGTATCTAATATACGCATGTTACGGTATATTTGGCTCATGTTCATGTTGTAGCACTGAACTCTATGCATGTTGGTAAGTGGCAAACACTAGTCACTAGTCATCATTTCTATAAAAGTGTGAGGAGCGCACATCACATCGTTGCTGAGGTTCATAACTTCTTCATCCATTTGGTTGTTTTTACATACTAGTCTCCTATAAACACCAATTTGACCAGAAGCACATGAGGCACTGCCTCAAGGCCCTAAGGCGCTTTCCTGATCGCCTTGTGAGTCGCACATTTTGGACCAAGCTAGTCATATAACTGAATAAACTGAACCATGTAACTCTTAACATGCATTGGCATTTGCCAATTTACAAATGAATCTTTCAAACTTCCAAAGAATACACATGTTCATAATCATTTAATAATGTGACAATATATGCCAAATCACCTTTTGATCCAGTCCAGAATGAAAAGTACATTGAGGCAAGAACTCAAGCGGGGAAGGACAAGCATAGAAACCTTGCTATTAATATGTTCTTGAACTTAAGCATTTGTACTAACATTAACCGTTCGGTCTTGAGTCCAGTTGGCCAAGTGTTATCTTGAAGAAAGATGTTATCGCAAACATTGATATGACTCAGGAAGCCATCTAGCCAATACCCGATACTTGATACTCACAATAAGTGCAAAGATATAGTAGCATGGAAGATGCAATAAAGCAACAATTAAGTACCTGCACGAGTCATGTTTTAAAGAGTTTAAGTAGATTATCGTAGGAAATAGAGTAATCTCATGGACCTGAGTCAATACACCTAATCTACTTGTAATGGTGATAATGGGCAAAAAATAGTCCTTTCATCATGAAACTTTCCTGACAAGGAATGTGTGTCAGCGCATTCTAAATAATCGCTTGTACAACATAATAGCACTCTTGTAACATGTTTTAGAATGAATACATACCATAACGGAGCATTTTGCGCGGATAAGTCAAGAAACGGGTATGGCCACCTGGAAGAAAGAGAAATATGGTATAAGGCGGGTCCAAATAAAATGAGACAATTTCATATATATCCCTACAAACTTGCAAAATGTCATATATACCCTTACAAGATAGTTGAAATATCATATATACCCAATTCATTAAAAGACAATTTTACCCTTATTTTTCAAAAACTTTGAAATCTCATATATGACCTTTAACTTCAATATTTACTCATTTTTAGCTTAATTTATTTAGCTAAATATTATATATAGAGAATACCATTGTTTATGGGAAAAGAATAAAAATAAAAATGGCTAAAAATAAATTTAAGCTTAAAATGTGTTATATAAAAATAAGAAGTTAAAAGATATATATATGAAAACTTAGAAGTTAAAAAAATAAGGGTAAAATGATTATTTATTAGATTGTTTTTAATAAATTGGGTATATTTGATATCTTTACTATTTTGTAAGGGTGTATATGATATTTTTAGTTTTGGTTGGGTATATATGAAAATTTTCAAGTTTGTAAGGGTATAGATGAAATTAATCCAAATAAAATTATGTTGACAATGCATATGGAATAAAAAAGGCCAATACATACCAAGTTTGGACACAGGCATGAACAATCCAGTTAAAGATCACATAAAAGGCGGTAAGGAAGATAAAGTATGAAATTCTGAACCATGGGAAACGCTGAAACAAGTGTTTTCAAAGAAGAACAATATTATTATATTAATTAACACAAGTTAAATAAGCACACAGGAAAATAAAAACGAAAATAAATGGCAGAGAAATTTACCAGGCTATTCAAGGCTGTCTCCCCGAGAAGGAAAACGAGATTAAGTGAATGTGCAAGAACTGTCAACTGGCATGATGATGAAAATCAAAATATTCAAAGTTTAAAAATGATAAAGGAAATGAAGTGATCAGACTAAGGCGCGTACATAAACGACAGTATGCAATGACTTGATCTATATATGATGTCTAGTTTGTCCTATGAAAGAAGTGTTTGGTTTGACGAATAGCTTAAGTGGATTACTTGTTGAATATCAAAATATCATCAGTTTGTTTGTAATAATAATAATGGGCAACTAGTAAATTTGCAAGTTCTTCTATCCAAGTCTAAAATCAAGTGAAATGAAAATAGAAATTGTTGATAATGGGAAAAAGTGCAAGTTTTTAGGAATCAAGAATACAGAGATACGAGCCTATAGGACAAATCCTGTTCAAGTGAGGTCGTGGAAAAAAGAACAAGTACTCACAAAATTCATTGGATATTCATTAATGGTAAGCAATGGTACGATCACAAGCCAATAAACAGAATCTGTTAGCATCGTTGCCCCAGCAGTAATCTGTGTACAACAAACAAGTAAATTTATAGCTAGAATACAAGAAACTCAATTGTAGATTACACATCTAACATCTATTCATCTAATATACCAAATTTGTTTTTTTCTCATAATGAGATTAATAAACCATAAAAACAAACGGAAACGTATCTTGTTCTTTATAAAGAAATTCAGAACTTTTAGATGGTTGATATACCTGGAAAAGAATTTGAAATATATAGCCCCAAAAGGCAGCACTTTGCAAGAAACAACTTCCTCCTTGTTGACGTGACGCACTCTCCAAATCTTCGTGATTAAGAGGCTCATAAATTGCTTGCTGTGCATCTACATCTAAGCTACAAACAGTAAGCATCTTATGCTGCCAAAACAATCCATACGCTGAAAGCAGTGACCCAAACTGCAAAAGAACTTGAGGACATTTGTTAGCTCAAATAGGCTAAACCACGTAAACTTCATGCCAAATGCCAATTGAAGCACAACATGGATACTTTTTCGTATGAGTCGGTCTATGTGATATAATATAATTACAGATTCTGTAGCATTGTTAACTGAAACGAGAACGGATGGAAAAGACATACCGCAAAATAAAAAATAACCAGAGTAAAGGTCCACCTAGTCAAAAAAAAAATAAAAAAAAAAATCACGAACTTGCAGTACAAGTATGCATAAATTTTGTGAATGACTACAATCATATATATACATATTCTGCAAATATACATAGTGACTTACTGAGTATAATAATAAAATAAGTCAGTGCCAACTTTAACAACATCAGCGGTGCTAGCGATAAAAAGCAAACAAAATGCAAGGATTCGGAAAGCTAATAACCACGCAGGATGTATCTCCTTGACACACGGCATCCATGCTTCACGATCATACAAATCCCAATCCCTTTCTAGCCGAGTTGTTTCTTTGTAAGTTTTTGAATGGTGTGAAACTTCGTATCTCCAAATCAGAAACAATCCTATAAGTATTGAACCAAACACCCATATTGAACAAAGTAAGAACTTCAAATTCATCCAGTATTCCAGGCTAGTAGTATCACTAGGACCCACCATCCTGTATAAAGCACACAGAGCTATGTTACAGTTAGTAAGAACTCCTAGGAACACTCTTATAACATGTTGTACACGAATCTCAACCGAAGAAGTATACTTGTGAAAGTTTTACAAGTGTTGAAGAAGGTGCCATTCATTGTAATTACAGATAAAAGATACATTATGCACACTTGATCCAGTCATTGTAATTAAATTTCATGAAAAATTACAAACAAGTGACAGGTAAACGGCAACAAGCTACCCCCTTTTGAATAGCAAAACGGATCCTACTAAAGACAAAGGTATATGGGTCAGTCCAATCATTGACTTGTAAATTAAACAGATTTCATAATAAAGCATCATGCTACTAAACATCAATAGACACAGGCTTAATGACATATAATCCAAATCAATCTTCCCTGAGTCTTCAAAATCCAGCTACAAACATATGATAAAAACTCAAATTTAAATCAAAACAAACAGATAAACAGCACTTTCAACTAGCTATTAACAGTTAAAATCACACATCGAAATCAGTAGTCAAAACTCATAATAAACAGATGCAATATATATATAAAAACTAGCTGAAATCATACATTGAAAAAACTAGTAATCAATCAAAACGAACAGATTGTAGGATCGATTGATGAAGATATGCACTTGAAAGAAATGATTTGAGGTGTGAAATGTGAAAGAAATGACCTAATTATTCTTGAGATTGATCGAAGGTGTTGTTAAAGGGATGTGGAATCTGAAAGGCGACTCATGATTCTGAGGATCCTTTTGTGGTCAATGAATGGACTCGTGGACAATTTCGATTTGATCTGCTCCTTATATTATTAATTTAATTAAATAAAGAGGAGGACCATGGTTGGTGACACTTGGTGGTTGTATTCCAAAAATTAAGAGTTTTGATTAAATGTTTCCATTATAAATTTGGATATACATTATACATGTCGTTACCAAAATCCACGTGGATGGACCAAAACCTAAGATGGTAGTGTGATGAGCTCGTTCACCTCTAAGATTTACGTATAAGATAGTGGTTGTTACTCATTAGATTTTTTAAATTGGTTACTGGCAAAATTCACTACATTGGGATACACTAGCCTCTGGACCGGAGAAACCTTCATCTAGGGTCAAAGCCTGTGAACACTCACCCGAAGGCATGACAGTGTGGTGAGGTAAAACTCATTCAGTTCACGGATCGAACTAGCAATCACCGCCTACTCGCCTAATCTCTCAGCATCACCAGGTGCCGCAGAAACTAAATGGTGGGGGCAGGAATCGAACCTGAATCACTTGAACCACCAGATCTCTCTCTTATAATTCCACCACCAGCTCATTGGCGTTAGATCATTTACATTCCACTCTTTGTCTTTATCCATATCATTTAATTAAAATTCAGCATTTCATGAATTTAGCTCTCATTTTTAGTCACGAAAAATTTGATTTTAATAATCCTAACTTTGATTTATTGGCTGGGATTAATCTCAACTTATGAAGTATTTACAGATAGTCCCAACTTTTGCTAACATGAACTATTAGGGGGTGTTTGGTTCGCAAAATGATTTGGAATTGGAATTTGTATAGGAATTAGAATTTGAAGGAATTGGATTTGGAATTTAAACATTCCAATTGGAATTGGAAATTGTTGAATTGGAATCTCAATCCATTTGTGTTGTTTTTGGTTGTCAAATGAATTGGAATCCATCACCCCGGCACCCACAACCCCCAGTTCGGGTCGAAACGGTTCGCGTCGAAACGATTCGGGTCGAAGCGGTTCGATTCGAAACAGTACTGGTCGAAACGTTACGGTTCGAAACCGTTTGCGTCGAAACGTTACGGGTCGAAACCGTTTGCGTCAAACCGGTACGGGTCGAAACAGTTCGGATTGAAACCTATATGGGTCGAAACGGTTCGAATCAAAACGGTACAGGTTGAAACGGTGCGGGTCGAAACGGTCGAAAATTCCAATGAATTTACTTTAATTCCTTCACATATAGTAAGGATTTTGAATTCCTTTAGTTAAAGGAATTTGAAGGAATTCATGCATAATTTCAATTCCAATTCCATTGTCAACCAAACACATGAAAATTGGAATTGGGATTCCAATTCCATCAAATTCTGTGAACTAAACATCTTAGGAGATGAAATTCAAATTCCAATTCCCTTAAATTCCATTGAATTCCCGCGAACCAAACGCCCCATTACTTTTAAAAAAACTTCAACTATTTTGGTTTCAAATGTAATGTTGAAACGTACTTATTTTTTATGGCTTTTCGTTGTACTACATTTGTGACGTTAACGCTAATATAAAGTCATGAAAACTGAGTGTTACAAATTTTAACACCCCGTGGTATCTGTGACAACTGCCACTTTCTGGTAATTTACGTACATTTAAAGCAATGAATTACATTATACAAATATGTGTTTTGAATATCCGAATTTCTTGATTACATGATATACATCTTAGAACAATCATTTATGATGCACATTATTCGTTTCTATTGGTTATATTTGAAACAGTTTAAAACAATGCATCGAAACAACTAGAGTAGTACCTAGTGAACTAGCGTGCTGACGAAAACTCCGGATCCGTAGAAACCATCTAAATTACATCTTTAGGACTCAGACGAAAGTCCAACATCAAATATACATTAAACCCTATATGGAAATACAAGGGTTTGGTTTAATACTTTCCCGATGTCCGATAACACTAAAAACTGCTGAAAAGCACTAAAAGCGACAATTTCAACACTTTTCCGCAGAAATTCTGCAGAAATCAGCTTTCTAATATTTTTAAGACATGTAAAAATGTTATTAAACATATAATTCATATGAGGATACTTTCGGGTATCATCCGAACCAATAACTACATCAATTCATACAAGTTACACAACTTAGCGTTCAAATAACGTCTAACCGAAACAATTCGAAACGAATATCCAAACAATGTCGGATCTTTTTTTTAGTGACCATCTAATATTATTTAGATCATATTAGACTAGTAATGGTCACTTAACACCTTCTTAACACATTTATACACTTGAAACATTTAAACACCAAAACACCTAAACTTTGCTAAAAGTTTCTAACACTTTAAACACTTAATAACAATTCAACAATTCAAGACCCCCCCCCCCCCCCCATGTTGTTGTGAACGGTTTTAAAGGGGTCCCACACCCTAATTTTTTTGTTAAATATCTAGATATTTTATTAGTTTGCAAGTGGATTATGTTGGTGAATTATTACAACACTTACTCACTAAGTAAACTAGCTCCTTACACTCATTTTTTTTCATCTTTTATTACACAAATAAACTCTCTCATCATCTTCATCCATTTCCACCAAGAACACCATAAAAACCCATTTAAATTTTATCAAATCTTGATGATCAACATGGAGTTTCATGGAGCTTAAGGTGATCTAAAGCATTTGCAAGTTAAAGGAAGTGTATTCATCCATTCAAGAGCCTTAAATCATCAAGATCTTCATATTCTTAACTCTTAATCATTCTCTAAAGATCATCCCTAGCCTAGTGCTAGAAGTAAGCTTCTAGATCTATTTTTTTCATACTTATATTATGTTTATGATTGTTATTATAACTAATAATAACTAAGTAATCATACATAATAAACATGAAAAATACAAAGAGGCAAAGATAATAATCATGATATATTTATGTTTGTTTATATTGTGATCTAAGACTTGTTATATGCATGTTTGATCTTGTTATGAGGATTATGATATAAATAAATTGTTAGATGATGTTTTAAAAAAAATATGATCTAACAATTATACATGTTTATGTTAAAGGGTTTTTGTTAAACTTAAAGGATGAATGGATGATCATAAATTATGGTGTTGTTAATTTACTTAATGTTTTTATTTAAAAACAAGACTTTTACAAGATTATAAAAAGTAACATACAACATGAGATTTTTATAAAACTTATTAAAACTAGAAGTAAACTAGGTTTTTGAACTAGTTAACATATATTATGATCATGTTTAAAACCCTACATGATTTGGAGATCATTTTGATAAGCTTATGTTATAAAAATCTCATATGTTTTAGTTAAGATGTTATGAGTAAATTGATGGTGATTTTGAAAAGAAAATGATATGTTTGATTAAACATGGTAAAGTTAAAAATATAAAGGTTATATGGCCAAATTTTCTAATAATTTATATGTTAACTAAACCAACATTTTTGGCTAAACCTTTACAAGATTAAAAAGATTTAGAGAATTCTTTTTATAAAAACAAAGTTAGTTATAAATATATATTTTGAGAAAATATATATTTGATTAATTTAACAACTTAAGTGCTATGTGGTATTTGATGTATTAGTTATATATATCAAAGATAGGTACTTGATTACAATGGTTATTATTAACACATGTTACATAATAATCAAAGTCTTACAAGACTTCATATAATTACGCCTTAAAAGCGAGTTACGGACGATCCGAGTAATCGAATACAAATTATGGTCAAATCGGACGACGGACGAACCTATGAACATATCACCAATCCGAGGACTTACTACGACATTTGGGCGATCTTTCGACGCGGACACCAAAATATGTTACCATTAACAAAATTCGGACATTTTTAAACTTATAAAAACTATTATGTTTTTATTTTTATAAAAATGTTTTATAGAAATGAAAGACTTATACTTTCTTAATGGGCTATTTTATACAAATGGGCTTACATTTTTTAATGGGCTACTTTATACAAATAGGCTTACATTTTATAATGGGCTTAACATAAATACATGGGCTAAGCCCAATATCAAAAACTCATGGGATAAGCCCAATACCAAACATATGGGCCAAGGCCCAACACTATTTAAGCCCAACACTCTATAAGCCCAACACTATTTAAGCCCAACACTATTTAAGCCCAACACTATTTAAGCCCAACACTATTGAGGCCCAACACTATTTAGGCCCAACACTATTTAGGCCCAACACTATTTGGGGCCCAATAACATGAAAACATGGGCTCAGCCCAATGACACCTTTATTGGAAATTCAGTTATACAATTTACTTACACAACGACACGAAATCAAGAAGACAAGACCCGATGATACAACTCACAAGATACAAGATGACATATATATATATATATATTTGGTGAAATATATATATATATATATATAACAGTTTAACAAATCATTCATCTAAATACACAGTTCAACGAACAGTAAAGACATACAAGTCTTACACATATTTAAGACACAAGACTTGTACTCAAGTTATTACAAAGACCGAAGTGTCTAACAAATATAAGAACATTTGTAGGTCGCAACACTATTCTGGACGACCGCACGTGAGATCATAGTTACTTCTATTCACAGGACGCGATACTGTGAGTTCATGTCCCCTGTTCATTTAAATGTTTTACAACTTTACAACTATCGGGGAAAATACATGTTCAACGTATGTTAAAGTTAGGGAATGAAACACCTTAGATCATGTGCGAATTAGGGTTATACATCTAAGCACCATTAATCCAGTTTGGACCTAGGTACAAGTGGTTAGATCTAATGGGTATTGGCGAGCCCCACTCTTGGTCGTGGACCCATACAGAAGAGTGCGTTTGTGTCCCAGTCGATAGTAGTCGACATAAAATCGTCTAGGTGTGGATTGCTTCCTAATTCGTCACACATATTAATGTCTTCGCGAAACATTAATGATCAACGATTTCATTGACGCTTTACATACTACATCATTACATACAGATACATTTTATACAACTCACATTTTATGGATGCAGTTTATACAACTCACATTTTATGGATACAGTTTATACAACTCACATTTTACAGATACATTTTATACAACTCACATTTTACAGACACATCTCATACAACTAAACTGCATGAACTCGCTCAACTTTTGTTGATGTTTTCAAACTTACATGTATTTCAGGGAATTAGTGGACCAATGCAACGATTTCAGTTCAAGGAAAACAAGTATCAATACTCCATGCCAACTATTGAAGGGTTTGCCTGTTATATACCGCCTCTTTGCGGTGATATAGTGGTCAAAGTCTTGACATTTTAAGACTTACATTTTGATGTATAAAACGATGACAACTTATTTTCATTTGATGGTTTGTAACCAATACATTCAACTTATGTTGCATTCTTTTGAAACAATTATGACAATGGCATTGGAGCTTGTTTTTATTCATTTAGTATGTTCACTTATATTGTTATGCAATGAGAACCGATCAGATCACACCTCGCGCTTCCGCTACGAGCGGGTGTGACAGTATCTACGTTTCAAATCTGTTGCAAAGCATAGACATATACAGTTAGTTTTGTAAAAAAGCACAAATGCTAAAATTGACAATTAAATTTATAAATAACTTTCTCACTCCATTTAGGTTGTTGCAACTTCTAATTGTAGGGTATTTCAATTAGTATTGCCCTACCCCTACACCATAGACATGGATAAAAGGATTGATCACTCACCCATGGCATTATAAACAGTTTACTGGTTCAGCTTATACAAGATAGAAATCCTTGATTGATAGGATTTACATGATTATATATATAGGTTGTTCATATATATGTTGCATGAAATATTTTGCCAAGAACAAAATACCTTCGACTTCAAACTCTATTATTATTCTTTACTCACACGATGAAAATATCGACCCCAATGTCTAATGCGGAGCTTATGGCGAACATGATTCCTAAGTGAAATCTTAAACTTAATTCCGTAAAATATGGTTGCTTTCTCGCGAATGCTGAGATGCCTGACCATGATAATGACGATGAGGCGAAGGTGGTAACCTTGGACAACAACTCCATTAGTGGGGCGAGATCCATGTGACTCATACTAATCAAGGTGGATATACTCTTCTCCTTACAAGGAAGATGAAGTATTCATCTTGAAGGTGCCTCTTCGGTTGTTATTATTACAGATTCTTTTCATTTCTATTTCACCTAACGTCGTACCATTCTGCGAGTAATGACAACGAACGTTGACACGTGAGTTATCACGAAGGTCCCCTCCTATGTTGAAGGTATATTGACAATAACGTTTCCTCTCTTATTGATCGGCAGCTTCGTACGAGAGAATGCTAGGGTGACCATGCAAGGCAATTTATTATTACGGTGGCCAACGTAATAACAACTTGTAGTGCATGGGAATTCTGGTGGACTCTGCGGGCCAAGCTAATGATCACTATTTGTTCGAAATTCTTAAGTTATTATTTGAGATTCTATTAGAACACGAACTGTGGTGGTTAGTATAACACCCTACAATACAATACAATACAATACAATACAATACAATACAATACAATACAGGAAGACGACACGTATTTGTTCACACCTAACATTCGATCTATATCACGATTCAGTTGAGACTAGTCATTTAAACAAACAAAACTTGTTAGCTACTCATGGAGGATTTTCCTCAACATTCTCGAAATTCTTGAACATGGGTTGGTTCCATGGTGTCTATGACACTTTACCCTACTTTACCTTACCTTACTTTATCATATTCCACCTTATCATATTTATTGGAAGTGATACAATAAATTCCGTCGTTTGACATTTGTCTTTTTCCAAGGGATGGTATGGCATGCGCCATGCTGCAACTCCCTCATTACATTCTATTCTACATTTTTGGAGATTCTAATAATCTTGCTAGAGCTCGTGAAACTCAAGCACTATTACCATAATTGTCACATGGACAAGTAAGACAAAGGATTTTCTCTACTTAGGATGATCGAGGTCCATAGAGTAGGGAATACATATTATATGGACGAAGACCACTGGTTGGTTTCCCCTCCTCAACGAATTATTTTTTTTTCTCTTTTTCCATTTAAACATATGACCAATACACGCAAGAGGCATTACACCTTTTGGTTTTGGTTATCCACATTATCATTTATTCAAACATGTATGCACAATATGGTCTTGAGGTTTCCATGACCGATTGATTGCATTCTTCATTCTTGGGCACATGATAGACTTTATTTATCCAAATACATGTCTAGATTCTTTTAATAGTGTGTATTAAAAAGATCATGGCGCCAAAAGAATCAATTGTTTAAGTTAAAAGTTATGTGTTGAAAACCATTGCTTTTACACAAGACATGTTTTATACATGACATTGTTACGCAAGACATTGTTATACATGTCATTTGACGTTGGTATACACAAGACATTTTTGGTGGTTATTTGTAAGTGATGAGACGTGTGTAATATGATAAAAGCATGGTGGATACGCCGCTGGTACTTCCTATATATAAGTGCTTATATTATATTGCATATCGTGGTGTTATTTAAATCTCTTCGACAAAGACAAGACATGACATTTTTGCACAAGACACGACATCCTCTACACAAGACATAATATTCTATTTCAAGACATGATATATTTATACACTACATTTTCATTGGTTATTTATTTAACCATACATCATTCTTTTATATCATCTGATTTTCATATCTATTTTCATATGATTTTATAAAAGAACTCGATCATAACTAGAGCCAATGTTGATGGTTACACTTGATGCTTTCACGGTCTCTCAGGGGTAGTTCCATACTGGGTAACACCCGAATTCAAACACACTAAGTGTTACATTTCGGGTTTAGCTTCAGAGATCCGAAGCATGATCGCATCATCCCTCCCTACCTCGATCACTTAAACAATAACTCTAGCCATGAGAGAAACGAAGGCAATTGCTGCCATAAACGATTTTGGCACCAGGATGTATGCTGGTAACTTGCCGAAATCCTAAATGCGACAAGTGAGACGTTCATCATGAGGGCAATTGCAAAAGCGCCAAGAGTAGCGGTGTGCTGATACCGGGCACAAAACAAAGGCTAGTAAGACGATAATACTTAAGAACGGATCAAGCTAGTGAATAAGTGTGTGTGTGGTTAGAAATATGAATATTCCACAAAATCCCATGAAGTCATGAGTACGCACACTCTACGATCATCATGTATCAATTCTTTTAATACCAACACCGAGCTTAGCTATTGTCTTTAAAAAAAAGTTAAGCATATACTCGAATCAGTGTCATGTTGGACACACATTACTATATCAAGATAGCTAATGGGGAATTATCTGAGACATGTCAAATCATTAAGAGTCACCGACACGTTTTCAATCAACCAAATTCATACATGTGAAGTGAGTTTCATGGCTAGTGACGGGATTGTCCTAGCTACAAATAGGGATTGGGTTATCCTACATCTAAACACAGGGATTGGGTTGTTCTCTACATTTGTACAGTGAAGTCCTTACTACATAGAATTCAAAATGTACTTGGCCTAAAGTCAAGTAAGCTAGACGTCTCCTCATTCTATAGAATTGGCAAACGATAAACTGGTCGAGTCTGGAGTTGAAATTCAATATCGATCTCTTATCCATTCAGTCGGGTAGTTTCGAAGTAGGGGTTGGCATGGATTGGTTATCCGATAACCTAGCCGAAGTCTTCTGTCATGTGAAGGTCAATCGCCTACCACTACCGAATAAAGAGACACTTGTTATTCATGGAGAGAAGCATGACACACCATTGCAGATCATCAATTGCATGAAGGCACAGAAGCGCTTACAGAAAGGTTGTGCTGCCTTTCTGTCACATGTTGTCGACAAGGAGGCCGTTGGGCCGAAGCTGACAGATATTCCAGTGGTAAAAGAGTTTCCTGAAGGCTTTCCTGAAGACTTGTCGGGACTATAACCATATCGACAAGTCGAGTTTCATATCGACTTGGTACCGGGAACCACACCCGTAGCCAAATCTCCATATCGATTAGCACCTTCTAAACCTTGTAATTGACCGAATAAGGATGTTGTGAGTTCATAACCCCCACTCTTCATCATTTTACATCTTTTTAAAGGTTTTCAGGGGAGAGATGCAAGTTTTGCAAAATTGCACAACATTTCAATGAACAAAAATTCATATTTCTAAACATTGTTACATATAAATTTCCAACTAACTCAAATGGTTTATGAAAGGTCCAAGCTTCTACTCCAAGATAGACTTATGATCAGGGGTATCACAAGTTACGAATATAAGAGGAAAGCATGCCAAGGACGGCTTTTCAAACTCGTTATGGTCATTACGAGTTTCTCGTTATGCCCTTTGGTTTAACGAACGCACCAGCGGTCTTCATGGAATTAATGAATCGCGTGTGCAAGCCGTATCTCGACAAATTCGTCATGGTATTCATTGACGACATTTGATATACTCACGATCGGCAGATGAGCACGAACAACATTTGAGAACCATTTCGGAACTACTCAAGAAGGAGAAACTATACGCGAAATTTTCCAAGTGCGAATTTTGGATTCGCGAAGTACAATTCCTCAGGCATGTAGTGAACGAGAAAGGCATTCAAGTAGACCCAGCTAAGATTGAAGCAAATGAGAATTGGGAGGTGCCCAAGACTCCAACTGGAGTCCGACAAATTTTGGGATTAGCGTGATATCATCGGAGATCTATTGAGATTTTTTTTTTGTAATTACTCAATTGCTAACCTCCCTCACACATAAAGACAATAAATCCGTCCCAATCTAAAAACAAGATATAGCATTACAACTTATTCTTAAGATTGGTGCATAGCATTTTACAATCTTATCATTACCCGACGGTACTGAAGACTTTGTTGTATACTGTGATGCTTCGCATCATGGATTGGGTTGCATACCCATGCAACGTGAAAAAGTTATCGTGTACACGTCACGCCAACTAAAAGTTCACGAGAAAAACTATACCACTCATGAACTAGAGTTAGGCGTGGTGGTATTCGCTTTAAAAATATGGCGACATTATTTATATGGTACTCAATGCATTATTTTTCACGGATCATAAAAGTCTTCAACACATATTCAACCAAAAAGAATTAAAATATGCGTCAACGATGTTGGTTGAATTGTTGAAAGACTATGATTGTGAAATAAAGTACCATCCGGGCAAGGCGAACGTTGTAGGTAACGCCTTGAGCCGCAAGGAGCGAGTTAGAATACTGAGAGTTCAAGCATTAGAGAAGATGATTCAAAAGCGCTCAAGGAAGAGCATATTCAACCAGAAACACTTTGAGGCATGAAGGAACAATTAGTGCCGAAAGAAGATGGAACTTTATACCTTATGGGTTGAAATTAGGTTCCATTCTTTGGCGGCCTTCGAGATGATATTTGGAGGAAGCACATAGGCCTAAGTATTGAAAGAATACTATTGGTGGCCTAACCTCAAAAGTAATATCGCGACTTATGTCGGAGAATGCTTGACTTATGCGAAAGTCAAAGCCGAATATTAAAATCCCTCGGGATTGGTACAACAACCCGAGATTCCCGTTTAAAAATGGGAACAAATATCGATGTACTTCATTACGAAGTTACCCAGGACCTCAAGAGGTCACGACATGATATGGGTAATCCTCGATAGATTGACAAAGTCCGCACAATTCTAACCGACTCGGGAGAAGGATAGTACTGAGAAACTAGCGGAACTCTATCTCAAAGAAATAGTGGCTCGTCATGGAGTGCCTATTTCAATCATTTCGGACCGAGACGGTTGTTTTGTTTCAAGAATTTGGAAATCATTTCAACAGGCCTTTGGATATCATTTGAATTTAAGTACGTCCTTTCATCCACAAACTGACGGCCAGAGCGAACGGACAAGCCAAACACTCGAAGATATGCTTCGCGCATGTGTTATGGATTTAGACGGCAATTGGGATACTCATCTACCTTTAGTTGAGTTTTCCTACAATAACAGCTACCATACTAGTATACAAGCTGCACCGTTTGAAGCTCTATATGGTCGAAAGTGTCTCTCTCCGCTATGTTGGGCGGAAACAGGCGATAGTCAATTAATTGGCCCGGAACTAGTCCAAGGGACTACGGATAAAATTTTTCAGACCCGAGACCGTATCAAGGCGGCTCGCGATCGACAAAAGAGCTACGCAGATAAAAGACGAAAACCATTATCTTTCGAGGTTGGAGACAAAGTCTTGTTGAAAGTCTCGCCTTGGAAAGGCGTAGCGAGGTTCGGTAAACGTGGAAAGCTTAACCCACGTTACATTGGACCATTTGAAATCTTAGAAAAGATTGGCACTGTTGCCTACAAGTTGAAGTTACCAGATGAACTTAACAGTATGCACGACACGTTTCATGTGTCGAATCTTAAAAAGAGTCCAACACAAGCAACCGTTATCATTCTATTCACATTGACGACAAACTCCAATTCACTAAAGAACCTGTTGAAGTCATGGACTGTAAGGTCTAGAAATCATGGAGGAGTCGTATAAAATTATTAAAATGTACTTTGGAACTCTCGACACGGACCCGGGTATACTTGGGAACGTGAACATTAAATCAAAGCCAAATACTCTCACCTGTTCGAGTAGTCTCCTGTATAGGATGACTCAGCTTGAATTTCGGGACGAAATTCTCAATAACAGGGGGAGAATGTGACAACTGCCACTTTCTGGTAATTTACGTACATTTAAAGCAATGAATTACATTATACAAATATGTGTTTTGAATATCCGAATTTCTTGATTACATGATATACATCTTAGAACAATCATTTATGATGCACATTATTCGTTTCTATTGGTTATATTTGAAACAGTTTAAAACAATGCATCGAAACAACTAGAGTAGTACCTAGTGAACTAGCGTGCTGACGAAAACTCCGGATCCGTAGAAACCATCTAAATTACATCTTTAGGACTCAGACGAAAGTCCAACATCAAATATACATTAAACCCTATATGGAAATACAAGGGTTTGGTTTAATACTTTCCCGATGTCCGATAACACTAAAAACTGCCGAAAAGCACTAAAAGCGACAATTTCAACACTTTTCCGCAGAAATTCTGCAGAAATCAACTTTCTAATATTTTTAAGACATGTAAAAATGTTATTAAACATATAATTCATATGAGGATACTTTCGGGTATCATCCGAACCAATAACTACATCAATTCATACAAGTTACACAACTTAGCGTTCAAATAACGTCTAACCGAAACAATTCGAAACGAATATCCGAACAATGTCGGATCTTTTTTTTAGTGACCATCTAATATTATTTAGATCATATTAGACTAGTAATGGTCACTTAACACCTTCTTAACACATTTATACACTTGAAACATTTAAACACCAAAACACCTAAACTTTGCTAAAAGTTTCTAACACTTTAAACACTTAATAACAATTCAACAATTCAAGACCCCCCCCCTGTTGTTGTGAACGGTTTTAAAGGGGTCCCACACCCTAATTTTTTTGTTAAATATCTAGATATTTTATTAGTTTGCAAGTGGATTATGTTGGGGAATTATTACAACACTTACTCACTAAGTAAACTAGCTCCTTACACTCATTTTTTTTTTCATCTTTTATTACACAAATAAACTCTCTCATCATCTTCATCCATTTCCACCAAGAACACCATAAAAACTCATTTAAATTTTATCAAATCTTGATGATCAACATGGAGTTTCTTGGAGCTTAAGGTGATCTAAAGCATTTGCAAGTTAAAGGAAGTGTATTCATCAATTCAAGAGCCTTAAATCATCAAGATCTTCATATTCTTAACTCTTAATCATTCTCTAAAGATCATCCCTAGCCTAGTGCTAGAAGTAAGCTTCTAGATCTATTTTTTTTCATACTTATATTATGTTTATGATTGTTATTATAACTAATAATAACTAAGTAATCATACATAATAAACATGAAAAATACAAAGAGGCAAAGATAATAATCATGATATATTTATGTTTGTTTATATTGTGATCTAAGACTTGTTATATGCATATTTGATCTTGTTATGAGGATTATGATATAAATAAATTGTTAGATGATGTTTTAAAAAAAATATGATCTAACAATTATACATGTTTATGTTAAAGGGTTTTTGTTAAACTTAAAGGATGAATGGATGATCATAAATTATGGTGTTGTTAATTTACTTAATGTTTTTATTTAAAAACAAGACTTTAACAAGATTATAAAAAGTAACATACAACATGAGATTTTTATAAAACTTATTAAAACTAGAAGTAAACTAGGTTTTTGAACTAGTTAACATATATTATGATCATGTTTAAAACCCTACATGATTTGGAGATCATTTTGATAAGCTTATGTTATAAAAATCTCATATGTTTTAGTTAAGATGTTATGAGTAAATTGATGGTGATTTTGAAAAGAAAATGATATGTTTGATTAAACATGGTAAAGTTAAAAATATAAAGGTTATATGGCCAAATTTTCTAATAATTTATATGTTAACTAAACCAACATTTTTTGCTAAACCTTTACAAGATTAAAAAGATTTAGAGAATTCTTTTTATAAAAACAAAGTTAGTTATAAATATATATTTTGAGAAAATATATATTTGATTAATTTAACAACTTAAGTGCTATGTGGTATTTGATGTATTAGTTATATATATCAAAGATAGGTACTTGATTACAATGGTTATTATTAACACATGTTACATAATAATCAAAGTCTTACAAGACTTCATATAATTACGCCTTAAAAGCGAGTTACGGACGATCCGAGTAATCGAATACAAATTATGGTCAAGTCGGACGACGGACGAACCTATGAACATATCACCAATCCGAGGACTTACTACGACATTTGGGCGATCTTTCGACGCGGACACCAAAATATGTTACCATTAACAAAATTCGGACATTTTTAAACTTATAAAAACTATTATGTTTTTATTTTTATAAAAATGTTTTATAGAAATGAAAGACTTATACTTTCTTAATGGGCTATTTTATACAAATGGGCTTACATTTCTTAATGGGCTATTTTATACAAATGGGCTTACATTTCTTAATGGGCTACTTTATACAAATAGGCTTACATTTTATAATGGGCTTAACATAAATACATGGGCTAAGCCCAATATCAAAAACTCATGGGCTAAGCCCAATACCAAACATATGGGCCAAGGCCCAACACTATTTAAGCCCAACACTCTATAAGCCCAACACTATTTAGGCCCAACATTATTTGGGGCCCACAAAGGGGGTTTTCCCAGATTTATTGGGTTTCCTCCTGAATTGGTGTATAGGCATTATTGCCTAGTGGAGATGGATATGATCGGGTGGTTCTGCTGGTGGCACGATGATACTCCAGTAGTCCGTCAGTGATCCAAATTTGCCGTTCAAAAAAAAAAAAAAAAAAAAAAAGGATTGATCACTCGGCCGTCATACCTAGATGAAACCAATTTATGGGCAATTGATATATACCTTCAAGCTCGTGAACCTTTCGTAAACAATGGAAGGAAATGATAAGTTGTTTGTGTGATTGTGTTAATATTGGGAACCACCGACAATTTGTGCTTATTATAACACGTTTTTTTGTGTAGAAAAATGAGCATTCAACTTAACGACATTAATTACGATAGATATTATTTCACATTAGCAATCAACTTAACGACATTAATTACGATAGATATTATTTCACATTAATTACAATAGCCATTACCACTATAAATATTTATATTTCAATTTCATCTTCAAAATAAGAGTTAACTGTCATTTTCGTCCCTGTGGTTTGGTGGAAAATGTGACTTCAGTAAAAAAAAAAAATTGCGTCAGTTACGCCCTCTTAAACGTGTCATTTCAGTCCAAAAAGATAACGTGCAGTTAAAAACGTTGAGGATGGAACTGGCGCAAGGAGTTATCTTTTTGGACTGAAATGACACGTTTCAAAAATGTTGAGAACGGAACTGTCGCAATTTTTTTTAACTGAAGTGACATTTTCTACCAAACCACAGAGAAGAAAATGAAGTTAACTCTTAAAATAAATCCCTTCATCTTCCTTTTTGTTATCTTTTAACAACATTCTTAACGCACTAATATCATATAGCCTTATACTTCTAGAATTTGAACTTAACACTATTTTTGTAGAAGCAAACACCAGGGCCGGCTAAATGGTGATTAAAGCAAAGCATGTGCTTGTGTCCAACATTTTTTAGGCCCTCCAATTTTATTGGGTCATTTCTAATATATGTAATTTGGGTGATAAAAATTGTAGATCAGTATATTGAGACTTGACTACTTAGGTAAGTTAGGACTTAAGTAAGACTTGATTTAGGACTTAAGTAAGACTTGATAAATAGGTGATGCATAATATATTTTCTTTATTACCTTACATAAGTTTGTCCTTATTAACTTTCATGTCAAACATAATTAAAAAGTATGATTTAACATGTCTGATTCTTTAACAATTATATCTAAAAGGGCATTGGATTGACTTCTAAAATTGTTGAGCCGGTCCTGGTAAACACCATACTACTAGACCATTAGGTCATGAGTAGTTATTTTTTTAACGACATAATCCCAAAAAAAAAAAAAACAGAGTAAATTACAAGTTTTGTCCTTTATGTTTGTCCCAAATTTCAGACGATGTTCTTTACCTTTAAAATTGATGAGTTTTGTCCTTAACGTTTCAAAATCTTGCACGTTATGTCCTTTAGGGCAAACCCAGTTCATTTTCAATGTTAAATCTGGTCACATAGACCCCACATGAGGGCAAATTTGTCTTTTTACCCTTTCAATAAAAATAATTTTATTGGGTCATTTCTAATATATGTAATTTGGGTGATAAAAATTGTAGATCAGTATATTGAGACTTGACTACTTAGGTAAGTTAGGACTTAAGTAAGACTTGATTTAGGACTTAAGTAAGACTTGATAAATAGGTGATGCATAATATATTTTCTTTATTACCTTACATAAGTTTGTCCTTATTAACTTTCATGTCAAACATAATTAAAAAGTATGATTTAACATGTCTGATTCTTTAACAATTATATCTAAAAGGGCATTGGATTGACTTCTAAAATTGTTGAGCCGGTCCTGGTAAACACCATACTACTAGACCATTAGGTCATGAGTAGTTATTTTTTTAACGACATAATCCCAAAAAAAAAAAAAAAGAGTAAATTACAAGTTTTGTCCTTTATGTTTGTCCCAAATTTCAGACGATGTTCTTTACCTTTAAAATTGATGAGTTTTGTCCTTAACGTTTCAAAATCTTGCACGTTATGTCCTTTAGGGCAAACCCAGTTCATTTTCAATGTTAAATCTGGTCACATAGACCCCACATGAGGGCAAATTTGTCTTTTTACCCTTTCAATAAAAATATTAAATATATATATTTATAAAGCTTCATTCTCAGTCACTCTCCCTCACCTCTCTCTCTCTCTAAAAACATCACCTGCCACCACCATCTACCAGCCACAAGCACCGCCGTATACCACTGCTTTCTACCACCCACCCTCATTAACCTACCCTCTGAACCAGAACCGCCGCCATATCCAGAGGGGGGGGGGGGGTAATTGATGAATGTTTTTGGTTTTTGGTGATGGTGGATAGAAGGGGTGGATGTTGATGGTGATGTTGGAGACGGTGGAGTGTGATGGTGGGTCAGGCGATGGTGGAGATAGTGGGTGGTCGGCGGCAGGTGAGGGAGGGAGGTGGTGGTGGTTGGCGGCAGGTGAGGGTGGGAGGTGGTGGCGGCAGGGGATGGCAAGTGGTGGGTTTGCAACTTTTGAAGATTGTGGGGTATTTATTTTAAGTTAATTACATAAATTTCCCTAAAAAACGAAATTACAAAAATGCCCTGATGTGCCTTGCACATGATCAGATTTAACAAAAAAAATTAACTGGGTTTGCCCTAAAGGACATAACGTGCAGGTTTTTGAAACGTTAAGGACAAAACTCATCAATTTTAAAGGTAAAGGACAGCGTCTGAAATTTGGGACAAACATAAAGGACAAAACTTGTAATTTACTAAAAAAAAATGCATTCACCAATAGAAGGAAACGGGATCTCCTATCTAGAATAGAATCAAAACCTAAGTCTGCCCGTAGTGGGGCGTTTTTTTTTTTTAAATTAAAAAAAAACGCCGGAAAACGCCCCGGACCCCATTACGCCCGGCGTTTCCGGGCGTTTTTTTTGTTCAAATTTGTTGTTGGCGTGTTTTTTAAAACGCTCATCTTGCATGTGACCAGCCAATCCTTTTAGACCATGTGTTTGACCAGCCTCACCATTTGTTTCCCTTTTTTTTTTTTTTTTTAATAATTGGAAGGGGCGTTATTGGAATAATGTCCCACTACGCCACTTTTGCTATAATGCCCAACGCTGACTAGGATGCCATGTGTCGGATAATGCCCCATGGTGGGGGCATTATTTTTGTTCACCACTACGGGTGGTCTAACAGACTCGAAAAAATAGCCTCTTTAGTTATTTGATGCCACATTGAGTTTGCATTGTCCATCCGAAGAAACCCATTCCTTAGTCTCCTTCTCTTGTTCACTGATTTCATATTTGATTTGCATATGTCTTCTTCTTTAAGCCCGCCAAAATAACACACTCTCTTGGTAAAACTAATAATATCTATGTCAAATTTTATAATTGAAGAAGAGAATCGTTATGATACGTTTAAAAAAAGTCAATGATCTACAAGCTATGATTGCAAGAATCTACCAAATTGAAGAACTTGCATGTCAACAACAAATAGAGTACTGTAAAGAATGTAATTAACGTCTTATAGAGTACTGTAAAGAATGTAATTAACGTCTTATATGAATAGAAGAATTTTATATATATTATTTCAACTTATGATAAACAGTAGCATTAATTTTAAATATATCAGCAATTTGCATAAAATATATTTGAGTGATTCTGATAGAGTAAAATGCAATTTGCGTCCCTGTGGTATGTCCCAAACATCAGGTTGAGCCCCTAAAAATAATTTTTTGCATTCTGAGCCCCTGTGGTATTCATTTCATAACACTATGAGTCATTCTGTCAAGATTCCGTCTGTTTGACTGTTTGACTATTGCTAAATGTCCAATATACCCTTAATGACCTTATACATATAATCCCTTATCCCCTATACTTGATCAAACTGATTCATAAGAACACTGAGCTCATACAAACCCTAACCCCAATTCCCAAATCGATCGATCCAGTGTTAAACGATTGTGAAGATGTCTCAAAAATCAGCTTCAAGCTCCAACAAGAAATCAGGTGGCGGGGAAGCTTCTCAATTCCTGTGTTCTTGTGGTGCACCTACTTGGTACAAGGTATCAAAGACGGAAGCTAACCCAAATCGACGTTTCTTATGCTGTGTAAGTTAAAATTCTATAAGAAAGATTGAAGTTAATTATATTGCAACATTTCCTGATTGATGTGTTTTTACAGAAGAAAGATTGTGGATTTATAAGGTGGGCTGATACACCTTCATCTCCACATTCAAATTCATGCTCTGCTTGTGAGAAGGTAATACCCGCATTGTTAAGGAGCATGGAAAAGAAAGATGATTTGGCAATGAAGAAAGCTAACGAAGTGATGATTTTGAAAATGTGTTTATTGTTTAGTTGGTTAATGATTGTTGTTGTTTATGTGTATTTTTAGTTAGTTTATTGTAAGACTCTGTTAATGTAATGAATGAACATTGAACAAGTTTTGGTTAGTATCACTTTAATGCTGTGAATGTTGCCGTTGATGTGTAGAATAACGAATTGGTTGAGAAAGTGGCTGACAATGAGGAGGACTTAGTTCCGTCTGTGCTGAAGGAGGAGTGGTTTGATGACTATGATGCTGTGATAGAAGTGTTGGAAGCAGAGTATGAAGCGTCTCTTCCAGATCCAGCAGCGGACTACGACTCAGAAGAGTTGGAAAGGGATAGGTGGGAATGTGCAGTTCAACCACCGGAGGATGATTGGTACCATGATCCGTACCCGGGGGAGCATTCTTCTGACTCCGAATGGTCAAATGATGATGCACATTGGAAGTAGATTGTTAGGATGCTCATTGGAAGTAGATTGTTAGGATGCTCATTGGAAGTAGATTGTTAGGTTTTTAAATGTTTGTATTGGCCGATTGGATGAGACTCGGCATGTGTTTGATACGTTTAATGAAATTTAGTTGTGGTTGACACTCAATGTGTATGCTACATAAACTGCAGTTGAACTGCACAACATAAACTGTATTACAAACTTAAACTGCAGTTACCAAGATCAGCATAACATAAACTGTATTACAAACATAAACATTGAGTTTCAAAACATAAACTGCATAGTTGAACTACATAAACTGCATAGTTGAAACAAACATAAACTGCATACTAGAAACAAACATAAACTACATAGTTCAAACAAACATAAACTGCATACTAACTAAGCTTCACTCAACTTGGTGCACCTTGTGATACAGTTTGAGATTCTTGAACATTCTCCCCTCCCTGACCCTTGCATGTCCTACTGTTGTGTCCCAAGGTTCCACACTTGCTGCACTTCTTCCTGGTTATGTTTTCTTCACCTGCAACTTGATCCTCACTTGGTGCATGTTCAACATTCTCCCCACCCTGCCCCTTGCATGTCCTACTGTTGTGTCCCAAATTTCCACACTTGCTGCACTTGGTTGTATTGCCCTTCCTGGTCATTTTTCCCTCACTATCAAAATGAGCTTCAACTTCAGCCTCACCAACTGATTTCTTTCTCTTCATTTGTGGCCTCCCAACCTGCTTATGGTGTTTGGGAGGCAGAAGTTTGGTGGGACATTGTGAGGGCATCCAATTCTCAGGTCCGGGAATTGGATTAATCACATTCTCATAAACCTTCTTCCATGTGGATAACCAATACACTTCATCAACCAATTCTTCGGGCACCCCTATCCTAATATCATTCCTGGCCATATCATTGATAGCAGCCACTGCATGTTTACATGGCATGCTAGTTAAATCCCACTTTCTGCAGGTGCATGTTCTATCCTTCATATTAACAACACACTGGTATTTGCCCTCAACAGTGCTTCACAATAAGACCTTAGGATATCATACTGCTCTCTATAATCTCCAAAGATCCTTGTTGTAGCAATTCTTTTAACCCTAAAGACTTTCTGGATTGAAACATTCAACTGATGGTTCTTCACAAGCATATCCTGTATGGCTGGCAAAGGCATGCCAGGGTTTGACTCGATCATGGGTTGGATCTCATTAGCTATCTCAGACATGGTGTACAGGCCCATTTCTCTTGTTTGGAGGCAATGATGTTGTGAGGTAATGGTTTTCACACACCAAGATTCCTTTTCATTTCTCCTGGAGATCTGAACCGCCCAAGGACAAGTGGGCTTCAAGTGCCTTTTATCTTGTTTTAACCCTAGCCCTCTAAATTTACTATTCTGCCCCTCACCAGAACCCAAAGTTGGATTAGTCCCAAGACAAATAACTCTGAACCTCAACTTATCATTTTTTAATATATAAATCTGCATTCTACTCTTAATAGCATATGTCTTAACCATGTCATTCAATTGTTTTTTATCTGGTATTAATTGACCAATTGAAAATGGGAGGTATGAGTCACTAACATTACCTGTATTTTTTCTCTTCTTCCTTACCTTCTTGGCAACCTTCTCCAGCAGTGTACAGTTATCATCTTTATCACTATTGTCCTCATGATCACAAGTTATGTCTTCCTGCCTAAGTTCTTCTTCAGTATTCTCATTTCTAGCATCCTTAATTGTCTCACTGACCTCATGAAGATCAAAGTCAACACATGCTATGAAGTGACTCATATCTACTTCATAATCAAACACTGGATTACCTGGTTCCTGATCTAATGTGTAATATGGATCTTCTTCATCACTGTTCTCTTTATCACTTCTTTCAGCCTCACCCTCAGAAACTGCCTCGCTACTTTCTGACTCACCCTCAACCACATTATCTTCACCCACATTATCTAGTAAAGCTAGGCTCAATGCAGTTGAATCCTTGAATCTAGACTCTCATATTTCAACATACAAATCTACTAACTTGCATCCTTTTCTAACTTGGTCATACACATAATCTAACTCATCATCATCACTAAAGTGTCTAAGACCAAAATCCAAACACACATTAGGATCTTTAACAAAATAATTGAACACATCATCTGTTATGTAACCTATATCTTTCAGCATTTCACGAAGAACAACAACACTTAAGTTTTCAAAATCAACCCAGTCAATGTAACTAACCTTACCGTTGACATACTCCCTTCCTGGATAATCAGTAAACTCACCTCCATGGTTAATCTTTAGAGAAAATAGTCTGGGTTCATTCCCTGTTAACACAAATGATCAACACATCACATAATATTCAACTTACCCAAAACAAACTATACCCCACAGGGGCTCAGAATGCAAAAAAATGTTTTTAGGGGCTCAACCTGATGTTTGGGACATACCACAGGGACGCAAATTGCATTTTACTCTTTCTGATATCTCTCAGCTTACCATATTTGTTATTATATTTTAAAACTAAAACTCTTCAGTTTTACGTAATTCAGTTAAATTCCTTCTAAAATAGTGCGATTTATGATTTTCTATACGTTTTTATAAAATTTTGAATATATCACTTCAACGTACTTATTTTTTATCTACGTTTCATTAAAAGTTCTGTTAAAAAATGAACGCGTCAAATGTAACTGACGTTTTTTTTTTGTTTTTCATCATGACGAACCAAATGTAACTTGCAAACAACTTCCGTAGCGATATAGCGTATCTTTTTATATTGTAAGCTATAGCAAGTGTCGCAATCGTAACGAACCAAATTGATATCGTCCCAACAATATTTGTACCACGTCGATTCCAACCAAACAAGATACTCACTATTATGGTTTTCCATTTACGTAAAACACGTGTCGATGTCCTTTTGGGCATATCATAACCTTTTGGGGGTTTTATCTTTCAGTTGCTATAACGAGTGTCTGTATCGTACAGATACCCTAATAAACTGAACCGATAATGACCGAATTCCCGCCACAACAAGCGGGAAAATTCCACTAGTTCTGAATATTTATAAATGGTGGTTATCTAGTATATGATTATTATATATATTATATGATATTTATATATATTGTTGTTGAACAACGATGAATAATAGGCTTTAAATTTATAATATATATATATATATATATATATTTTATAATATTTAATTATTTTAATTTAATATTATACTATTTTATTATTATATTTACTTTTAACGTATTTTTTTTCTAATGATATTTTATTTTATCATTTACTTTTTATTTTCCATAATTCTTTTTTCTGTTTTTCAAAAGATATTGCCTTAATCAATTAATTTAATATTTCTCTAATAACTTTCTTACGCTATTTTTTTAAATAAAAACTTAAGTATGCTTATTTTTCCCCTGGACATTCCGATATAAGCATTGTTAAAAATGAAGTTGTATTTAGAATAGAGTATTTATTTTGTATTGTTTTTTGTGTAAACTAAACCGATTCTGTTGGTTTAGCTTTTGAAACAACATGTTATATTTTCAAATAACGTTTGTTTAACATTATTATTTGTTTTGTTTCGCCGCAATGCGCGACATCAATAAAACCTAGTATATATAGTTAACAAAGAACGATGAATAGTAACTTTATTTTTAAAATAAATATATAACTTTTTATTATTTTTTATTTAATATATTCTAATAGTTTATTATTATATTTACTTTTAATAACATATTTTTATTTTTTTCTTTTTTAAACCATATATTTCCTTTACCAGCTTTTAATAATTCCTTTTTTTCTTTTTTAGAACATATATTAATTTATCAAATAATTTGATATTTTTTTAATAATTTACGTTTATAACTTTTTTCTAAAAACTTAAGTACGTTGTTGTGTTTGCTTTTTCCCTCGACATTCCGTTATAAGTTTTGTTAAAAACGAAGTTGTACTCAAAATAAAGTATTTATTTGATATCATAAAACGCTACAATGATAAACTAAATCGTTCTAATGGTTTGACTTTCTAAACAACATGCTCTATTTCTAAATCACGTTTGTTTTACATTATCATTTGCTCGAGTTCATCACAACGCGCGACTTAAAAAAGACTAGTTATTAATAAAGGGTCCTAATATTAACACATGGGAAAACTTATTTGCACATGGTGTATACGGGCCGTATACTGTTATACGGCCCGTATACACCATGTGTAAATAAGTTTGCCTGGTCGTATACAATGTATACGAACGTGTATACGGGCCGTATACTGTTATACGGCCCGTATGGAACGAAAATTTGATTTTTCAAGTATTTTAGAGTTGTGAGGTGCTCAAAACTTTCTAAAAGTAGAAAAAAATAAAACATCAACAAGTAACAAAGATTGAAGAACAAGAAAACGTGTCGTATGACTGTAATAAAACGGAAGCTATCAACGCGGGATTACGGGCATGGTGTTATTCTTTATTTAATATTTATAGAATAAAAGGAAGGGTGAGGCATTTGATGAGAGTTGTAAGGAGTCTGAATAAAATGGAAGTTATCAACGCGGGATTACGGACATGCGTTTAATTCCCAACATATTTATTTTGTCACGTACATTTCGTAAGAAACTTTTCGTGCACTGAACCTTCACCTCCAATCATTTCCTGGTCAAATCACACACTATAAAGTTTAAACTTATCGTGTGTTGTAGTTTGGAAAGATGACCGAATAGAGATCTGAATAACAAACTGTGGAGAACTTGTTTGCGTTATCCACCAACAATCCGTTCATTATCTGTTGTTGTCAACAATATCAATTAACGTTCAGTTGTGTATACAAATTCATCACCGGTTTCTACAGCACAAGCACATACACAGGGAGAATGTTCTCGAAATTGAAGGAAAAGAAAAAACGGTTGTTGATGTTTTTCACTATCAAGTGTGAGATTAGCCAAACGAAGATGAAAGATACTCAAACCATCTGATCCCGTTGTTGCAAACTCCTTTAATGTGAGATTCTTCAAGTTTGCACATTTTGAGAAAATACCAATGTGGATTTCGGTTGGGTCAGAAAACTTTTCCTCAGGGGAGGGTGAGTAGTATGAGTCTAAGTCCATTGTGGTTCGTGAATGTTGGAAGAACCCGACACGTCTTCTGCTGCCTCTTCGGTTGGTAAAAGACATAGGATGGCTTCTAATACAGGCTCTTTGTCAGTTGTGGTTGATTTATAGGAGGAGGTTATGAAACGAATATATGTTTATGCGAACATCCTTATTTTGTCACTTACATGCGTTTAATTCCCAACATCCTTATTGTATCAGACTCTCTCCCCTCCTGATGCAATTTTACTCCCGAACAAACCATGCCCACCTTGACCAGAATAGATAAGCGTATCACTCGATCCACTGTCAAGATAATGGTTTCTCGACAAATGAAGTATTATCAAGGTCTTAAGTGATGGACAACTGGTTAAAAGATGTAGAAGAGTTTGTGTAGAGATCTTTACGTACAAATTTGCATCATCCTTACGGTTACAAATGAACCGTTGGGATTCAAGGGTTTATGAGTAAAAGAATTGTGGATTTCGGTTCGGTCAGATCTCGGAAGTACTGAACAACAGAAATAACAATATACGGCCCTCACAAAGTTGTCATTTTCAAGTGTGAGATTAGCCAAACGAGGATGAAAGATACTCAAACCATCTGATCCCGTTGTTGCAAACTCCTTTAATGTGAGATTCTTCAAGTTTGCACATTTTGAGAAAATACCTGTCACACCCCAACCGATGGCGGAATCATCGGGGCGCGACACTGAGCGAAACAGATTGTCCAGAAGTTTCCATAACAACTATCATTACCATTTAATTGAAAGCAATACGTCCCATACCGTATCTTAAATAGTCAAACAAGTTATTACAGATAACATCAAAACAAATACTCTGTTCCGACAACTCAGATTTAAACATAACTAATTTATTTGTTGGTTTCTAGGACTCCAGTTCCTAGCTTCAATTTCATCACAGCCCGAGAAGCATATAAACAACCTAGGCACCTGTCACATACGTTAAAATAATGTCAATACATAAAATGTAAAGGTGAGCATACAAGTTTGATAATAGCATAATAGAGTTCGAATTCGTTTACGCATAACCAGCACGTACACATAGAGAAATGAAGCACGTTAGTTATCGACATAGATCCATCGATACCAATGACTGCGGGTTGACTACCCGAGGCAGTTCGCAATACATGATTACCACCGTAATTCATGCAAGTAAAAGATCCTTAACAACCCCCGTGTGAACGGGTGCTGAGTCCAAACTATAGTACTATCGTTGCTAAGGCAGGTATACAGCATTCCATGTGTAAACATAACAAACAAGCATTCATAAGCCACGTATAACATGCGTAAATGGTTTAGCGTTAAAATAGCTTGAGTAGTGTGATAATTGTAGTTTGAATATTCGTAACATATGTAACACCCAAAAGTGCTAAAGCAAAAAGGGTTCGAGTATACTCACAGCGATTGTGGATTGAAGGGAGCGCTTTACAGCGAGTACGGTTAGCCTGAATAGATTTGATAACGTAACGATAAGTGGCGCGTAAAACAGTACAAAGTAAGAGTGGTTAGGATGGCTGATCGTGCGGATCAGCTATCCGTGAGAGGGAGTCATCCGTGCGCATGACCTATTCGTGCGGATGGTGATGCGTGCGGATAAGCTATCCGTGCGTGTGACTATCCGTGCGGATGGCAATCCGTGCGGATTAATTGTGCGTGCGGATGACTTATCTGTACGGACAAGTTGTTCGTGCGGATAAACGTTCAAGTGGATTGTTTCTTCCTAAGTGTGAGATGTGTTTGTGTATGATGGCTTGTGCTTTGGAGTTTTCGTTGTAGCATTTAGAAATCACATAAGTGTTTCTACCTTTCAAGCCGGTCGCGCGGACGACAATCCGTGCGTATGGTAGTCCGTGCGGACAGCCTGTGCGCGCGGGCAGAGACAATCCGTCCGGATAGCCTGTCCGTGCGTACGGCTTGGCCGTGCGGATGAACATTGTTTGAATTTTATTTTAAGGCCATAGTATCTCATGATCCGAAGAGTAATCCATTCAGAGGTCGTCTGTCCGGATTGTTCATTCGTCGATACTCAAACCTTGTTTGGAAAGTGGGTCCCAAGGGTAGCTCGTCCGGGTGGCAATCCGTCCGGATGTCCTGTGCGTGCGGATGGTAATCCGTGCGCACAGCTTGTCCGTGCGGACAGCTTGTCCGTGCGGACAGCTTGTCCGTGCGGACAGTCTCTGGTCTGATTGTTCGGTTCGTCTACACTTGGTTTTTGTTGTCGTTTATCGAGACGTTCTGATCACGTGGCAACCACTTGGAATTGTATTCTCACCCGCGTGACTAGACCGGTCAGGAACCACCCTAACTCGGCCTGTCGGCGACTCAGAACGGTCATTCCGGTTGACCCCGAAATCAGTCGTCTGTGGGTAGGATTCCAGATCTGGAACTAGTGCATCACTATTATCGAGTAGAGACTAGAACCGATCAGATTCGTACCGATTCCAAGGGAAAAAGAAGGAGAGAACTTAGGTTTATTTCTTTCAACTCTTTTATCCTTAGAAAAGTTTAGATCTAGGTGAAGTTATTGTGAAATCTAGTAGAAATCGTTTAGATCTGAGTTATTCTTGGTGGAACGAGGTCAAGCTTGAAGTTCATAAGAACTTCGTGACGACGTCACCCGAGGATACCTCAAATCCGGATGATTTCATGGTTAAAAGTGAAGATTTGAAAGATGGAAATGTGTAGAATTGTGTAGTGATCAAAGATGTACAAGAATTAGTGCAAGATCTTACATGGATTGAGAGAAATCTGAGAAAAAGTGAAGAATGCGTGTGGTTCGGACGTCACTTGCCAAAAGTGGAAAAGTTGGAGAGTGACCAGTGTATTTATAGGATGCGAAAAAGGGAAAGGGGTGAGCCGTGCGCATGGCACGCACCCGGGTAGGCTATCCGCGCAGATAGGTCATCCGTGCGGATTGGCAATCCGTGCGGATTGGCCATCCGTGCGGATGCCGCCTGCTTTGGTGTGTTCGGTGCGATGTTGCTTCGGTTTCGATTTGCGAGCGATTCGATAGGGTTTCCTAGTCAAATTACCTTCAGTCCCAACTACTTCTTATAGGGTTCGACTCGGAATTCGGGTTCGGGTTCGTTTACATTCGAGTTAGACTTCGAGTTCGATTGAGTTCGCTTGATTATCACAACATAACATAAAATAAACATGCACAGGTAACACGTAAAGCACACACACATGTATAAACAACAAGTAAAATACACAGTTCGAGTTACGGTTCGATGTCGATTTGGTTAGCATAGCTTGATTAACTTTATCGCATTGTTACTTCCTATCATTCACAGTCGTAGGTCGATTGAAATATGGTAAGCATGATTCGATTATTTTAATGTATGACATTTACTCCACATAATATAAATAAAATAAAAACGTTTCTACAAGTCAAGTCGCGCGAAATCGGTCGTTGACTTTGACCTTGACTTTGACTTTCACTCGTGAAAACACGGGGTGTTACAGCCTCCCTTTGTTTAGGGAATTTCGTCCCGAAATTAAGCTGGAAGCCGTAACTAACCGTGGATCACATGTGAGAGTCCTTCGTTCGGACCATTGAAAATCGTCAAATTAATCGGGATTTTATGGTTAAAATTGCTGATTTTTGGGTATGATGTGCGAAAACATCTGATTTAAAAGCCTATAAAGTTTCAGATCTTAAATCGAAGCCGTTTGGGAGAAATCTTAATTTTTTTTAAAGAGGTGTTGAATGTTGCTGTTGATGTTCACCGCACGCATGACATATCCGTGCGGATAACATATACGTATTGACTATTGTTGACTATGAATCGTGCGGAGTCCGTGAACGTGTGTGACTAAACATAATCGTAACGGAGTCAGAACCGATCCTACAAGTGGTATCTGAGCAGGTGATCGATTGCGAGGATCAAACGCACTCAGATTTGATCAAGTTCTTCATCTTTCATCTCTGTCACGTTTTTCTCTGAAAATTGCTAAATTAAACGTATACAATAACCGTGATTCTATTGATTATGCTGACGTATACAAAGCCGAGAATCACGTTTTGCCTTTTTTTCTCTCTACTTTCTCTCTCTAACCCTAAGGGTTCTATTTATAGGCACAAGGTTATAAGGAATCTCTCCTTATTTACAATTATGCCACCTTGCCCTTCTTAATCGGACATTACTCATTCGTTAAACAACTGTGGATACTTTGCCTTCATGTCGCTTTCGAGTTCCCAAGTGAACTCCGCGCCTCGTTTACCTTCCCATCGGACTTTCACAATAGGAATGCGTGAGCGTCTGAGTTCTTTGGTTTGGCGATCCATGATTTCGACAGGCTTTTCCACGAAGTGTAGTGTTTCGTTCACTTGTAGATCATCTAGAGGAACATGTAAGTCGTGGTCGGCGATGCACTTTCGGAGGTTTGACACGTGGAAAGTCGGATGGACATTGCTAAGTTCCTCCGGTAATTCGAGTCTGTAGGCGACTTTTCCGATCCTCTCCAGAATCTTAAAAGGTCCCACATATCGAGGCGCGAGTTTCCCCTTCTTGCCGAATCGGACTACACCCTTCCAAGGTGATACCTTTAGGAGTATGTAGTCACCAACGCCATATTCACGGGGCTTGCGCTTTTTATCGGCGTAAACTTTCTGTCGATCCCGTGCTTTCGCTAGGTTGTCCCGAATTTGGAAAATTTTGTCTGTCGTTTCTTGTAGCAGCTCTGGACCGGTTAATTGCGAGTGACCGATCTCGTGCCACACAATAGGCGATCGACATCTTCTTCCGTATAAGGCCTCGAAGGGTGCCATCTGGATGCTAGCCTGGTAGCTGTTGTTGTACGAGAATTCGACTAACGGAAGGTGTCTATCCCAATTACCACCGAAGTCTAGAACACACGAACGGAGCATGTCTTCAAGCGTACGAATCGTTCTTTCAGTCTGACCGTCGGTTTGTGGGTGGAACGCGGTACTTAGATTAAGCGTTGTACCGAGTGCCGTTTGAAACGTTTCCCACAATCGTGAAGTGAACCGAGCGTCACGATCAGAGATGATGTCACGGGGCGTCCCATGTCGACAAATAATCTCGTCGGTGTAGATTCGGGCTAATCGTTCTACCTTGTAGTCTTCCCGTATTGGCAGAAGGTGAGCTGATTTGGTCAAACGGTCAATAACAACCCAAATGCTGTCGTGACCTGATGACGTGGTTGGAAGCTTGGTTACGAAATACATAGCTATGCTCTCCCACTTCCACATGGGAATTGGTGGTTGTTCGAGCAAGCCAGAGGGTCTTTGATGTTCAGCTTTGATTCTGGCACAGGTTAGGCATTTTCCGACGTAGAGTGCGATATCTCGTTTCATACCCGGCCACCAATATCTGTAGCGAAGATCGTGGTACATTTTGTCAGCACCGGGATGAATAGAGTATCGAGATTTGTGAGCTTCATCCATGATAATCTGTCGCAGGTTGGTTCGCTTGGGAATCCAAATTCGGTCTAAGAAGTGGAATATCCCATTTGATTTGCTCACCAGTTGGGCTCCATCGTGGTAGATCCTTTCTTTCTTCAAAGTGCGTTCGTTGAAACATGCATGCTGGGCGTCGCGAATGAGAGCTTCGAGGTTGTGCTGGGCTTGAACATTACGAGTGCTAAGCAGATAGCTCCGTCTGCTAAGTGTGTCGGCAACAACATTTGCCTTGCCTGGGTGATAACGAATCTCACAGTCGTAGTCGTTGAGAAGTTCTACCCATCGGCGTTGACGCATATTTAGTTCCTTCTGATTAAAGATGTGTTGTAGGCTCTTGTGATCGGTGAAGATCGTACACCTTGTACCATACAGGTAGTGTCTCCAAATCTTTAATGCAAAAACAACTGCGCCTAGCTCGAGATCGTGGGTTGTATAGTTCTTCTCGTGGATTTTGAGCTGACGAGATGCGTAAGCTATGACCTTGTCTCGTTGCATTAGGACACAACCGAGACCAAGGTTAGAAGCATCACAGTAGACAATGAAATTATCGTTTCCGTCGGGTAGTGTGAGAACAGGAGCATTGCAAAGCATGTGTTTGAGGGTTCGAAAGGCAGACTCTTGTTTGGTTCCCCAGACAAAAGGCTGATCCTTATGAGTGAGAGAGGTAAGCGGTACAGCAATCTTCGAGAATCCTTCGATAAATCGTCGATAATAGCCTGCTAGCCCGAGGAATGAGCGGACTTCAGTCGGGTTCTTAGGCGAAACCCAGCTCTTAACAACTTCAATCTTCGCAGGATCGACGTGAATACCCTGACTATTTACGATGTGACCCAGAAACTGAACCTCCCCAACCAAAACTCGCACTTGGAGAATTTGGCGTAGAGTTGGTTCCCCTGGAGTAACTCGAGAACCAAACGTAGATGTGGCGCGTGTTCGGCTCTTGTTTTGGAATAGATCAAGACATCGTCGATGAACACGATGACGAAACGGTCGAGATATGGTTTACACACTCGATTCATCAGATCCATGAAAACTGCTGGTGCGTTCGTTAGGCCAAAAGGCATGACAACGAATTCGTAATGGCCGTAACGAGTACGAAACGCGGTTTTGGGTACATCTTCCTCCTGTATACGCAGCTGATGATATCCTGATCGTAGATCGATCTTCGAGAAACACGTAGCGCCTTGTAGCTGATCAAACAAATCGTCGATTCGAGGCAGAGGATAGCGGTTCTTGATAGTCAACTTATTCAATTCCCGGTAGTCGATGCACATCCGGAACGACCCGTCCTTCTTTTTAACGAAAAGGACTGGTGCGCCCCAAGGAGAGGTGCTCGGGCGAATGAAGCCTTTTTCAAGCAATTCCTGGAGTTGGGTTGAGAGTTCGCGCATTTCGGACGGCGCGAGTCGATAAGGAGCTCTGGCGATAGGATTAGCTCCAGGAATGAGATCAATGCGAAAATCAATATCACGCTTAGTAGGTAGTCCGGGAAGATCCTCTGGAAAAACTCGAGGAAATTCTCGAACCACAGGAACGTTTTTCACTTCCTTCTTCTCTTTCTTTTCCTTCTCCGCTGCTACAATGTTAGACAAGAAAGCTCTGTATTCCTTGCGGAGATACTTGCTAGCTTGGAGACATGACATAAGCTTGAGACCCTTCGAAGTTGTATCACCATAAACACACAATGAATCACCGTTTGCGAGCGAAAAACGAATCATTTTATCGAAGCACACAACTTCGGCATGGTTTTCGCGAAGAAAGTCCATGCCTACTATGACATCAAAGCTTCCTAGTTGCATTGGAATGAGATCGATTGAGAAGATGTGATTGTTGAGCTCGAGAGTGCAATCACGAATAACAGAGTTTACAGCGACGGTTCTCCCGGTAGCGACTTCAACATCGAATGCAGAGGAGAGTCGGGAACGTTTACGACTAAGGAGTTTCTCAAATTCGAGTGACACAAAGCAATTATCGGCTCCAGTATCAAATAAACATGAAGCATAAATACCATTCACAAGGAACGTACCATTGACCACGTTGTTGTCAGCCTGGGCTTGACGCACGTTGAGATTGAAAGTTCTGGCACGTGTTGCCTGTTGTTGCTGTTGCTGCTGCTGTGGCGGCTGCTGTTGCGGTTCTTGTTTCACTACCCTGTTCGGGCACATGTTGGCGAAATGGTTCGGGTCGCCACACGTGAAGCATGCTCTGGCTTTGACTGCGGGTGCCGGAGGAGCTTGTTGACCCTGTGGGGCAGCGAGTAGAGCTTGATTGGCAGGAGCTTGACTAATACGGCAGTTGGCAGTAAAGTGGCCGTAGACGTTGCAATGAGCACAGAAGCGACATTGAATAGCAGTCGGGTGATGATAGGTGCAAGTAGGGCATAGTGGATGTGGCCCAGTATATGCACGCTTTGCAGGCGGTGCATTGGCCACAGGCGCCGCTACTTGACGCTGTTGGGCAGGTACAGCTTGAATCGGTGCAGCAGTAATCGCACAGTTCTTGTTGGTGGAGCTGTTCTTTCTCTTGTTCTTTCTCTTGTTGCTTGACGAGGTGGGTTCAGTAGTTGGTGCAGTAGCGGTAGCTTGATGCAGATGCTTGGAGGTCTTATCCCACACCCCAGCCTTAACCCTCTTGTCGTTGATTTCAACGGCTAGCAGATAGGTTTCCTCGATCGTGGTAGTCTTAGCCGCTTGCACGAAATCAGCAACGCAGTCGGGCAAAGCTCGGATGTACTTCTTGATGGTCATATCGGGAGTCTTGACCTGGTCGGGACAGATAATGCTGAGCTGTTTGAAGCGAGCAGTGAGACCAGCATTGTCTCCATCCTTCTGATGTATGTGCCAAAATTCATCTTCAAGCTTTTGACGCTCGTGAGGAGGGCAGAATTCCTCTAGCATGACTTCCTTGAGCTCATCCCACGACAAACCGTAAGCTGCATCATTCCCTCTCTTGTTCCTCTCGGCCGTCCACCAGTCCAAAGCACGGGACTGAAAGACGCCGGTAGCGTTCAGAGTCCGAAGGTCATCAGGGCAACCACTTTGTCGCAGAGTAACCTCGATAGAGTCAAACCAGTGGAATAGAGCAGTAGGACCTCCTTCTCCTGTGAATTCTTTCGGCCCACATGACTTGAATTGTTTGAAACTGAAAGGTCTTGCGACAGCTCTAGGACCTTCAGTCCTCGATTCCTCGGATGACTTGCTGGCATTCTCATAGGCATCGCTCACCGCCTTTGCTACAGCTTTCGCGACGATGGAAGCAAGGCGTCTGTCCTTCTTTTCTTGGCGAGAGAGTGGATGACGAGATCCAGACGACATTGTCTGCAATAGACATCGCCATGGAACTCAACACATGTATTCGAATCTCACCTCACACGTCTACTACTACTAAAGCTCAGTAACACGTACCATGTAAACGCATATAGTCACAAAATCATAGAATTGCACAAAATCACATAAACACATAGAGCACATAATCACAATATCCCTAAACAGATAAGCACAATAGCAAAATACTCATAACTTAATCACTAAAAGTACCTACGAGCATACAAAGCATTCTGACTGCCTCTATTGTTGATTCGTTAGCGATGAGTTGTGTGGGTTCTGTGTTTTAGCAGGAGCAATAGTGTTGGGTTGAAACCAATAGTACCTCAAAACGTTAACAAATAACAGAAAATGCATAAAATTTTCATAAAGATCGATAAATCGAAGGTAGATTATCTGTGGCTAATAGACTTCGACTAACCAAAGTGGCTCGACTATTCGCAAGGATCCTGCACAATTACCTCCAGGTCTATGCCTTTGCCTCGATTTTTGGGCGTTGGCGCAATTCCCATTGGTTATATTGTGTCTTTAGACCGTTGGAGTCCATCGAAACTTTGGTGAGAGTTTTTTTGTATAAAAGCGGGACGAGTCGTCAAGGTTAGGGTTTCACCCCTATCTTGCAACTTTCGTCCTCATTTTTGATAAAAATTGAGGAGATTATTCATCAAAATATGGATTTCACTCCTGATTTGGTATGATTCTCCTCGTTTGTTGCTAAAACGTAGGTTGATTAGGCAACTTTAGTCGAGAGTTTGCGGTTTTCACACCTATTCTCGACCTCATTACCTGTTCACAACTTGAAAATTCGAGTGCAGTGATAGAAAAGAGTGAGTGATAGTGGCGAGTTTACGCATACGCGTGAGTTGGTCTGTTGGTTCTTAACTATAGACTAGGTCTCTAAGACTTCGACCCGGACTAGGTCGAGTCTTGCCTAATTCCCTATAGTTATGGCTCTGATACCAATCTGTCACACCCCAACCGATGGCGGAATCATCGGGGCGCGGCACTGAGCGAAACAGATTGTCCAGAAGTTTCCATAACAACTATCATTACCATTTAATTGAAAGCAATACGTCCCATACCGTATCTTAAATAGTCAAACAAGTTATTACAGATAACATCAAAACAAATACTCTGTTCCGACAACTCAGATTTAAACATAACTAATTTATTTGTTGGTTTCTAGGACTCCAGTTCCTAGCTTCAATTTCATCACAGCCCGAGAAGCATATAAACAACCTAGGCACCTGTCACATACGTTAAAATAATGTCAATACATAAAATGTAAAGGTGAGCATACAAGTTTGATAATAGCATAATAGAGTTCGAATTCGTTTACGCATAACCAGCACGTACACATAGAGAAATGAAGCACGTTAGTTATCGACATAGATCCATCGATACCAATGACTGCGGGTTGACTGCCCGAGGCAGTTCGCAATACATGATTACCACCGTAATTCATGCAAGTAAAAGATCCTTAACAACCCCTGTGTGAGCGGGTGCTGAGTCCAAACTATAGTACTATCGTTGCTAAGGCAGGTAGACAGCATTCCATGTGTAAACATAACAAACAAGCATTCATAAGCCACGTATAACATGCGTAAATGGTTTAGCGTTAAAATAGCTTGAGTAGTGTGATAGTTGTAGTTTGAATATTCGTAACGTATGTAACACCCAAAAGTGCTAAAGCAAAAGGGTTCGAGTATACTCACAGCGATTGTGGATTGAAGGGAGCGCTTTACAGTGAGTACGGTTAGCCTGAATAGATTCGATAACGTAACGATAAGTGGCGCGTAAAACAGTACAAAGTGAGAGTGGTTAGGAAGGCTGATCGTGCGGATCAGCTATCCGTGAGAGGGAGTCATCCATGCGCATGACCTATTCGTGCGGATGGTGATCCATCCGGATAAGCTATCCGTGCGTGCGACTATCCGTGCGGATGGCAATCCGTGCAGATTAATTGTGCGTGCGGATGACTTATCCGTACGGACAAGTTGTTCGTGCGGATAAACGTTCAAGTGGATTGTTTCTTCCTAAGTGTGAGATGTGTTTGTGTATGATGGCTTGTGCTTTGGAGTTTTCGTTGTAGCATTTAGAAATCACATAAGTGTTTCTACCTTTCAAGCCGGTCGCGCGGACGACAATCCGTGCGTATGGTAGTCCGTGCGGACAGCCTGTGCGCGCGGGCAGAGACAATCCGTCCGGATAGCCTGTCCGTGCGTACGGCTTGGCTGTGCGGATGAACATTGTTTGAATTTTATTTTAAGGCCATAGTATCTCATGATCCGAAGAGTAATCCATTCAGAGGTCGTCTGTCCGGATTGTTCATTCATCGATACTCAAACCTTGTTTGGAAAGTGGGTCCCATGGGTAGCTCGTCTGGGTGGCAATCCGCCCGGATGTCCTGTGCGTGTGGATGGTAATCCGTGCGCACAGCTTGTCCGTGCGGACAGCTTGTCCGTGCGGACAGCTTGTCCGTGCGGACAGTCTCTGGTCTGATTGTTCCGTTCGTCTACACTTGGTTTCTGTTGTCGTTTATCGAGACGTTCTGATCACGTGGCAACCACTTGGAATTGTATTCTCACCCGCGTGACTAGACCGGTCAGGAACCACCCTAACTCGGCCTGTCGGCGACTCAGAACGGTCATTCCGGTTGACCCCGAAATCAATTGTCTGTGGGTAGGATTCCAGATCTGGAACTAGTGCATCACTATTATCGAGTAGAGACTAGAACCGATCAGATTCGTACCGATTCCAAGGGAAAAAGAAGGAGAGAACTTAGGTTTATTTCTTTCAACTCTTTTATCCTTAGAAAAGTTTAGATCTAGGTGAAGTTATTGTGAAATCTTGTAGAAATTGTTTAGATCTGAGTTATTCTTGGTGGAATGAGGTCAAGCTTGAAGTTCATAAGAACTTCGTGACGACGTCACCCGAGGATACCTCAAATCCGGATGATTTCATGGTTAAAAGTGAAGATTTGAAAGATGGAAATGTGTAGTGATCAAAGATGTACAAGAATTAGTGCAAGATCTTACCTGGATTGAGAGAAATCTGAGAAAAAGTGAAGAATGCGTGTGGTTCGGACGTCACTTGCCAAAAGTGGAAAAGTTGGAGAGTGACCAGTGTATTTATAGGATGCCAAAAAGGGAAAGGGGTGAGCCGTGCGCATGGCACGCACCCGGGTAGGCTATCCGCGCGGATAGGTCATCCGTGCGGATTGGCAATCCGTGCGGATTGGCCATCCGTGTGGATGCCGCCTGCTTTGGTGTGTTCGGTGCGATGTTGCTTCGGTTTCGATTTGCGAGCGATTCGATAGGGTTTCCTAGTCAAATTACCTTCAGTCCCAACTACTTCTTATAGGGTTCGACTCGGAATTCGGGTTCGGGTTCGGGTTCGGGTTCGTTTACATTCGAGTTAGACTTCGAGTTCGATTGAGTTCGCTTGATTATCACAACATAACATAAAATAAACATGCACAGGTAACACGTAAAGCACACACACATGTATAAACAACAAGTAAAATACACAGTTCGAGTTACGGTTCGATGTCGATTTGGTTAGCATAGCTTGATTAACTTTATCGCATTGTTACTTCATATCATTCACAGTCGTAGGTCGATTGAAATATGGTAAGCACGATTCGATTATTGTAATGTACGACATTTACTCCACATAATATAAATAAAATAAAAACGTTTCTACGAGTCAAGTCGCGCGAAATCGGTCGTTGACTTTGACCTTGACTTTGACTTTCACTCGTGAAAACACGGGGTGTTACAATACCAATGTGTTTGTCAGCTTCGTCAATACACAAAGTGACAGAATTTGTGGATTTTGGTTGATTCAGATTCAGAAAGCAGATGTTTAGTAGTGTTTGAGAAACTAACAAGGTAAACCTTAATTTTCAAAATTTTATACACTTACTTGAACCGTTAGTAATGCTAGATGTCATTTTGGCTGAACCACAACCTATTACAGCACTGTATGAACATGCGTTTTGAAAATAGGCTTTGTTCTTCGTTTATTGGATCGTTCTAATAGATTAAAGAGGTTTTTACCATTTTTTACCATATGTATACGAGTCGTATATGGTTTATACGGCCGTATACCATTGGTAAAAAATATTTTTACCGATCGTATACAATGTATACGATGGTTGTATACGGGTCGTATATTATTATACGGCTCGTATACTATGGGTAAAAAATGGTAAAAAAGGGGTTATTCTCTTTAATCTATTAGAACGATCATTGTCGTGAGAACCTGATTCTGATTTAAACAACGGAATTTTTGGATCATACTACTAGCAGAAGAACCCGACACTTCTTCTGTGATGATTCGAAACATTCACGAACCACAATGGACTCATCCGACACGTCTTCTGTGATGATTCGAAACATTCACGAACCACAATGGACTCAGACTCATACTACTAGCAGTAGAACCCGACACGTCTTCTGTGATGATTCGAAACATTCCGAATAACTAGCAGAAAAACCCGTACCGGTGATTGTTTATCCATACTATTCTTCATAGCCATATTCCCACTCACAAGTTGTTGATACATATCGTCCGTTCAAGTTGAGCTTCCTGATACATATCGTTCGTAAGAAACTGTTCGTGCACTGAACCTTCAGTTGTGTACCCTTCAATCTTTGTTGAGTATTTTTCTAACTTTATGCTTGCATCCATCACAGTGAATATTAACTTTGTGTGAAAGAGTTTGGAAACTGGACGGAATCTATGAAGAAACTGTTGGAATTTGTGGATTTCGGTTGGTTCAGAAACTTAACAAGAGAAGCAACTAAAAAAATACAATTGATTTCTCTTCCGGTTACCAGGCCTATCATCTCCGTCTACGTTTGGTTTCCTCAACGAAGAACCATCAGCCATTATCAGCCCTTTTTTCCTTTGGTTTCTGGTTGATTTTTGAGGGTGAGGGTTTTGAATTGATTCATGCGCTCAAGTTTCAACTACTGGAGTGAAAATTGGTAAAAAGTGGTTTATTCTCTTTAATCTATTAGAACGATCCTTGTAACCATCAACCGTTCAAGTTGATATAGGAGAGTACTGAACAACCGAGATAACAGCTCCGGTATTTATCACCAACCCATCTTTGGTAGTGTTTGTTTGAGAACCTGATTCAGATACACAACGGTCTCTTTGCTTCGTCCACTAGAACTATTTGTGTATGCATTCTTTTGGTAGTTAACAACGCTAATTAGAAAAAAATCTGTAAAAATTAATCATATCGATTGCAATAACAGGATGGATGTGACACACATAGATAGATAAAATGTCACAGTTGTCAAGACTGTTTGTCGGGTTTCCAATGCTCACACAGGGTGATAAACAACGCTGATACACGTAACATCTAGTTATATTCAGATTTAAACAATGCCCGCCTCAATCTTCAATACTTCAGTAAAATACCACTAGTAGAAGAACCCGACACGTCTTCATGTAACAGAGAATGTTTTAGAAATTGAAGGAAAATGAAAAGATTTGTTGAAATCGAATTTGACAACTATGACAGCTTATTAAAAGTATCGTGTGTTGTAGTTTGGAAAGATGACCGAACAGAGATCTGAATAACAAACTGTGGAGAACTTGTTTGTGTCAGGTTCTTCTGCTAGTTACTCGGAATCGTTAAATAACCAACACGAAGATCTCTGCGATCGCTAAGGTTTTCATCAACGGACTGATCGGTAACGTTACTCTACATGTGCTCCGATTTAAGCGGCATGTTCCGATCAACGTTTATCGACATTGTTAAAGGTGATGAAGAGTTTAGAAACCCTAGAATGATTGTGTTTTTACGGGAATAAAACGTGATATTTGAAAAAACGCCAATATATACGGCCCGTATATAGTTATACGGCCCGTATACATGTGGTAACATCAAAAACCCTCAAAAATAAATCAATTGAGCCGTATACATTTTATAAATCGTATACACATGTATACGACTCGTATAACTGTATACGGGCCGTATATAATAAAACAAAAAAACATTCCCTGCGCATTTTCCTATTAAAAAAACATTCTATACGAGCCGTATAATTGTATACGGCCCGTATACAATAGGGGATGTGAAAATAAGATATAGGGTATGTGGGAATAAGGCATCCCTTAATAAATGGTAGTTATCTAAGTATATATGATTATTATTAAAGAAGGTTGAAGAAACGACAAATGAGAACCAAATTCTATGGCGTATTGGACCTGCCTTGTATAGACGTTTTTTTTTTCTATTTTTTATAAAACTTGCTAAGACGATAAATATTGTTTAAAAGTGTTTGTAATAAAAAATAAAACTTGCTAAGACGATAAATATTGTATAAACGTGTTCGTAATAAAAAAAATATTTTCTATACGCTACATAGAGCTCTATACAACTTGTATAGACAGACCTACACGTGACGTATTAACCAGCCGTCAGACAAAATATGACGTCAACAACTTTTTTAAAAATTGAAAAGGCTACTCGTCTATACGATACGTATAAAGAGCGTTCAAATGAAAATGAGGGACCTTTAAATACCATATCCCTTTAGAAAATATACAAGGCATTATTTTCTCCTAGTACGATCATCATTTAAGGAGAACTCTATTGTCAACTAAAATTAAAGTCTACAATCTATTTTTATATTAATCCTTTCATAATCAACTAATTACAGTACAAATTCAAATGATAAACTATTTTAGGTCTGATGAAGTCACTTTATAATTTTTAGAGTTAAATGCTTGGTTGGTCCCAGTGGTTTGCAAAAATTTCATACTTGGTCCTAGTGTTTTACTAATTACACACGTTGTCTCAAAAGTTGTCAAAAATGAACTCGGTTGGTCCCCTGATCTAACCTCTGTTAAATTTCTCAGTTAATTATGCGTAAAATGACTATATTACATTTGAACAATTAAAAGAAATAAATATATATATATATATATAAAGAAGATGGCCCACTACTCATCTTCTTCAACCTCTCTCTCTAAAACAAAACTCTATCATCATCACCTCCTCTACCTTCACAACCCACCACAACCTACAACTACCTCCACCACCATCAATAGATTTCTTCAGATTTATACTATCAGATGATCCAGAACCTGAATCTCCACACAATCACTCACAATCCGATCCAAATCTGATCCAAAATCACTCACCAAATCATCCAGAAACTGAAGCTGATGAAGAAAATGAAGATTCCACTTCAAATCTCAATTCATCTGAAAGCGGGGGGTGTTGGTGGTGGCTTCTCGGTGGCGCCAGAACCACTTGGGTATACAAATCGGAAAAAAAAAAACACAGATCCAACCACTTTATCATGTCAAATCGCAACCAAACTATATTGATATCACCGATGGAGCTAAGGTTTTATATGCTCTGTAATGAAAAAAGTTAAACAAAAACTACATTCAGGCGACTTCAGATCCAGATCAAGAGTGAACGGTTTCTCCGGTTTCAGACGATCGGAACTCACCGGATTACTAAAATTCACGATCGATGACAAGTCAGAATCTGATTGAGAACCGTTATCGGTTCCGATTGTCAAATGAGGTTTAGTCTAGTCCGATTTGAGGCGGTTACTGCAGTTACCGGATGTTGTGCAATTATCGGTATTCAAAAGGCTCGATTTTTCTTGTGCCCTTTTTTTACTCTGATGGCGGCTTAGTGGCTAATGCACCACACATTCCCACTCTACTTAGGATGATGATACTGTGTCAAGGAGATGGTGATGGTGGTTTGGGAAGATTATGATGATGATGATGCACGGCGATGGGTAGTGGTTTAGGGAGATGGTGGTGGTGGGTGGTTCTTGAAGGCTGGAGTGGGGAAAAAGAATGGTGGGATGGGGGTGGGCCCCACTTATATCTATTTGTTTTTTAACCTTAGGGGTATTATAGACATTTCACTCAAACTTAACTGAAATATTTAACTTAGGTTAGTGATAAGGACCACCAGAGTGCAAAATTTGTAACCACTGGGACCAACTCCGTAATTAGTAAACCACTAGGACCAAGTCTGCAATATTTGCAAACCACAGGGACCAACCAAGCATTTAACTCTAATTTTTATGTAAATGAAGTTTTTGAAGACGTAGGATAAATGTTAGTGATTTTTAGATGGGCCGTATTATTGGCACACCTTGGGGGATTAAATTTACACCCTCAATACGCATCGTATAGGCCTATACGATGCGTATTGAGGTGAACTTCTATGTCTGCCAAAGGCTGCCATTGCCCCCTACCAAAAAGTAATACGCATCGTATAGGCCTATACGATGCGTATTGAGGGTGTCGATTTAATTTTTTAATTTTTGCAAGGTAGCTTCCTATCACGCAGTAGCTTTCCGTCACGCAAACGAAAAAGCAGCACTTTGGACATTTGTTGTTCTTCAAACATCTAGGAAACATTATTTGAGAATACCCCTGAATTTATCGAAGCTGTAGAATGAGATCCTCCACTGTTGGGTTATCATCTTTCAACCCCATTTTCCCTAAATTTATCGATTATGTTTTTCAACAGGGATGTAATGCAATAATTCCTCTCAATTGAATAGACCGACACTTGCTTCATAGGACTCACTTGAATCGTCTCGGATGTAATAACAGTACGTTTAGCATCCGTGCCTGCTTGAATTGCAGAAAGCAAAGGATAACGAAGATGAACATTGTATTTATCACGAAAGTACTGAACAACCGAGATAACAGCTCCGGTTTCATCAGCTGCATTTGGAACAGGAGAGTTGAAAAATCTGCAATTGGAATTGATCTTGGAACAACATACTCTTGTTACCATATGACACATGATAAAAGCGCTTCTCTAGACAATCTAGGATTATGTTCCGTAAAATGGGGACCACATATTTCCTTCAAGATTTACGTCTGATGTCCAAGTTTGATCACATTTGACTTCATCTGCGGCAGTCCAATGACTTTTGATGTGTTTAAAATGCAACATATAAATTACATCAAATAAGGCATAAAACTAACCCTTTTTAAGTACTAATGTTGGAAAAAGTGTGCTTTTGTCTTCCTTTTGTATTTTCAGGATTAAATGAGCTTAAATGAACAAAAGAAGCAAAAATACAGCTAAATCTAACATAAATACAAGAAAAGGAATAAACGTGGCATGCCCGACCCCTCGACAACATTTTCCCAAGCAAAAACAAGACATCAGAAGGCTGAACACGCCCCGTGCCCAGCGGACACGGGGGCGTGCCCAAGTGTCTGCAAAAAAGACAAAGTTGTAGAAGCTTCTATTTCCCAACACGGGGGCGTGCCCAGCTCCACACGGCCGTGGTTAACGCTAAGATTCGCAGAATCCAAGCAAATCTTGATAGTAAAGATACGCTTCTGCACACGGGGCCGTGCCCAGCGGACACCGGGGCGTGGTCAACTAATGCAGACAAACTGCAATTAATGAAGAAAGAGAAAGTGGATGGACACGGGGCTGTGTCCGGGCTTCTGTGTAGGCTATAAATAGAGATGCTTGGTTCACTTCAAAGGCATCCCTTGGCAAACCACCTCTCTCACACTTTACCCACCCACCCACCACCATCACAACCCACATCCACCACCATCATCCATCATCCATCATAGAGTGTGTGTAGTAGTCTCGGGATCCAAGATTGATAGTAAGAGTTCTTGACAATCAAAGGTCATGTTTGCCTAAGTCTCTTACATCACTTGGTGAAGACAAGCATTTAGTGTAATACTTTTGTTTTGTTAATATTTTCACACTTTTTATTTGGTTTTGTATTAATGACTTTAATAACTAGTTTCTTATGTTGAAGGTGAAACTTCCTTATCATTTGTCCGTGGTGTCTTGGCGTTATTTTACTGTCTATATAAAATAAAAGATTTACACCATTCATATCTCTACGGTCTATATAGAGATATGTTGGCTACCTGGTCAGGGGTTAAGGGAATGGTTTGGTAAGGTTCTTGCCTTGTTCAGTGTATAGATCCTGCAAGGACCTGGGTCAAGCTTAGTAGGACCTCCTTCAGTACCCACTGGTATTGGATGGTGGGGGTGCGAATGGCTTGATCCCCTCATACGTAAACTACTATTAATATATTAACCCGGCTACTTGGGATTATATCCCTGCTGACTCAAACCACTTAGCCGAGGGTAACGTCACCTTCAAAAGAGGGGCCTACCACATTATGCATTAATAACTTAATTAATTATCTTCCAACAATCCAACCCTTTAGGATTGTATCCTTGCTGACTCAAACTACTGGGTTGAGGGTAATATCACCTTCAAAAGAGGGGCCTACTACTATAACTAAGGTAATCTCTTAAAAAGTGCAAAAGTGCGGAAAACATCAAAGGTTACACTAAAGGCGAGTCGGATCCAAGTGATTCATCTTGTCTATCTGTTTTTATTTTATTTTTATTTTCAGCATTTTTAGTTTTTATTTTCATATTTAAAAGTTTTTTTCTAAAATTTTGATTTGATTAGACGTTGAGGATAAACCGGTACTAAAAGCTCTTGTGTCCTTGGACGACCTCGGTATCTTACCAATGCTATACTACGCTCACGATGAGTGTACTTGCCCATATATGTGTTTAGTGTTAGTAAAATATCGTGTTTTATAAATTTAAAACTTGACTAAAGTGTTAAAAAGGGCTAAAAATATACATAAAAACGTATAACACACCGCACACATCAAGTTTTTGGCGCCGTTGCCGGGGACACAAGGATTTTAAGAAAGCTTAAAATCGACGGCCTAATCAGTTTTTCAAAACCTTTTTTAAAACGCGCGCACACACTACTACAAAATAGAGCTTAAGACGGGGTGATATGGGTTTTAAGACGGTGTTTTCAACACCGTCTTAAACCACACTGGTTTAAAATTATGTCTTTTTAGACGGTGTTCAGTTTAAACACCGGCTTAAAATTCATGTCTTATTAGACGGTGTTCAGAGTTTGAACACCGGCTTAAACTGCATGTCTTATTAGACGGTGTTCAGAGTTTGAACACCGGCTTAAACTTAGTGGACACCGTCTTATAAACTGCTGGAAAAGTAAAGGTTTTCCATAAATACATTTGCTGGGGAAAAAAACATATAAAAGGTTTTCTAGGAAATACACAAGCTTATACACATACACCAATGGAACATTTTCAAATTAAACCAAAACAATACATATTTAAATCTAAAATAAACCCGTAGACATCCAATTTGGAAATAAACCCGTCAAATTACAATCATTTGTGAATACATAACAAACTACGTTAAATTGTATAAATAAACTATATACGCTAATCTAACGAAATACCTAACTCGCTAAAAAACATCGGCATCAACGTCATCAACAAAACATCTATTTCATTATCCGTAGCCTCTCTCGTGTCGTGCCACATCTAAAATAAAAGTAGATAGAAAGAGTTATTACAAATATTATAGACTAAATCTAAAGGCAAAGAGAAAAATCGGTAATAACATCGGCAATAAAGCTATGTATATATTTACATGTTATATACATCTAAACCTTCTAAGTTTTAAAAAAAATAAACAGTTAAGTAATAAATTGATAAACAAGTATATTTTACTTACTTCATCGGGAAACTGGTTTTGATACAAATTGACAAAGTCAAACATATGTTGGAGAACCATGTAGCCGCATTCCCATCCACCCTTTTGTTGCTTACACTGTAATAAATTAACAAATTATTATTTAAAAGTAATAAAGTTATGTATATATTTATACTAGGGGTGTTCATTTAGTCGAACACCTTCCATGCATCCAGCAGAAGTTCAATTTCATAAAACACAAACAAAAAGTATGGAAAACTAAAACACATAGTTTAATCACTACATGTAACACCCTAGTTACTAATTAACGATTTTTGTATGTAATTACCAACAATTAGATGTGTAGTTAAGACTACACATATTATAAAAATACGGGTTTATTAAAACTTTTACAAATTATAATTTATTCCACATAACGTGATCGAAAATCGTTGTTTAAAATTTACAACGTGGCAAAGTGCGGAAGCATGTAACTGTATCGTGTTCGGTTCTTCGTTGAGCTTGATCGTCTTCCGGCATCCAAAGTGTACCTACATTTCATAAACATGGAATGCTTTAGTCTTACGGGGTTTAAAACGTGACCGGGACACAATTGATTCCATAAACAAAAATTCGAAAATGTCCTCCACCGTAAATTACGGTGGCACCGTAAGTTACGGTGGCCCTTGAATTGATATTTCCTACCGTACAACAGTAGACAATCACCGTAATCAAAATAGCTCCACCGTAACTTACGGTGGCACCGTAAGTTACGGTGGCCCCTGCTTTCAGCCTTTCAATTTTTGTCGTTATTCGACACGAAAACTTTCGTATCTTTCAAACCGCTTATCCGTTTGACCTACCGTTTCTTCCTACATGATTGTAATTTAATCTTCCATCATATGGAGTTAAAATCCAACATCCGGATTAATAAAATTTAAGACTTCTAAGTCTTCGGCTTATTACTCTTTTACCAAAATTTTGACCCGTTTACACATTTATCAAACAAACATACTTGTTTGACCTTTGTATCACGTACACTACTTCAAATTAAGGTTATTTACCATATTAGGTTATAATCATAGGTTTATTACACAATTTAAACCCGTTTTCACTCGTATGCTTATTTTGACCCGTAATCCCTCTTTTAACCTATGATTTTGTTTGAAAAGTCATTAAGCTTTCCAAATACAATGTTCCTTACCTAAAACATTTGGTTTACTTATCAGGTAACCAAATGTTCACTTTGACTACTTTTAACACTCTTTGAACCACATGTTCTAAATGAGGGTTACCCTTTTTCACATACCTGTCGCAGATCAATATATTGACCCGTTTTTAATACATTGCTTTTATAACCGCTAATTCATAGCGTTGCTAATACCCATTTGACATTTACACCTGAAATAATATAACTCGACAAAAATCATTAGTCGTTATTGTCAAAGGGTGATATCTTCACCTTTTGGCCCATTTGGTCTAAGTGACCGATTATGTTGACGAGATGATATTTATTACCATCTCATCTACATGACTCGCTCCAGTTTACATCGTGCGGTCATTTCACTTATTAATCATTTCTTAACACTTTTTAGCCTATCATGGTTTATGTTTTACTGTGTCTTTCAAAACCAATAATTATGGTCAACGCATGACCAATTTACCGATTTAACTCCTTTTAACCATCCACATGGTTTCTTGTCATGCTCGACTACTTTGTTCCGTACGTTTACACGCCGGAACATCATACCTCAATTATGTATTTATCTCATTCATAACTAATACGATAAGAGAATATTCTAACATATAAGACTAGTGTAAGCTATACTTACCTTGCATCCATGCCACGCCTTTCTTTCCGTACGCGCTCCGTTTGACCCGCTTCATCCACAAGCTTCCACCTAGCTTGTTAGGCGTCAAACTATCATCATTCACAAGGTGGTTAGATTAGTCATTAACAAATACGACTATTCCACCTTACGTATTTTCTATGTCGAAATCATTATTCGACTTCGTCATTAGTAAATTTTAACTTTCTACTAGTTAACTACCTCTAATCATATGATACGTGAAATTAACTAAAATCTACATTATGATTAGATTCCATATTATCACGTATCACCCCTAATTAAATAAATTAGGAAATTACGTGTTTCATTCATAGTTTCAACATATGAACTTTGTGGGCATAATTTATAACATCAACAATCAAGTTTCGTACCACTGAAAATAGGCTGTTTTTGGTGACCTGTTTAACCTGTTTACAAGTCTTCAAAAATTATGATTTTTTTATGTGGTGTACCACTCGAAGGGTTAGACCTTGTGTTAAAATTTCAAGATCTAACTCTTTACCAAAAACTCGTAAAAATTCATTTACTAAGCTGCAATCAGATTCGTCACTTCTGACTGCAGCTTACGGAAAAATTCATATAAAATTCCTCGTTTATCCGATTGACGAAATTCCAATTGGCGATTTTTGGAATCACTTAATACTTTCTACAGTAAGAATTTGAGATCATAACTCAATTCCTAAATTGAGTTATGACATTCGTAATGGGCTGCAGATTCTGCCAGAAAACGCAGCTTGAACCTTTGATACGGAAAAATTCATAAAACGCTCAATTTTCGTCGAAAAAATGCGATTCCAGTGGGGTTTTAAAGATATTTCCTGGAACTACATTTTAGGCTCAAGAAACACATGTTTTTACCACGTTTTATCCAGGTTACAGCCAATACAAGTTGGCTGTAAATTCTGATCAAGAACTGTTTGAATTCAGCTTTCAAATTAAGCATGTTCTTGACATCATAACACTATTTCTTTAGCGATCAAAACCCTAAGAACATCTTATACCTCAATTTAGCATCAACAAAATCTGAATTTACTTGAGCTAAGCATGATTTCAATCTATACTTGTCTAGGGTTTACTCCTAGGCATTTAAATGTTCCTATTTCATCTACATATCATACATGCATCATCAAATTTCAGATTTCCCAATTTCATGAGAATTTCAAACAGAGAATTAACATCAAATTTTACATACCTTACAACCCTCTTGCAATGGGGATCACTAATCCGATCTCAGATTTCGATTTGGAGTAGATTTGCCCCTTCAATTTGATGAATTTGTGAGTGTTAGGGTTTTGAAGAGTGGGGGTCGCCCTTTTCCTTGCTGCTGATCGAACCAGACATCCCAAATGGGGTGTTTGGTTTGTTTTTTTTTTTTTTTATTAAATCTAATAATACAAGTTTCGATTTTAACAACATTGGCCCCTCTAATTTGGTTAGTTAATTAAGTAGGGCACAACCTACTTATTTCTAACAATATTCCCCACTTTTTAACTAGGTTAAACATTCCTAATTAAATTAGTGGGTTTTGGGAATCTATGACTAAGTTTAGTTTTAAGTCCCGTTAACTCGGGCCTTCTACAAACTTTGTTTCCTCAAAGTATTTATCCTCCTTAAATCTTTTATTCACTTTTTTTTTTAATATTAGGATTATTTATTTAAATCCTAATATTTACCGGGTTACTTTTACCGCTAACGGTATTTTACCCGTCATCTAGTATTAATGTGGTTTGATTACCAAACCCGTTTTCGGGGTGTTACACTACACCTTTCTAGTACTTCTTTTTGGGTCTTGGAAGCTTCTCTGTTGCTAATATGTATATCCGGTAAACGTTTTCTCACAAAAAAATTAAAAAGATGGCTAGTGTTATAGGCGGACAATAATCCTGTAAGAAAAAAAGGAAATCAGCGTACCTAAAATACAAAGCCCGAGCTCGAGCAAAAAATACAAAGTTCGTTTAGGCTCGCAAGCCTAAACGAGCGCAACAAAGTTTTAGTTTTTATATATAATATAAAATAATGATGATAATATAGGTGAGCCTAGCTAGAGCCGAGCTTTGGCTCGTTTAAGCGATAATGAAGCGAGCTCGAGCCAAACTTTTAGCTCGCTTGAAGTTGTTCTCAAAATAGCTCAAGCCGAGTCGAGGTCGAGTTCAAACAAGTAGGCTCGAGCCGAGCTCGAGCTCAAACAAGTAGGCTCGAGCTTTATAAAAACATGACGAGCCTAGTCGGGATCGGGATCGGGCTCGGCTCGTTTACACCCGTAGTACAAAGTAGTTTCAACCTTTTTTTTATGTAGTAAAAAACAATTGAATGATAAAAATGTTGAACTCCAATAATAAAATCCCAATCTCATTCTACTACCAGTTTTGACAGGATTAGCCGCAACCATGGGTGATAATCTCAACCTCTTCTTCTTGTACAAATATGTGAATTGTAGACAGAATGTAATCAGCTTATCTCCAAAGTCAAAATAGGTTTGATAATAAAATAGAAAAAAACACTAGATAAATTTCAAATCCAAAATAATTATGTGAAATCACAGTCATAACAGGTTATTAAATGATTACCTTTATGTAAATACAAATTAAAAAAAAAAACGATTTTCTTGCTATGCACACATACATATAAGATTTCTGTTATATAAGAACACAATAACCTAACCTAAACCTATATTTTTTTTCATAAAAATAAAATAATAATAAAATTAGGGTTTTACCTTTTATAAATCTGGTTTGGGAAGAAGATGGTGAAGATGTTAAATCACAAGAAACCGACTTGAGATGGTGTCTAGCAAAGGATTTCCGAAATACATACAAATACATACTTATTCACCAAGACAAAAAGGAATCGAAAGAGGGTTCTTGTTATTTACCTTACTGGTGGTAGACAAGTATGTGATTGCTTCAATGTCCGGCGGTAGAGACGAGCGGCAGAGAGATTGTTTTGATGGTGGCTAGGGTTTTGTTTTGTTTTTTTTTTTTTTTTTTTTTGTATTTGGTTAAAGAAGAAATACATTGTCCAAAGGGTGGGATTTGGAATTTGGGACAAGTACAAAAAGATGGGAAGGGAGCTTCGGATTTGGAAATAAGTTATAAGATGGTGTTTAAGTATTAGACGGGGTTGTTTTGAATTTTCTTAAATATTTTAATAAAAGTGTATGATGTTTATAAGACGGTGTTCAAAGACAACACCGTCTAAAGGTTGCATAAGTTAGTATAAGACGGTGTTTAAGCATTAGACGGGGTTCTTTTGAATTTTTTTAAAATATTTTAATCAAAGCAGCAAATTGATCATATAGGTATTGATTTTAAGACGGTTTTATTGCTTTAACCCCGTCTAAAATAAATATTCAACACCGTCTTATACTCCATTTTGTAGTAGTGACATTTTCTGCATTTTAGTTAGTTTTTGCATTTACAGTAGCCTGAACACGGGCCGTGCTCACTGAAATCGGGGCCGTGCTGCACATTTTTTCAGAACACCCAGATACAGAGTCTGAACACGGGGTCATGCTCACTGAACACGCCCCCGTGCTGCACAAAATAAGTCACTTTTATTAAAACGCCCAGATACAGAACCTGAACATGGGGACGTGTCTAGTCTCTGTTCCCGTTTTTATTTTTATTTTCTGGTCTTGAGACTCTTTTGTGGTATGCTGAGTAATTCTTATGGATCAATACTCAGGAGATTACAACTACACCTATGAGGAGGATGATTATAGGGAAGACTATTGCACCATTTGCGGTAACCCTCACTTGCTACAATATTATGACCTCTTTGAACCATCCACTTCATACACCTACTATGAGGAGCCCAGGTACGAGCCATCAACTTCATACACATCCTATGAAGACCCAAGGTATGAACCTTCTCCCTCATACTCATATTTTGATGAACCAAGGTATGAGCCTTCATACTCATACTTTGAGGAACCAAGATATGAGCCTCCACCTTCATATGCTTATTATGAGGAACCATGGAGTGAACAACCCACCTCATATGAGTATTATGAAGAACAAAATTTCGACCCTTATCCATCATATACTTACAATGAGGAACAATGGTGTGAACCATCTACTTCATATGAGTATTATGAGGAACCAAGGATCGAACATCCGGATTCAAGTTTTGAGGATCCAGATCCTTACTCTATCACCCACATAGCCGATAAGATAATAGAACACATTAAAATTATCGAGCGCTGCATAAAAGAGTCCCGCGTAAGGGAAGAATTAACTTGTAATAAAGAAGAGATAGTTGAAAATGTAAAAAGAGTTAATTGCCATTTTAGTCCCTGAGGTTTGGTCACGTTTGCCATTTTCGTCCAAAATCACACTTTTCGACCATTTAGCCCCCAACGTTTGGTCATTTTTGCCATTTTCGTCCAAATTGCCTAACCCAGTTACTTTATAGCATCAGAGGGGGTATTTTTGAAATTTCTCAATTAAAAGGGGTAACTTGTAATTATGTTTTTTTAAATTTATATATATATATATATATATATATATATATATATATATATATAAATACACACAGATCCCCACCACCTCATCTACTCTCTCTCATCTCTTTCTGCTTCTCTCTCATCTACTATCACCGCCACCACCTCCGGCCCGGAGATCCGATTAAACGACAAATCAACAACCGCTAGTGCAAGCCCTAACGATTTTCCTAATGCTAATTCACTCGCCTCTAACAAATTTCTTGACAAAATTAGGGTTTTCAGATTCACACAACTAGATAATGATCTCAAATCCTTAACAGAACCAGAGATCCGGTTGCCACTAAGATCTAAAGAGCTAAGAAGTCTACTACACTGAGAAATCACAACAACATTACCAGTGATATTAGCGTTTCCAGAGTTCCGGTTGCCGCTAAGATCCGGTTGCCGTTGAGTTTGTGCAGGTGACACCGGTGAAATTGCAGGCGTTGTTTCCGGCTAACCAGTTTAGTAACAGGCTAGGGTTTTGCAGAGTTGATTTGAAGAGAAGAAGCTGTTGAGAATCGGTTGCATCGGCGTGAATGAAGAGTAGAGATTGAAGCAGAGTGGGAGTAAGAAAGATGTTGGTGATGATGGTGTTGAGATGTTGGTGGTGGTGTTTTCTTCGCTGGTGGTGGTGGTGGTGGTGTCGATGATTTGGGGGGTGGAGTTGATCATCATGTTGGGGGGTGGTTGTTGTTGGTGGTGGTGGTAGAAGTTGATGGGTTATTGTTGTTGAGGTTTTGCAGGTGAAAACATTTGGGATTTTGGGGATTCAAGTGTTTTAGTGAGAGGGTAACTTTGATTGAGGGGTTTTCATGGTGGTTACGGTGGTGGGTTTGAGGGGTTTTCATGGTGGTGATGGTGGGGGTGGTGGCAGGTGGAAGGTAGGTGGTCCGATGGAGCAGGTTCAAGGTTGTGGTCGGGTGGGGGCGGTGCACACGGTGGTGGTGAGGTGGTTGTTGGTGATGGAGAAGACAGAGAGTATGTAGAGAGAGAGAGAGTTACAGATGATGAAGATGATGATGATGTTATGTTCTTGCAGATGATGAAGATGATGATGATGTTTGAAGATGTATGCATTAGCCACTTTACAATTTACCCCCTTATCATTTTCAAATTTCAAAAATACCCTAAAGTGGGTAAAAAGTAACCTGATGGGCATTTGGGTAACTAGGTTAGGCATTTGGATGAAAATGGCAAAAAGTGACAAACGTGGGGGGCTAAATAATACCAAACTGTCATTTTGGACGAAAATGGCAAATGTGCCCAAACCTCAGGGACGATTTTGGCAATTAACTCATGTAAAAATGGAAGAACAAGTAAATGAAAAGCCGACACATGAGTTAAACAACGATAAAGGTGAGTCCGACAACGTTAAAATTCAAGAAGAGTCTAATTTTGAAGAAATTAATCTCTTGTCACCTTCTTTCGAAAATCATTGTTTAGTACCCCACTCATGCTAAGTTTTTAAAAGAGTTAAACACTAACGCTAAAATTGACGAAACAGTAAGTGTTAAGTTAACAAATGATCAAACTTCGCTAATAAAAGAAGACCATTTGAAATTAACATTACACCGGTTCCATGTTTTTTTCAAAATTCCTTTATTAGTAATATCACAATTGATAAAGATCTTTGTGTTAATATAACGCCACACTACATTTTCGAAAAATTAAGTATTGGTGATTTTTCTATACTTCAAATACCCATTTTTCTATCTAATCGGAAAGTAATAAAATCAATAGGGGTAGTTGAGAATGTCTTGGTCCAAACCAATCAAATGGTAATCCCAACCGACTTTGTCATCCTTGATGACGCTCCTCTAGTGTTGGGACGACCTTTTGTAAGAACCCACGAAGCTTTGAAAAATCGGAAGTACAACAATTTATCTATTCAATTAGGGGCATTTAAAAAAAGTATCGATCTTGAGCGTTCAATGAAATATCCATTCGGCAATAATGACCCCCTAAGTGAAGATGAAGTTGAACCACCGGATCGGACCTCAAATTTTTGCATAAATCTGTTAACATTAGTTTAGATACATGTTATAGAAAGTAAATCAACTTGTATTGTTTGTAGATTTGCCTGATTTCTCACAAAAACCCCAAACCCTTGTTTTTGAACCGAAAAAGATAAAATTGAAGGGGTAAACGGTTTGTTTTGGGAAAAACGGCACTTAGGGTTTCATTTTCATGGAAAACCGCCCCTACTGGACCAAAAATTTTCAAGTTTTCGGGACCGGGTCGAAAAATGGGGATTTTGGGAAACAGACGTCTGGACACGGGGTCGTGCTCAGCGAGCACGGGGGCGTGTCCAGCTAAACTCAGGCAAACATGGGGCGTGTCCGCTGAACACGGGGTCGTGTTCAACCTACTGTTTTCAGTTTTCTTCGAAAATTTCACTGTTTCATGCTAATTGTTTGGTGTTTTCTTTCAGATGGCCAAGAAATTTACCAGATTTAACGCAAGTGAGTCGGCTGCTCAGGCGCGGTATGATGTGCTTAGGACTAGGCCCGAAGAAAATCCCCGACAAGTGTGCATGGACACTCTTGAAGCAGTGAACCAGATAAACCGCTTCAACAACATTGTCACCGGCCCACTACGAGCTGCCCTTTGCACTCGGCTTCACTCCGTGCATGAATATAACATGGAATTTTACAGCACGTTCGTCTTCAAGACAAGAACGGATCCGTTTGACAATGATGGGGTAGAGTTCCGTTGTGGAGGGACCATGTACTCGATCTCAATCGCACAATTTGGGGCAATAGTTTGGTTGTACTCGGAAGAGGATGCTGGATATGAAGAGAACATCAGCGGTCTCCGTGAGATTCAAGAAATTCAACGCCAAGCTTCTTGAGCTCAAATTGGGGAGGGCAACTATAACCCGAGCCGTACCAAGAGCACACAGTTGAGAGACCCTTTTTACCGCTACACCCATAGTGTCCTCAGCTACTCTCTCTGCCAGAGACACGACAGTGGTGGTGTTGTAGGGTTGCGTGATCTACTAGTTCTCCATTGCATTCAAAACATTGTCAACCTTGATGTTCCATACCTTCTACTCCGTAACATGCACTTGAACCAGCTTGTTACTCCCCCAACTCCTATCCTGTTTGGAGGATGGATTTACCGCCTTTTCAAACACTTTGTGCCAAGGATGCCGAGGTCCTTTCAAAAGGGACCGTGGTCGGGAAAAGTGGACATGGTCATTTGCCGCTCCATGAACTTAATCTATGAAGCGGATGACGGGACGGTAAGTTTTCAAACAGTTCAAGGGCATGCATGGAACCCTCAAGAAGCTCTAGTCCTACACGCTCCACCCATCCGTCCTCCTCCCCAGTACCACTACCAGCACCATGGTGATCCGGGTCAATCCTCCTCTCAAGGAGGTGGTTTTCCTAACTTTCAAAGCTTACATGATTTATTGCAGGAAAACCTTATGTGCGCCAGGAACACCTACAACATGGCCAGCAACACATACGCCCGGGTTGGAGTGATAGAGAGAAATATCTCTGACATGCATGATGACATTGGGAACATCTGGGAGTGTATGGCGGGCCACGGGGGGATGATGACGACGAAGACGAAGACGAGGACATGTATTGACCGAGAGGAGTCGGAGGTAGCATCGCACGGTTGGAGGTTGATGTGCGCAAAATGCAACATATAAATTACATCAAATGTGGCATAAAACTAACCCTTTTTAGTACTAATGTTGTAAAAAGTGTGTTTTTGTCTTCCTTTTGTATTTTCAGGATTAAATGAGCTCAAATGAACAAAAGAAGCAAAAAGGCAGCTAAATCTAACATAAATACAAGAAAAGGAATAAACGTGGCATGCCCGACCCCTCGACAGCATCCTCCCAAGCAAAAACAAAGAGAACAGAAGGCTGAACACGCCCCGTGCTCAGTGAGCACGGGGGCGTGCCCAAGTGTCTGCAGAAAAGACAAAGTTGTAGAAGCTTCAATCACCCACCACGGGGGCGTGTCCAGTAGACACGGGGCCGTGGTCAACTCTAAGATTCACAGAATCTAGGAAAATCTTGATAGTACAGATACGCTTCTGCACACGGGGTCGTGCCTAGCGGACACGGGGGCGTGGTCAACTAATGCAGACAAACTGCATTTAATGAAGAAAGAGAAGATGGGTGGACATGGGGCCGTGCCCAATGGACACGGGGCCGTGTCCGGGCTTCTGTGCAGGCTATAAATAGGGGTGCTTGGCTCATTTGCAAACTATCCCTTGGCAAACCACCTCTCTCACACTTCACCCACCCACCACCACCATCACAACCCACATCCACCACCATCATACATCATCCATCATAGAGTGTGTGAGTAGTCTCGAGATCAAAGATTGATCGTAAGAGTTCTTGATAATCGAAGGCCATGTTTGCCTAAGTCTCTTACATCACTTGGTGAAGACAAGTGTCTAGTGTAATACTTTTTATTTTTAATCTTTTCGCACTTTTTATTTGGTTAATGTATTAATGACTTTAATAACTAGTTTCTTATGTTGAAGGTGAATCTTCCTTATCATTTATCCGTGGTGTCTTGGCATTATTTTACTGTCTATATAAAAGAAAAGATTTTCACCATTCATGTCTCCATGTTCTATATGGAGGTATGTTGGCTACCTGGTCGGGGGTTAAGGGAATGGTTTGGTAAGAGTCTTGCCTTGTTCAGTGTATAGATCCTGCAAGGACCTGGGTCAACTTTAGTAGGAGCTCCTTCAATACCCACTGGTATTGGATGGCGGGGGTTCGAACTCCTTGATCCTCTCATATGTAAGCTACTATTAAAACATTAACCCGGCTATTTAGGATTGTATCCCTGCTGACTCAAACTACTTAGCCGAGGGTAACGTCACCTTCAAAAGAGGGGCCTACCACATTACGCGTTAATAACTTAATTAATTATCTTTCAAAAATCCAACCCTTTAGGATTGTATCCTTACTGACTCAAACTACTGGGTTGGGGGTAACGTCACCTTCAAAAGAGGGGCCTACTACTATAACTAAGACAATCTCTTAAAAAGTGCAAAAGTGCGGAAATAATCAAAGGTTACACTAAACACGAGTTGGATCCAAGTGATTCATCTTGTGTATCTGTTTTTATTTTTATTTTTCTTTTTCAGCATTTTTAGTTTTTATTTTATAGTTTAAAACATTTTTCTAAACTTTTGATTTGATTAGACGTTGAGGATAAACCGGTATCAAAAGCTCTTGTGTCCTTGTACGACCTCGGTATCTTGCCAACACTATACTACGCTCACGATGGGTGCACTTGCCCATATGTGTGTTTGGTGTTAGTAAAATATTGTGTTTTATAAATTTAAAACTTGACTAACGTGTAAAAAGGGCTAAAAATATACATAAAAACCTATAACACCACACGCGCATCAAGTTTTTGGCGCCGTTTCCGGGGACACAAGGATTTTAAGAAAGCTTAAAATCGACGGCCTAATCAGTTTTTCAAAACCTTTTTAAAACGCGCGCACATTTTTTTGCATTTTAGTTAGTTTTGCATTTACAGTAGGTTGAACATGGGCCGTGCTCACTGAACACGCGGCCGTGCTGCATTTTTTTTACAAACACCCGGATACAGAGTCTGAACACGGGGTCGTGCTCACTGAACACGCTCCCGTGCTGCACAAAACCAGTCACTTTTATTCAAACGCCCAGATACAGATCCTGAACACAGGCCGTGTCTAGCCTCTGTTTCTGTTTTTATTTTTGTTTTCTGGTCTCGAGACTCTGTTGTGGTCTGCTGAGTGATTCTTATGGATCAATACTCAGGAGGCTACAACTACACCTATGAGGAGGAGGATTATAGGGAAGACTATTGCACCATTTCTGGTGACCCGCACTCGGTTCAATATTGTGACTTATTTCAACCATCCACTTCATACACCTACTATGAGGAGCCCAGGTACGAGCCATCGACTTCATACACATCCTATGAAGACCAAAGGTATGAACCTTTTCCCTCATACTCATATTTTGATGAACCAAGGTATGAGCCTTCATACGCATACTTTAAGGAACCAAGATATGAGCCACCACCTTCATATACTTATTATGAGGAACCATGGCGTGAACAATCCACCTCATATGAGTATTATGAAGAACCAAATTACGACCCTTATCCATCATATACTTACAATGAAAAACAATGGTGTGAACCATCTACTTCCTATGAGTATTATGAGGAACAAAGGATCGAACATCCGGATTCAAGCTTTGAAAATCCTGATCCTTACTCTATCACCGACATAGCCGATAGGATAATAGAACACATTAAAATTATCGAACGTTGCATACTAGAATCTCGCGCAAGGGAAGAGGAGTCTCGCGCAAGAGAATAATTAAATAAAAAAGAGATAGTTGAAAATGTAAAAATGGAAGAACAAGTAAGTGAAAACTGACACATGAGTTAAACAACGAAAAGGGTGAATCCGTTAACGTTAAAATTCAAGAAGAGTCTAATTTTGAAGAAATTAATCTCATGTCACCTTCTTTCGAAAATCATTGTTTAGTACCCACTCATGCTAAGTTTTTAAAAGAGTTAAACACTAACACTAAAATTGACGAAACGGTAAGCATTAAATTAACAAATGATGAAACTGCTCTAATAAAAGAAGACCCATTTGAAATTAACATTACACCGGTTCCATGTTTTTTTTCAAAACTCCTTTATTAGTAATATCATAATTGATAAAGATCTTTGTGTTAATATAATGCCGAACTACATTTTCGAAAAATTAAGTATTAGTGATTTTTCTCCACTTCAAATACCCATTTTCTATCCAATCGGAAAGTAATAAAATCAATCGGTATAGTTGAGGATGTCTTGGTTCAAACAAATCAAATGGTAATCCCAACCGACTTTGTCATCCTCGATGACGCTCCTCTAGTGTTGGGACGACCTTTTGTAAAAACCTACGAAGCTTTGAAAAACCGGAAGTACAACAATCTATCTATTCAATTAGGGGCATTTAAAAGAAGTATCGATCTTGAGCGCTCAATGAAATATCCATTCGGCAATAATGACCCCCTAATTGAAGATGAAGATGAACCACCCGATACAAAAGAAGAAATTGACCACTTTGTTGAAGAAGAGGTCGCCATAGAACAAACTTTTAAAGTTCTTGATCAAAATGAGCAACCAAATAAGGAGTCTCCTAAAGACCCACCTCTTGAGCTCAAAGAACTTCCAAAAGGTTTGGAATATGCTTTTCTAGACAAATATGGTAAATCACCTATAATTATTTCATCAAAATTAAGTAGTGTAGAAAAAAAAATTAATTAAACCTTTGAGAAAACACAAAAATGCGATCGCTTGGAAGCTTGTAGTTATTAAAGGAATAAGTCCTTCCATGTGCACGCACAAAATTTTAATGAATGATGACTATAAATCGGTAATACAACCACAATGTAGAGTAATCCAAATGTACAAGAAGTGGTTAAAAACGAAGTCATCAAATTACTTGACGCCAGACTTATTTATCCTATCTCCGATTGTCCTTGGGTAAGTCCCGTCCAAGTAGTTCCAAAGAAAGGAGGTATAACGGTAATAACTAATGAGAAAAATGAATTAATACCAACCAGAACCATCACAGGATGGAGGGTATGTATAGATTATAGGCGATTAAATGAAGCAACAAGGAAAGATCACTTTCCTTTACCCTTCATTGATCAAATGTTAGAAAGATTATCCGGTCATAAATTTTACTGTTTCTTTGATGGTTTTTCAGGTTACTTTCAAATCCCGATAGCACCCGAAGACCAAGAAAAGACACATTTACATGTCCCTATGGAACTTTTGCTTATCGACGCATTCCATTCGGTCTATGCAATGCCCCCGCAACCTTCCAACGTTGCATGGTGGCCATCTTCCATGACCTGATAGAAAAGACTATGGAAGTCTTCATGGACAACTTTTCTATCTTTGGAGATTCATATGACCAATGCCTCGATAACCTTGAACGAATGCTATCCCGATGTGAGGAAACTAACCTCGCCCTTAATTGGGAAAAATGCCATTTCATGGTAACAGAGGGAATAGTACTCGGTCACAAGATCTCAAGAGAAGGAATGGAGGTTGATCGAGCAAAAATAGACACTATTTCTCGATTACCACCCCCATCCTCCGTTAGAGCTATCATAAGTTTCCTACGGCATGCCGGATTTTATAGAAGATTTATTAAGGACTTTTCTAAAATCTCAAGGCCTCTAACAAAATTATTTGAAAAAGATTCCCCTTTCATCTTTGACAAGGAATGCAATCAAGCATTTCTAACACTAAAAGAAATGCTAGTCAATGAACCTATCATGATAGCGCCTGATTGGAAATTACCTTTCGAAAACATGTGTGATGCAAGTAACTTTGCAGTTGGAGACATCTTGGGACAAAGAAAAGATAAGCATTTTCACCCAATTTATTATGCTAGTAAAACACTTAACGATGCACAAGAAAATTACACAACAACAGAAAAAGAGTTACTAGCCAAGGTATTTGCTTTTGATAAATTTCGTTCTTATATTGTTGTCACGGCCCCCGACCTGGTTTGACCCGTTTCAGGAGCCGCGGGACAGAAAATCCCGTGGTATTTATTTAATTCTTTTTACAGCGGAAGACTTTGCCAGGATCTTTTTAAAGCTAAAATTTTCTGATTATTTTATTTCACAATTCGGGATAAACCCCAATAGTTTACAATCATATGATTTCATTTAGAATCTTTATTTTACAAAACATGTTTCTTTATTTTATATTGAGCCACTTCCTTAAGCTTTGTAGTGCTTCGCGACACTTTTCCTGGATCACAATAGATCACCTGAAACATGTTTGAAAAATGTTTTGTCAGCGGGAAATACTGGTGAATCATTCTATTTACTAAAATGACACTTTTGTTATAATTTACAGTATTAAGAGCGATTACAATGTTTCCTGATATCAACCAACTACCCACGGTATTTGTCACTCGACTCGTTTCTGTGACTATGGTCATATCACCCATTGGCTGCCCCAATGGTGAAGATTATCAAGTAATGTATACACAACCCCACATACCGGCTGTAATTTGGTGATTACAAAGACTTAATCCCTGTAATTATAACTTTGAAAATAAACATGATTTTGAAAGTAATTTGATAAAAAGAGAATGACTCACATTGTAGATTTAACACGAGCAGAGTCTAGTTTATGAATTAGCCTTGTTAACCTAGTTTAAATAACAATGCACACAAAACTAGGTTAGTAACTAATACAGCATTTACGATAACTCATGAGATCAAACCCTCACAACGAATGACAAAGTGCGATACTTAAACATCCATCGTATTCACGACGAATGACAAAGTATAACCCTAATGTGGGTAGCACTTAAACATCCATTGGATAGTTTCAATCGATCGGACATTGAATCGTAGCAGCGATCGAGTTATTACCCTGTTATCGTGGCAGCACTTCATGAATTGTGTGTGTTTATGGTCTGTTTCTACTATATCTCAGCGTACGTTTTGAGTTTTAACGTCGTTCAAGTGCCAGAATTCAAGTCCCAAAGCCTACTACTTATACCTGAAAAACCGCCCCCCTCGCGTGGCGCGAGGGAGTGTCGCGTGGCGTGAGGGGTTACCCCCTACCATAGGGTAGCCCCGTGTAATTGTAGGCTTGCTGAGTTGGTCTTGCATGCAAATTCAATTCACACGTAAAACTGTGTGGATATTACCGACTAGGGTTTACCCCCCTGAGTTTTAGGGGCCCTGATCCTGATTCCGATTATTCTGAAAATTTTAGGGTTTATGCAGAATCACTTGGGTTTCTCAATTAGGGTTTCCTATTGGACAATTAAAGTAATAAATAGGACTTAATAATAATAGTTGTTACATTCTCCCCACCTTAATAAAAATCTCGTCCTCGAGATTTACTAGAACAAGTAGGGATACTTTCGCTTTATTTCTGATTCTAACTCCCAAGTGTATTCGGATCCTCTTTTTGAATCCCACTTAACTTTGACCAGTACTAGTCTCTTATGCTTGAGAAACTTGATCTTTCTATCTTCAATTTGAAGAGGTTTTTCTACGAATTTCAGCTTTTCATTTACCTCTATATCTTGAAGAGGTACTACCAGTGATTCATCAGACAAACATTTCTTGAGATTGGATATATGAAATACATCATGTACTCCAGTTAATTCTTCTGGTAGTTGTAAACGATAAGCAACTGGTCCTATACGTTGGATCACTGAAAATGGTCCTACGTATCTTGGACTTAGCTTTCCTTTATTTCCAAACCGAACTACTCCTTTCCAAGGAGATACTTTTAATAATACTTTGTCTCCAACTTGAAACTCTAACGGCTTCCTTCTATTGTCTGCATAACTCTTCTGACGATCTCGAGCCGTCTTTAGTCTTTCCTTGATTTGAGTGATCTTGTCTGTAGTTTCTTGTACTATTTCTGGTCCTGATAATTGACTTTCTCCTATTTCTGCCCAACATACTGGAGTTCTGCACTTACGTCCGTATAGTGCTTCGAATGGGGCAGATTCGATACTTGAATGATAACTATTGTTATCGGAGAATTCAATTAAGGGTAGGTGATCATCCCAGTTTCCACCAAAATCTATCACACATGCTCGGAGCATGTCTTCTAGAGTTTGTATCGTCCTTTCACTTTGCCCGTCTGTTTGAGGATGATATGCAGTGCTCAAGTTCAGTTTAGTTCCCATGGCTTCTTGGAAACTTGTCCAGAAGTGAGAAGTGAAACGACTATCCCTATCTGATACAATGGAGAGTGGAACTCCATGTAGGGATACAACTTCATCTACATACAACTTTGCCAACCTTTCCATGCTAAAGGTTTCTTTCATGGGTAGAAAATGAGCTGATTTGGTTAATCGATCCACAATTACCCAAATCGCATCATTACCTTTTCTGGTTTTGGGTAACTTAGTAACAAAATCCATTGTTATGAGTTCCCATTTCCATACTGGCATTTCTAATTGTTGTAGTAGACCTGAAGGTTTCTGGTGTTCTGCCTTAACTTGTGAACAAGTAAGACACTTAGAAACATATCTAGCTATATCCTTTTTCATGCCTATCCACCATAAATTATTTCTTAAATCTTGATACATTTTATTATTTCCAGGGTGCATGGTATACCTAGATTTATGGGCTTCTTCTAAAATCTTATTTCTTAATTCTCCTTGCTTAGGTACCCAAATTCTTCTTTTGTGGAATCTCCAAATTCCATCAGCTCCTTGTTCTAATTCTTTTATTCGTCCTTTCATTCCTTCAGCATCATCCTTGATTGCTGTTTCTTGAACATTCCTTAGTTGTTCCATTAAATCTACTTGTAGATTTAATCTGAGAGCACGAACCCGTCGTTGTTTCTCATGATACTTACGACTTAAGACATTTGCAACTACATTTGCTTTTCCTTCGTGATACTGAATATCACAGTCGTAGTCACTTAAGATTTCCATCCATCTCCTTTGCCTCATGTTTAACTCTTTTTGCCCAAATATATATCTTAAACTTTTATGATCCGTATAGACAGTAAATTTACTTCCGTAAAGATAATGTCTCCAAATCTTAAGGGCAAAAATTACGGCTCCTAATTCTAAATCATGAGTCGTATAATTTTCCTCGTGCTTTTTCAATTGCCTTGAAGCATACGCAATTGCATTCTTGCGTTGCATAAGCACACATCCTAATCCTAGTTTTGAAGCATCACAGTATACTTCAAAATCTTCTGTTCCTTCTGGTAAGGCTAGGATTAGAGCATTTGTTAATTTCTGTTTTAAAATTCTAAAAGCTTCTTCTTGTTTAGGTCCCCATTCAAACTTAACTGCTTTACAGGTTAGCTTAGTTAATGGTACAACTATTTTGGAAAAATCCTTAATAAACCGTCTATAATATCCAGCTAAACCTATAAAACTTCTAATTTCCATTGCGGATTGCGGAACCTTCCATTTGGTAATTGCCTCTATTTTAGAGGGATCTACGTGAATACCTTCGTGATTCACCATGTGACCTAGAAATTGCACTTCTTTCAGCCAAAATTCACACTTCGAGAATTTGGCATAAAGTTTTTCTTTTCTTAACAAAGTTAAGAGTGCATGCAAGTGCTAACAATGTTCTGTCTGACTTTTGGAATAAATAAGTATATCATCGATGAAGACAATTACAAATTTATCCAAATACGGTTTACAGATTCTATTCATCATGTCCATAAATGCTGCAGGAGCATTTGTTAACCCAAAGGGCATGACTGTAAACTCGTAATGACCATACCTAGTTCTGAAAGCAGTTTTAGGTATGTCTTCTTCTTGTACCTTTAATTGATGATATCCGTAGTATAAGTCGATCTTAGAAAAATATCTAGCTCCTTGTAATTGATCAAAAAGATCATCAATCCTAGGTAATGGGTATCGATTCTTAATTGTAACCTTATTCAATTCTCTATAATCAATACACATTCTCATCGAACCATCCTTCTTCTTTACGAACAACACTGGCGCTCCCCAAGGGGATGAGCTAGGTTGTATGAATCCTTTACTTAGTAATTCATCTAATTGCTTTTTCAATTCTAACATTTCGGTAGGAGCTAACCGATAAGGTGCCTTGGCTATCGGTGTAGTTCCGGGAATTAGATGAATTCTAAATTCTACTTCCCTATCTGATGGTAATCCTGGTAACTCTTCTGGGAATACATCTGGGTATTCTAAGACTACAGGAATCTCCTTAAGTTATTTACCCTTATTACTAATGATTACTGAAATCATATATACTATTCCTTGCTTTCGTTCATAACTAGCAACTTTCATTACTGATATGAACTTCATGGGTTTACATGGTTGATTTCCTGTAATCATGATTACTTCTCTGGTAGGTGCCTGAATTTCTATAGAATTCTTATCACAAAGGATTCGAGCATGGTTGGCTATTAACCAATCCATTCCTAACACAACATCGAATTCAACTAATTTCATAGGTAACAGGTTTGCAGAAAATTTATGACCTGAAAGTTCTATATTTCCTTCCCGCAAAACCTTATCTATTTTAATAGAATTCCCATCTGCCGTTTCGACTGTAAAAATATGCCTAATGTTGGTTAAGGGTAAATTAAGAGCTTGGCTGAATAAAGTATTTATAAAACTTTGGTTTGCACCAGAGTCAAATAATACTTTTGCGTACACGTTGTGAACTAGGAACGTACCAGCTATCACATCTGGAATGAGTTCTGCTTCTTGAGTGGTCAGCTGGAATGCTCTGACATTCTTCTTAGTAGCTCCGTCGGCTGTCTTGGTTTTGTTATTTGCTGGTTTGGCCAATTTAGGACATTCTGTTTTAAAATGCCCTGCTTCTCCACAGTTAAAGCAGATTATGGTTTTCTTTCTGTAGTTTTCTTCACGATGTCCTACAGTTTTGCAAAAGTTGCAGGTTATATTGCATATTCCATAATGTTTCTTTTTGCAATTCCTGCAGAACTGAGGAGTTGAGGATTGCCATGTTCCTCTTTTCTTGAAGTTACTACTATTACCCACACGAAATCCTTGGGTAATTTTCTGAGCCAGTTCCTTCTTCCTGTTTTCATCTCTTGTGCGTACCAGTTCGTCAGTTAGGGTATTAGCTAATTCTACCGCATCGTCAATAGTGCGAGGTCTCGCTGCTTTAACGATATTACGGATTTCGCTAATTAATCCCCAAATATAGCGAGAAATGAGTACCGGCTCTGGCGAAGCCAGCATTGGTACAACTCTAGCATATTCGAAGAATGTCGAAGTATATCCTCGACAGTCCACATTCACCATCTGGTGGGTCAGGAGCTTATTTGCCATTTGTTCCTTTTCATACTCGGGACAGAATTTTCTTTCTACAAGATTCTTAAATTCTTCCCAGTTCATGGCATAAGCCACCATCCTTCTTTTAGCTTGTAACACTGTGTTCCACCATTCTAGCGCCCCTTCTTTAAAAAGATTTGACGCATACATAACCTGATCTTCCTCGGCACATTTACTTATGGTAATCACTGCCTCAGTTTTCTCTAACCAACGCAGTGCTGCAATTGCCCCTTCGTTACCTGCAAACTCAGCTGGTTTATAAGCAAGAAATTCTTTGTAAGTGCAACCAGGTGTTGCAGCTTTCATTTTCTTGAAAATTGGGGATTGCAGAACATTATTGTTATTATTAATATGATTGCCTCCTCCGTTTATACTATTACTGAAGTTATCTTCCTGAGTTCGTTTACTAGGAATGAGTGGTTGAGGTTCAACAGGTTTCTGGGCAGCAGCAAGAATTGCTGGAATAGCATTGGCTATTCCTTGAGCAACGATATCCTCGATATCTTGCCTATTTAACAATTGTTCTTCCTGATTTTGCTCAGATTGATTTACTTCATTTACTGGTTCATTACCAACGTTTGCCATCTGATAATTAATTTATATAATTTATTAGTATAAAATAAGAAACAACCAAATATAACAATTAATCGCACATAATCACGTAAACAATTATATAATCAACATTGTAAATTTCTAAATTTTCTTTTGTTTATATATATAATATGCTTTCGTACACACTTTTATCTTACCACCGTTTTATTGTTTATTTTACATATCCTGATTTTTTTTATTACTATTATTGTTATTATACAAACACAGATTCATAACCCATTTCTCCCTCGTCAACTTGCATTTTTAATAACGATGTTCCCTCTCATCATATTTCCATGAGATTTGTCCCCCTATCTCTCGGATTCTATTCCCAGCATCCATCAGCTCTTCGCCAAAATGGCGGAGTTCAGCCATATTCTCATTACTCATCGGTGGATTTGGTAGAGGTTCGGGATCATCCTGAGGGAAAAACGTATAGGGATTGTTGAGAAGGTTTTGGAACTGCCAATCAATAGTCCACCACTCGTCCATTCCTAGAGGTTGGGTGTGGATTATAGGTTCTGGGATTGCTGGTTCCAAATTCATTGGAATTTGGGTTTCAATAGGATAAGTAAAAACATTTTTATTGACAGGTTTAATAGTATCACAGCTTGTCAATATAAAATCTAGCTCCTCCTGCAATGTCATTTCCTGGGTTTGCTTAGAGCTTTCTCCAATTTCCATCTTTGTCTGCCTAGAATCTTCCTCAATCTCCAATTCCATATGTCTAGAACTCTCCCCCATTTCAATTCCTTTTCCTTTTTCTAATGGATTGTTTATTTTAGAAATCTTCCTAGTGGCGGGTTTCCTTCTACACACACGCCTCCATCCTACCAATCTTCTCCTCTTCTTAGGCTTGGGTTTATCCAGAGGTGGAGCGTTGAATTCTATAGGTTGTTCCACATCAGCAATGTATCCAGTAAAATCTTTGGAAACTTCTATGTTTACAGGGTAAAGGTTGAGATTCTCTAGGGCTCCAGATAACTCATTCATGCTGTTTAGCATATATGTAAAAATAATAAGTTAAAATTTTTATAACAAATTTCACAATAACCTTCAAATATTATTGCATACCATGTGACTAATTTAATACAAAGGAAAATTGACAATTAAACATACTAGGTTTTATTGTAATTTTATTTATTTACTAGATAACATTTCTGACTTGTAAGTGATAAGGTTGCTAATATAGTATTCTAAAGATTTTATTTATTCATATGATTTCATTTAGAATCTTTATTTTACAAAACATGTTTCTTTATTTTATATTGAGCCACTTCCTTAAGCTTTGTAGTGCTTCGCGACACTTTTCCTGGATCACAATAGATCACCTGAAACATGTTTGAAAAAGGTTTTGTCAGCGGGAAATACTGGTGAATCATTCTATTTACTAAAATGACACGTTTGTTATAATTTACAGTATTAAGAGCGATTACAATGTTTCCTGATATCAACCAACTACCCACGATATTTGTCACTCGACTCGTTTCTGTGACTATGGTCATATCACCCATTGGCTGCCCCAATGGTGAAGATTATCAAGTAATGTATACACAACCCCACATACCGGTTGTAATTTGGTGATTACAAAGACTTAATCCCTGTAATTATAACTTTGAAAATAAACATGATTTTGAAAGTAATTTGATAAAAAGAGAATGACTCACATTGTAGATTTAACACGAGCAGAGTCTAGTTTATGAATTAGCCTTGTTAACCTAGTTTAAAGAACAATGCACACAAAACTAGGTTAGTAACTAATACAACATTTACGATAACTCACGAGATCAAACCCTCACAACAAATGACAAAGTGCGATACTTAAACATCCGTCGTATTCACGAAGAATGACAAAGTATAACCCTAATGTGGGCAACACTTAAACATCCATTGGATAGTTTCAATCGATCGGACATTGAATCGTAGCAGCGATCGAGTTATTACCCTGTTATCGTGGCAGCACTTCGTGAATTGTGTGTGTTTATGGACTGTTTCTACTATATCTCAGCGTACGTTTTGAGTTTTAACGTCGTTCAAGTGCCAGAATTCAAGTCCCAAAGCCTACTACTTATACCTGAAAACCCGCCCCCCTCGCGTGGCGCGAGGGAGTGTCGCGTGGCGCGAGGGGTTACCCCCTACCATAGGGTATCCCCGTGTAATTGTAGGCTTGCTGAGTTGGTCTTGCATGCAAATTCAATTCACACGTAAAACTGTGTGGATATTACCGTCTAGGGTTTACCCCCCATGAGTTTTAGGGGCCCTGATCCTGATTCTGATTATTCTGAAAATTTTAGGGTTTATGCAGAATCACTTGGGTTTCTCAATTAGGGTTTCCTATTGGACAATTAAAGTAATAAATAGGACTTAATAATAATAGTTGTTACAATTGTTCTTTCTAAAACAATAGTCTATATAGATCATGCAGCCATTCGATATCTCTTCAAGAAACAGGATGCTAAACCACGTTTGATTCGGTGGATTCTACTCCTCCAAGAATTTGACATTGAAATCAAAGACAAAAGAGGAGCAGAAAACACTGCAGCAAATCATCTTTCACGCTTAGAAGACCCAGCTTTGGAGGCAACCAGGGATGAGCATATCAATGAAAAATTTCCAACGGAGTCCTTGGAAATGGTGGAATACAGAGAAAAACCATGGTACGCCGACTATGCTAACTACCTAGCTAGCGGTATAGTCGTGAAAGGATGGCCACATCATCAAAGAAAGAAATTCTTTGCTGATGTGAAGAATTATTTTTGGGAAGATTCTTATCTTTTCAAAATATGTGCCGATCAACTCATCTGCCGATGCGTACATGGTAGCGAAGCAAGAAGAATTCTCCGCCATTGTCATGAAGGTCCATACGGAGGACATCATGGTGCCGCCAGTACCGCACGAAAGGTATTTGATTCAGGGTTTTATTGGCCAACCATTTACAAAGACACCCAAAGTCTTGTCAAGACATGTGACGCTTGCCAAAGAACAGGTAATATTTCTTCCAAAAACGAAATGCCACAAAATGGCATTCTTGTTTGTGAAATTTTTGATGTGTGAGGACTCGACTTTATGGGACCCTTCCCACCGTCAAAAGGAAACAAATATATACTTGTGGCGGTAGATTACTTGTATAAATGGGCCGAGGCCGAGGCACTTCCAACAAACGACGGAAGAGTCGTGGTAAGATTTCTGAAAAATTATTCTCTCGTTTTGGAACACCTAAAGCATTAATAAGTGATAGAGGTACCCATTTTTGTAATCATCAACTTGAAATTTTTTTAATAAGATATGGGGTCTATCACCGGGTCTCAACGGCATATCACCCTCAAACAAACGGACAAGCCGAAGTGACTAATAGAGGTTTAAAATGAATACTCGAAAAAACCGTAGGGTTAAATAAAAAGGAATTGGCTGATAAATTAGATGATGCTTTATGGGCTTTTCGAACTGCTTATAAAACAACAATAGGTACAACCCCATATAAGCTCGTCTATGGAAAAAGCTGCCATTTGCCAGTAGAAATTGCACACAAAGCCTACTGGGCAATTAAAAATGTAAACTTAGATTTAGAATTTGCCGGTAAAAATCGATTTTGTCAATTAAATGAATTAGACGAACTAAGGAATTATGCATACTCTAACTCCGAAATTTATAAGGAAAGAATGAAAAACTTGCATGATAAACACATTAAACCTAATGAATTTCGAGTAGGAGATCAAGTTCTATTGTTTAATTCACGACTTCGACTATTTCCTAGTAAATTAAAGTCTAGGTGGTCAGGACCTTTTTCCATCACCCATATTTTCCCACACGGTGCAGTAGAAATTAAATCTCGGAATGGAATTCCATTCAAAGTCAATGGCCAATGGCTGAAGCTTTATCAAGGATTCATTGAGGATGAGGAGTAAAAATCTCGCTTCAAACGGTCGAAGAATGAAAGCATCAAGATCATACCTGGTAAGTTACGAACAAGCGGGTTGACATTTAAATCGGTAAGTCTTCTAACCAAGTTTTTGAGAAACAGGGCACTAACACGAGCAATTAAAAAAAATTAAATTGCCCGCCCACGAGGCCGTGTCCGCGCAACTGTCGGGATAAAACCCCATTTTCAACACAGTTTCTTCATTCCACAGGCCCCGTTTCCCCGAAAACTCTCTGGTTCAGACGATTTTTTTGCAAGATTTCAACGTCTCCTCTACTTCTAACAACATCAAGGTATGATTCTATCATTATTAGTAGTTAGATTAAGCATTTGCATGTAGTTTAACATCAAGATTTGGGGAAAAACCTAGGGTTCTTCAACTTGAACCGGATCGAACCTTAAATTTTTGCATAAATCTGTTAGCATTAGTTTAGATACATGTTATAGGAAGTAAATCAACTTGTATTGTTTGTAGATTCGCCCGATTTCTCACAAAAAAAACCCCAAACCCTTGTTTTTGAACCGAAAAAGATAAAATTGAAGGGGTAAACGTGTAACAACCCGCACTTTTATGCGTTGTTACTACTCGTTATACTCGTTACGCCTAGCACTAGAGATTCGGATCATAATGTAACTATATCGTATATATCGCTATTCGAAGGATAATCGCATATTTTCGAAATACAATATTGCTATACTATACACTATTATCACGAACACTAACACTCACGGAGGCATTGAGTGAGGACCTATTCTACCCTCCTCAGTGGCCGTGATGTGTTGAACGCATACAATTAACGCTAACAAAGACTCTCGGGTGAGTGCTATAACTCCAGTCGTCGTGACGATGATGACAATACGAGTAAATGGTACCCCGTCAGTCCTTGTGGCACAACTCGCAATAACGATCACGATGACGTCGAGTGAGGACCTATACTACCCTCCTTGATGGCCGCGAAACGTCGCTTATAATCGCATACCCGAAACGAAAACCGATTGTTAATTATCGAAAACAGAGAAATCAATCGCGTCGGGATAGCCATCCGGACGGATAGCCATCCGGACGGATAGCCATCCGGACGGATGGGCCATCCGGACGGATAGCAATCCGGACGGATAGCAATCCGCACGGATGGGCTATCCGCACGGATAAGTCATCCGGACCAGCCACTCCCTTCAGCCTCTTCTGCCTATAAATAGCCTGCCACATCACTGTTCAAGTGATGTGACAGCTCCCACTCGACCAGACACGCTCCAAGACCCTTTTCTCTCAATTCCTCGCGATTCCGGTAAGATTTCAACCTAAAAACTTGTACTTCTATGATCTACACACGATTCTGCATCATTCTGTCTTTTAAAACTCAATTTCTAACCATGAAATATGCTGATTTGAGGCGTTTTGAGGTGATGTCACCAAGAGTTCTTATGAACTTCAAGTTGTGACCTCATCCCACCATAAACGACTCCGATCTGGGTGATTTCCACATATTTTGATAACAAATCTCATCTAGATATGTGTACCTAGCCAAGGAACTGTGCGATTCCGAGTTAACCACGAGAAACCGTCAAGAACGGCCAGTTCTGATGGAGCGGGGTGGTTCCCGGCCGTTAGAGCGGGTCGGAATTGATGGAAATTCAAGTGGTTAGTGCGAGATTACACTGTCCCGGTAACTCTACACGTATTCCCTCCGATAAACACTCAGAAACAGTGTTCAGAATGCGAAGCAGACGTGTCATCCGCACGAATCACATGTCATCCGGACGGACAACATGTCCGCACGGATAACATGTCCGCACGGATAACATGTCCGCACGGATAACATGTCCGCACGGATAACATGTCATCCGCACGGATAACAAGTCATCCGCACGAATACATGTCATCCGCACGGATGAACACCATACGACTGGACCACTCATCATTCAAGCGAATGACCATCCGACCGGATTTCCATCCGATTGGATAATCACTGACACGCACGAATGGCCATCCGGCCGGATTGCCATCCGACCGGATAGTCACTGAACCTTATCACTTCAAACGAATGGTCAATAGTCGCCTGTTGTACCCGACACCGTTTAACGCACTCTCATTCGATCAGGCTAACTCAGACGCAACCCAAATCAAGCTGTGTTTACTTACCGATTACGCATTGTGAGTATACTTGAACCCTTTTTAATCGCATTTTGGGTGTAACATACATTTCTAACAAATCGAACTCATCAAACGAAATATTCAATCAATCGAATTAACACTTGCGAATAACTGTTATGCATAGATATACGTGATGCTAGTTGCATATGTGCTAGGGCTTATACTCGCGACGTCCCACCACGGCTAGTATAGTAATATTGCGCCCGACGGGGTCTAGTTATGCCATCGTACATTCGAGCATCGAGGACTTAGTTGGTAGTATCAGTTTTGTGAGTATATATGCCGTGTATTACGTTTATGCATGTGGAAATTCGCAGCACTTTTAATCTATTATGCTATACTTATCAAACCTGTATACTCGCCAATACTTTTGTATTGACAAATATTTTAACGTATGTTGCAGGTTAGATCGCAGACTATATCAAATAAAGCTAGGAAGTCTAGAAACTCAACTAAAATCTAGGTTGTCGGATTTGCATTGTTCGAGAGGACAATAAATCTGTGATAACTTATGTGATTGTATTATTTGTTAGTATGGGATAACGAATGTATTAAATATTATCGCAATATAGTTGTTATGGATTCTCTTGAGTAATCTGATTCGCCTAGTGCCGCGCCCCGATGATTCCGCCATCGGTTGGGGTGTGACAGATTGGTATCAGAGCCATAACTATAGGGAATTAGGCCATACTCGACCTAGTCCGGGTCGACGTCCTAGAAATTGACCTAGTCTATAGTCTAAGTACCAACAGGCCGACTCGTACGAACCAGTAAGGGTTTGTACCGGGCCTATTTGATACTCTCGATCGAAATTGCTAAAAGCTACAACTTTGTGTGAACACCGCGTACCACAGCTTCACACGAAGAAGCCTTTCCTAAGGCTGACACAATACACGTGTTTTCAAAAATACTCGCATAATGAAACCGAGCGATCCAGTCGAGATCAGGTGTGAAAACCAAGAACTCTCGATAGGATTGCTCACTCAGCGCATTTTTTTTCTAGCACGAGAACCTTCCATCGAGTTAGGAGTGACATCCACATCTCGACGAAAGTCTCCATTTCGAAATCTAGTGGAACTCACGAATTTATTCGAAGAGCATAACCACAATTAGGAACGAAACTGTTAAAACAGGGGTGAAACCCGTACCTTAATAAGTCGTTCCACTCTCTATAAACTGGTTTTCAAAAAGCTCTCACCAAGGACTCGACTATCACGATAACTCGAGCCACGCGAGGACTAGGAAGACGAATGCCATGAGCTGCATCCCAGTGGAAGCATGGAGTCTTCTAAGTCAACGCGCGTGCACGAGCTTGTTGAATGTAGTTGGGCTACCTGGGTTAGTCGAGGCCTAAACACCCAAGGCACTCTATCGTACGACCCGCCAAATTTTACAACTGGTTGGAACTTAATTACATGTTGGAACTTTACGCGTTATCGATTTCTCAATTTAACGATTTTTACTCCCTGTTTTTATAAACACACAACTCGCACAGCCATCGCAATCTAAAACGAAACCCGAATGTTCGCAACAAAACTAATGCATAATCTATCGCCTTCACTATCGTTATCTCACCTCAACGCGTCCTCGCTTATTCTAAATCGACCTGTATGTGTATGGTTACAAATTACAAATATATAAATACATATATACATACGTATAAACAAACAAGTCATTGTGTGAGAACTTAGGAACTTCGTGTCTCCTATATGGCTCCTATGTGATTCGCATTACTATTATACTATCGCATCAAGTTTGAACGCGCTCAAATCGCAACGCAAACTCGCAAATCATTATGATCGAATCTCACTCCAAGTCTCTTTCTGTCTAGATGCCTTCCAACAACTCTACTTCGAGAATGTTAGCAAAGAGACGTGCCAAACGAAGGGGCGAAAAGAGGATTGCTTCACTTGTGACCAGAGAAGTGGTCAAAGTCATTCCTCAGATTGCCACACGAGTGCACTCTCTTATCAACTCTCGAACTTCGGAAGACGTTAAGACAGAAGAGCCACAATCTACATTTCTTTACAAACACTTCAAAGCCTGTGACCCGATGGAATTCACAGGTGAAGGAGGTGTGACACAACTACTCCAGTGGTTCGATTCTATCGAAGTTACCCTTCGTCAAAGTGGGTGTCCCGATAGTTTCCGTACTACTTGCGCTACCGAAGTATTTCAGTCACGAGCACTCGACTGGTGGACCACCGAACGTAACAAACGTGGGATCTCCGCAGCTTACGCTCTCTCTTGGGATGAGCTGAAAGAGCTCATGAAGAAAGAGTACTGCCCCCCTCACGAAATCCAGAAGCTAGAAAACGAATTTTGGGAAATCAAGCAAACCGAAGGTGACAATGCTGGCTACAGCGCAAGGTTCAAACAGCTTAGCATAATCTGCCCAAGTCAAGTCAACACTCCAGAGAAAGCCATCACGAAGTACATTCGTGGCTTGCCTGAGTGTGTGGGTGATTTTGTCGAAGCTGCAAGACCTGCCACTATCTAAGAAACCTACCGCTTAGCCGCAGAAATCAATAACAAACGACTCCTGGAAGGATTATTCTCAAGGAATCCTGTCAAGCAAGCTCATCAAGCAATCGCCGGTAATCCGTCAGGCGAACATGTTGACGAATCTTCTGATGAATCTACTGACAAATCTGCTGGCGATTCTTCTAACGAATCAGCTAACGATTCTTCCAACGAATCTGCTAACGATTCTTCGGACAGATCTGCTGCCGATTCTTCTGACAAATCTGCCGACGGATCTTCCAACAAATCAGCCTAAGACTCTGCAAGTGAGTCTTCAGACGAATCCTCCAACGACGACACCTCTTCGCAAGACACCGACAAACCCAGCCGTAAACGAAAGACTTCAAGCCCGAGCTCATCAACAACTGAACTGCTGCAACCGGAACCTCTTCGAGCAGTACCGATGTTTCCAAAACAAGCCTACACTGGAGCTCATCCTCAGTGTTACTCATGCACCTATCATCATCCAGTTGGGGCTGACTGTCGCTATTGCAATAACTGCAACCGTTACGGTCATTTCACCCGCAACTGCCGCATCGAACCGTGAACTTGAGTACAACAACAGCAGCTCCAGCAAAAGCCTTCAGTATCAAGTATCTAGCAAGCGTAGGATAAAGTTGTAATGATACGATTTTCGACGTTAATTTCTAAGTTTTGAACCTACTCTATTTAGTCGATGTTGCCACTACGCGTAACATTAACTCTCGTCTTCGTCTTCTCTATCACACTCTAGTCGTCGCACTTAGACTAGATTCACACACATACTATATACTATATCATGAAATAATGTGTTTTACCCTCACTACACTCTTAGAACGAGGTACGATAAACGTGCAAGGAACGATTAATCACGGGTGCACACGGGATTATTTGGGTCAGTGCACGGAGATCGTAGTGAATTCTAAGGTGCCATAAGCGTTTCGACAAAGTATGACACCAAATCACAGGATCTAAGTAGTAGGGGTCAAGCAAGGTGTGCCTTATCATACTACCAAGGTTCCGAGAAGAAAGTGCCACATGGAGTTGAACCTTATTAGACCTATTATACTATTGTGATTATTTTCAACACGCTACACTCAATCGCAAGGCGTAACAACTGAGATTGCACCATCGCAAGACTTGTCGTAAGTCTGCAAACGCAATGCAATCGCCTCATAGATGGACTCTGGAGAGTCTACCTCGCAGGACAATTGCATCAACGCAAGACTGGTCGTAAGTCTATAGCAATCAATCTCATCAAGCACATTAACGCTCACGACATTGTCGGGTGAGGACCTATTCTACCCTCCTCGATGACTGTGATGCGTCGCAACGTAACGTAAAGCTTATTCGAAACAAAATTCGACTAATCGCAATCGTTTATCATGTGTATCTCGCAATCTCTATCGCTTATTATGTGGATCTATATCGTTTGCTGTGTATCAATCTATCGCTATACCATTAGCTGTGATATTCGTGTTAAGTTAGCACGCATGACCTCGCTTCGCGAAATGAAGCTCATATGGTTAAAGCAGGGTGTTTTAGTCATATCAGCGACCTTTCGTGGAAAAAGGCCATGTGGGGTCTAATGTTAGTTAAACTCTGTGGTGTTAATCAATCAAATCGAATCGCATAAATCGCGCATACCTCCATCGCTTGCAACGCAACAACTGCCACTTATCGTAATTCGTTTATCGTCGCCGTCGTTACCAGTGTGGTGTTATGTTATCTGCTTAATCACCTAATCGCTTATCGCATATCGTGTATAGTCTACCGCTTATTCGCGTACCGCTTATCGCTCGCTTGGTGTTCATTGCAGACTGTATGGTATTAGTACACATGACACCGCTTCACGAGGCAAAAATAACCTGGTTAAGCATGGTGTGTCGCCATGTTAGCAAACTCTCGTGGAAACGTGCCATGTGGGTTTAATGTGGAATCTAATCGAAAACGCTCTATTCGTTTCTCGCTTATCAACTCACCGGGTTAACCTATTCGATTCTATCTTATGCTCGGTCCGACTTACTACCGATTGGGCCAAGTAAACGCAATTCTATTCGTGTCATATCGGCACACCTGACACTGCCTCACGAAACAGAAATAATATGGGCAAAGCATGGTGGATACGCCGCTGGTACTTCCTATATATAAGTGTTTTAAACATATAAACAAACTTTCGTGGGAAAGTGCCAAGTGGGGCTCAGTGATTAACTACCTTTTGTACTGATTTAAAACGTCTTTTTACAAATTTTTGATTTAAAACCGGTGGACAAGTGAAACTTTCTCACGACGTGGAGTTAACATCGAATCAACTTAACTCCATGTCCAAGAAAAGTTTCATAAGCCCAGTTTTCCCTAAACTTTTACAACGTCAAAACAAAATCCTTCTTAAGACATTGGTTCGACATCGAATCCCGCTTGAACCCATGTCATAGGAGAGTTTTCGTAACCATGGTTTTCATCTTTGAATTTCGTAAAATGTTTAAAAACTTAAACTTCCTTGCAACATCGGTTAACATCGACTCCGTTGACCTCACGTTAAAAGGAAAATTTTTCAAGATTTTCATCCTAAATTCCTTTTAAATATCTAAAATGAACGTTTCTCGTAACGTTGGTTAACGATCGACTCAGCTAACTCTACGTCATGAGAAACCTTTCAAGTTCTTTAAAGTTACAATCGCATCGAACTAACGAAATTCTACGCAAGACAAGGTACTTTGGAACGCCAACTCGTGGGATATTACTTTCGTCTTTACGTCGCCTTCCCGCTATCACAATCGATCTCTCTTATTCAAAGCACTCTTGCTCGTCAACTCACGGTCAAACCGCTCGCCGTATTGCTACTTGTACAATATCAACTCTCAGAAGTCTACCTATTGGATTAATTTCGGGATGAAATTTCCTAAAGTAGGGGAGACTGTAACAACCCGCACTTTTGTGCGTTGTTACTACTCGTTATACTCGTTACGCCTAGCACTAGAGATTCGGATCATAATGTAACTATATCGTATATATCGCTATTCGAAGGATAATCGCATATTTTCGAAATACAATATTGCTATACTATACACTATTATCACGAACACTAACACTCACGGAGGCATTGAGTGAGGACCTATTCTACCCTCCTCAGTGGCCGTGATGTGTCGAACGCAGACAATTAACGCTAACAAAGACTCTCGGGTGAGTGCTATAACTCCAGTCGTCGTGACGATGATGACAATACGAGTAAATGGTACCCCGTCAGTCCTTGTGGCACAACTCGCAATAACGATCACGATGACGTCGAGTGAGGACCTATACTACCCTCCTTGATGGCCGCGAAACGTCGCTTATAATCGCATACCCGAAACGAAAACCGATTGTTAATTATCGAAACTTTGAAATATGTATACGTAAATACGACCCTTAGTTATATATATACATATATAATAATAATATAACTTAAATATGGAAAGCACGTACTTCGAAAACTATCAAAACGATCGAAAACGGAGAAATCTATCGCGTCGGGATAGCCATCCGGACGGATAGCAATCCGCACGGATAGCAATCCGCACGGATGGGCTATCCGCACGGATAAGTCATCCGGACCAGCCACTCCCTTCAGCCTCGTCTGCCTATAAATAGCCTGCCACATCACTGTTCAAGTGATGTGACAGCTCCCACTCGACCAGACACGCTCCAAGACCCTTTTCTCTCGATTCCTCGCGATTCCGGTAAGATTTCAACCTAAAAACTTGTACTTCTATGATCTACACACGATTCTGCATCATTCTGTCTTTTAAAACTCAATTTCTAACCATGAAATCTGCTGATTTGAGGCGTTTTGAGGTGATGTCACCAAGAGTTCTTATGAACTTCAAGTTGTGACCTCATCCCACCATAAACGACTCAGATCTGGGTGATTTCCACATATTTTGATAACAAATCTCATCTAGATATGTGTACCTAGCCAAGGAACTGTGCGATTCCGAGTTAACCACGAGAAACCGTCAAGAACGGCCAGTTCTGATGGAGCGGGGTGGTTCCCGGCCGTTAGAGCGGGTCGGAATTGATGGAAATTCAAGTGGTTAGTGCGAGATTACACTGTCCCGGTAACTCTACACGTATTCCCTCCGATAAACACTCAGAAACAGTGTTCAGAATGCGAAGCAGACGTGTCATCCGCACGAATCACATGTCATCCGGACGGACAACATGTCCGCACGGATAACATGTCCGCACGGATAACATGTCATCCGCACGGATAACACATCCGCACGGATAACAAGTCATCCGCACGAATACATGTCATCCGCACGGATGAACACCATACGACTGGACCACTCATCATTCAAGCGAATGACCATCCGACCGGATTTCCATCCGATCGGATAATCACTGACACGCACGAATGGCCATCCGGCCGGATTGCCATCCGACCGGATAGTCACTGAACCTTATCACTTCAAACGAATGGTCAATAGTCACCTGTTGTACCCGACACCGTTTAACGCACTCTCATTCGATCAGGCTAACTCAGACGCAACCCAAATCAAGCTGTGGTTACTTACCGATTACGCATTGTGAGTATACTTGAACCCTTTTTAATCGCATTTTGGGTGTAACATACGTTTCTAACAAATCGAACTCATCAAACGAAATATTCAATCAATCGAATTAACACTTGCGAATAACTGTTATGCATAGATATACGTGATGCTAGTTGCATATGTGCTAGGGCTTATACTCGCGACGTCCCACCATGACTAGTATAGTACTATTGCGCCCGACGGGGTCTAGTTATGCCATCGTACATTCGAGCATCGAGGACTTAGTTGGTAGTATCAGTTTTGTAAGTATATATGCTGTGTATTACGTTTATGCATGTGGAAATTCGCAGCACTTTTAATCTATTATGCTGTACTTATCAAACCTGTATACTCGCCAATACTTTTGTATTGACAAATATTTTAACGTATGTTGCAGGTTAGATCGCAGACTATATCAAATCAAGCTAGGAAGTCTAGAAACTCAACTAAAATCTAGGTTCGGATTTGCATTGTTCGAGAGGACAATAAATCTGTGATAACTTATGTGATTGTATTATTTGTTAGTATGGGATAACGAATGTATTAAATATTATCGCAATATAGTTGTTATGGATTCTCTTGAGTAATCTGATTCGCCTAGTGCCGCGCCCCGATGATTCCGCCATCGGTTGGGGTGTGACAAAACGGTTTGTTTTGAGAAAAATGGCACTTGGGGTTTCATTTTCGGGGAAAACCGCCCCTACTGGACCAAAAATTTTCAAGTTTTCGGGACCGGGTCGAAAAATAGGAATTTTGGTAAACAGACGTCTGGACACGGGGTCGTGCTCGTTTAGCACGGGGGCGTGTCCAGCCAAAATCAGTCCAACTCGGGGCGTGTCCACTGAACACTGGGGCGTGTTCAAACGACTGTTTTCAGTTTTCTCCGAATTTTCACTGTTTCTTGCTAATTGTTTGATGTTTTCTTTCAGATGGCCAAGAAATTCACCCGATTTAATGCTAGCGAGATGGTGGCTCAAGCTCGTTATGATGTATTAAGGACTAGGCCTGAGGAGAACCCCAGACAAGTGTGCACAAACACCCTTGAAGCATTGGACCGATTCAACTCTATTGTCACCGGCCCGTTACGAGCTGCCCTTTGCACTCGGATTCATTCTATACATGAGTACAGCATGGAGTTCTACAGCACGCTCGTCTTCAACACAAGGGCCGAGCCGTTTGACCATGAAGGGTTGGAATTTTGCTGTGGAGGAACCACATACCGGATCTCAATTGCTCAATTTGGAGCTCTGGTAGGGTTGTACTCGGAAGAAGATGCGGGGGATGAGGAAAACACTGGCGGTCTCCGCGAGATCAAGGAAAGTGACCGCCAAGCTGCTTGGGCTCAAATAGGAGAAGGGCACTACAATCCAAGCCGAACTAAGAGTACCCTCTTGAGAGACCCCCTTTACCGCTACATTCACAGGGTCCTCGCCTACTCTCTTAGTCAGAGGCACGACAGCAGTGGTGTTGTAGGTTTAAGGGATCTACTAGTCCTTCATTGCATCCACAACCGGGTCAACCTTGATGTTCCATACCTCCTGCTCCGAAACATGCACTGGAACCAGCTCGCTACTCCCCCGACTTCTATCTTCTTTGGAAGGTGGATATACCGCCTCTTCAAACATTTCGTGAACATGCCGAGGTCCTTCCACAAAGTGCCATGGTCGGGGAGAGTAGACATGGTCATTTGCCGCTCCATGAACCTGATTCATGAAGCAGATGATGGGACGTTCAAATTCCAAACGGTTCAAGGTCATGCATGAAACCCGCATGAAGCACTCGCCTTACACGCTCCACCTATCCAACATCCTCCTCAGTACCAGTACCAGCACCACGGTGATCCGGGTCAATGCTCATCACAAGGAGGCGGTTTTCCTAATTTTCAAAGCTTACATGATTTATTGCACGAAAACCTCATGTGCACCATGAACACCTACAATATGGCTAGCAACACATATACACGGGTCAGAGCAATAGAGAGAAACATCTCCGATATACAGGATGATATCGGGAACATCCGGGAATATATGGCGGGCCACGGAGGAGGTGGTGATGACGATGAAGACGAAGACATGGATTAAGCGGGAGGAGTAGAAGGTAGCATCCCACGGATGGAGGTCCCACAGGTTAACCCACTTTATCTCATGAACAATTTCCGGCCAGCGTGCCGTTTGTTGAACAATTTACTTTCTTTAACTCTTTTTATTTCTTGCATTTTCTTTTTTTTAACTTGTGATGTGGATGATTAACTTTGGTAATTTAGGTTGTTTGCTATGATTGGTGTGGTATTTATTAGTTAAACAGGTACATACGAGGCTTAGAGCACTAAACATTAGTGCTACTAAAGCCGGGACAGGAAAACCGATGCCAGAAACCTGTTTCACACCTTTGCAGTTTGTCCACACGGGGTCGTGTTCAGCCAACACGCCCCCGTGCCCATTGCCCCGTACCTGCTGTTTGTCCAAATTATGCAAATTTTTGCCAGAAACGGGGTCGTGTTCAGCCGACACGCCTCCGTGTCCACCTTCTGTAAGTTCTCGTTACTGGCACTCTGACCACGGGGCCGTGTTCACCCAACACGGGGCCGTGTCCAGATGCCCAGTAGCATTAAAATTTGTTTTTAAACACGCTTTTACACATTCAATCAACCAAAAAACTTATTTTTGAGACACATTGAGGACAATGTGTAATTTAAGTGTGGGGGGGGGGATGCTAAAACCTTGAATCTTGCAAGTCCTAATTACGAGCCTTACACAAAACTCTATTAGAACCACTAAACACCCCAAATTTTTTTCAAAAATTTTTTTCATTTTTTTTACTTGTCTAGGTTTAATTTGGGAATTTCAAGTTCTAAAAAGGTTATATTTTTACAAATTTACAACCGATAGCGTCGTGATAAAAAGAACCAACATAAGAAAATTATGAAACGGCATGACAAATCTAGTTAAAATTTGATTATATATACTTGATCACATAAAAACTCATTCCCACAAAAAGTGAGTTTTGAGCCTTTATTGAGCATATAAATATACATCTTTAAACTAAATGCTCATTTTTCATTTCTTGTGTGAATAGCCCTTTAGTTCTTACGACTCTAGAACTTGCCAGGACGATACATTCCCGGTTCTTACCAACTTAAACCCAAGTAAGTAAATGATGGAGGCATTAGGACTAACCATTTTTCTTTCAACACCATTGTTTTTATCTTTTTTCTTTTTTTACCACCTACCCAAAATCCCCTAGTTAACCCCTTTGAGCCTAAACCTTTTCATTTTTTAACCCAAAACAAACACCCTTTTACCCACCAAAACCTTTTTTTTCATTTTAAACCATTTATTTTAGTAACAAAGCTCTGTTTTCTTATGACTTCCTTATCGAAAAAAAAAAGAAGAGAGAATGATGATGAAGCCAAAAGAAATAAACAAACAAGTTCATCAAAAAGAACTTTGTTTAAAGAAATGTTTCATTAGAATAAAAAGTCATAAAAATAAAAAGTCTTATGAAAACCGACGCTTTTTACGCCTTTCGCCCTTTTCTACTAACCACTAACCAAACCACCTACCTTTAACCCAAGCCTAACCCTTCCCCCAAAAGTACTCTTGATATTTACAAATGTATATAGTTAAAAAGGAGGAGGATTGATTGCTTGGCAAGCTTATGGTAGAAGTAAGTTCCATGCCGCTCTCGAGTGTTTTCACAAAAATACACCTTCGGCCGAGTATTGAGTGATCCCCCGTGAGGTATGTGAACTTGTATATAAATGGAATTTTAAAAAGGCATGTTATGCCCTAATAAGTAATTTATCTTATGTAATGTTTTAAATAAATCATGACGAATATGGTTGTAAATAAATAAAAATAAAACTTAATAAAAAATCTTAGAAATTCCGACACTATAACAAGCCCAAAAACCTTCTCTTATACCCATTCCATTTGGGAGTGTAAGCCACATTGTAAAGAGTTTTGCTTAGTGCGAAGCATTGATTCAAGTGCGATGGGTATTTGATGTCCGCAAATGCAACATATAAAATTGAAACCCTTTTTTTAGTACTAATGTTGGAAAGGATTTTTTAGTTACTATGTGGAGTGTGTTATTCTTTCTGGATTAATGAGGCGTGAGAATGGGGTGAATGGTGTTGTGAGAAATCTAATATAAATACAAGAAAAGGAATAAACGTGGCATGCCCGACCCCTCGACAACATCCTCCTAAGCAAAAACAAAGAGAACAGAAGGCTGAACACGCCCTGTGCTCAATGAGCACGGGGGCGTGCCCAAGTATCTGCAGAAAAGACAAAGTTGTAGAAGCTTCTATCACCCACCACGGGGGCGTGTCCAGCGGACACAGGGCCGTGGTTAACTCTAAGATTCGCAGAATCTAGGAAAATCTTGATAATACAGATACGCTTCTACACACGGGGTCATGCCCAGCGGACACGGGGGCGTGGTCAACTAATGCAGACAAAATGCATTTAATGAAGAAAAAGAAGATGGGTGGACACGGGGCCGTGTCCGGGCTTCTGTGCAAGCTATAAATAGGGGTGCTTGGCTCATTTGCAAACCATCCATTGGCAAACCACCTCTCTCACACTTCACCCACCCACCACCACCATCACAACCCACATCCACCACCATCATCCATCATAGAGTGTGTGAGTAGTCTCGGGATCTAAGATTGATCGTAAGAGTTCTTGACAATCAAAGGTCATGTTTGCCTAAGTCTCTTACATCACTTGGTGAAGACAAGTGTCTAGTGTAATACTTTTTATTTTTAATCTTTTCGCACTTTTTATTTGGTTATGTATTAATGACTTTAATAACTAGTTTCTTATGTTGAAGGTGAATCTTCCTTATCATTTGTTCGTGGTGTCTTGGCATTATTTTACTGTCTATATAAAAAAAAGATTTTCACCATTCATATCTCCACGGTCTATATGGAGGTATGTTGGCTACCTGGTCGGGGGTTAAGGGAATGGTTTGGTAAGGGTCTTGCCTTGTTCAGTGTATTGATCCTGCAAGGACCTGGGTCAACTTTAGTAGGACCTCCTTCAATACCCACTGGTATTGGATGGCGGGGGTCCGAACTCCTTGATCCCCTCATATGTAAGATACTATTAAAACATTAACCCGGCTATTTAGGATTGTATTCCTGCTGACTCAAACTACTTAGCCGAGGGTAACGTCACCTTCAAAAGAGGTGCCTACCACATTACACATTAATAACTTAATTAATTATCTTTCAAAAATCCAACCCTTTAGGATTGTATCCTTGCTGACTCAAACTACTAGGTTGAGGGTAACGTCACCTTCAAAAGAGGGGCCTACTACTATAACTAAGATAATCTCTTAAAAAGTGCAAAAGTGCGGAAATAATCAAAGGTTAGACTAAACACGAGTCGGATCCAAGTGATTCATCTTGTCTATCTGTTTTTATTTTTATTTTTATTTTTCAGCATTTTTAGTTTTTATTTTATAGTTTAAAACATTTTTCTAAACTTTTGATATGATTAGACGTTGAGGATAAACCGGTATTAAAAGCTCTTGTGTCCGTGGACGACCTCGTTATCTTGCCAACACTATACTACGCTCACAATGGGTGCACTTGCCCATATGTGTGTTTGGTGTTAGTAAAATATCGTGTTTTATAAATTTAAAACTTGACTAACGTGTAAAAAGGGCTAAAAATATACATAAAAAACTATAACACCACACGCGCATCATAGGTCTCACAGGTTAACCCCTGATGTGTGCAAAATGCAACATATAAATTACATCAATTGTGGCATAAAACTAACCCTTTTTAGTACTAATGTTGGAAAAAGTGTGTTTTTGTCTTCCTTTTGTATTTTCAGGATTAAATGAGCTCAAATTAACAAAAGAAGCAAAAAGGCAGCTAAATCTAACATAAATACAAGAAAAGGAATAAAAGTGGCATGTCCGACCTCCCCGAAAGCATCTTCCCAAGCAAAACAAGAAAACAGGAGGCTGAACACGCCCTGTGCTCAATGAGCACGGGGGCGTGCTCAAGTGTCAGCATAAAAGACAAAGTTGTAGAAGCTTCCATCGCCCACCACGGGGCCGTGCTCAGCGGACACGGGGTCGTGGTCAACTATAAGATTCGCAGAATCCAGGCAAATCTTGATAGTACAGATATGCTTCTACACACGGGGTCGTGCCCAGCGGACACGGGGCCGTGGTCAACTAATAAAGACAAGAGCAATTAATGAAGACAAAGAAGGATGTGGACACGGGGCCGTGCCCACTGGACACGGGGCCGTGCCCGAGCTTCTGTCCAGCCTATAAATAGGAGTGGTTGGCTTAAGCTCAAACGATCCCTTGGTACACCACCTCTCTCACACTTCACCCACCACCCACCACCACCATAACACCATCATCCATTATCCATCATAGAGTGTGTGAGTCGTCTCGGGATCCAAGATTGATCGTAAGAGTTCTTGACAATCAAGGCCATGTTTGCCTAAGTCTCTTACATCACTTGGTGAAGACAAAGTGTCTAGTGTAATACTTTTTATTTTTAATCTTTTTGCACTTTTTAATTGGTTATGTATTAATGACTTTAATAACTAGTTTCTTATGTTGAAGGTGATTCTTCCTTATCGTTTGTCTGTGGTGTCTTGGCATTATTTTACTGTCTATATAAAATAAAAGATTTTCACCATTCATATCTCTACGGTCTATATGGAGGTATGTTGGCTACCTGGTCGGGGGTTAAGGGAACGGTTTGGTAAGAGTCTTGCCATTGTTCAGTGTATAGATCCTGCAAAGGACCTGGGTCAAATTTAGTAGGACCTCCTTCAATACTTAACGGTATTGGATGGCGGGGGTCCAAACTCTTTGATCCCCTCATAAGTTAAACTACTATTAATACTTTAACCCGGCTACTTAGGATTGTATCCCTGCTGACTCAGACTACTTAGCCGAGGGTAACGTCACCTTCAAAAGAGGGGCCTACCATAATATGCATTAATAACTTAATTAATTATCTTTCAATAATCCGACCCTTTAGGATTGTATCCTTGCTGACTCAAACTACTGGGTTGAGGGTAACGTCACCTTCAAAAGAGGGGCCTACTACAATAACTAAGATAATCTCTTAAATAGTGCAAAAGTGCGGAAATAATCAAAGGTTACACTAAACACGAGTCGGAGCCAAGTGATTCATCTTGTCTATCTGTTTTTCTTTTATTTTTACTTTTCAGCATTTTAGTTAGTTTTTATTTTCTTAGTTTAAAACATTTTTCTAAACTTTTGATTTGATTAGACGTTGAGGATAAACCGGTACTAAAAGCTCTTATGTCCTTGGACGACCTCGGTATCTTACCAACACTATACTACGCTCACGATGGGTGCACTTGCCCACATGTGTGTTTAGTGTTAGTAAATATCATGTTTTATAAATTTAAAACTTGGCTAAAAAAGTGTAAAAGGGCTTAAAATATACTTAAACTTATATACACACTTCACACGCATCAACCCCTTTATCTCATGAACAATTGCATGGCCTGTGTGCCATTTTTTGAACAATTTACTTCCCATAACACTTTTCAATTTTCTGCATTTCTTTTCTTTTTAACTTGTGATGTGGATGATGGAACTTTGGTAAATTAGGATGTTTGTTATTGTTTGGTGTGGTATTTATTAGTAAAACAGGTACCTATGAGGCTTAAAGCACTAAACATTAGTGCTACTAAAGCCGGGATAACAGAACCGAAGGCAGACACCTGTTTTACATGTTTACAGTTTGTCTACACAGGGTCGTGCCCAGCCGACACGCCCCAGTGCCCATCGCCCAGACCTGCTATTTGTCAAAATTTTGCAGACTTCTGTCCAACACGGGGTCGTGTTCACCAGACACGCCCCCGTGTCCACCTTCTGTAAGTCCTCGTTACTGGCAATCTGACCACGGGACCGTGCTCATCCGACACGGGGTCGTGTCCAGATGCCTAGTAACATAAAATTTTGTTTTTAACACACCTTTTACACATTCAATCAACCTAAAAACTTATATTTGGGACACATTGAGGACAATGTGTAATTTAAGTGTGGGGGGATGCTAAAACCTTGAATTTTGCAAGTCCTAATTACAAGCCTTACACAAAACTCTAATGGAACCGCTAAACACCCTAAATTTTTTCCAAAAACTTTTCGTTTTTTTTACTTGTCTTGGTTTAAATTGGGAATAACAAATTCTAAAATGGTTATATTTTTATGAATTTACAACCAATAGCGTCGTGATAAAAAGAACCAACATAATAAAATTATGAAATGGCATGACAAATCTAGTTAAAATTTGATTATATATACTTGGTCACATTAAAAACTCATTCCCACAAAAAGTGAGTTTTGAGCCTTTATTGAGCATATAAATACACATCTTTAAACTAAATGCTCATCTTTCGTTTCTTGTGTGAATAGTCGCTTGGTTTCTTACGACTCTAGAACTTGTCATGACGATACATTCCCAGTCCTTACCAACTTAAACCCAAGTAAGTAAATGATGGAGGCATTAGGACTAACCATTTTTCTTTCAACACCATTTTTTTTTTACCACCTACCAAAAAACCCCCTAGTTAACCCCTTTGAGCCTAAACCTTTTCATTTCTAAACCCACAAAACAAACACCCTTTACCCACCAAAACCCTTTATCATTTAAACTCTTTATTTTAGTAAAAAGTTCGGTTTTCATGTGACATTCCTTAAAAAAATGATGATGAAGTCTAGTAATAAACAAACAAGTTCATCAAAAGAAACTTTGTTTGAAAAATGCTTCATTAGAATAAAAAGTCACAAAAATAAAAAGTTTTACGAAAATCGACGCTTTTTACGCCTTTCACCCTTTTCTACTAACCACTAGCCCAAAACCACCTACCTTTAACCCAAGCCTAACCCTTCCCCAAAGTCCTCTTGATATTTACAAAGGTGTATAGTTAAAAAGGAGGAGGATTGATTGCTTGGCAAGCATATGGTAGAAGTAAGTTCCATGCCGGTCTCGAGTGTTTCACAAAAATACATCTTCGGCCGAGTATTGAGTGATCTCCCGTGAGGTATGTGAACTTGTATATAAATGGAAATTTTAAAGAGGCATGTTATGCCTAAATAAGTAATTTCTCTTATGAAATGTTCTAAATAAATCATAACGAATAGGATTGTAAATAACATAAAAATAAAACCTAATAAAGATCTTGGAATCCCGACACTCAAGACAAGCCCAAAACTTCTCTTCTACCCATTCCATTTGGGTGTGTAAGCCACATTATAAAGAGTTTTGCTTGAGGACAAGCAAAGATTCAAGTGTGGGGTATTTGATGTGTGTAAAATGCAACATATAAATTACATCAAATAAGGCATAAAACTAACCTTTTTTTAGTACTAATGTTGGAAAAAGTGTGCTTTTGTCTTCCTTTTGTATTTTCAGGATTAAATGAGCTCAAATGAACAAAATAAGCAAAAATGCAGCTAAATCTAACATAAATACAAGAAAAGGAATAAACGTGGCATGCCCGACCCCTCGACAGCATCTTCCCAAGCAAAACAAGACATCAGAAGGCTGAACACACCCCGTGCCCAGCGGACACGGGGGCGTGCCCAAGTGTCTGCAGAAAAGACAAAGTTGTAGAAGCTTCTATTTCCCAACACGGGGGGCGTGCCCAGCTCCACACGGCCGTGGTCAACGCTAAGATTCGCAGAATCCAAGAAAATCTTGATAGTATAGATAAGCTTCTACACACGGAGCCGTGCTCAGCGGACACGGGGGCGTGGTTAACTAATGCAGACAAACTGCAATTAATGAAGAAAAAGAAAGTGGATGGACACGGGGTCGTGCCCACTGGACACGGGGCCGTGTCCGGGCTTCTGTGTAGGCTATAAATAGAGGTTCTTGGTTCACTTCAAAGGCATCCCTTGGCAAACCACCTCTCTCACACTTTACCCACCTACCACCACCATCACAACCCACATCCATCACCATCATCCATCATAGAGTGTGTGTTGTAGTCTCAGGATCCAAGATTGATAGTAAAAGTTCTTTACAATCAAAGGCCATGTTTGCCTAAGTCTATTACATCACTTGGTGAAGACAAGCATTTAGTGTAATACTTTTGTTTTGTTAATCTTTTCGCACTTTTTATTTGGTTTTGTATTAATGACTTTAATAACTAGTTTCTTATGTTCAAGGTGAAACTTCCTTATCATTTGTCTGTGGTGTCTTGGCGTTATTTTACTGTCTATATAAAATAAAAGATTTACACCATTCATATCTCTACGGTCTATATAGAGATATGTTGGCTACCTGGTCGGGGGTTAAGGGAATGGTTTGGTAAGGTTCTTGCCTTGTTCAGTGTATAGATCCTACAAGGACCTAGGTCAAGCTTAGTAGGACCTCCTTCAATACCCACTGGTATTGGATGGCGGGGGTGCGAATGGCTTGATCCCCTCATACGTAAACTACTATTAATATATACTATTAATATATTAACCCGGCTACTTGGGATTGTATCCCTGCTGACTCAAATCACTTAGCCGAGGATAACGTCACCTTCAAAAGAGGGGCCTACCACATTACACATTAATAACTTAATTAATTATCTTCCAATAATCCAACCCTTTAGGATTGTATCCTTGCTGACTCAAACTACTGGGTTGAGGGTAACGTCACCTTCAAAAGAAGGGCCTACTATTATAATTAAGATAATCTCTTAAAAAGTGCAAAAGTGCGGAAAACATCAAAGGTTACACTAAAGGCGAGTCGGATCCAAGTGATTCATCTTGTCTATCTATTTTTATTTTATTTTTATTTTCAGCATTTTTAGTTTTTATTTTCATATTTAAAACCTTTTTCTAAAATTTTGATTTGATTTGACGTTGAGGATAAACCGGTACTAAAAGCTCTTGTGTCCTTGGACGACCTCGGTATCTTACCAACCCTATACTACGCTCACGATGGGTGCACTTGCCCATATGTGTGTTTATTGTTAGTAAAATATCGTGTTTTATAACTTTAAAACTTGACTAAAGTGTTAAAAAGGGCTAAAAATATACATAAAAACGTATAACACACCGCACACATCACTTTCTTCCCACGTGTCTGCACCATGATCTTCATATTCTTGGTTCAATACCAACTCATCTTTAGTAGTGTTTGTTTGAGAACCTGATTCAGATACACAACGGTTCTCCAATTCCAGATCAGTAATGTAAGGATAAGTGTTGAGATAACGGACATCCATAAAGCTCAAAAAGAAAACTTGTGTTTCCCATAGTCACAAACGATTGCGGTTTGTATTTCGCATAGCCACCGTTTCGGTAGTCAAAAAAGGTTGCGGTTTGCAGATTCAATCTTCATTGCTTCATTAAAATTAACAAGGCGGTCTCTTTGCTTCGTCCAAACACTCTCTCTCTCTCTCTCTCTCTCTCTCCTCAGCTATACAACTGATTCATCTGGGTTTCTTAAATCAGATTTTCACATAGGGTTTTTATTATTTGATCAATGGAAGTTGAAATTGACATAAAGGACATCGATGATTCAATCGCAAACAAAACCAAACACGATCAGGTATCGGAGAACGTGTACTTCAAAAATTCGGTTACGTTTTTCAACAGGGATGTAATGCAATGATTCCTCTCAATTGAATAGACCGACACTTGCTTCATAGGACTAACTTGAATCGTCTCGGATGTAATAACAGAACGTTTAGCATCCGTGCCTGCTTGAATTGCAGAAACCAAAGGATAACGAAGATGAACATTGTATTTATCAAGAAAGTACTGAACAACCGAGATGTTTTTCAAGAATTAGTAGTGTTTGTTTGAGACCTGATTCAGATACATAACGGTTCTCCAATTCCAGATCAACAAGCAAATACACAACGGTTCTCCAATTCCAGATCAGCAAGCAAATACACAACGGTTTGTATTTTGCATAGCCACCGTTCCGATAGTAAAAAACGACTGCGATTTGCACATTCAAAAACTGAAATTGAAATTGATCTTGGAACTACTGGTGTATGCATTCTTTTGGTAGTTAACAGCGCTATAACAGGATGGATGTGACACACACAGATATATAATATCTGATTGCACATTCAATATTCACAGTTGCATTTGCGTGCTGATTATTGAAAAGATTTGTTGAAATCGAAGAAAAGAGTAAAAAAGATGAATTGAGGCGTACATTTGGAACAAGAAGTCCAATAATCCGTTCATTATCTGTTGTTGTCTAAAACAATATGCATGCACGCAACGAATTTGACAACTGTGAATAACAAACTCTAGAGAACTTGTTTGCGTTATCCTTCAACATAACAATTTTGAATGTATATAAGAGCGTGATCAACTACTTTGGGTATATTCGAAACCAACTAAAATACGCTAAATTACATAAAATTACGTTAAATTACGTTACAATACGCTAAAATACGCTAAATTACGCTAAATTACATTACAATACGTTAAAATACGCTAAAATACGTAAAAATACCCTAAAATAGGTTAGAATACGCTCAAATACGACAAAAATACTATTAAATACGCAACAATATCTTAGAATACGTCAAAATACGCAAAAATACGTTAGATACGCGACTAACGATATTTACACACACGTATACATATAACACGACACTATGGAGTCTAAGTGGATTTCAAACTAAACTGTACGTAATCATGGAATACGATATTCGCACGCAACCGAACGGCACCGAAACGACTTATGTTGAAGGTATACGTCATAAAACGACAAAATATGCGAAAGTTCGGCAAAAAACGAGACGTATACGCGTCGAACCGAGGGAAATACGATAAAACTAAATTTGAAATAATGCCATATACGATCGTATAGGCCTATTCGATGCGTATTAAACTTTGAATTTTCTAAAAAATACCCCTGAATTTATCAGAAAAACAGGGGTATTTCAGTAAATTCATCAATTAATACGCATCGTATAGGCCTATACGATGCGTATTGAACTATAAATTTCTCAAAAATGTGTTTCAAATCAAGGGTTCCATCATTACAACCACTTGTTTTCAACGGGGATGTAATGCAATGATTCCTCTCAATTGAATAGATAGACACTTGTTTCATAGGACTCACTTGAATCGTCTCGGAAGTACTGAACAACAGAAATAACAGCTTCGGTTTCATCAGTTGCATCGTTTACCGTGGAATGCATCCTTATTTTTATAAATCGCACAAACATGCATGCCTTGAACGAGTCTATAACACTCGTAATCCTCAACCGGCTTTGAAACCGGACGAAATCTGTTAAAATTAACAAACGATTGCGTCTTTCAAACTCAACGGAGATAGCATCATTTTCCTTATCCGTCTTTTAAACTCAACGGTGATAGAGACTTTGAAGAGACAATGTAGAGGGTCAAAATGCACAGAACCCTGAGAAGGCCGTAACCGAACAGAAACCTGAGAACAAATGTCTAGAACACTCGTAATCCTCAACCGGCTTTGAAACCGGACGGAATCTATGAAGAAACTGTTCAATTGAATAGTGTTATTACAAGCAACTATGTAAACATTTAACATCTCATTAACGCACCGCATTCGAAGATCCTTGCATTAGACACAATTTTTTGGAATTTGTGGATTTCGGTTGGTTCAGATCTCTATTCGGCCATCTTTCCTCTCAATTAAATAGACAGACACTTGCTTCATAGGACTCACTTCAATCATCTCATAGGTACTGAACAATAGAAATAACAGCTTCGGTTTCATTCTGCTGTGAACTTGTTCTCTATGAAATGTCTCACTTAACAAGAGAAGCAACTAAAAAAGCGGTGAACGGTATTCAACGTACACACCGCATTCGAAGATCCTTGCATTAGACACAATTTGTTGGAATTTGTGGATTTTGTTTGGTTCAGATCTCTATTTGGTCATCTTTCCTCTCAATTGAATAGACAGACACTTGCTTCATAGGACTCACTTGAATCAAACAGGCATGCCTTGAAGTACTGAATCAACATAAATAACTGAAATAACATCATCGGACTCACTTGAATCAAACAGGCATGCCTTTGTGGATTTCGGTTGGTTCAGACACTTGCTTCATAGGACTCACTTGAATCATCTCAGAAGTACTGAACAACAGAAGGATGAGATATCGGCAATTAGCTCGAAGAAGTTTCTCTCAATCAGGTGTTCCAATAGATTCTCCCTTTTAACAATGTCATGTTAATTGTTTCAAATGACATGCTTGGTAACAAAGAGGAACACTTTCTTCTGTTTTATTTTTTCTACTTTTAGAAAGGTTTGACCAACTCACGATTGTAATAAAACGGAACATAATCCCAGATTGTCTAGAGAAGATATGCCATACGTTACGAGATTATTCGAGAATTAGAAAAGGAGAAAATACGGAATGACAAGGGTAGTATGAGTCTGAGTCTATTGTGGTTCGTGTCAGGTTTGTATTTCCCATAGCCACCGTTTCCGTAGTAAAAAACGGTTGCGGTTTTGCACATTCAATCTTCATTGCTTCATTATAATTAATAATGTGGTCTCGATTGAAGATGTAATTGCAAGACTGTTTGTCGGGCTTCAAATGCTCACACAGGGTGATAAACAATGCTGATATTGAACGAATTATTGAACCAACTACTCGAAATCCCTTTCGTTTCTCGAAATTGAACTGGTTATTGAACCAAGAAAGTCATTGGACTGCCGCAGATGAAGTCAAATGCGATCAAACTTGGACATCAGACGTAAATCTTGAAGAAAGATTCGTGGGCCCTATTGTCAGATATGTGACTCCATGGAAGATGTGATTAAGGTAAGCGTGCCGTATCATGTATCATAAAACGGGACATAATCCCAGATTGTCTAAAGAAGCGCTTTTATCATGTGTGATCCAGAGGTCGGTCTCGGGTGGGCATAAGATCCGTGGGTCCTATTGTCTGATCTGTGACTCCATGGAAGATGTGATTAAGGTAAGCGTGCCGTATCATGTGTCATAAAATGGAACATAATCCCAGATTGTCTAAAGAAGCGCTTTTATCATGTGTCATATTAGATTAGTATGAGTCTGAGTCCATTGTGGTTCGTGAATGTTTCGAATCATCATAGAAGACGTATCGGGTGAGTTATGGTTGATTTATAGGAGGAGGTTATGAAACGAATATATGTTTATGCGAATTTAAAAGGACAATACTGACAGAGGTGCTGGTCTTTTCTCTCACTGTGCAAACTTGAAAAATCTCACCATAACACATCTAATATGACACATGATAAAAGCACTTCTTTAGACAATCTGGGATTATGTTCCGCAAATTGGGAACCACATATTCGTGTGTAAAAGCTTGGAAAGATGACCGAATAGAGATCTGTATACACCCTTGGTATTTGTTTACCACATGACACATGATAAAAGCGTTTCTTTAGACAATCTGGGATTATGTTCCGCAAATTGGGAACCACATTGTAGACTGGTGGGCTTGAATAGTTTTAATAATACTTGAAAATGGAAATAATCGTGTCAAGATCTTTATCTATCATATCATCGACCAACTGCTCGAAATCCCTTTCGCTTCTCGGGTTCGCATTCGACACAACACAACAAAAAATAAATTCAAAAAAACAGGGGCCGATACGCATCGTATAGGCGTATGCGATGCGTATCAAGCCATCCGCCAGACATAACCTGCACCTGTCAGTCTGCCGTGTTTTTTACTTTATTTCAATACGCATCGTGTAGACCTATACGATGCGTATTGAATTGAAAAAATGTATAGATAGACAGGGGGTGTGCCATTAGAAAATCCTTTTTAGATAGTTTAGGGAAGTGTGGAGGGCGTGCATTCGCCTAGGTGGGCTTTGTGTGTGCTAATTTTTTAGTTATTTTTAAGATGACACATGCACGTTATTATGTTGTACTCTCTTCTTTCTTTCCTTTTCTACTAATGTATGTATATGAGATATTTTGTGTTCGTAGTAAACTATCATGTCATATGGAATAAAGTACTAAAGTTTGTCACCATTTTACCCTTCTTAATCCCTACTTAAAGGTGGAAATTACTTAGATCACCCGTAATGGGCGTGGTTTTTTCAAAATCTTCCACCAAACACGCCCAATATCGCTCCACCCCCACCCCAGGGGCGTTTTCGAGCGTTTTTTTCGAAAAAAATGTCTCCAGCGTGATTTAAAACACGCCTTGCCCCCATTTGTTTGTCCAATCACCTTCTATCTTCCTATTTTTTATCCAATAAGATTTTTTGATGGTTTTTGTTTTATTTAATTGTGTTACATCTCATTAAACATAATGCCCCACATCTCCACTACACCTCTTTTGTAAAAACGCCCAATAATGCCCCATTGCTGATTGGGCTGCCACATGACGCAAAACGCCCTAAGGAGGGGCATTATTCATCCCAACGACTACGCATGGTATAAGTATGTTTGTTTATCTTTTGTTTACTTTATAATCTTCATGTGTATTTTTTATAGTGTCGTTACTATTGCATGGAATTGTAATGAAAACACGACTATAATATTTGCCATTTGGACTAAGTTGTTATACAACCATGTATGCATCTATATATCAAGCAACAAACAAGAACATACTAATTAACCTATTTAACTGAAATAAACAAGTCAAATTATAATTGTAGGACAATATTTCAATAACCTATTGTTTAAATGAATTATACGGAGAGCAAATAACTCAATTTTGCATCTTTATTAAAACTAATTAGATTAATATAATATGTGTGACCCATTTATAAATTGGGCATTTTGAATAATTGATGGTTTATATTCCTAAACTTGAAATTCAAAATTGTCAATGCTCTTAGACCACCCGTATCCAAAATTTGCCAAAAAAAACGCCCGATCACACCCATACAACGCCCCCATGGGCGAGTTTGACCATTTTTTTTGGTTTGGCGTGTTTATAATCATGCTCTTGGGGCAAAATTTTGACCAATCACATTGAAGCTTCATTTTTTATGGCCAATAGCTTTTTTGGTTGGTTTTTTTTTATTTTTATTTAATTCTCTACACCCTTTTAACATAATGCCTACATCCCCACTACACCCATTTTAGAAAAAAAGTCAAATAATGCCCCTTGCTGATTGTACTGCCACATGGCGGAAAACGCCCAAGGGTGGGGGCATTATTCACCCTTACCACTACGCATGGTCTTACTGGCAACTCGGGTTATGAAAGTCCACGAGCGATGACATGACACATGACGAATGAATGTACCACGGACACGTAACGTGTGTGTCTATAGTGAATATTATTTTCATATGTTTTGCGGTGTTCGTGGGACTACTGTCAGGTTAAACTAGATGGAATTTTCTAGTTCGATGGGTGTCTAGTGGCGGATCTAGAAAATTATTATAGGGGCAACATTTCAAAGAAAAGGGGTAACAAAATCGAAAAAACGTGGGTGTTCCCTCCTACCCTGCTATCATCTATGTTCTAGGGTTCTTGGAGTTCGAATAGATTTTATTACTTGGCAAAATAATCATATTTGGATTGTATATATGTTAAGAGAAACTGAAATATGACGGTGACCACAACCGCGGTGACAGGAAGTCGATATGGTGAAAGACCGAAAGATTTGGTTCTATTTCGTTACATTTTCAAATCAACACATAGTTAACCATTGAATTTTAAATTTCAATGTATTACCCCAAACAAACAAGTTCAGATTTTGATTTGACTAAGTAAAGTAAGAAAAAAACATTAAAAACTATATAAATTAAACATTTATAAAATAAAAAAAAAAACAATGTCACCTCCTCCATGTTCGTCCATTACTAGTCTCTTGTGGCTGTCCTGTAACAATATATAAATCAAACATTAATAATGAACAATGAAAATTTGGTTGAGTATATATTGATAAACTTACTGTTCAATACATTGCTTGGTAGCATACTGACGTCGCGAGTACGCTTCAAAGAAGACCGTATTCTCTTTAAGCAACTCATCCCAAACTATATCATATAATCCAACCAAAATAAATATCATAAAAATTAATTTAGTATGGATTATGAAGAACATTTAACCACTAATTATATGATTAGATGATAAAATTGTAAGTGATATGAAGTTGTACATGAAAAGTTTAAAGAGAAAATACAGCTACACATTTGACCTATAAATTTAATTAAAAAATTCACTAATTAATAATTTGTGGATACTTGTTTTTTTAGAACTTGTACCATGAAATAAATAATTTATGTTTTTTAGTTTGATATAAGTCTCATGTATTACAGGAATGCTGTATCTAACTCATTACAACACTGCGTCTACTTATTGAGTTTGATTCACTGTTGTAATGACTCTTGATGCACGTATCCAAGTGTGCATCTTATCCATTACAAGAGTATGCTCCTTCGAACATTTCAAATGCGAAACAAATGTAAAAACACCAGTAATTCTAAAAAGAGTAAAATGCACGGATAGTCCCTGTGGTTTTGCAAAATAACACCTATAGTCCCCAACTTTTGGAAATTACACCGGTGCTCCCTGTGGTTTGACAGTTTGTTACTCGGATAGTCCCTGGAGTAGATGTCTGTTAGTTTTCTCCATTAAGTAGATGTGAAATGACAAAATTACCCTTCATCTTCCCCACTTATATAAATGGTGTTGTCAAAGCCAGTTTCCCAGTGAATCGTTCATTAAATTGATGAAGGAAACATTGAGATTTTTTTGAAACAGAATCATAATAAATAAAAGCTCTACACTCCTTCCCATACCTTATATTGTTAAGCCATTTCTGAGACACAACAGAGGTAATAGAGTTTATATGAATGCCTACATGGTCATCTATGGAAATATTAGTGTCTGGATCTGTTGGATCCCATTCGTTTCCACCGAAAGTATCAAACTCCACAGCTACAAGATGTCTAGTGGTTTTGGTTGTAGAATCGAATGGAAGCCCAATGGACCCTCCCGCATTTATCACAGAATTATCCCGAGCAAGGAAGAATGTGAGCCCATTGCCGTAATCATTGTTGGAGTATGAATCGATCACAAATGTGAAACTGGTAGAGAAGCTGTAATCATTGTTATTCATTCGATTATTATTCAGGTGGGTGGTGGTTGGTGGATAACCGTGGGGGGAAGCAGGGAGAATGGTCGGGGTAGGTGGGGGTTGTTTTGTGTTTATAGGGTGAAAAAGATAAAGGGTAATTTTGTCATTTTACATTGATTTAACGGAGAAAACTAACGGACATTCACTCCAGGGACTATCCGAGTAACAAATTGTCAAACCATAGGGAGCACCGGTGTAATTTCCAAAAGTTGGGGACTATAAGTGTTATTTTGCAAAACCACAGGGACTATCCGTGCATTTTACTCTTCTAAAAAATACGAAAATACTTTCAAACTGTACCTGTAAAGGTAACAAGAGGACTGATATTAGCATGCTTAGCAAGCGTCCTCATGCATTCATCCCGACCCATACGGAAAACTATGCACCTTTCTATTAGATGATGCACCTATAAATACAAAACTTTTAATACATGTGAGCATATATAATGTGTATGTATGTATGTGTGTTTGTAGGACTTACCATTCTAATGAAGTCATGAGGATTGCAATCTAAGCATGGTAGCTTATGGCCATGAGGGTGGAAATGTAAGCATGATGGTTTGTGGATTTGAAGCCTTCTCATATCTTCTTCTCACTGTATGTATATGTTACATCTGTTTCGTCGCTGCATTTATATATGTGTCAAGTAAATATCTTGTAGGTTTCACCAAAAAGTGCAACTATTTAGATATTTTATGTTTCAGATATTTTTATTTAATTGTTTAAAAGTTAAATGTGATATTAAATCTGGTTATCCATAGGGATATCCAAGTGAAGGGCCAAAAAAGCATGAGAAATCCTATCTATTTGTAACAAGTCGTCTTCTTACTATCTTATGCTGGGCCCTGGGACGTTTACTATAAGTGGGCCGGATATCATTACGTGTCCATAACCTATAAACCCAATGGAACAAGTTTTTGATTAGTCCAGTAAAATGGCCCATAACCCATGGAGCATAAAATTCTCATTAGATTTGTTCCATTTGGATTATTTATTTATTTATTGCATGTAGATTAGGGATTATTTATTTATTTATTTCTTTTTTTTATTTATTGCATGTAGATTAGGGAACTTGATTAAGGTTGTTTAATAAGGTCGTAAACAAGCGGTCGGACATAAAAATTTAAATCGAACTGAGTTTGAATCAAATTTGAAACTTGTTGAGTAAATAAGCCTTTTGCTATACTAAATTTGATTAGCATGCAAGTTTAAACAAGTTTATTGTTTAAATATAATAATAATAATAATAATAATAATAATAAATTTTAATATAATAAATATATTACATAAAATTATACTATTATATAGATAACGTTTATAAAATAAATAAAGAATGTTTATTATGTTATATATAGCTTTAACTATAAATAGTTAGCAAAATAATTATGCATTAAAGAAATAATAAATAATAAATGATTCAAGCACGGCAAAGCTCTAGCTTTGGATATAGAAATCAAAATAAGTCGAGCACGGCTGCACGGGCTATGATGCGGCTCATGTACACCCCTAGTTGTTCGTAAGTTGCGTCAAAGCTAACATCAACTCGGACTTGAGTTCGTTATAGATAGTTATCTCTTATTAAAAGTTTAGCTAGTATTCAACTTGACTCAATTCAACGCGTGACTTAATAAGTTTAACTTTTTTTCAAATCTCAATAATTTTACATGTTTTTTCTTTATAAAAATCTCAAATCGCAAGAAAGCTAAAATTTTAAATTGTACGAGTTTCAAATTAGGAAAAAAAAAAACCTCAAATTATCTACTAGAATTAGGAAAAAAAAAACCTCAAATTATCTACTAGAACTTCTTGGAAGTTTAATACAAGAGTAAAATCAATAAGAAAATACAAATTATTTATCCTATAAATATAAGAATTTCCGTTTAAAAAAATACCAGCAAGTTGAGCTAATAAGACAAAAGATCAAATACAAAGTATTTTATTGTACAAAACGTACGAATAGAGTGGAAAAGTTAAAAAAAAACACGGTGACATTTTCGTAGTTATTTTACTCATAGGGAAATTATCAAAATTACTCTACAAATGATCTTGTAGAGTAATTTTGATCTTATAGGGTGATTTTGATAACATAATTACTCTACAAATGATCTTATATGGTAATTTTGATCTTGTAGGGTAATTTTGATAATTACCCTACGAGTAAAATAATTACGAAAATGTCACCACGTTTTTTATTTTATCACCCTATTCATTCGTTTTGTACAATAAGCTTATGTGTAAGGGATAGGGCTGCAAACGAACCAAACGTTCGGCAAACAGTGGCGGGAAGTTCGTTTGTGTTCGTTCGTTTATTAAACAAACGAACACGAACAAGAAATTTTGTTCGTTTAGTTAAATGAACAAACATGAATAGAGGTTGCGTTCGTTCGTTTATGTTTGTGAACGTTCAGTAACGTGTTCGTTTGCGTTCGATAGTTCATTAGTATTTTTAGTATTTATATTTATTTAGAGTAAATTACAAGTTTTGTCCTTTATGTTTGTACCAAATTGCAGGCGTTGTCCTTTACCTTTAAATTTGACGAGTTTTGTCCTTAACGTTTCAAAACTCTGCACGTTATGTCCTTTAGCCCTAACCAAGTTAATTTTTTTTGTTAAATTTGATCATGTGCAAGGCACATGAGGGCATTTTTGTAATTTCGTTTCTAGGAAATTTGTGTAATTAACTAAAAATAAATACCCACCATCATCATTCAGACACTCACATCTCTCTCTTTCTACCCCCCTCACTACAAACCACAGTCATCTCCACCTCCATAGCCGCTGTCACCACTCCCCACCACCGCCGCCATCCCCTTCCACAGCCGCTGGGATTATTTTGTTTAGAGATTTGCAGCTTTGTATCACCATCTCCACCACCATTCAAATCTTGTCGGATCTAACCCCATCTCCTTCATTTCAGATACCCCTCTCTCTCTCTCTCTCTCTCTACTTCTCACCCAATTTACACACTCAAATCTTCACACAATCACTCAATTTTTCTTCAATTCTCTATCTAATCTCAGATAAAGAACACAAAGGCAGTTGCTTCTATGAATGTTAAGGTAGTCATGGCTACTTCATCAACATCATACTACTACCAGTACGTTGTTACGATGTCGCCGGAGCCGACAATTGACTCGATTGAAGGTTCGCAAGGCCGTAATTCAGTCAGATTTGGACAAAGATGTTTCAGATATGAGAACTAATGGTATATTAGGTTTAATTATGATGACGGCTCGATCCTGGAACAGATTTAAAACTTGTGAGAGAGATGATAAAAAAGTTTATTTATTAGTTTTGTACAAAATAACCCCCTGAATTATAGCTCTTTACAAAATAGCCCATAGAGAGGTAAAATGACAAGAATACCCTCATGTGCAAAGCACATGACCATACTTAACCAAAAAATCTAACTGGGTTTAGGCTAAAGGACATAACATGCAAGATTTTGAAACGTTAAGGACAAAACTCATTAAATTTAAAGGTAAAGGACACCGCCTGCAATTTGATACTAACATAAAGGACAAAACTTGTAATTTACTCATTTATTTAAATACTTCAAAATTACGACAAATTAAATATCTAATAATTGTCATTGTATTATATATTATGTTCATGAACGATTGTTTGTGTTTGTTTGTTTCCATTTGTGTTCATAAACATTAGTTTGTGCTCATTTGTGTTCTTCAACGTTCGTTTTTTGTTCGTTACCTAAAATTAACAAACAAACACAAACGAACACGAACAAGTTCATTTCCTTAACAAACGAACACGAACATAAAATCTTGTTCGATAAGTGTTCGTGAACGGTTCGCGAACACATATACTTTTTAACAAACGAACACGAACAAGTAAAGATCTTTACTTAATAATCGAGTCTCGAGTAACGTGTAAGTTCGTTCACGAACAAGATCTAAAGGACTTACTTGTCATTTATCAAGTCTTAAAGGGTGAAATAGGAATTTAGTAACTCAATCGTAATTGCTCACATTCACATAAACCCTAACCCCTAATTTTTTAGAACACACACATCGCCATCTCATACACATCAGGTACATACATACTCTATAATCATCAGCAATTGCACACACATTAATCCTATAATTTGTAATCAGATCACTAATCTCCTTCTCCCTTCATAAAACATATGTATATTTTCGTCAATTCTGTTAAATTGTTTTCTTTTCAGCATTGTTCTACTATGTTTTCAATATAGGAATAGTTCATCAAAACATATATTTATTCATAAAATTTTGAATTTACACTTGCAGAGCTTGTTGTTACATATATATTTTACCAAAATATCCATAGGATCCAGTTAGTAGTCTGTACTGCAATCGAAAGGATGTTGCTTACTGATTCCACAAAGAAATTATCGTTTAACCGGAAAATTAGCGATGGCGATTTGGTTATAGTATACGAGAAACATGACACCATGAAGGCTGTAAAAGTAAGCGAGAAGTCTGTTCTCGAGAACCGATTCGGTGTGTTTAAACACTCGGATTGGATTGGGAAACCGTTCGGCTGCAAAGTGTCTAGTCACAAGGGCGGTTTTGTTTACTTGCTGGCTCCGACACCGGAGTTATGGACGTTAGTTTTAAGCCACAGAACTCAAATCCTTTACATTGCGGATATAAGTTTTGTGGTCATGTATTTAGAATTGATTCCCGGTTGTGTGGTGCTGGAATCCGGGACTGGAAGTGGGTCGTTGACGACTTCGTTGGCAAGGGCGATTGCTCCTATGGGTCATGTGTATACGTTTGATTTTCATGAGCAGAGGGCTGAGGCTGCTAGAGCGGATTTTGAGAAGACGGGTTTGAGTAGTTTGGTGACGGTGGGAGTTAGAGATATTCAGGGTGAGGGGTTTCCGAAAGATTTAGTTGGTGTTGCAGATGCGGTGTTTTTGGATCTGCCGCAGCCTTGGCTTGCTATACCGTCTGCTGGAGAAATGTTGAAACCGGATGGTGTCTTGTGCTCGTTCTCGCCTTGCATTGAACAAGTACAACGTTCGTCTGAAACTCTGACATCGAAATTTACTGGTATACAAACATAACTCTCCGTTCTTTATTAAATTTTCAAGCTTTTGAGGTCCATTGTATAGAGAACTTAATATTTTAAGACCTTGATATTTCTTTTATTATATGTGGCAATTTCAACCCATTTGCTTATTAATGGGTTGATCCGGGTTATGTTTAATCTCTAACGGGTCGAATGGGACAAAGGTAAAAAGAACTTGATCAAATGAGACTAAGGTATTTCAAATGAAGTGTATTTTTAATGCATAATACTTTATTATATTTTTTAAGAAAGTTAAGTTTTGTACTCATTTATAACACGCAGGTCATTCTAAAAGAAGATTTTGGAGAAAAAAAAATTGTGTGGGGTCAACCCTGTCAACCCGACCTGTTTTGACCCGTACAGAAACATTATCTGTTTTGCTAGCTATAGTATAAAAAGAATGCTATAATTGAAAAAAAATGTCTATGAATCGGTATAAAACTAAATTGATGCTGTAGAGCATATTGGTCAATACTAGCTACTGATGTGAGATGTAATTTAAATGCTGGATATTATGCAGATATAAGAACGTTCGAGGTGCTTCTGCGCACATATGAAGTTCGAGAAGTGAAAATGGATCAATGTCAAAGTGAAGAAGGTACTCCTGGGTCCCACCGCCCAAGCAAGAGGAAGCACCGTGCAAGTGAAGCAAGTCATTGGCAACAAGATAGTTCCGGTTCACCTGTTGTGATGGCTAGACCGTCTAGCGAGGCAAGAGGTCACACCGGATATTTAACATTTGCTAGACTCAGATGTGTTGAATGATCTAGACTTGCTAATTGTGGTGAGCAGTTGGTTGTTTTTGGCACAATGTATGTCTTGAATGAGGCTTGATAACTAGCACTTTGTTTTGAATTTTTGTTGACCAAATGTGTTACAACTGACAATAGAGACCGTTGACGTGGTGTTTTTATAAGAACATCCGTGTACTTTACTCATCGAGTTATTTCAGCGCGTACTGACTAAAGCTTTTGTATAATTGAGGTTGTTTTCTTATTAAGATTTTTAAGCTATTACCACTCAACTCAAGCGCAATTATCTTCCCGGAACCTAGCTCAACATTGCATGTCAAGCTATTGAATCGCCCTCAAGCATAGGCTAGGGTGCTCACTAGTCAGGTCTAGCTCAAGCCATGTTAGCTCTATGGCTCTCCTCTTTTGCAGCGGCATTCACATGGCTAGTTGGATATTCGACGTGAATATTCCATCGGATGTGTGTCTTTTCTGTGAGGAGCACAACGAATCGGTGGAACACTTTTTTATGGCATGCATGTTGTCAAATAGAATCTGGATGGGTTGGTGCAACATTCCCCCGTTATACGTCTTCGCCTTCAAAGACCTTATGGAAGCTCACGGTTTTTTACATATGGGAAAGAAGGCTAAGAAGATTATTCGTGGCGTTTTTTTTTTCACAATATTAAGCACGGTCCGCAAGATATCTTAGGGGAAGTCAAGTCTAGAGAGTCTGTTTGGCTAAAAACAATAGGTCTTTTAAATCAATACGTTGGGTCGGAGGCTTGTTGTATTGTTGGTCTTTTGCCCGTTTGGGTCGGAGGCGTGTTTAATGAAGTTTACTTTTCAAAAAAAAAGTTGGATTTTCGACGCAGCCAAAAGATTACATGTTTGTCTATCAAAACAATTCCATAGAATATACCAATATCACGACATAATACACGCAGAGGTAACAAAACGCATTTTAAGCGCAATACTTTATCCTGCCATAAAGGCATGAAGAATATAACAGAAATCTATTATATAGCGCGGTCCAGAAGTAAAAACATAAACTAAACCAGGCTCATACAGAAAACAAGAAAATTGTTAAAAGACTTTTATTGATAAAGCATCTCCAGAAAATCCATCTCTTTCTGGAAATCAAACTCCAACTGACTAGTCAAATGAGATGGCACAGGGTCAAACTCAAAACAGCTCTCGTTGACTGCTGGTGCGCCTGGTATGTAACCAAACATCGCACCTAAACCATAGTCCTCTATAGAAGATGAAAACGTCGCAGTCACACCAGACGAGAAGCTTGTTTGCAGAGACGTGATTGGTGCGATTGGTGCGATTGGTGCAATAACAACCTGTGAATTATTATCAGCGTTACGTTTGATATTGATCTGATCTTCAGATGAAGAAGAAGAAGATGATGAAGGGACACTCCTGATGTACTCTTGCAAGAGGGACTGGCACTTTGTTTTGCCACGCCTCCGGGATGACAGCTGGCGCCTTTTGGTTGCATTCCAGTGGTTTTTTATGGTGTTTTCGCTTCTACCTGGTAACCTCCTTGCTATTTCTGACCATTTGTTTCCAACTTCTTTGTGAATCGCAATCAGTAACTTGTCTTCTTCCTCGGACCATGCATCTTTCTGTCGATTTTTTTTTAACAATCAATGATACCATAAGAACTAGAGATGGTAAAATGGGCGGGTTGGGTAACGAGTCAAAATGTGGTGGGTCGGGCTATAGCTCTTTTATAATGGTTTGGTTGGCCTCACAATGCTTTCTTGTTGTACGTTTTCATTGTTTTTGTATATAATTAATGTAATAAATATGTTTTAAAACTATAAGCTTAAGATATTAAACTAATTTTTTTTTGACACTTTCAATCTGACCTGCCAGCATTTTCCTTTACCTTTTTTAAGTAATGTATTATATATGATTAACAACTATAATATTAAGATATTAAACTACTTTTTTCGAATATTTAGATTTAAGAAGTTGTAAGCATGTAAATACACTTCGGGTCACTTTCAACCCTTTAACCCCTTATGTCCTATTACCGGTTTTAGCTAAGTTTATATAAATTTTACTGGTTTGACCAATTGTGTATATATATATAAACCCAATCACGTAAACAGGTCAAAACTGTCACCTCTAATAAGAACTCATACGGGTCATTTAAAATCTTATATCATTTTGAATAATGGAACCAGAGGCTTTCGGGCTGGATGGACTAATTCAGAAATTAAAGGATACCGTAATATCTGGCCTCAGATGGTTTTGCCATCTATCTCGGCACTGCTTGGCGATCCTTCCAGGAAGCTTTTCCGCAACCCTGGACCATTTGCTGTCCCCATACTGCTTCACCAACTGCACCAACAACCTTCAAATAAACACATCCTATTAAAATATATACCAAAAAATACCTCGATGAAAATTAGAAAAAAAAAAATCAATATATAGAAAAAAAAATTAAGTGTGTTTTTTTAGGTTGATCATGAGAACCAGTTAGGGAAAACTCACAGGGCCCACGAATACCCTGCTAACCAGTGGGACTAGTGGATGCTAGTGTTACCTGTCTTCTTGGGAATTCCATTGTCCTTTAACGATTAGACTTTTCCGACAACTTTTGCTACCCTTCCTTCTGCCCTTAGTCTTCCTACCATTTCCTTTCATTTGAAGCCCGTTATCAGCCGAGGTCAAGCAAGAAACTTGTTGAGGAGAATGTCCGAACGTTGATCCAAACATTTGAAAGTTGAATGCATCCATTGGTTCCTAATGATCTCGATAAGGAGATGAAGCATATATAGAGATAAGGAGATGAAGCATTTATTAAATAAGCTTGATATGGATTAAATTGATGAGAAAGGATTTTGGTTGAGAATTTGGTAATTCAGATATGTTGTTTCCCTACAAGTAATTCATAGATGGTAAAGTGGATTGTGTTATGAAAGCAGAGTTATTCTTCTCATTTATTTCACAAAATATACCAAATTTTGCTACACAGATGTGTTGAAGTTACCATGAACAATTCTTTGCATGATTATTCGTATTTTTTGAGTTCGACCCTTGTGTGTGAAGAGAGCATGCCTCTTCTTTCCCCAATCACGGCGTGAGACTAAACCCTGATTACCAAATATGAAAAATTAAATTGGTTCGAGTGTAAGACGGAAATCACAGGCTGCAAGGAGTGATTGCAGTGTATAAACTTTAAGGTCACATGAAACACAAAAATCCTATCTTAATGATCTGTTGGCATGCAGCGGCGTACGTGGTGACGGTGGAAACCAGTGGTGTGGTGACAGCGGCAGTAGTTACAATAGGTAGGCGGAGTGATAGACATCGGCCGGACCAATTCTAAGTTGGCTAGTATATAAATCTTGGTCATCTTTTCTACTTAATGAATAGAGAGTGCTTTAAAATCAGATGTTTGAGTTTATTCTCTCAGGTGCAAGTGTCTGTCATACAAACATGATCATTTACCACAAGGTTTCCAAGAACATAAAAGTAAAAGGGATATAATCTGCACCAGGGATTTAAAACACCATCTTTAATAGCGAAAATGGACAAAAATAAGACCACTACTAAAATGTGTTCCTCAGTTTTACATTTATATGCTTGTTTTAACAAACATTTTTTTAAAAATAGTACAAAACAACAAACAAATTTAGAATACACTAAACAACACAAACCATCTACACTTCGTCTGAAATCAGATGCCTAAATTAGGGTCTCCTACTTCCAAAACCATGTTCGTTGACCCAAAAAATAATAAATGGCAAACCGTCATCAGAGCTTAATCCCGGATCAGGCCTTCCTCATCTTCATCAGAAGGACGAAAACGAGGGCCGTTTGATCTAGGTGGCTTATCAAACCTCTCAGGGCTGCGGCTACGACTGCCCCTACCCCATCCTGAACCGTATTTGCCCGGTGGACTTCTGCTCCTGCCTCGCTTCTCTCCAGCACCCGCAATGCTTTCATGGAAGCTCCTATGATTGTAACCACCCCTATTGCTGTAATAAATAAAACCGATAGTAAAAAATGTATCCAAATTTGCATTTCAGGAAAGGAATCATAACAAAATAAAGAGTAAAATGCCATTTTCGTCCCTGAGGTTTGACTAGTTTTGCAACTTTCGTCTAAAGGTTTGTTTTTCCGCATTTAGATCCAAATAGTTTGAAATTTTGCCATTTTCCTCCCGACTCGTTAACTCCATCCATTTTTCTTCGTCAAGTCACAGAGGTATTACCGTCTTTTTAGACTTTTTTTATTAAACTAGGGACGAAAATGGCATTTGCCCCAAAATAAATTTTGTTTTTGGTACCTGTCATGGGCTCCACCCCTCCCGGAGTTCCAACTACTCCTTCCACCGAAGCTTGAATCAGAGCGTCCTCCACGACCACCGCCGCTACTCCTTCCACCAAAGCTTGAATCGGACCGTCCTCCACGACCTCCATCACGACTTCCGTAACTCGGACCAGAGCCCCAACGTCTAGACCGACCGCCCATCCCACCACTACGTGCCGCCATGTCTCGAAGTTCCTTCGGAACACGTTGATTTGCACCTTCCAATACTTTGACTAGATCAGAAGCGTGTTTTGCGTCCTGTTCTGTGAAAAACGTATAAGCCTCTCCGGTTGCACCTGCCCTCCCGGTCCTTCCGATTCGGTGCACATAGTCCTCTACTCCCGTAGGAAAGTCGTAATTGATCACCACCCTGTAAACAATTTATGTAAAAACAAAATTTAGCAATTACACAAATCTTAAATTGAAAGATCAGTGCCAACCACCTTTTTGAACAAGTACACAAAATAACCAATTTTGTACCTGATGTCCTTGATATCTAATCCACGAGCAGCAACATCAGTTGCTACAAGCACAGGAGACCGGCCAGTGCGAAACTGATTCAACACGTAATCTCTTTCACCCTGAGATTTGTCTCCATGGATAGCAGCGGCAGCAAATTGACGGGTCAAGCTGCGAGCCAGCTGATCACACATCTTTTTGGTTGAGCAGAAGATGATGACCTTCGATCTCGGTTCTTGAGATCTTAAGATTAGTTCCAACCGTCTGTTTTTCTCCATTGGAGCCAAAACCTCAATATGCTGCAACCATAAATAACTCTCAATTACAAGATCTAACTGGTTTTTTTTTACCAACCGCGCGTTGCGGCGGCGCCATATGTGGCGTGATAAACTATAAATTACAATCAACCCGACTCAATTCCAAACTATTTTTACGTAAAAGCGTAGAGTAATCCAAATTCATATCATTGAATAAAATTTTTTTATATTTGACCGACTCGTTTCCAAACTAAATTTACGTAAAGACGTAGAGTAATCCAACTTCATATCGTTGAATAAAAATTTATTATATTTGACCCGACTTGTTTCCAAACAAAATTTACGTCGAAACGTAGACCAACTCAACGTACATAAAAAATAAACACGTGCGTTGGCGTCATACGCGGCGTGATAAAGTATAGACTACAATTGACCCAACTAGTTTCCCAAACTAAATTTACGCCGAAAGGTATAGTAACTCAAATTTAAACCCTCGAATGAAAACGTATTATATTTCACCCGATTTATTTCCAAACAAAATTTATGTCAAAACGTAGTTCAACTCAAAACGTACATAAAAATAAAACATTATATAATCGACCTGACTCGTCCCAACCAAAAATTACATTAAAGCGTAGATGAACTCGAATTTATACCAATACGTACGAATAAATAAAAACGTAAGAAATTAGTTTTAGGGTAAACTCAAAACTTTAGAAACTTGAAGGGGTCAAAGTGACATTTACAAAGTTAGGGGGGTTAGTTTTGAAAATATCACAAAGCTTAAGGGTAAAAGGGTCGGTGGCTTTGCCACCGACCTTTCTTTTTAAGGTATTATAAATAATATCTTTCAGTAAGTAATAAATAAAAATAAAATAAGTACCTGAGTGATAGCCTTGTTGGCAACAAGCTCGTCGACATTGCCAATGTTGACCTGAATTGGATTAACCAACAAATCTGCAGCTATTTTGCGGACCTCCTTTGGCCAAGTGGCGGTGTACATAAGCGTCTGACGGCGAGCTGGCACCTCCTTGACAATTTTCCTGATCTGAGGTTCAAATCCCATGTCCAACATCCGATCAGCTTCATCCAACACCAAAAACGTAACTTGACTTAAGCTTAGTCTTCTCATCTCCAAAATATCGTTCAAACGACCAGGTGTTGCAACCACAATATCCGTCCCGCGATCTAATTCTCTTAGCTGGGGGCCCTTAGGTGCTCCTCCATACAAACACTACAGATCAATTTTTTAAAGGAGTCAGAAATCAGAATACATTTTTACAATCATATAAAGAATTTAAAAAAAAAAACAGAAAGGAGTCAAGGACCATACGGTGCACAGTATCTTTGATGATCTTCCAAACTTGATGGCTTCAGCTTGTATCTGGGTAGCTAATTCTCTGGTGGGTGATAAAACCAAAACAGTGGGACCCATTTGACGATTCTTGTGAACTCTTTTAAGGTGAATAAATGCAGGAATCAAGTAACCCAAGGTTTTTCCAGACCCCGTTTTTGCAATGGCTACAATGTCACGACTTTGAAGGGCAACAGGCCATGACTGTGCTTGTATTGGAGTCGGGGCTGTAAACCCAGCCTCAAGTACCTAAAAAAGCAAATCTGTAAGCTGCGATACGCATCGGATTGGATCCATGTTCTTTATGGGCTTGATCATCATGTGAGATTGATGCAAAGAAGTATCGCATCATCCCCACGAATCCAATCGGAGGGAGGCCTCTTCTTCAGACGGACCAAGCGGCAGGCAAACTGAATCATCATCACTGGAAGTCAGCCACCACATGACCATGGATGATTCGGAAAGCCCTTCGGGAAAATTGGTCCACCATTTAAGAGTAAACACTCCAGATATAATATGCAACCCCATTGTAAGAAGGTGGGGTGGCACAGCGTACGACATTTAGCTCCTCCCTGGAGCAAATATCGCACCTGGGACAAAAAGTAAAGATGGAAAAAGCAAACATGAGTCTGAAAGTTGATGAAACTTCCGTAATGACAGATCAGCATGCATAAAACAGTTACAGTACCTAGTTATATAAGTTGCGCAATACCATGTTAATCAATGGGAGTGGAAATAAATGCAACAGAAAACATACCTCTCTAAGTAACTCAGATGGAAACCCGGTATCTTCAAATGATGTAAAAGGTGGAGGCACATTGTCTCCCTAAATAGTTAAAAACCAAGTGTCAGAACTAACATCTAAAACCATAAATAAATTAGGTTCTTTACTTCTACAAAAAATCAAAAATAAAAAACAAAATCTTGATATGTTCTCATGTTCATGTTGCTTATAAGAAGAAAGCGATGCATGCTATGAAGAACAGTTAGCAGGATAATGCATGATAAAAGTTTGATTTTCTTCTTTTTCTACATTTTTTTAAACCAAATTAAATTCTGATAGTTTTGAATGAACTAACGAAGATGGTTTTGATCGACCCAAATAACAGCTTTGATGTATGATTATATTACGAAGATCATGAAAAAAAAACAAAGACAGTAGATGAACAAAAATGCCCATAAAAACACACTTGCCATTATGGTCATATGCATTAGTGTATAGCACATTTATAATGGAATAATGGATATTCGTCAAAGTTAACATTAACATTAGCAGAAAGAAGTAGTATCAACTGAACATCTTAGACCAAAAATGTTTATGCCATACTCTACACAAAGCAGCAAGCATTTATGCATGATCTAGTTCTATGAGCCGAAAACTTTTTCTATCAGAACATATGACATGGTCCTTTTGATGCTTACAGTTACAGTTATCTCATGCTGCTGGCGATAAGCATCTGGGGATAAACCACTTCCAACTGAAGGCCCATAAGGTCGTCCTGAAGTTCCTCCGGGTCCAGCAGCTACTGTCCCGCTTGAATGGCTGTGTGAATTATGGGACCCGCTTCTTGTACTCTAATCAAAACAAAGCCCTGACCAGTTAATATAGCATAACATATAATCTAAAGCAATAAACATAAGCAAAAGAAGACAAGTATACGTAAAGTCTGAAACTTTTAAGAAAAATCTAAACACTTTCCACAATACAAACATAGAACAAGCTAACTTTATGCACAAAAAATAGCATAACATCAAAAAGCAGGTTTAAACACATACATCATAGCCTCTGGTTCCAGATGAATGCTTTGATCCACCATTGCTGCTTCTACCGTATCTATAATCATCGACAGATCCATTCTCTTGATGTGAAGACTTTTGCACCTGAACTGCAGAACTTATGGCCACTGAAGAGGATTTGTGTGGTTGAGAAGAGCCCTTAGACCCTGAGGGCCGCTCATATTGAGTAACATTGGTCTCTGGATTCCAATAGTAGAGATATCCAGTTATACCGTCAACTAACCCTTTCCAAGGTTTAGGAAGGGTGGGGTCCTCTGGAGCGTAACGTGGAGCAGCAGTAGGTGTTGCTGCTGTCTCGGTCGCAGTAGCAGCCATATGAAAAATCGATATCAATTCTCAAAAAGCCTACACCAAACAAATTTAAATCGTCAAATTGGTATACATAGTTTAAACACAATAAACAAAAGGCATACCATCAACGCGATAGATACAATTCCAAGTAATAAATAACTAAACGGTAACCTACGTACCATGCTCACACTAAACGACAAGCAAAAGCGTCCCCTCAGATTCCGTAAACTAGGTTAACATTCGGAATAAGCATAAAGACTAACAGATGGTTCTTCTACCCAATCACAGGTCATAAAAAAATTGAAGTTTAACTAATACTGGTATTGATAGGTTTCCAATACCATTAGAAAAGCTAAGGAACATAAACATGATAAAATGTGAGTCAAAAGATATCACTAATCAACAGAGGTTTCCAGCTAACAAGTAATAATGTTACCCTAACAAGTAATAAGTGAAGAGGTATGGTCGAATAACAAACAAACTCGAGAATCACAGATTCACACGGCATATCTAACAATATCTTATAATTGTTCAAAGTCAAACATATCATGGAATAAAACCCTAATTGCGAAGAGTAATATATGGAAGGAAATTGGAAAGCGTGTGGAGTTTAGGGTTTATTGGGAATATGTAGATCAGATCTGCAGGCTAATAGGAAATGGAAAGAGAATAGGAAGTACCTACCTGCTGCAGGCGAATCGAAGGTGTAGGTAGATCAGGGGGAAGGCAGGGGTGAAAGTATTGTTCCTGGTGGAGAGGAAAACACGCTTCTGATTCGGAGGGAAGAGAAGGGAAGGGAAGGGAAGGGGAAGGGGAGAATCTGGTAAGGAGACGCAACGTATTTATAGCGATAGGGTAAGATCCACCCACTCGGTTTCAGACACCCTCACTTTTTCTACTTCAATTTACGTTTTCTTCTTGCTTAAGATTAGGGCTGGCAATTGGGTACCTGTTAAGACACGATTAGACCTGTTTGACTGAAAAATACACCCTTTGACTTTTTTAATTTTTTAAATAATTAAAATTACAATGTTAGGATCTATCATTTATTCATCTTTGTACATAAAACATAAAACTGTTTTATAAACATGAGGTAGAAAGTAGTTAAACGAGTCGTAGGGTGGGAGTTGGCTACAAAGCCTGTTTTTCCTACAAAGTCTTAAAACACAACAATTTCAGCCATAAAACACACTCAAAACCCACAAATAAAAGAGTCAAGATCACTAAAAGGCCATATTTGTGGGTTTTGTGTTGTGTTTTGGATGATAAGCCTTTGATTATCGAATGACTAACATTAGTGTGTTTTATGTTGATTATCATGTTGTGTTTTATATTCATAGTTCTACGATTGCGTGTTTGAAGTTTTTATGGACTGTTAGGGTTTGGATATTGTGTTTTAGTGGTCTTCACTCTCTTATTTGTTGCTTTTGAGTGTGTTTTATGGCTGAAATTGTGGTGTTTTATGACTTTGTACACTTTGTAGGAAAAATTGATGTTAGGACCGGTTTGACTCCAAACGATTGCGAACCGACTCGTACGACGTGCGGAATCCGTGCACGAGCAAGACCGAAACACACGAGACGTACAATAAACGTGATTCTATTCAAAGATCTGAAATCGTTACAGGAACCGTGAATCACCTAGACACTTTCTCTCTCTAGTTTCTCTCTCTAGAACTAGAGCTCTCAAATGTAGCAAATGAGCAAAAGTGGCAAAAGTTCCTAAATTAAACCCTAAGGCTTCTATTTATAGGCCAAGGCTTATAAGGAGAGTTCCCCTTATTTACAATAATGCCACCTTGCCTTTTACTAACTAGATACAATATAAAGCCTAGAATTTAACAGTTTCTGCTACGGCTTGAGATGACGGAGGCGATAGATATACTGCACTAACAGACTCCCCCTTGGATATTGCCGCAGTCAATCTCAATCATTGAGTCAAACTCGTAGCTTCTGGTCTTTCTCTCTCTCTCACTGAGTCTTCTTGAAGCTTTAACGCATTTTCAGCAACGAAGACTTCCTCATGCTCGAACAGAATCCCCGTGGATCTGTCTTCAGCTTCAGCTCCCCCTTTAGGTAGACTCTTCAGGCTCCCCCTTTCGTCAAGCTTCCGTGCTTTGGGATCGACACCTGGCTTTCCGGGTACAAGCTCTTTTGGGAAAGGATCCTGGCTCCTATGCACGCTTCCTCTTGCGTTGAGCTCGTCTTCAGACTCCCCCTTAGACACTGCTATCGGGATCGTAGTCTGGTACAACATCTGCAACACTCAAACGTTTATAAGTAACAACGTTTTGAACATCCAGGATTGAAAACCTGGCTCTCTCAACTTTTGCTAAAATATTTTACAATAAAAGTATTTTCGATTGTCCAGGTATCGTAACCTGGCTCTATTAAACTTTCTAAATCAAGATCCTGGGACTAAGATATAATAATATGAAATATATCCAGAATTACTTGATATTCTCCCCCTATCAACAATCTTCAAATATTTGGCAGTTTCAGCGAACCGGATCGGAAACTGGCTCTTTTACAGATTTTAACAATCTAAGCATCCAAATCCCTCACAGTTAATCATCCAAGTCCAACTTAATGACCTTGGAGATATCACAAACTGTTTTTGATTTTTTATTTTAAAAACTTCAAGTTTCAAATTAATGAACTTGTTTTATTTTTCATAAACACAATCAGCATATTTAGATTTTGAAACTCAGCGTCCAGACATCGGTTGTCGAAAATAAAGCAGAATCAAAAATCTTTTTGTATTTTTCTGAAAATATAAAGCAGTAAAGAAATATGTATAAACATATTTACAGACAAAATTTTTGTTTGAGTTTGCGTCAGAGGATCATATCAGTTTTTGACAAGTCACAAGTACCGTTGAGCTTAGTTACACATTAAGAATTAAACAATTCACTTAGATTGTCGATATACTGATCCACTTAAATTTTCATACAAAGTTCAACTGATTCAGGATACGAATTAGGTGTTTTAAGAACTTAAACCTATTCATGTGTCCCACCTCTTGAATATACTCCCGTATCCAGATCCCAATATTCAGTCTTACAGGTGAGTATACCTAGATGATATCTGTAAGGGAAATAAATTATAGTACGAAACCGTGAGAGCTCAGGTCAGAACTTCCGTTCAGCAGAGAGATGACGGCTCGACTTTTGGTGTGTCCCCCTTAGAGGATCTTTTTGTTACAACAGCCATGAATAGCATTTTTCAATGTTTCATCATTTTTTAGCTGAGGGTAGGCTATATTTCAAGCAATGCAGAAAGTATTCTCCGGGGACTAGGCCATTGCTTCCGCAAAATCAGAAGTCCCGGGATAATACCCCAGATATCACTAAGTATAAAGACCTAGTATCTCAGAAAGAGGGACCTTTCAAACGAGATTTCAGGGGTTACCTATATATCCAAGTAGTGTTCCCCACAAAATAAGCAAGTTTGAATTTAGGTTTATATCTCGAAAAAGTTTACTAAATGTATAAAAACCTATCGGCATATCATCAGTGAGACTGTTTAACGCTATTTAATCATTACATTTCTTTAGCACACTGTAACTGTCTACTGATGTACTATCATTTCCTCTTTATACACAAAAACTCAATTTTGAATTTTATCATGTTTTTTACTTTTTCAAATTTTCTAATGTTTTTGGATTTTCTGACAATTTCTTACTCCCCCTAAAATGCAAAACCATTTAAAGAAATTTTGACAACCAATACTGATAGCTTTGTCTCGCCATCCATTTTCTGCATCTCATGCTCTGTTTTGCAGAAAATATAACGTACCCCCATGATTTACAACACATTGATATTTTACAGTTTGAAAACCGTTTTTCAATCTCGTGAAATTAATCATGTTTGTTCAGCCGTGAGGGTTTCGGCGTATTCAATCAACACATATTTTTGTATTTTTGAATATTTTTGACAGAAACAAAACATATTTTTGGTTTTTTCAAATTTTTGACAAACTGAAAACATATTTTTGGTTTTTAAATTTTCAATTTTTAGGGTTTTTGAAAAATTGTTTATTTAAGACACTTATGTTTGAAACTTATGTTGTGCGCGCCGTCAGAAACTTGTTAAACCTGTTAAGACACGATTTGTCAGCCTTATTTAAGATGGAGGGTGTGGTATAAAGTCCTAGGGGCTTTATTACGTCACGTCAGATTTATTTAGGCGTCACGTCATATAGGGGCTTTAAAGCTACTCCCTTTAACTTGATGCAATGGTTTAAAGCCTCCCTATTAAACAAAACTAAAAAAAAGAAGATTTTATTGGTTGAAAAGAGGTGGGCCCCACCTGCACACCCATTTTTTGCTCGTTAACGTGCTGGCGGAAGGGTCATGGCGCCCCCCTTTAATTGCGGCGGTGTGGACGATGGCGCGCTCGAGCGCTATAGTGGCTGAGGTGGCGGGGTGGCGTTAAGCCACGCCCTCTGGCCTAACAAAACTCAACACTGAGTTATTATTATTGGCACTGGTGGACCTAAATTTTTTTTTTGAAATCAATCTAAAACATCATCTGAGCTACTTTCCTAAGCAAGTCTTTTTCTATATAACATATACAACTATTACTTAAATTATCATAGACATTCTGATTACGCAAGTCAGTCTTCACGTTCTTCATTGTCGGAAAACATCTTTCAACGGTTGTTGCGACGGATAATATGAGAACAAGGTTCAATAAACAATACACCAATGTATATGATAGGTGAATATTTGTTGAAATCATTAACCTTACAAGACTTGACAAACCATCCAAGTTTGCGAATTGTTTATCTTTTTTCACAAAATCAATGTAGTTTCCGAGTTGAACCGGAAGCCTTCGTTTTCCGGCTTTATCGAACTCGTATGAATACTTCTCGACTAGTTTTAGTATATTTGGAATGTCAAATGCACTAAAATTATCACACGGACTCAAACAACTCATACAAAAAGTAGTTCTGATGTTACGTCGTCAAAACGGTTCCTAAATTCTTGAATTAGCAAATCTAGAACCACATTGAAACAATCACACGCGTAATAATGCCAATTGTGATGTTCGTCTTTCTTTTTGGCCACCTTGGGTTAATATATTCATCATCTAATTTTTTCACATCAAGTTCATAAAATGTCACGAAAAGAGTTAACCTTCTCCAAGAACTCATTAAAACATTCCAAACTAAACTTTTCAAGTTGGTTTTTGGTGGAAGAAACCAATTTAATCGCATTCGTCAAATCTTGCTCTTTTCTTTGAAGACATTGGGACAATGTGTGTGTGATATTTAGAATATGCTCCATCAAGTGTATGTAAAATACAAAGTCGTATTTTTCATACCTCTGGAAATTCGTCCGCTTGTCTACTATAAGGAAGAGTTTGACCCGTTTCCACTAGCCATCCAAGAACTTCCATAATGTTTGGATATAAAGTAATCCAACAGAAAAGCATTTTGTAATGGGAATTCCAACGTGTATCTCAGGGCCTTGAAAGTGTCATTATTTGATTCAACCCGCTTTCCGTACAAAGCATGTCTTCCATTTTTTTTCGGTTGCCTTTTTTGGCTTTCACGAAGCATATCTTGTTGTTTGGAAGATGCATAAACGACATTTGTTAAACATGTTATTGTTTCAAATACTCTCCAAATAGGTGTGTGTTTGTGAGCAACCGCCACAACAACTAGTTGAAGTTGGTGTGCAACACAATGAATATAGAAGGCCGAAACATTTTTCTTTAAAATAAAAGCCCTTAAGCCGTTAAACTCGCCCGACATGTTACTTGCCCCGTCATAATCTTGGCCTCTAATCCTTTTCAAACTCAACCCACACCGTGCCAACATATCATCAATAACCGATTTGAGTGTTAATGCGCTTATCTCTTTGACATGAACAAGCCCAATAAAACGCTCCTTAACAATCCCAACTTTATCAACATAATGAATAACAACCGTCATTTGTTCTTTTTTGGATACATCACATGATTCATCAACTAATAAAGAAAAAAACATCATCACCAAGATCTTCAAAAATTTGTTTAAGTACCTCTTAAGCATAACAATTTTTAATGCCCGCTTGAATTTTAGGACTAGTCATTTGGTTATGCATTCTTTAAGATATTACCAAGCTCTTCATTCATTTCACCCATTAGTTCTAGAAGCTCTAAGAAATTTTCTTTATTTAATGAATCTTTTAATTCATCATGACCATGAAACGCCAAACCGACATTCAACAACCTTTTTCCAAGCAAAGTAGAAGCACTTAATCTATGTTTGTAATCATGTTTCTCCTTAGGAGTCCTTTTGTCCCATTTTGTGTGTATCACTTGATTTTCGTGAAGTAATCAACACACTTTTGGAAACATTTGTTGCGGGCGCTATTTACTAGTCCAACATGTTTTGTAAGTACCTCATGTACTTTTTTCCATTTGCTATACTCGTCCGAAACAAATGTGTCTATATGATCTCTAAATTCGGCCCTAAACAAGTAGCAACATAAGCAAAACATACGATCTGGTTTTAAACTATGATCTCCAAATGTGTCTCTATGATCTTCAAGATTACGATGGAGTGGTGGCCGGATTTTTCACGATTTCGGCGAGATAAGGCCTGATCGTCGCTGGGCATTGCGGCTGGGGTCACTGTTCCCTGGGTAGAGGAGAGCGGAAGGGAGATGGGGAATTGTAAGGGACGGTTTAGGTTGGGTTGGGTTGTTTTGTTTAATTGTTTTACTTAATTAGATTGGGCTTAATGAATAACTTCATAATCAGGCTTGCTTGAGTAGTTGGGTTACAAGAATACAAGGTTTCTTAAAGAGATTAATGGGCTAATTGTTTTACTTAATTAGATTGGGCTTAATGAATAACTTCATAATCAGGCTTGCTTGAGTAGTTGGGTTACAAGAATACAAGGTTTCTTAAAGAGATTAACGGGCTAACTTGTTTACAGAATTGGGTTGGGTTTTAATCAATGTTTACAAAAAAAAATTATAAATTCCTAAGATTTTTTTTCTAAGGGGGCGGTTGAAAATATTCAAAGGGTGCTGTTAGGATTTTCCTAGAGATGACAATGGTACCAGTACCGTATCGAACCGGTACGTACCGTATTGTTAGCTAAAACCAAAAATCAAATAATGTACTGCATATGTTCAGTCGGTACCGGTATTGTACCACATGGCACCCATACCGAAATTGAGCTAAGTTTAAAACCGATTAACATGTCGTCTTTATTTGGTTGGTACCGGAATGGAACAACACAAATATTCAATGCAAAATTTCTCACCCCTAGGGAAGATTGTCCGGTGATCACAACTATATTAGTGAGGAGTGAAGAGGTGATCACTAACTTATTAGAACAAGTGAGGAGTTTACAAAGTCTTTTAAAGAGTAATCACTACCTTAATTAGCAAGAAGTTATTAGTGAAGATAAGATCATGATGGATACCAATGAGTGAATATAGGATGAGATGGTAAGTTAGTTAACAGTTGTCCTGAACAAACATAAATCTTGTGTATGTCCTTTAATTATCTTTTCATCTCAAACTTGTTTGCATATGGTTTTCACCTCATAAGCTTTTTAACAATTAATAATTTTTAAAAGTGATCATTAAACTTAAGAATAACATATTGACAACCCCTCTAGGTTCATACAAGCTTAAAATCTCCAAATTGTTGTGCCACTAGTTATATGTAACATTTTATTTGTTAGCTATATAATTAGTTAAGGCTATGTTATGGTCTCACGCCCCTGGTAAGCTGGCATCCTTGGGGAGTCATACATTGCCCCAAGAGGGCGTGAAAGAGCTCACTGTGAGAGGAGTCATGGGCGCGAGTGTGAAGTGCTTGTGGACCCATGCTAGAGTCAATAATAATATCCATGTCGAATGGATGTGAAAAGGGAGCAAACCGTAACACATACAAGGAATATGCCTAGACTATACTAATGAACTCGATGGTTCCTTGTATTGCATGTTCTCATAACAACATACTTAATTCCTCTTCAATTTGATATTTTTAGTTAGCAAGTTCGTGGTTTCACTATTAGTGATAATGCCTAACGACTATACAACTATTAAAGCAAATAGAAATGAATTCTTTTATCATATACACGTGTAGTCAACTTGAATTTCTCCTCAATTTGAAGCAAATAGAAGCGAATTCTTTTATCATACACACGTGTAGTCAACTTGAGTATGATGATGATGATGATCACTGGAAGCAGCCTCTCTATCCTACGGGGTAGAGGTAAGGCTGTCTACATCTTACCCTCCTCAGACCCTACCTTAGCTTTGCTATTGGTGGGATTTACTGAGTATGATGATGATGATGATGATGATGACGTGTAGTCAACTTGAATTCCTCCTCAATTTGATATTTTTAAATGATTTTAGAACTCGTAGTTTTTATTATTTTGCTAAAGAACTTTTCTTCGCGTATACTTATGAAATTATCAAGTGATGGAATATCACTGAAATATTATCTATGAACGAGTTTGAATATATGGGTGTTATAGTGGTGCACTTTATATATATATATATATATCATAGCAGTATAATTTACTAGTACGCATTGTATGTTCCATGAATGTAACAGAATTGTGTACTCAATAGTGAATAATATTATTGTATAAATCATCAGTTTTGTTTCTTTGATACTTAATACTATTAGTATCAGAATGGTGTAATAGTATCATGATTGAATGTGATAAAATCGTATAACTTTGTAGACAACATACACATAAAAATAGTTTATTTAATTTCTAAATTTACATATAACTCCATCTGTTGTGATTGCTACTAGAACAATTAGGCTAGTAGTGACTATTAGAGAGTTAGCAACACCTTTGACAAACTCGCTTGAACAAAGCACCCAAGCAACCTAATTCAGTTTGGCTGTAGTTTCAACTTAAATTTAAAAAAAAAAAACTTATCAATTTCAAACTACGAAACAAGTCCGCGCCTTATAGAGTTCCAACATTTACACCAAATTTCCGAACTCCAGAGATCTTGTGTGTAACCACTTACCCGAGAGTCGAAACAATGTTGTCAATAAGATGTGCTAGTTGCAACTAGGTGTACATTTGCAAAACAAGTTCCCTGTTCCATTTCCACTTAAACAAACAAACAACCCTTTAAATAATGAGTTTTAAGTTATAGTATTATACAACATGTCAACTTTGGTCTACTCTACCAATGGGTCAAAAGGGTCATTCTTTTAAACTTGCTAAATTAAAATTGGTCCAAATGGGTTAACATCACCCACAACAGTTGTTTGGCTCTACCACCTACTCGTGGCACCACCACTGTTGTTGCCATCCTCTTGCTACAAATTTACGACATAATCAAATTATATAAATAAAATGACTACTAGCTACGACGTAATCAAATTATCAATAAAATGACTACCAACTAGTAATTACTGTCTATGAACTATTAAGCAGCAGCACACGAGGGAGGGTCCATATATAGAGGCAAAGTCACATAATTTTTCCATAACTAATATTATAAGAAAATAAAACTTCAACCACCTGTCTACAAACTAGGCTTGGCAAAGCAGGAGGGAAGGGTGTCGGGTCAGACCGGGGTGGGTGAAAATTATTTAGGTTAAATGGGGCGGTTTTTTTTTTTCTCATATAGTTCTGTCTGAATAGAGTCTTTCTGAATCTATGTGTATCCTGGGTATGTCGTAAATAAATAACTAATGCTTGTTTTGTGTGCTGAATAAACTTTCTAAATGACTGGATGGATAGGAAATGTTCTCAATATAAGTTGTAAATTAAATTATTATTTAAAAAAAAACTGTCATTAATTTGAATCAACTGTATCTACAACCACAGACCAATATACAAAGTTCAAAACATGGTACAATAAGAACATTCATGACAGCTTGAAGAAAAACGAAATAATATGGGGAGATGGAAGAGCAAATGTGTAAGAAAATCATAGCAAATCTTAAAAAAGACGCGACTGAGGGAACTACCTGTAAGATTAAATATATTATGGTATAATATTTAATCTAGTAGCCATTATAATCATTTACATTATATAGATCAAAATATATAATAACCTATTAAATAGTTAGTTGGTAATTGTTGATGGACCATATTACCCTTATTAACTAATTAGGTTTCCTCCTGGGTGCTTATATAAGGAGAATTATGTGGAGGTTAAAGGGTTACTCAGTTACACAATTAGACACACCCCATTAGTCATAACATCATCGACCTCCTCTCCTAAGCCGATACTCCTTTTCGGTTTAATCAGTCACCATCATCAGTCAGCACCCTAAGGAGGAACCAGATCAAGCTGACAATCATGTCAAACACTATTGCTGCGTCTCCATCTGGATTCTCTGTTGGCCTGTACTGATGCAATCAAAGGTATGTTTTCACATGTTTTCCATTATGTCTAAACAGAACTGATCAACACTACCATGCCTTGGGTTTTTTCCATTTATTTAAACTAAAAAACAAACACCACCTAAATAATTTACCTAAGGCCAATTACATATCAGTGCTATGACCAATAGAGAGGTGGTGATTTCGGTATGTTCTATAAGGTTAAGGTGTTTTATGCATAAAAGGATGTGAATTTCTAACACGACACGAACCTAACACGAAATTCGCGGGTTTAGGTTTAGTCTAAACGGTTCGGGTCAGTTTCAGGTTGAACCCGCGAACCCGTTTGGGTTAACGGGTCGGGTTGGCGGGTTAACCCGTTTAACACATTTATATTATAGTATATTTTTTACTATATATTTTATGTCGTAAATTAAACGGGATGTGTATTTTATGCCATAATTATAACTTAAAAAGAGAAATTAACGTAAGATTTTATAATTTAAATATAATTATGATATATATATGTATTTGTGTTTTTTAAGTAAATTTTAATTTTAATATATTAATTTAAAAAAAAAGTAAAAAATTCAGGTTGAACGGGTCGTGTTCGGGTTCATATGTATGATACGATTTTCAGGTTCGGGTCGGGTTGAACCCGTCAACCCGCAAACACGACCCTTTTAGCACCCCTTGATAAAACCTTCTAAACCATTTTATTTAAGATATTTGACCTAGTAGTTTGTTTGGACAAAAAGAATTTCACGTCATCCACCCATTTTACCACCTCTAGCACTATAGTTCCTAAAGAAGTAAACAAACACAAGAACTACTAAAGAAGCCAGGGGAATAAAACCTAAATAAATAATACTAATAACTGAATTATTCTTCAAACTACTGAAGGATCTCAGAACAGTGTACAAATCAATAACCAACAAATATAAATAAATTAAGAATAGATCATAGATGGAATGAAACAAACCAGATTGCAGTTAAGGTCTCAGATACATGTAAGACGTATTATGCTTTGTAGCTTCTGTATCTCTGATTTGCTGAAAATTAAGATGCCTGCATTAACTTGAGCATTTTTTGTGTCATAATTTAATAAACCAGATACAAAATAAATCAATCTGCATATCGATTGACGTGATCAATGAATATATATGATACTCTCTCCTTCTCTATGCATGTCCGTCACCTCAAATTGTTAGCGTGTGCATGTATGCATATTTGTATCTATATAAGCTCACAAACCTGGTTAGGATGAACGATGGTCACATAATGAACAAACTAATGTACTTGATCATAAAATTAACTCATTGCTAATATATCTATTTACTTCTTTCAAAATATTTTCATTGAATTTTTCAGTATACACACACATTCTGATTGTTTCTACCACCCACAATAAACTGAAATCAACAAAAACAATTCAACCGGTAACTTAACAACGAATCTCTAACAGAAGCTTACATAGTAGATATGAAACTAGAAAAGGTTAAAAATATGTTTTCCAACAAAATCGAAGAACCAAACCAGCATCGGCTACTTTCAGTTCGGTCTGGTCTGGTCCAGTTCAAAACGTGAACCGAACTGTTTTTTCTTTTTCAAACGTGAAAGGAACGCTGTTTTAGGCTTACATTTTTAAACTAAAACAAACCCAAGTATGAATTTAGTCATGGTCCGGTTATGGAGCAAGCCAGTCCGAAATTGAACCAATAGCAAACCGGTGGTTATCGGTACCGTTATTATTGTTTTCTCATAATTGGGCTAGTCCTGGTTCGGTTTGACTCAGTACAATTTATGAACACCCATATGGCTTTTTCGGTCGGGAAATAAATGACCCGTTCCGCAAAACTTCACAGAATACCAAGAACTATCCCACCTTTTGATATATATCAATCATGGTTTCATAACCGACTCCAAGCGTATGATAATTTCCCTTCGCAGGGTTTCTATTTACCATATAACCTTCCAACGTCATTTCTTCAACAAGCAATTTATAGACGTCTTCTGAATTAATATGCAAAGAGTCACCCACATGAAACTCATGGACCTGAGCATCAATCTCAATCCAACTAGAACCAGGAACTTTAGTGACGCCTTTTTGTCTCATAAGCAATCGCATCTTCGCACAATCATCCCACCTTTTCGAATTCGCATATATATGTGACGAAATTATGTAATTCCCAGAATTCCGAGGCTCGATTTCCAATAAAAGCTTCATGACGCGTTCACTAACATCTATATTTCTAGCTTTCTGACACGCCCCGAGCAATGCACCTAATGCAATTTCATCAGGTTTTTCGGGCATTTGTTGGATAAAATCCCATGCCTCGTATACCAAACCCGCTCGCGATAAAAGATCTACCATGCAAGAATAATGCTCGATTTTAGGAACCAATGAAAACGACGAGGTCATTAAGTCAAAGAATTTACGCCCTTCGTTGACCATTCCACCGTGTACGCATGCAGCTAGCACTCCAACGAACGTTACGTCGTCAGGGGTAATAGCGTTATTTTCTCCCGACATTCGGTTAAATAGTGATATAGCTTCACGAGGCCGGCCGTTGAAAGCGAGAGCTGAAATCATGGCGTTCCATGTGACCTCGTTCTTGAAAGGCATGTTTTCGAAAACTTTATACGCGTCGTCCACCGTCCCACACTTGGCGTACATGTCGATTAAAGCGGACCCCACGTATATATCATGTTGCAAACCTCGTTCGGATGCGTATGCATCTACTGATCTCCCGACGTCAAGAGCACCAATGGAGGCGCACGCTGAGAGAACTCCACTCAATGTAATATTATTGGCGTTTACGCCTTCGTCTTTCATGATGTTGAACAATGAAATCGCTTCATCTGATAACCCACTTTGAGCATATCTGTTATGTGAAGATTAAAAAGATTAGTGAAATCGTCTAGCGAACATGTGAGAGCAAACAAACTATCAAAATAAATACTAGGGCTGTTCATAAACCGTCAAAACTGAAGAACATTAAATATACCAGGCTGTTCATAAACCATCAAAACTGATGAACATAATATATACTAGGGCTGTTCATAAACCATCAAAACTGAAGAAAATCTGCCGGTTTGACCGGTTTGAAATAAGTACGGTCCGGTTCACGGTTCGGTTTTAACGGTTTACGGTTACAGTTTGGAACTTGGAAGTTGGAACTAGCTGTGTAAACCAAACCAGCCATTTAACATTTTTTTAATATAAGAGTATTTTTATTTTGTCTAAAACCGAACCGTCAAACCTAAAAAACCGGTCGGTTCAGTTTCTATTTTCCCAAAACCGTAGTAGCTAGTTCAGCCCAAAATTTCGGCCAGAACCAGCCAAACCAAACCAAAAATACCCCTAATAAACACAATAGACTAATATAGTTATTGCGTAGAATCTTCGGCCATGAACGATAAAGCAATAAAAACGATACGAGAAAGTAAGTACTTGCCCTGTAATCATGGCATTCCAAGTTACCAAATCTTTCTTGTTCATTTTATCAAAAATCCTTCTTGCAGACACCAAATCCCCACACTTCGCATACATACCGATCAAAGCAGAACCAATATAAGAACTCATCCTTATCCGCTTATCCACCACATACTCCTCAACCAACCTCCCCAAACTCAAATTCCCCAACTCCCCACAAGCCGAAACAACACTAACCAAAGTCATCTCATTAGGCTCAAATCCCTCACCCTTCATCCTCTCAAACAACTCTATCGCGTTCCCGGGACAACCCGTTTTCAAATACCCGGATATCATCGAGTTCCACGACACCAAATCTCTCTCAGTAATTTCATCAAACACCTGGCGTGCATACCCCACCTCACTACATCTCGCATACATCATAATCAACGAATGCCTCACGTGACAATCCGACATCAACCCGCATCTCAACGCCATACAATGACCCAATTTACCATGCTCAATCGCCTCAAGATTCGCACACGCTATGAACACAAACGGGTACGTAAAATTGTTGGGTTTTATGCATAAACCCTTCATTTTGTAATAATATTCTAATGTAAGGTTGAATCTATGCCACGTGGTGGAGAGACCACGAATCATAACATTGAAAGCGTAATCGTTTGGTTGGTGCATTGAATTGAAGAAACGATAAGAGTAATTGAAGTCTTTTAGGTCGATGAGTTTGGCTAGTAAATGATTGGGTTTGTGTATGGAGTTTATGAGCATTTGGGTGTGAATTTGTTCAGCTGTTTTGGTAAATGCACATTGCTTCAAGATGATTAAGAGTTGATCAGTGAGAGACTGCTGCTGTTGTTGAAAGGTGAGGTGGCGGGAAATAGATGTTTTTGTGAGCATGTTTTTGGTGGAGAGAATTCTTGTTTACATTTTAGGGTCACTTATATAAATAACTCAAGTTAAATGTCATTTAAGTCTTGGGTTATTTTGTTAGTTTAATTTAAAGGTTTCAATTTTTGTCTGCGGGTCTAAAAAGGTTTCACCGTTGCTATTTTAGTCCACTGGATTAACTTTATTCGTTTTTCTATTAAAGAGAAGGGAAATTCGGTTATTTTATATGTAATTCTGTTAACTAGAAGGGCAATTCGGCCATATAAAATGACCGAATTTCCCTTCTCGTTAACAGGAAAAATGAATGAAGTTAACCCAGTGGACTAAAATGGCAACGGTGAAACATTTTTGGATCTACAGACGAAAAATAAAACCTTTGGACTAAACTGGCAAAATGGCCAAAACCACAGTGACTAAAATGGCATTTAACTCAAATAACAATATACAAAGAAGTACGCATGATGCATCATATTGGTCGAATGATATAGTGAAAAGTCATACGGGTTGTACGATCTTGTTTATGAGTCATTTCTTTGTTAGTCAAACACATCATACATGTCATATGATTACGAATCATGATTTGGCTTTCGTGCGAACCATATGACCGTTTTTTCCTGTTCATACGATGCGTATAACTATCATATGGTCCCGCTAGTCACTTTTCGTCCATCCATGTGATATGTTAGTAATGTCTGGATAGTGTGTCAGTGGTGTTTGTTTAGCACTAAACTAAGAACGACTTTACATTTTTATTTTTAACCGCAACATATTTACATGTTAAGTGGTATGCATAATTACATGTCAAGTAATTTTACTTTTATGCGCATAACAATCACAAGCATGTATGTTTAACTATAAACGTATTATAACTGCAAGTTGTTATAAAATATATATAGTGCGTACCCTATTTTGATAGTTTTTTAAATGATTTGTCGTGTGAACTATAATCAAACTGGTACTTTTAAAAAACACCCCTTTTTAAACTCAAGTATCACTCTTATATATTTTTGTAACATGTTATTTTTTTCATGAAAAAATAACACATGTATGTGTAAATAGTTAACTTTTTATGTGAAAGTGAATTAAATTGACCTGGCTATTTTGAGTTCCTCAGCATTATCTATCAAACCATGTTTACTAAATTAAATGATTAAATTGATATGAACTAAAAAATAATGAGTATGGAACATGAAACAAAACACATTTTGAATCTTAAAATTGTTTAAGAACCAAGAAGCAAACTATCCTGCTTCAGGTTTATCTCATCTATTTCTCACAACTCAGTTGAATGTATGTGCATGTGTTCAAAAATTTCCACATAACAGAAACTGAAATGAACAAGGTTAACTTCAAAGATCAAAAAGACGCTTTTCGTGTTTTATTATTCATAATCAAAACCCTCATCACCATCGGCATCATCAACTTCAGTATCTTCAGATCCACCAAGAAGACTAAGAAAAACAAGAACCGCAACCATCTGAGTAATCAAGAAATACTTCGCCTTTCTTCTAAAAATTTTCTCTTCCTGTGTTCTTTCCCTCTTGGGTTGGCTCTTTGGTTTTGAATCTAGGTTTAAAAAATGTGAACCTATTAGTATGCTACACAATAATACATGCGTGTAAACTAGAAATAAAACATAACAACTCGTTTTTATAATATATGGGTAGAAATAAAACAAAATAAGAATTTGTAGAACTCGAAAACTTACTCCAGTTTGAAGGCCCTCTTCTTGGTACAGATGACGACGATGATGATGATGGATCAGAAGATGAAGAGGAAGCGGCATCTAAAAGTTCCGCTTTATGTTTATCAGCATAAAGGACAAGGTTAGCTTGCTCCAACAGCTTCCCACGAAGCACTGATGTTTCCTGTAAAGTAAAATATTTATATTTAATAAAAAGGTGAAATATTTCATTCAAACTATTTTGATTATATGGGCACTTGAACATTAGCAAATGAGGACTAAGTTTCATTACTGAAATAATGTAAAAAAAAAAAAGAGAACTGCAGTTATATGAATACTAACTATTTATAACATTTCCAAACTTGATAGGCAGCGTATGCAGTTTGGATATTAATCAGGCCCAGTAGAGTACTTGAAAAATTTACAGATTAATCATCTCCCCAACATAGTTGTTAATAGCGAGAATAGCGCCCGCTATAGCGAATAGCGTAGCGTAGCGCTCATGTGTCGCTGTATAGCTGGTAGCGACAAATAGCGGTAAATAGCGAAATTTTTGTAATTATTTTAGTTTTTTTAATATTTTTTTGGTAAAATATACATATAAAAATGTTACCATATTTTTATCTAGTGTATTGCTAAACATGAAATAGCCCCCGCTAATTCATATCTATCGCTACGTCGCGTATAGGTAGCTTGTCGTTATCGTCCGCTATTCGCTATCAACAACCATGCTCCCCAAACAAAGATAAAATTTAATCCATAACATTGAAAATATTTGAACAAACTACCACACACGCTCACGCATATATATGCGTGTGTGTGAATACATATATGTTACTAGTTACTACGTACATACACAGTATATGGCTCTAGACAAGAAGTACAAAAACGACATCACAAAATCACTACTATACATAAATTAAGATACTAAAATCGACAAAAGCTTTTTACGAAAGAATAGATAGATGTATATATACAGAGAGAAATAAAAAAAAATATAGCTACCACTAATTTTACCATGAAACCTGCCACTTTTTGCCCTCGTTAAGAAGTGTGATTATGAGGTAAAAAAATCTTTATCACAGCACATGCTTTGTTTCTACATATAGAAATTAATAGTTTGTTTGGTGGTACTGGTAACAATAATAGCAACTACAGTTTTTCCTATGCACACATACATGATACATATATTATACATATATCAATGTACATATATACACCCACACCTACATATACATCTATAAAGATAGATATAGGAATTAGGAGCACATGTACAGACGTGTTTGACAGTGTGTCTATATATGTATAGGTATCCAGGATCTCATGTCAATATCCAAGATCACAGTTTCAGTCAATCTTGGTTTTCAAAACGAATTCAGACAGTTTCAGTCAATTTTGTTTTTAAAAACGAATTCAGACAGTTTCAGTTGATTTTGATTTTAAAAACGAATTCAGTACCGATTTCACATGTCAAAGATCTTCATGTACCGTTACTCCTATTCTTATCTCCTTCTGTAAACTATTGTTCTTCAAATTGTTAATCTAATCAGTAATCACCCTATCTTCGTGTATGTGTTGTAATTGTTTTATGACATAATGATTTCAGGAGTTTGACTAAAGACATTCAAACATTGGTTGCTTGGTGAGGTTCAGATTTGGGAAATTCAATAATTAACAAATTCATGAACTATGAATGGAGCAGATATATATGAATGAGTCAAGTGTTTGTGCTTTTCAGATTACTAAAACTAACAAATTGGTAATTTCACAATATTGCCATGAAAGCTCAGAATTTGATATTGGGGAGCGTTCTAAAAGGACACACAGACTGAAGAATGAAGAGGTTGCTTGAAGCGTTAATAAAAGTAAATAAATATCCCTTAAGTTCTAATCATTGTGATTTTAATGAGTCGGGAATTTGCCAAACAAATTAAGAAAGAAAAATATATAAACTGTTGCTATATTGTAAAATGAATATGGAAATGCTATGAGGGCTGAGGCACATGATTAGTACCACGCTCGCTCTGGTGGTCAACCTTGTAGGTCCAACAGTCAAATATCGTCAAACGACTGATATACTTTTCAACGGTCAGATAACGGAGTTGGTGATTGACCGTGGGTTAACCTTCTTTGCTCTTTCCAGAGGTGTGCAGAAAACCAAAAACCACCAGAAACTAAAGAAAATTAGAAAACCAAACCGACTGAAAAAGCGTAGATTTTGTTTTAGGATCTTTGAAACCCAAAATTTTTAAAAGCATAGCGAACCAAAATTCAATAATTTGTTGTCAATTTTGCCATGAGCTTATATAGTGTTATATATGGCTTGGCACCAAGTTGTTATTGGCTACAATGACAATAGGTGTTTATGGTTTTTATTTTAGTTTTTCCTACTACAAATATATTACAACTAGACAATTAACAGATCGTTTTTTATTTAACTACTTTATCTGATTTACCTTCAATCAACAGAGTTTAACTAAGGCCTAGGCTGACAAAAAAAGAACCTAACTGGAGAATAATAAAGTGTAGTCAATGTAACTACACACGAAAAACAAACCATGAATGTAATATAAGACATTTATACTGATACAATAGGATGATACTGACCGGTAATGCATAGAGTGTAATAAGAGCATGCCCAAGAAAAATAGCATCCAAACTAGTTGGCCTGCAATACATAAACATACATACAGGCATATCAGTCAATCCATTAGCTAGAGGATTTTTTAGTGATCATAAAAAATGAAAAGATTTCGAATAAAGTAGCATCTCGCCATCTCATGACTTGCCTGTTATCAGAAAAAAATGAATCTTCACCTAATCTAGTTGACAAAGCTTTGTAAGCCATAGTAGCTCTCCTATAAATCTGTAACAGAAAGTTCCCACAAATTCAAGCATTATATATATATTACAATTCTTGAAACAAAATGGATACTAACTTTTTGTCTTACAGTGGGTTTTTTTCTTTTTTTTCTTTTTTAGTTTATTTTTGTATTTTACCCCCTCAGCTTTTAGCATTGACATTTACATCCCCTCAACTTTTTAAAAACTTTGTAAATTGTCATTTTGGCCCACTCGGGTTTCTAAAGTTTCAAGTTTACAATTCTATAACTTAAAAAAATTAATTTCTTATGTGCTAGTATAAACATGGGTTTACGTTTCTACGTAATTTTTTTTCGGAAATGAGTCAAGTCAAATATAATACTTTTTCGTGCTTATTTTTATGTGCGTTTTCACTTAGTTTACGTTCTGACATACATTTTGTTCTAGGTTTACGTTTTAACATAAATTTTGTTCCGAAAACTAGTCGGGTCAAATATAATACGTTTTCACTAAGCGGGTAAACTTACTAGTTAGTTACTGAGTGCCTGGTAAAAAAACACAAAAAGGTAAGGATTAACGACATAAAATGTTCAATCTCTTCTTTCACTACATCTGCCTGTTTGTGCATGCATACTTGTTTGACCATCTTAGTTAAAGTGAATGTTTAAGGAACAGACAAAAAATCATGCAGAATAAAAAAAAAATCATACCTCTTCTTCCCTTCTTTCAGCGTTATCTTTCGATATCCCAAGCAATTGTTTCACATTGTACACTTGCTTCAGATATAAAAGCTTTCCTATTGGCCATGGAAGATCGGAGTAATAGATCTTGTGTGCAGAACTTCCGTCTGAAGCTACCCATAGTTCATACAAGATAGCATCTGAAAGCCATGAATTAATCATTGCAAGTGCCGATACCCATTCAGGAAGATTCTGGACTTCCGAGTCCAGGTTAACGATGTTATCTTCTTTTAAGCTTTCAATTACTCCACCCTTTTCATTGTTGTAAGCAACAAATGTATCGGAGTCGACATAAGGAATTTGATCTGGATTAAAGAAAGCCAAAACCTATGTCAATAATGTTATGATAAAATCACAAATTACACTGCATAAAACCTACAAATTAACAGACAAAAAATAAAATTATTAGAGTATATAGATATAAATATGATAAATTCAATCACAGCGTAAATGGTCCTAAAGCTACAAATATGATAAAATCATTGGTTTAAAAGGCGCGAGGCACTCAGGAAAAAGCGCTCCTTATGTAGTCCTAGGTCAAAATTAGGGTATGTAGGAAGCTTATATGTAATAACAACCAAAGGTATGATGAAATTAAGAAAGGTTGCGCTCCTTATGTAGTCCTAGGTCAAAATTAGGGTATGTAGGAAGCTTATATGTAATAACAACCAAAGGTATGATGAAATTAAGAAAGGTTTATGGTTTACCCAATGATATATAAAACGACTGAGAGAGACGCAACTTCTGTTTGTTAAAAAAGCTTATTTAGATGCGCACGCCTCACGTCCGTGATGTCAATCCTAGTTGAAGTAGTCTAACATAAGACTAACTAGATACTAGTAAAGATTTCGGTTGCAGGTACAACATTTGCCATTTGATGAGTTTTCAAATGAAAAACGGTTGGTTGCATATATAACTAACTATGCAATAGCATTTGGTTTTTTCACTCCCATATAACAATTCTGAAGTGTAAAAAGAACAAACTCCATAACATTCTCACATTTAAAATAAACCATTTGACCTAGAAACACAACAATCGTTTTAAATGTAATATATTAGCAACAAATTCCATTCAATATGTAGTAGCAGTGGTACTTTTTACATCAATTCCGAAAGAAAACAAACATAACTCTGATATCAAATTAAAAAACACAATCATCAATTACTTTTTCTAACAATCAAATTAAGCAAGCGTAAAACTGAAATGCAATCATGTAATTACGTACCGGAATCAGGAAAAGTGAGACTGTAAGACAAATCAAAGGGAACTTTGGCTAGTTTGAGATAGATGTAAACAGGCAAACACGAAGGGCAAGCTGTTGGTAGACCAAAACATGCTTTTCTGGTTACTAGAGTCAAACGTTGCTGCTCATTTTGAATCGATTCATCCATCAGTAGTATGCAGATTCTTCTACAAAAGTGTAAAACCCTAGGTTAGGTTAGTGCCTTAGTGGTATCAATGAATAAAGATTTGGATTATATCAATTTCAGACCCTCCTGTAAAACCTGTGTGCAACCCGGGGCCCTTTTATCAACTGGGTCTTCTAGTTTCACTAGATTTTTACCCGTGCCACGCAATGCAACGGCAAACCACGTTTGTGACTTCGGTACATCATATGATGATGATATTAACGTGTGATGACACATTACGTTAGTGGCATTAACGTGGTTAGGAATAGATAAAAAGAGTATAATGTCTCGCATGTTGTGGTGTAAAGTCTTAAAAGTAATTTAAACAAAAGAATTTAAGTGTTGGAGAAGATGAGGTATGAAGTTATTAAGTAGACAAAAATCAGGGGTCAATGTGTCGGTTACCAAAAGATTGGGGTTGAGCATGTAAAGTCTATAAACTTGAGGGTCATAAAAAGTTAAGACCATGTTTCACCGGCCATGGTTTTTAAGTTTATACCAGTAATTTAACCCGTGCCTTGCTGCGGGTGACGCGGTGAGAACTTAATCGATATTACTCAGTTTGTTACGGGACTGGTAGGTACCAATACGGTACCCCCAATCGCTACACCAACTGAATCAACACATGTTCGGTTCGTTAGTTTTTCAATTTTGATTTTTCTTTGTATTAAGGAACATTATATTTATCAATTACAAAGTTATTTACTTATTTAGTTAAATAATTAAAAAACACGCATGACTTAGTGGTTTATTTATATGGTATTCGAATCACCACAAAAGTAATGTAAGTTTAAATACTTGCAAGTGTAAAGTTAGGTGGAATATTAGTATAAAAAAATATTGGTAAAAATATGTAAAAAGATATTAGTTAAATAATAAAAAAAGATAAAATAGAAAACCAAAATATAAAACAAAAATACAAGTTAAATAATAATAAAATATAATTAGTTAATTTAAATGAATCAAATGTGGACTGACCCTAGTAAAAGAAAAGAAAGAGAAAAGAACATTGATCAGACTTGGAGTTTAAAAAAAAGGGATGAGGCTTGGAGTCTTAGAAAAAGGATGAAGCAGGATCGAACCCCTGTCCTTTTGTTTAAATCTGTCACAAACAACCACCAAACCAAATTAGGATTTAGAGCAAACTTTCTTATATATAAAAGAAGGCGGTGACTGTGATGTGACAGCCACCGACCTTCTTCTTTAAGGCTGCGGCGGATCCAGGATTTTTTTCCACTGGTTCACTTTTTTAGGTTCTCGAATTTCGTTCAACCCGACGTTAGAATTTTCGGGTCGGGTCAGTCTTTATCGCTAAAGATTTCTATCCTATTATCTATCTTCGTCTCCATAGAAACACATTTCTCTAAAGTGATTTCTAATAAACTTTTACAAAAGTAATTTGAGTCAAGACGGGTTATCACTAAAGTCACTTTTTCCCTATCATCTTTGGAAGTTAGTCATCTTTGGAAGTTAGTGAGCCAAATGACTCAGCTAAATCTCCTCCAATAGTCTAAGCATGACAAGATGAAGTAATTGTTGCGTTGACCCCTACTTTTCAATAATTTCAGAACCCATAAAACCATACCCAAATGCTGTTACATTGAAGAATCAAACTGGTGTGTTCACTTCATGTAATTTTTGAACACAACTAAAAAATAAACAAAAACCGAATCCATTTGCTGCTGAGAATCAGAAATAATTTTTCCCTATCATCTTTGGAAGTTAGTGAACCAAATGACTCAACTAAATCTCCTCCAATAGTCTAAGCATGACAAGATGAAGTAATTGTTGCGTTGACCCCTACTTTTCAATAATTTCAGAACCCATAAAACCATACCCAAATGCTGTTACATTGAAGAATCAAACTGGTGTGTTCACTTCATGTAATTTTTGAACACAACTAAAAAATAAACAAAAACCGAATCCATTTGCTGCTGAGAATCAGAAATAATGTATACAAACAATTCCTTTCATCTAAAATATAGAAAGATGTAATACTGAGCATAATGGCTAAAGTAGGTTGTATGCATTCTCAATACAAACAATTTCAGCACTGAAAGATTCAACATATAACCACTTAGGGCAACAAAACGATGAAGCTCAGATACTCAAAAGCATGTTTCAAGCTTAAAAAACATTCTAGTGATCATACAATCAAATATAATTCAACATACCAACACATAAAGTACGTGTTTTAAAAGAAAATCCACAATATAACGTCTTGTTGCATCAACACTGCAAACCATTGGTGGCACTTTTAACCATTTGAGATATAAAATTATAAACCCTATATCCTGATTTAAAAAAAACAAAAAAAAAACAAAAAAAAACCTGTGAAGAACGACGGCCGGAGGTGGTCGCTGAGGGAGGAGGAGGAGCTGTGCTGTTGTTCAGTTGTTATTGCGAGTCTTGTTTATTGAATGGGTGGATTGTTGTAACCCTAAATGGGTTTTTCATTAAAGGAAAAAATAAAAATAGAATTTAAAAAAAAAAAAAACGGAACAAAAATTTCTAGTTTGCCTAATATGGGATTCGAGAGCCTGGTGTTAAAAGGAGAAGAATTGGGACTAAACAATGGACTACAAAAACTTATTTGTTTATGCTTTAAGTGTATATATTACTTATGGGTTTCTTTTTAGTTTGTTATATATCTTTAAACTAAAAATAAAAAACCAAATGGGTTCCTGGGAATCGATTTTTGTTCATAAGTCCGCCCCAATTTAAAGTTACTGATTAACAAGTATTGTGTTGTAAGGCTGGAGAGTGTGGTATAAAGTCCATATGGGCTTTATCACGCCACGTCAAATCCACCTAGGCACCACGTCATCTGGGGGCTTTAAAGTCGCTCCCTTTAACTTGTATGGTATGGTATAAAGCCCCCAATTAAACAAAATTTAAAAAAAAAATATTGGTTGAAAAGAGGTGGGCCCCACCTGCACACCCTTTTTTGCTCGTCATCACGAAGGCGGACAAGGGATGGCGCCCCATTTTAACAACAAGGGGGTGGTCGATGGCGGACAAGGGCGCCATAGATGGCTGATGTGGCAGGTGGCGCTAAGCCACACCGCAAAGTCTAACACTATCCACATTCACAACCTATCTCAACCCAATCTTTAATAAAAAAAGATCAAGTTCTCTCTTTTCCACCTACACAACCCAAACCACCTTTTATTAAATAAATACAACTTATGAATATTTTTATTACATTAAAAATATTAAAATCTTTTTATTTTGAAACAAATAGTTTATTATTTTAAATATAAAAATAAGCAAAAGAAAAAAAGTTATTGAATGATCAATATGTATTTTATATTTAAAATAGAACGAAATCTGTTTTTAATATAATTTATATTGGTATATTCACAATTTTTTAAGAAACATTGTGTTTTTTTTAACACTAAATGTTACACTCTCGGGTATCTAAACTAAACACGTAAAGGGTTTCCTTCTACCATTGGCCAAAGCTTTAGTGGCAAATATTGTATATTTAGTTTTTTTATTTAAGTTTAAATATAAAGAGTTATTTGAGTAATTAAACTAATGGAGAATTAGTCGTTATGAACGATATGTGCACCAATCAAATTTGGACAAGTGGTAACCAGACGGTTAAATTTAGTTTTTTTTTTTCTTTTTATTTATTTTAGGAAAACTAATACTAAATTAACAAGTGGCAACCTAACCCCTGGTAGGTCACCGATGAGAGTAGTCTAAAAATATCAGATGTGGAAAAATAGATGGGTTGGGTAACGAATCAGTACAAGTATATTAGGTCACTTTTTATTCATATATTCATTTGTTAAATATGTTCAAAAGAGATATTGTAATACTATCAATAACCTCTAAATAATGCGATTTAGTAGGTTATATGTCATTGGGAGAAGTAGATATATCTCCTTAACCTTCTTAATTACAGAATCTAAAACAAATATTGCATATATACCCTCGTTCATTAAAATTTCACATATAGACTGAATTGCCTTAAAAAGTTAACCAAGATGAGAAGAAACTCGAAAAGTTTTTTGGTATCAAAACGGTTGCTACTACAATCTAATTTTACTTGAACTTGTATGTTTTTGCAGACTTGATATACTTCTAAAGAAACTATTTTCTACCCACATTTTTTATTAAAAGAATGATTGAATGTTCTTATTTTGCTAATGAAGATTTTAGAAATTTACATTGTCGATTACGGTTGCCATTAGACCATGTGTTATACCCTTCCTGCACCTTGCGAGTTGCTGAGGTGGCACGAAGGGGCGAAGGGCCTAAGCGGGAACGTCGTGTCACTCCTATTTCGATAATTTTCTCACATTTTAATACAAATCAAACAAATCGATGGTGGTTTAACTGATATTCTTTTATGCAATGATGTTTCCATATGTGCACCCATTTAGATGGTTTACACTTCATGAACACCCCTGCTACCTGTCGCATGAGTCGTTTCAACTTCTAAATGAGTAGTACAATTAAACAGTAGTATAGCCACGCAATTAAACGGCCGAATAGCCTTATAAACTAGCAATTGAATGGGAGTTTAAGTCTTAGGTTCCTTGTAAACGGGCGTTTCTAGCATGGACACATGGTTTTCAAGAGTTGTTTTTCGTACTTTCTAACTCAAGCTCTTGTATGATTTTTTAAGCCATCGGCATCAACTGCTTCAAGATTACCAACATGCCTGTTACATACTTTTGAATGCATACCAACAATGAAAATACACATGGACCACATTTATCAAGCACCAAAAATCGGATGAACGCCAAGTTCACATAATATCCGCATATATTATATTATAATCACCTATACAAAATCTGCAGAGACCCGTCTGCGCTTCCCAAGTCATTTGTTACGACATCAAACATTACTAGCAAGTCTTGATCTAAACTTCCTAAACACAAACCAAAAGCATACCAAAACTAAAAAGAAAAAGGGCCATGGATATTCTAGTTAAATACAAATTGAACCATCAACCTAGTTTTGGCCCACAGAACGAGTTTTTTTCCTTCATTATATCTTTAACCATATGTAAGATGTCGAAATAATGAAAAAACAGAGAAGAATGTTCACCTTCAAGTCCATCTCTGCTTACCCTGTTACCCCCCGTAAGATTATTGCATGGACTTCCGCCAATGATCAGATCAAAACCACCAAAAGATTTGATAAACTGCTCCAGTTGGCCACCGTCTAATTGTTGAACATCAGACAAATGAACGAGATTGCCCGTTTGCCGTGTCTGTTCCCACCAGCTTCTGACTACGTCTCTGTTGGCTTCTGAAATTTCAACTGACACGACGTTTTTTAAGGGGATCTTAAGCCTGTGTAGAGCAACTTCAGCACCACCGATACCAGAGAAGAGAGAGAGCACGTTTATACCGTTTGGATATAGGTCCTTCAATACAGAGAGGTGATATGCTACTGTGTCCACCTGGGACAAGAGGATAATAAATGCATGATTAGTGTTGGGTTAATGAGGATTGTTATGTTACGAAACTCATGCAGACATCACTAAATATTATGGTATAAGTTTCAAAACGGAAGATGACTTTCTGTAACATCCAATAGCAAGATGGGCAAGCAGGGAAGTTGGGTAACAGGTCAAAACAGATTCGGTTTATTATGATTCGTTTCAGCACATGGCAATTCGACCTGACTTTTTGCCCATTAGTAAATATTTAGTAAAGAGTAAAATGTCATTTTCGTCCCTGAGGTTTGGCGACTTTCGTCCGAAGGTTTGTTTTTCCGCATCTGGATCCAAAAGGTTTGAAATCTTGCATTTTCATCAGGCTCGTTAACTCCATCCATTTTTCTCCGTTAAGTCAGGGGTATTTTCGTCTTTTTTGTTAACTTAAAGGGCAATTCAATCTTTTTCAGGGGTATTTGGTCTTTTTACATAAAGTGAAAAAGACCGAATTGCCCTTTAAGTTAACAAAAAAGATGAAAATACCCGTGACTTAACGGAGAAAAATGGACGGAGTTAACGAGCCAGATGAAAATGGCAAGATTTCAAACCTTTTGGATCCAGATGCGAAAAACAAACATTTTGGACGAAAGTAGCAAAACTGGCCAAACCTCAGGGACAAAAATGGCATTTTACTCTTTAGTAAATAATAAATTTATTATGATTACAAAAACAATATTGTAGTTACAAATATAATCTAAATTGTTGAATAAAGTTAAACTCCAACAGTTCTATTTTCTATAAATAAACAAGAACTGTGGAGTTACTACAACATTAAAATAAAATAACAAAATAAAAAAATCATTACCTGAAATGAGTTACCGAGTGATTTGTATCTATCAGTCCTGCTTATACCACCTCCTCGCGTATGATTTTGCGGAAACCCCAACAACATTTCCACTTCATCAGGTTCCAACGGAGCAACCTTATTTTTCCCTACCCAAACAAGGTTCCACTTTCTACACTGGTCCATAACATACTTCTGCACTTCAAGTGTTGGATAATCACCACATTTCTCTAGAGCCTTCCGGATCCTATCCGTCAATTTAGCACTCGCGTAAACAGTTTGTAAGCAGTTGAGTTTGACACGTGTATCCCATTCGGGCCACCATCTCTTTGTCAAAGGTATTGCATCATGTATGGTTCGAGGAGGAAGTGGAAGAATCGGGAATCTGTTATGTATTGGAAGATTATGAACGTATCCTCTTTTTCTTGCGGCTGCACAGAAATACTTGGAGTCAACAAATTCAGGCTGAATGTGATAAAGGAATCGAGATATTGTATCCCAAACGCCTTTTGGAGCTAGAGCGACGTTTTCGTAGTAGAAGTATGGAGGCCCGATGGCTGCAGCCGGTAGTTCTCTATGAGGAGGTGTCACACTGGATTCTGATGGAACACCGTAGCCTATCATGGGATTTGGAAGACGAATTACCTCTTCTTCTTCTTCTTCAGTTAGAGGGCCTTTTTGCTTCTTTTTTTTGCATGCTTCCAGCGCGTATAATCTCCTCTTCTGTTTCGCGGTCAGACCACACGAGCTTTTGGGTTTCTGATTTTATGTCAACAGAAAGAATATAAAAATATGCACTATAATGCGCTGATCAAATATGATAAAAGTTAGCGAACAAGAGAACTGGAGCATGTTTGATCAAATATGGGCAGGTAAGAGCGTGAGTTGGGAAACAGGTCCGGTTAATGGGTAACCTTTAATGTGAACTGTAACGGGTTGAGTCGGGTTGGCCCGAAACACCCTTTCCATTTTTGTAAATTAAATATATAAATAAGAGTAAATTGCCATTTTCGTCCCAGAGGTTTGGCCAGTTTTGCGACTTTCGTCCAAAGGCTTGTTTTTTCGCATCTTGATCCAAAAGGTTTAAAAGCTTGCCATTTTCATCAGGCTCGTAAACTCCGTCCAGTTTTCTCCTTTAAGTCAGTGGTACTTCCGTCTATTTTGTTAACTTAAAGGGCAATTCGGTGTTTTTCTTTTTATGTAAAAAGACCGAATACCCCTGAAAAAACTGAATTGCCCTTTAAGTTAACAAAAAAAGACGGAAATACCTCTGACTTAACGAAGAAAAATGGATGGAGGTAACGAGCCGGATGAAAATGGCAAGATTTCAAACCTTTCGGATCCAGATGCGGAAAAACAAACCTTTGAACGAAAGTCGCAAAACCGGCCAAAGCTCAGGGATTTACTCTATTAATAATATCTATGATTAGTGTGTAATATAAGATACAAAACTATATATATGAAGTTGAATGCAGTGAATATACACTTGGGCGACTTTTGACTCATTTGACATGATTCCTTTTGAATTTAATTTATGTTTTATCTTGGCCATTTGACCGATTAGTGAAAAAAGATTACCCAAACCAACCCATTCACATAAGTAAATTGGTCGAAATCGACAGTATCTAACTATATATATGTTTTTAGAAACTGAATCATCAAGAAAAGTAAACACCTCTTCCTCAAAAAATACAGCGTCTGCCTTTGCCATTTGTGCAGCGTAAATCATATCAGTTAGTTCTGCAATTGAGGCATCAGGACCTACATAAAAACTTGTCGATTCAGTTCATAATTTGTTGACAAGTCAAATGTGTAAAATATAGAAAACTAGCTGAAATTGAAATGGGTTAATTGAGTAGAAAAATGCTTACAATATCCTGAATCATCTTATTCAAAAGAAACTCTAAAACTATTTTGGTAATATGGTTTCTGATATAATATTATTTGACGCGTTACCTATTTCAATTAAAAAAGATTGAGAGCAAAAAGACAGTCATAAAATTACCCATTTGACCAGCTACCCAAACCCACCCATTTTTTCACCTAAAATAGGTAGATAAAAATATAGCAACGACAGTCATACGTACCGCATCTCTCCATTGCTGACAAAGCCTCTTCAACTGTAAACCCCATACTTATCAAGTCCGATATTGGTTTTTCATGTTTAAGCACAGAATCACCATTCTCCTGTACAAGATCAATGTTAAATTCCATACATGTTTTACAATTTTAATAGATATTTCAAACAGTTATATATATATACACACACACTTACAGTTTCACTATCGGACCAAGACCAACTGTCAGATTCCGATAATTCTTCAAGAAGACTCTCATCATAGTCAGAAGACAGCTCATCATTATTTACACATTGTTCTTGCTGGTGATAACTGAGAGCACATGAGTTATGCTCCTCTGGAGAATTATCAAGAGCCTGCAAAACAATGATAAAACATATATATCTTAAAAGACCTGCATATCTTTCGAGCAAAATAGTCATAATTTCAATCCACTTAAATTTTATTCTACACACCGAACAAAACGCTCATGTGTGTATGTAGATTGTATGAACATATGCAATAATTTAAGAAAGTAAAAAATTCACCCACCGCGTGTGTAAGTAGGGTTTCGAGTATAGACTCCGTGTCACCTTCCACTACACATATAAAATAAGAAGGTTGTAAAGCATGATCTCGGAGTTAAGCTTGATCTTAAACGAATAATCATATCATATACCATTTTCTTTAATTGCTTGTATAACCAATTTCTCAGAGAACCCCATCCCTAGGAAATGCTGAACTAGATTGGAGTTTGAAGAACCTGCTGATGAACTTGCCTGAAAACATAAAGAGAAGTCAATTTTAACGCAGGAAATCTAACTTTAAATATAGAAAATTTATAACTTGTATGCTATATTACCTACTTACTCCATATAACTTGTATCATCACTATAAAAGTTATAATTATCCTAGAAACTTACCTCCCCGTTGCTAACTATAGCTTGAGCATCCATACTTACTGAAGTTGTACAAGACGTCGGGCCTATATTCTGGATTTCAAGTATGCAATATTATGTACTTGCTCCATAAGTCCATATAACTTGTATCATCACTATACAAGTAATAATTAATATTAATTATCCTAAAAACTTACCTCCCCGTTGCTAATTATAGCTTGAGCATCCCTAGTTACTAAAGTTGTACAAGACGCCGGGCCTATATTCTGGATTTCAAGTTCGTCATCGGTATTCCAATCAATATCCGCATTCTCCTCATCAGAAATGTGATCATCCTATACAGGTGATTTCAATATATATGTAATGTAATGTATGTCACATGAAAGCGAAAAAACATGACAAGCAATCACTCATATATACATATATATGGAATTAAGAAAAAAGTACCATTTCGCTGTAACCTTTAGCCCTGCAGAAAGAAGCTTTTGATCTGTCCAACATAAAGAAAAAATTCACCATAAATATAAAAAAAAATGAAATGTAAAAATTTCAAAATCAAGAACCAAAAAGATGATCTTACAAGTATTAGGATGCATGCATATCATTCCATCAATTTATGTGAAAATTAAAAAAAAAAAAATCAAACAAGATACAGCACTACATTTTAAAAAGAGCTTCAAAACCTTCATATTCTGGTTTCAATCAACACATTATCAAACAACATAAAAAAATATGTCCTAAAACACATAAAAAAGCTACACAAACAAAAATTAGTAAAACAGAAACCCTAACTGCACTAAAATAACCATCAAACACATCACATGATCAATTGAACAACATTAACAAACCGCATTTACATGCAATATCATATATTTAACAGGATTAACATGAACTTTTAACTATTTTGGCCAAAATTGATCGTAATCGGCTAGAATCACAGCAATTAAAAAGCTAACGCCGAAAATGCAGTTAAAAAAAGAAAAATCGAACAGTGCAACAGCATTATTTGTGAATTTGTTGATATAATAGTGTTGATTTTATAACCTAATCAAGAAGTACAGAGATTGTTACCTACGCAGAACGAAAAAATGAGTACTTGTAGAAACAGTTTTTTTTTTTATGAAAACATATAACAGAAGTTATCATGGGTTTACACGCGTCTTATAACTTCTCTATATACGACGGAAAATAACTAAAAATCACGTTGATATGTTCGAAAAAAATGGTTAAAGCACAAATATAATATTATTTTTTTTCACTCGCAATCACTTTTTATAATATAAAAAACTCTCCTACGTATAATATAAAAACATCTCTCACATATATGACAGAGATTTTATATAATAAAAAGTTGTTGTAAGTAAAGGAATAGAAAAAAATGTTATTATTCATCTGTATATTTGATGAGACTGGTCATCCAATGTAGTTTTTTAATATATTTTGAAAGTGGTTGTAAATAGTGAAAATAGAAAAAGTATAATAAAGATATAAAAAAGGTATTTTTTAATTGAAATAATAGATAAAATGTAGTTGTTTTAAATGTAATTATAAAAATGATGGAAGAGATGTGAATGCTCTAAGTAACTTTATTTAAGTTTTGGGACTGTAGTGTAAATTGGTTAAAAATGAAAAATATAACTTTATTAAAGTTTGAGTTAAATGCCCGGATAGTCCCTGTGGTTTAACATTTTTTCACCTTTAGTTCCTAACTTTCTAAAATTACAGCTATAGTCCTCAACTTTTTCAATTTCGTTCCCGAATAGTCCCTGGCGTGAATGGAGGTTAGTTTTTGATGTTAAGTGGTTGTGAAATGACCAAAATACCCTTAATGATAAAAAAATGTTATTAATTATTTACTTACATATCTAATTAAAAGAAAGTGATGCACATCATACAACCACATCAGTGAGGCACATTTTCTACTTATTTGGAGCCCTAATTAGGAGCCCTGGCGTGAATGGAGGTTAGTTTTTGATTCAGGATTTTATTGGCCAACTGATGTGTGCAAAATGCAACATATAAAATACATCAATTGTGGCATAAAACTAACCCTTTTTTAGTACTAATGTTGGAAAAAGTGTGCTTTTGTCTTTCTTTTGTATTTTCAGGATTAAATGAGCTCAAATTAACAAAATAAGCAAAAAGACAGCAAAATCTAACATAAATACAAGAAAAGGAACAAACGTGGCATTCCCGACCCCACGACAGCATCTTCTCAAGCAAAACAAGAAGACAGAAGACTGAACACGCCCCGTGCTCAGCCAGCACGGGGGCGTGCCCAAGTGTCAGCAGAAACAAATAAACAAACAAGTTCATCAAAAATAACTTTGTTTGGAATAATGGCTTCATCAAAATAACAAAAAGTTGAAAAATAGAAAGTCTTACGAAAACCGATGTTTTTTACGCTTTTTCGCCCTTTTCTACTAACCACTAACCCAACCACCTACATTTAACCCAAGACTAACCCTTCACCCAAAAGTCCTCTTGATATTTACAAAGGTATATAAGTTAAAAAGGAGGAGGATTGATTGCTTGGCAAGCCTATGGTAGAAGTAAGTTCCATGCCGCTCTCGAGTGATCCACTAAAATACATCTTCGGCCGAGTGTTGAGTGATCCCCCGTGAGGTATATGAACTTGTATATTAAGAAAATTTTAAAGAGGCATGTTATGCCCTAATAAGTAATTTGTCTTATGAAAAGTTTTAAACAAATCATGACGAATAGGATTGTAAATAAATAAAAATAAAACTAAATAAAGAATCTTGGAAATCCCGAAACTCTATGACAAGCCCAAAAACCTTCTTCTCTACCCATTCCATTTGGGTGTGTAAAGCCACATTATAAAGAGTTTTGCTTGAGGACAAGCAAAAATTCAAGTGTGGGGGTATTTGATGTGTGCAAAATGCAACATATAAATTACATCAATTGTGGCATAAAACTAACCCTTTTTTAGTACTAATGTTGGAAAAAGTGTGCTTTTGTCTTCCTTTTGTATTTTCAGGATTAAATGAGCTCAAATTAACAAAAGAAGCAAAAAGACAGCAAAATCTAACATAAATACAAGAAAAGGAACAAACGTGGCATGCCCGACCCCACGACAGCATCTTCCCAAGCAAAACAAGAAGACAGAAGACTGAACACGCCCCGTGCTCAGCCAGCACGGGGGCGTGCCCAAGTGTCAGCAGAAAAGACAAAGTGGTAGAAGCTTCTATTCCCCACCACGGGGCCGTGCTCAACGGACACGGGGTCGTGGTCAACTATAAGATTCGCACAATCTAGGCAAATCTTCATAGTACAAAGATTCTTCTGCACACGGGGTCGTGCTCAGCGAACACGGGGGCGTGGTCAACTAATAAGACAAGCTGCATTAAATGAAGAAAGAGAAGGATGTGGACACGGGGCCGTGCCCACTGGACACGGGGCCGTGCCCGAGCTTCTGTTCAGCCTATAAATAGGAGTGCTTGGCTCAAGCTCAAACCATCCCTTGCACACCACCTCTCTCACACTTCACCCACCACCCACCACCACCATAACACCATCATCCACCACCATCATCCATTGTCCATCATAGAGTGTGTGAGTCGTCTCGGGATCCAAGATTGATCGTAAGAGTTATTGACAATCAAGGCCATGTTTGCCTAAGTCTCTTACATCACATGGTGAAGACAAGTGTCTAGTGTAATACTTTTTATTTCTAATCTTTTCGCACTTTTTACTTGGTTTTGTATTAATGACTTTAATAACTAGCTTCTTATGTTGAAGGTGATTCTTCCTTATCGTTTGTCCGTGGTGTCTTGACATTATTTTACTGTCTATATAAAATAAAAGATTTTCACCATTCATATCTCCACGGTCTATATGGAGGTATGTTGGCTACCTGGTCGGGGGTTAAGGGAACGGTTTGGTAAGAGTCTTGCCATTGTTCAGCGTTTAGAGGTCCTGCAATAGACCTGGGTCAAATTTAGTAGGACCTCCTTCAATACTTAACGGTATTGGATGGCGGGGGTCCAAACTCTTTGATCCCCTCATAAGTTAACTACTATTAATACTATAACCCGGCTATTTAGGACTGTATCCCTGCTGACTCAGACTACTTAGCCGAGGGTAACGTCACCTCCAAAAGAGGGGCCTACCATAATTTGCATTAATAACTTAATTAATTATCTTTCAATAATCCGACCCTTTAGGATTGTATCCTTGCTGACTCAAACTACTGGGTTGAGGGTAACGTCACCTTCAAAAGAGGGGCCTACTACAATAACTAAGATAATCTCTTAAACAAGTGCAAAAGTGCGGAAATAATCAAAGGTTACACTATACACGAGTCGGAACCAAGTGATTCATCTTGTCTATCTGTTTTTCTTTTATTTTTATTTTCAGCATTTTAGTTAGTTTTTATTTTTCTTAGCTTAAAACAATTTTCTAAACTTTTTGATTTGATTAGACGTTGAGGATAAACCGGTACTAAAAGCTCTTGTGTCCTTGGACGACCTCGGTATCTTACCAACGCTATACTACGCTCACGATGGGTGCACTTGCCCATATGTGTGTTTAGTGTTAGTAAATATCGTGTTTTATAAATTTAAAACTTGGCTAAAAAAGTGTTAAAGGGCTTAAAATATACACCTAATATATATAACACTTCACACGCATCAAGTTTTTGGCACATTTTTCATAAAAACACCCAGTAACAGTAGCTTGAACATGGGCCGTGCTCACTGAACACGCCCCGTGCTCAACGAAATCAGTAAATTTAATTAAAACGCCCAGATACAGATTCTGTACACGGGGCCGTGTCCACTGAACACGGGGCCGTGTCCAGCCTCTGTTTCCGTTTTTATTTTTGTTTTCTGATCTCGAGACTTGGTTGTGGTCTGCTGAGTGATTCTTATGGATCAATACTCAGGAGGTTACAACTACACCTATGAGGAGGATGATTATAGGAGTAATTATTGCACTAATTGTAGTAACCCGCACTCGGTTCAATATTGTCACTCATATCAACCATCCACTTCATACACCTACTATGAGGAGCCCAGGTATGAGCCATCAACTTCATACACATCCTATGAAGACCAAAGGTATGAACCTCCTCCCTCATACTCATATTTTGATGAACCAAGGTATGAGCCTTCTTACTCATACTTTGAGGAACCAAGATATGAGCCACCACCTTCGTATGCTTATTATGAGGAACCATGGCGTGAACAACCCACCTCATATGAGTATTATGAAGAACAAAATTACGACCCTTATCCATCATATGCTTACAATGAAGAACAATGGTGTGAACCATCTACTTCATATGGGTATTATGAGGAACAAAGGATCGAACAACCGGATTCAAGCTTTGAAAATCCCGATTCTTTTTCTATAACCGAAGTGACCGATAGGATATTAGAACACCTTTGAGTTATCGATCGCTATATAAAAGAATCTCGCGCAAGGGAAGAGGAGTCCCGCGCAAGAGAAGAATTAAAAAAGGAAGATATAACGGAAAGTGTAAAAATGGAAGAACAAATAAGTGAAAAACCGACACATGAGTTAAACAATGAAAAAGGTGAGTCCGACAACGTTAAAATTCAAGAAGAGTCTAATTTTGAAGAAATTAATCTCTTGTCACCTTCTTTCGAAAATCACTGTTTAGTACCCACTCATGCTAAGTTTTTAAAAGAGTTAAACACTAACACTAAAATTGACGAAACGGTAAGTGTTAAGTTAACTAATGATCAAACCTCACTAATAAAAGAAGACCCATTTGAAATTAACATTACACCGGTTCCATGTTTCTTTCAAAATTCGTTTATTAGTAATGTCACAATTGATAAAGATCTTTGTGTTAACATAATGACTAACTACATTTTCGAAAAATTAAGTATTAGTGATTTTTCTCCACTTCAAATACCCATTTTTCTATCCAATCGGAAAGTAATAAAATCAATCGGTGTAGTTGAAGATATATTGGTTCAAACAAATCAAATGGTAATCCCGACCGACTTTGTCATCCTCGATGACGCTCCTCTAGTGTTGGGACGACCATTTGTAAAAACTCACGAACCTTTGAAAAACCGGAAGTTCAACAATCTACCTCTTCAATTAGGGGCATTTAAAAGAAGTGTTGATCTTGAGCGGTCAATGAAATATCCATTCGGAAATAATGACCCCCTAATTGAAGATGAAGATGAACCACCCGATACAAGTGAAAAGATTGACCACTTTGTTGAAGAAGAGGTCGCCATAGAACAAACTTTTAAAGTTCTTGATCAAAATGAGCAACCAAATAAGGAGTCTCCTAAAGACCCACCACTTGAGCTCAAAGAACTTCCAAAAGGTTTGGAATATGCTTTTCTAGACAAAGATGATAATTTACCTGTAATTATTTCGTCTAAATTAGATAACTTAGAAAAAGAAAAATTAATTAGTCTTTTGAAAAATTAACCCGAAATCGGTATTCTCGTGGATATAATTCAGATCTTGAACCAACACAACCACAAGAATGGGTAGGAAGTCGGTACAAGCTCCGTTTCGATCGGTTTTGAATGCATTGAGTGTAAAAGAGTTGAAAGAAAGTTGGAAAACCATCTTTCAATCCTTTTCATCGTGAATATGTTTAGATCTATGAAAGATCTTTGTTTGTTTATGTGGAAATCTGTTAGATCTAAGTTGTTCTCGGTGGATTGAGGCCAAAACATGAAGTTTCCAAGAACACCATGATGACATCATCCTAGAACACCTCAAATCTAGTGATTTCTCGGTTAAAAGTTAGAAAGGTGTAGAATCAAGTGTAGATCAAAGAAGTACAAGATTTAGGTTGAAATCTTACCGGAATCACGAGAAATCGAAGAAATAGTAAGGCTGGAGCGCGGGTCGGACAGAGAGTGCCAAAAGTAGTTAGTTTGATGGTGACAGGGGGTCTTTATAGGGTTTCCCGAAGTGGAAAGGGTTGGTCGATCGGGTGGCAGCCTGATCGACTGGCTGGCCGATCAAGCGGCAGCTCGATCGATCGGATGGTCGATCGGCTGGTTACCCGGTCGATCAGTCCCTTCATTCGAGTGTTTGGTGCGACGAGTTTTGCCGTTTCGATTGCGATTGCAGGTGTTGCGATGCGATGGAGTTTCCTATTCAAATTACTTTTAATCCCAACTTCTATATCAATATACAATCATCCTTATTTCGTATTCGGTTAGCGTTTGCGATTCGATTGCGATTGAGTTTCGATTGCGTTTCGATTGATCACCACCACATAACATAAATAAATATGCATAAGTAACACATAAGGCACACACACACATAAAGCAATATCCAGAAAGTGTAATTCGAGTTGCGAGTGGGTTTGCGATAGTGATAAGCGATAAAACATGCGATAAATATCGAATAAACCTCGATTATTAATAAGTACTCCATGTAATACAACTAACGTAACGCATAAAATAGACTATCTACGAGTCAAAGAAGTCAAATCGGGAATTGAGCAAGGAGGGATAAATCGCAATTAGCAATCTTGTCTCCCTTTGACTGCAATCTTGACTTTGACTTTGAATTTCGAAACACGGGGTGTTACAGCCTCCCCTAGTTGAGGGAATTTCATCCCGAAATTAGGCCGAAGCCGTAACAAACAACTGTGGGTACTTCGCCTTCATGTCGCTTTCGAGTTCCCAAGTGAACTCTGCGCCTCGTTTGCCTTCCCATCGGACTTTCACAATAGGAATGTGCGAGCGTCTGAGCTTCTTGGTTTGGCGGTCCATGATTTCGACAGGCTTCTCCACGAAGTGTAGTGTTTCGTTAGTTTGAAGGTCATCAAGTGGCACAATTAATTCATGTTCAGCCAGGCACTTGCGGAGGTTCGAAACGTGGAAAGTCGGGTGAACGTTACTAAGTTCTTCCGGTAGTTCGAGTCTGTAGGCGACTTTTCCGATCCTTTCCAGAATCTTAAAAGGTCCAACATATCGAGGCGCTAGTTTCCCTTTCTTGCCGAATCTGACCACACCCTTCCAAGGTGATACCTTTAGGAGTACGTAGTCGCCAGCGTCAAATTCAAGGGGCTTGCGTCGTCTATCGGCGTAACTTTTCTGTCGACTCCGAGCTTTCAGCAAATTGTCTCGAATTTGGAGGACTTTGTCAGTCGTTTCTTGTAATAGCTCAGGACCGGTTAATTTCGAGTGCCCGATCTCGTGCCATACAATAGTCGATCGACATTTTCTTCCGTATAAAGCCTCGAATGGTGCCATTTGAATGCTGGAATGATAACTGTTATTATACGAGAATTCGACTAACGGCAGGTAAGCATCCTAATTACCACCGAAATCTATGACACACGAACGGAGCATGTCTTCAAGAGTACGGATCGTTCTCTCAGTCTAACCGTCGGTTTGAGGGTGGAATGCGGTACTTAGATTAAGCGTAGTACCGAGAGCTGCTTGAAACGTTTCCCACAGTCACGAGGTAAACCGAGCGTCACGGTCAGAGATGATGTCGCGAGGCATCCCATGTCGACAAATGATCTCATTGGTGTAGATTCGGGCTAATCGTTCTACCTTGTAGTCTTCCCGTATTGGCAAAAAGTGAGCTGATTTGGTCAAACGGTCAACAACGACCCAAATGCTTTCGTGACCTGATGGCGTGCGCGGGAGTTTAGTTATTGTGACACCTGGGTCACTGCAACCATCAAACAAATACCAAACCAATGAAATATTTTATTTCCTACTTGGGATTTGTACAAATATGTGTATCATTTGCACATATCAATTCTTGTTCGATTTCAAGCTTTAAATCACTTTCTGGAAGGTTATACGCGCACTGATGCGTAAATATAACCAGTTTAATGCAACGAACACTCCGGAATAGTGAAATAGGCTTAACATACCTTAAATAACCTTTACATAACTTAGAAATAAGTTTTGAAGGCTTTGGTATGGCAAAAAAAATCAAGTTAATTCGCTTACAGGGACTAAATTTGACAAACTACGAAAGTATGCCAATTTGAACTGTAACAGACATTCCGGAACATGAACATAAGTTAAACATACCATAAATATCCTTTACATAGCTTAGAAATAGGCTTTAAGGGGTTCGGTGTGCTAAAATAAACTTTTGGGTCATTCAGGGACTAAAAGCGTCAAAAAGTGCACAAGTTTGCACTTTCGCCCATAACTTACGTTCTGAATACATCCGGACATCCAAAAATTTATGTAAGCACTAAAATATTTTATTTTAGTGTTTGGCATGAGAAAAATCCATTCGTCACGCCATTTGGATCGTTTTTCGCGCTTATGCGCATTCCGTCGTAATTAAGCGAACATCGCGTTCGTACGACCAAACGAACCAACATCCGACATATTTTTGAGCATGGTTCATGTCCACAATGTTTAGACATCATGTTAGGGCCTTAAAGTTGGCTCAACGGGCCTTAAACATGTCAAAAATGGCTTAACCACATAACAGGGACTGAAACTGCAACTTTTGAAACCTGTTTCTGATCTGTGCAGCCCAGGCGGGCTGCATAAGATTTAGTTGTCACTTACGCGGGCCGCGAGGCCCCTTCTGACCAGATTCAGTGTTTTAAAAAGCCTGTTAACAGCCTTTCAAACACCCCAAAGGCCAATGCCACATGCCAAACTCTTGTGGTGGGGGCAAAATGAGCTACCATAACATTCCGACAAGTGTACGGGTGAGATCAAGGCACGATATTTAAGAAACGATCCTAACGGTGGTCCGAATCCTATAAATACCCACCACATTTTCACCTCATTCCTCACAAAATCTGATCAAAGTGCTCTAAGTTGAAGCCCTTGCTTCATACCTGAGTTATTTGGATCGAGATTAGCGTGCGGGGACCCGTTGTAAGTGTTCCTTCGTTCTTTTATGCGTTTTAGCGTTAAAAGTCAAACTTTGTTTGACTTTCTACGTTGACCAGTTTATGGTCAATGCGAAGTTCATTTGAACTTCATAACGTGAGCGTGATCATGATGGTTATAGTCCCTAGTGACTATACCTACTGATTACCACGTTATCTAGGCTCAGTGACGAGTCGTAGTTTCGGCCAAAATGCGTGTTATTGCGTATTTTGTAACCAAACTACTTTTAGGTATCAAAACCGTTTGTTTTGATACCAAACATGTTTTCTAAACTTAGTTAAGCATGTTTTAACATGCTTAGCTCGTCACTTTTAGTTTAGTGCTTATATAGGGTCGTAAGGTAAGCGATCTAAACAATCGCTTATACTTTCGAACCCGACCCGTTTGGTCGATCATTAGGATCCGACCAAACACATTAGGTGACCATAGTATATAGGGAATAACCTTCCGAGGTTATACCTTATGGTCGCTTCGTTTAAGTAGTTGTATGATATGTAGTTTATATGCCTTAGGTAAATTACCAAAATGCCCTTTTACGCCAAAATTCATTTTAAGAATATGTAACATAACTTTTGGTATCTAAACTGATTTGGTAACAATATTTGACATGTTAAGGCATATTTTACTTGTCATAGGTCTAGTTAGGCGTTCCGAACGCGTTTTACGCGAACGACGCGTTAAAGTAGCATAAGCTACCTAAACGGGTCGTAATGGGTCGTAAGCACTTAGGTTAGGTTTCATTTTAGTATGTGGGCTTTGTTAAACCATATTACATGAGTTCCCATACTCATTTGGTTTACGAACCCTCATTCTATCCAAATCCTCCGATTTAGGTCCGGTATATTAACATAGTTACCTATATTAGGTGCCGTTTGATATCCGTGATCTCTAGCATTGTTTGGTTGTTACTCAAGGACTACTAAGAAATCTCAAGTGCGTACATAGACCCCTCTTTTACTGTTTTCCAAACGTTTTGGGGTGAAACACATGTGCCTACTTGTTACTTTCATGCTTTCCTACTTTCACATCATATACTTGTTATGTTCATTAGTACATTTATAGTACATGATTTCATTGTGTTTTATGCTATGTATGCCCATTGTGTGCGTACTTAGTACATTATTTTACATTACATTACATTTTATGCTATGTATGCCCATTGTGTGCGTACTTAGTACATTATTTTACATTACATTTTATGCTATGTATGCCCATTGTGGGCGTACTTAGTACATTATTTTACATTACATTTTATGCTATGTATGCCCATTGTGTGCATGCTTAGTACATTATTTTACATTACATTCTATGCTATGTATGCCCATTGTGTGCATACTTAGTACATTATTTTACATTACATTCTATGCTATGTATGCCCATTGTGTGCATACTTAGTACATTTATCATTCATCACATGCTTACATTTTGGTATGACATTTGGTTTGTTTAAATGGGACAATGTACATTCATTAACACCGATCATGCCGCTCGGTAGTAGGTAGTGGTACCATAGGACTTGACAAATCCCATTCCTGAAATCTCGGGTTTGTTTGGACGTAAGGAATGACCGAATCCGAATACATTTTTTGATAACCTTTACTAAAAGGGTTATCCGACTGTCGCAAGGCTTGGATGTATGAATTTTCACAATACCGCATAGATGTTTATATCAGTATAGCATGCATTTATTACACAAAACATAACTTTGATTTAAACCATGTTTTACTTCAATACCTTGTTTTTTGTGCATTTTACATATGGTTTAGTTGATATATTTCACTTACCATACATAAACATTTTGACATTTACATACACTATTCATGATTTACATTAGACATAGACATTAGACATGGTTTTCACATAAACATTTTGACATTTGATTATACATAAACATTTTACTTTGTTGGTTTGGTTTGACTAAGTGATTTAAGTAACGAGGCGTGTGTAATATGATACAAGCATGGTGGATACGCCGCTGGTACTTCCTATATATAAGTGTTTGTATGGTATTACATATCGTAGCGTTATTTGAATCATTTCAATTTGAGACATATAACATTTTATACAAATAACATACTTTTCACAAGACATTGTTTTACAAACAACTTATCTTATACAAACTCATTTTACTTGGTTATTCATTAACCATACATTATTCTCTTATTTATACATATCATCTGAACTTATAGTTTTTCAAACAATTTACAAAACAAATCAATTTACAAGGCTCATGACTGACTTTTGCTAAACAACTTTTTTCTAAACTTACAAGTCATGAATCCTATTTTCACAAAACCTATGTATCTCACAGGCATTTTTATGCTGACGTACCTATTTTCACATGTGTTTCAGGATATGATGCATAGGATTTATCAAGATACACTTAGGCGGACTTGGGCCTTAGTGACAATAAAAGATGCAAGACTAGTTATTTATGTTATGTTTCTTTGATTATCAAGACATTGTAACTCTTTTATTTAATAAAACAATATTTCAATTTCCATGTGTTATGAAACAATGATTCTGTTACAACACTCCCCGACGTTTCCGCCACGTTTTGTTGTTTTACGTGGTCGGGGTGTGACAGTTATGAAGTCCATAGCTATACTCTCCCACTTCCACATAGGGATCGGGGGTTGTTCGAGTAAGCCAGAGGGTCTTTGGTGTTCAGCCTTGACCTTCGAGCAAGTCAGGCACTTCCCAACGTAGAGAGCGATATCCCTTTTCATGCCCGGCCACAAGTACTTGTAGCGGAGGTCCTGGTACATTTTATCGGCACCGGGATGAATAGAATACCAGGATTTGTAGGCTTCGTCCATCAATATCTGTCGCAAATTAGTCCGTTTAGGGATCCAAATTCGGTCCAGAAAGTGGAATATGCCATTCGACTTATTCACAAGCTGGGCTCCATCGTGATAGATTCTTTCCTTCTTCAAGGTGCGTTCATTAAAACATGCATGCTGGGCTTCGCGGATGAGGGTTTCGAGATCGTATTGGGCTTGGACATCACGAATGCTGAGCAGATAGCTCCGTCTGCTGAGAGCGTCGGCAACGACATTTGCTTTGCCTGGGTGATAACGAATCTCACAGTCGTAATCGTTGAGAAGTTCTACCCATCGGCGTTGATGCATATTAAGTTCTTTCTGATCAAAGATATGTTGTAGGCTCCTATGATTGGTGAAGATCGTACACTTGGTACCATACAGGTAGTGTCGCCAAATCTTTAACGCAAAAACAACTGCGCCTAGCTCGAGATCATGGGTTGTATAGTTCTTCTCGTGGATTTTGAGCTGACGAGATGCGTATGCAATGACCTTGTCTCTTTGCATGAGAACACAACCAAGACCAAGGTTCGAAGCATCACAATAGACAATGAAGTCATCGTTTCCGTCAGGTAAAGTGAGGACAGGAGCATTGGAAAGCATGTGCTTGAGGGTTTGAAAAGCAGACTCTTGCTCAGTTCCCCAAACCAAAGGCTTGTCTTTATGAGTGAGAGCGGTAAGCGGCACAACGATTTTTGAGAATCCTTCGATAAATCGTCGATAATAGCCCGCTAGTTCGAGAAAAGAACGGACTTCAGACGGGTTCTTAGGTGTAATCCAACTCTTAACTGCTTCAATCTTCGCCAGATCGACGTGAATACCTTGACTATTGACAATGTGACCGAGGAATTGAACCTCCTCCAGCCAAAATTCGCACTTGGAGAACTTGGCATAGAGTCGATTCCCTTGGAGTAGCTCGAGAACCAAACGTAGATGTTGCGCGTGTTCAGCTTTCGACTTAGAATAGATCAAGACATCATCGATGAACACGATGACGAAGCGGTCGAGATAAGGTTTACACACGCGATTCATCAGATCCATGAAAACCGCGGGTGCGTTGGTTAAACCAAAAAGGCATAACAACGAACTCATAGTGGCTGTATCGAGTGGGAAAAGCGGTTTGGGTATATCCTCCTCTTGTATGCGTAGTTGGTGATAGCCTGAGCGTAGATCGATCTCGGAGAAACACGTAGCACCTTGTAGCTGATCAAACAAATCGTCGATGCGAGACAGGGGATAGCGATTCTTGATGGTCAACTTATTCAATTCCCGATAGTCGATGCACATCCTGAACGACCCATCCTTCTTTTTGATGAAAAGGACTAGTGCGCCCCAGGGAGAGGTGCTTGGGCGAATGAAGCCTTTATCAAGTAGTTCCTGGAGCTGACTCGAGAGTTCACGCATTTCGGATGGAGCGAGTCGATAAGGAGCTCTAGCAATAGGGTTTGCTCCAGGAATGAGGTCGATACGAAAGTCGATATCACGACTTGGCGGTAATCCAGGAAGATCATCAGGAAACACATGAGGAAATTCACGAACCACAGGAACATCTTTCACTTATGTCTTTCCTTTCTTTTCCTTCTCCGCTACTACAATGTTAGCCAAGAAAGCTTTGTATTCCTTGCGGAGATATTTGCTAGCTTGGACACATGACATGAGCTTGAGACCTTTTGAAGCAGTTTCGCCATAAACACACAATACATCACCATTCGCGAGCGAGAATCGAATCATCTTATCGAAGCACACAATTTCAGCATGGTTTTCACGAAGAAAGTCCATGCCTACTATGACGTCAAAACTTCCGAGTTGCATCAGAATAAGGTCGATTGGGAAAATATGATTGTTGAGTTCAAGAGTACAATCACGAAGAACAGAATTAACAGCGACAGTTCTTCCGGTGGCGACTTCGACATCGAATGTTGAGGGGAGTTGGGAGCGCTTACGACTAAGGAGTTTCTCAAATTCAAATGACACAAAGCAGTCATCGGCTCCAGTATCAAACAAACACGAAGCATAAATACCATTTACAAGGAACGTACCATTGACCACGTTGTTGTCAGCCTGGGCTTGGCGCACATTGATGTTGAAAGTTCTGGCGCGGGCGGATTGTTGCTGTTGCTGCTGCTGCTGGGGCTCTTGTTTCACAACCCTGTTCGGGCACATGTTCGCAAAGTGGTTGGGATCACCACATGCGAAGCAGACTCGGCCGTTGACCGCGGGTGCCTGAGCCGCTTGTTGGCCTTGTGGGGCTGGGAGCAGAGCTTGATGGGCAGCGGCTTGTGCTGGTGCTTGACGGGGACCAGTACGAAAATTGGCGGTAAAGTGGACGTACATGTTGCAGTGCACGCAAAATCGGCAGGCGATACTCACCGAGTGATGATAAGAACATGTCGGGCAGGCAGGGTGAGGACCAGTGTATGCACGTTTTGCAGGCGGTGCATAGATAACTGGAGCTGGTCGGTGCTGGGATTGCTGCTGAGCCGGTACGGCTTGAAGTGGAGCAGCAGTGGTAGTGACAGCACAGTTCTTGTTGCTGGAGCTGCTGTTGTTGTTCTTCTTCTTACGGCGTGAGGACTTTGATGATTGAGCGGCGGCGGTTTCAGCGGTTGGTGCAGCAGTGACTTGATGCAGGTTCTTCGAAGTTTTATCCCAAAAGCCAGCTTTTACTCGCTTGTCGTTAATTTCAGCGGCAAGCAAGTAAGTTTCTTCGATCGTTGCTGGTTTTGCGGCATGCACAAAATCTGCAACACAGTCTGGTAGAGCTCGGATGTACTTCTTGATTGTTATGTCGGTAGTCTTCACTTGATCGGGATAGATGATACTGAGCTGCTTAAAGCGGGCAGTCAGAGCTGCGTTCTCTCCATCCTTCTGCTTGATATGCCAGAATTCGTCCTCCAGCTTTTGGCGTTCATGGGGAGAGCATAATTCATCTATCATAATGGCCTTCAGCTATTCCCACGTCAGCTCATAGGCTGCCTAATTTCCACGTTTGTTTCTCTCGCCGTCCACCAGTCTAGTGCGCGGGACTGGAAGACGCCGGTAGCGTTTATAGTACAGAGATTTTCAGGAGATCCACTCTGGCGCAGAGTGACTTCGACGGAATCAAACCATTGAAACATAGCCGTTGGGCCATCTTCGCCAGTAAATTCCTTTGGACCACAAGCTTTGAACTGCTTGAAGCTGAAAGCAGTCTTGGGAGCAGCTTTAGGAGCCTCGGTTCTGGAATCCTCGGATGATTTGCTCACATTCTCGTATATTCCACTCACGGTCTGAGGAACTTCCTTTGCCACTTGCTTAGCGACGAGAGCAGCAAGGCGTTTGTCTCTCTGTTCTTGGCGAGTGATTCATGGGTGACGGGGTCCAGATGATGGTCCAGTTGACATTGTCTGCAACAGACATTGTCTTGGATCTTAGACAACATAATCGATTCTCTCCTCACACGTCTAATACTACTAAAGCTCATGAATACGATCATGTAAACACGTATGCACATAACCACAGATTCACATAAGCACAGAAGCACATAAGCACGTAAGGTACAGAAGCACAAAAGCACAGAAGCATATAAACACGTAATTCACCAAGAAGCACACGGGAGTAGTCAGAATACAGAAACCTACCGTTCAAAGTTCACGAGCGTTCGAAAATAGCGATCGTGATTATCATGGCGAGTAGTATAGCATGCGTTTAATCCTCAATATTGTCGATTTGTTAGCGTGTTGAGATAGATGAGCAGTGCGAGTCGCGTGTGTCGATTGAGAAGCGAATGTCGAAAATCGAACAAATCTCCAAAAATTAAAACACATAAGCAGGTAAATACACATACAAACACATAAAATTGACGAATATCAGAGTCAGCAGTTGCGGGCTTAGAATCGGAACACATAAAAATCGAGAAATGGATTGTCTGCGGCTATTTAGACATTGACTAACCAAAGTGATTCGACTATTCACAAGGACCTGTTGTACACACTTTGACTTTCAGGACTGTGCTTTTGCCTCGAATCTTCGGCTCGGCACGCATCCTTCCAGTCATATCGTGACTTCAAGTCGTTGGAGTCCGTCGAGACTTTGGTGAGAGTTTTGTAAAACCAAGTAAAGGTCGGAATCAAGTCGTCAAGGTTCGGGTTTCACCCCTGTCTTAACAACTTTGTTCCTGTTTCGATGAAATAAAAGAGAATTATGCGTCAAAGTATGGATTTCACTCCTGGTTCAACGCAAATTCTCATGATGAAAATGCGAGGCGAACAAGCAATTTGGTCGAGAGTTTGCGGTTTTCACACCTAATCTCGGCCTAATCGCTCGTCCATTCTTTGAAAACTAAAGTGCAGTGATAGTGTATCGTAGGCGAGAATAGCGAGAAATAGCAGTAAGCTCGTACATAATCCCTACCGGATATGCACAAGTCGGTCTGTTGGTTCCTAACTATAGACTAGGTCATTTCTAAGACATCGACCCGGACTAGGTCGAGTCTTGCCTAATTCCCTATAGTTATGGCTCTGATACCAATTTGTCACACCGCAACCGATGGCGGAAACATCGGGGCATGGCACTGAGCGAAACAGATTGTCCAGAAGTTTCCATAACAACTATAATTACCAATTATTTAAAGCAACACGTCCCATACCGTGTCATAAAAGATAATACAATTATTATAGAAAAGATCTAGTCAAATTGTTCTATTCCGACAACTCATATTTTTATTACAAACAATTGTTTATTGTTGACCTAGGTCTTTCCTAGCCTCGATTTCACAGCAAAGTAAGCAAATAAGCATCCTAAACACCTGTCACATACGTTAAAGTAAAAGTCAATACACATAGTGTAAAGGTGAGCATACAAGTTTAATAGATATAATAGAGTTCGAAATTGATTACGCATAACCAGCACGCACACAGTGTAAAATGAGGCATGTTAGTTATCGACATGAACCTATCGATACCAATGACTGTGGGTTGACTGCCCAAGGCAGTTCGCGATACACACTCACCACTGTGAGCCATGTAACTAATTGTCCTTAACAACCCCTGAGTGAACAGGTGCTGAGTCCAAACTATAGTACTATCGTTGCTAAGGCAGGTAGACAACATTCCATGTGTAAACATAACAAACAAGCATTCATTAAGTCACGTATAACATGCGGTAATTGGTTAGCGATTAAAGTATTGTGTAGTGTGTTTGATGTGATTTAGAATAAGTAACGTATGTAACACCCAAAAGTGCGTAAAGCAAAAAGGGATCGAGTATACTCACAGCGATTGATGGATTGAAGGGAGCGCTAGAGAGTAGGGTTAGCCTGATCAGAACGATAAGCGACGCGTAAAACGATACAAGTGTTAGTGGGTCGGACAGTAGTTCGATCGGATGGTAGTCCGATCGGACAACCGGTCGTCCAAGTGACAGTCCGCTCGGATGGTCATCCGATCGGTTGACCTTTCGAGTGGATTGTTACTTCCTTTGGGAAGGATGTGTTTGTGTATGATGGCTTGACTTTTGAAGTCTTCGTTGTAGCATTTTGAAAACTTAGAAGTATCTCTACCTTTCAGGTCGATCGACCGAACGACCGTTCGATCGGACGACAAATCGATTGGTTAGACACTCTAGCGTGAACAAGTTCGCAGCAGATTGTCACTCGATCGGACGGTTGTTCGATCGGGTGGTAACACAAGCGCATTGAACATGTTGAAAATAGTTAAGTGTTGAAGTTTAAATGTCTCATGATCGAGCGGTAATCCGATTGGATGGTAGTCCGATCGGACAACAATTCGTTCAACGTTTAGACTTCAAATGTTGGTAAACAGATTAAGTGTGGGACCCAAGGTGCAAGTCGATCGGGTGACAACCCGATCGGATGACAGTCCGATCGGACGGCAGTCCGTCCTGGTCGTTCTGATCTCCTCACACTTGGTTGTTTTGATAGTTTGTTGATTTATCGAGATGTTTTGACAACGTGTTAAGCAACAGAAACCTCGTCAATACTTGGTACTCCTGATCAGACAGGAATCACCCAAATCCGGCCAGTTAACTGTTCGAGACGGTATTCCATGTTTAACCCGAAATCGGTATTCTCGTGGATATAATTCAGATTTTGAACCAACACAACCACAAGAATGGGTAGGAAGTCGGTACAAGCTCCGTTTCGATCGGTTTTGAATGCATTGAGTGTAAAAGAGTTGAAAGAAAGTTGGAAAACCATCTTTCAATCCTTTTCATCATGAATATGTTTAGATCTATGAAAGATCTTTGTTTGTTTATGTGGAAATCGGTTAGATCTAAGTTGTTCTCGGTGGATTGAGGCCAAAACATGAAGTTCTCAAGAACACCATGATGACATCATCCTAGAACACCTCAAATCTAATGATTTCTCGGTTAAAAGTTAAGATTTAAAAGTTAGAAAGGTGTAGAATCAAGTGTAGATCAAAGAAGTACAAGATTTAGGTTGAAATCTTACCTGAATCGCGAAAAATCGAAGAAAAAGTAAGGTTGGAGCGCTGGTCGGACATAGAGTGCCAAAAGTAGTAAGTTTGATGGTGACAGAGGGTATTTATAGGGTTTCCCGAAGTGGAAAGGGTTGGTCGATCGGGTGGCAGCCTGATCGACTGGCTGGCCGATCGAGCGGCAGCTCGATCGATCGGCTGGTTACCCGGTCGATCAGTCCCTTGGTTCGAGTGTTTGGTGCGACGAGTTTTTCCGTTTCGATTGCGATTGCGGGTGTTGCGATGCGATGGAGTTTCCTATTCAAATTACTTTTAATCCCAATTGCTATATCAACATACAATAATCCTTATTTCGTATTCGCTTAGCGTTTGCGATTCGATTGCGATTGAGTTTCGATTGCGTTTCGATTGATCACCACCACATAACATAAATAAACATGCACAAGTAACACATAAGGCACACATACATAAAGCAATATCCAGAAAGCGTAATTCGAGTTGCGAGTGCGATTGCGATAGTGATAAGCGATAAAACATGCGATAAATATCGAATAAACCTCGATTATTAATAAGTACTCCACGTAATACAACTAACGTAACGCATAAAATAGACTATCTACGAGTCAAAGAAGTCAAAACGGGAATTGAGCAAGGAGGGACAGATCGCAATTAGCAATCTTGTCTCCCTTTTGACTTCAATCTTGACTTTGACTTTGACTTTCGCAACACGGGGTGTTACAAAGTTGTTGGGATTTTAGTCGATTTTGGTTAGGGCCGCAAACGAACTAAACGTTCGACGGAAATTTTGTTTATGTCCGTTTATTAAAAAAACGAACACGAACAAGAAATTTCATTCATTTAGTTAAACGAACGAACATGAAGAGAGGTCGCGTTCGTTCATTTATGTTCGTGAACGTGTTCGTTTATGTTCGATAGTTCATTGTTGTTTTTAGTTTTTATAATATTTTTAAATACTTCAAAATTTCTACAAATAAAGTATTTATAAGTGTCAGTGTACTATAAATTTTGTTCATGAACGTTTGTTTGTGTTCGTTTGTTTCCATTTGTGTTTGTAAACATTAGTTTGTGCTCATTTGTGTTCATCAACGTTCGTTTTCGTTCGTTATCTAAAATTAACAAACAAACACAAACGAACATGAACATGAACAAGTTCATTTCCTAAACAAACGAACACTGGCATAAAATCCCGTTAGGTAAGTGTTCATGAACAGTTCGTGGACACATATATTTCTTAATAAACGAACATGAACAAGGTTATGTTCGTGTTTGTTCGATTCGTTTGCAGCCCTAGTTTCGATAATTTTTGGCATAAATAGTTAAAAGTTGATAGTCATTTATTAAATGTATGATTTTGCATGTAAATGAGGTTTCTTATTGTTGTTCAGTGCAGTTATGGCTAAAATGGAAGTTTGAGGCTGGTTAGGATTTATTTTTTACCATTTTTTGTTTGTGTGGTTCCAGTGATGATATGGTGTTTTTTATGTGTTATAGGACATATTTTTGTTTTCATATTGTTTGGTAACTATGTGATGCCCCACCTGTGTTGTGGGTGATAATTGAATAATTCTCAACCAATTAAAAAAACAGTACTATAGTTTTGGTAGAAAGAAAAAGTAAAAAGAGTGTTAGGCAGCTCTTTGACACGATTTTTTGCTGGGGGCGAAGTCATATTTTTATTTTTACTTAGGGGAAAAATCAATTTTTTTTCCCAAGGGTAAAATCCTAATTTTTAGCTAGGGGAAAACCATATTTTTATTTTGCACTGGGGGCAAAAACGTAATTTTGAATGAGGGTGATATCGTAATTTTGAACCGAGGGGAAATTCGTAAATTTTAGTTGGGGGCAAAAGCATAAATTTATTTAGAACTGGGGGCAAATACGTAATTTTAAACTGTGGGCAAAACCGTAATTTTAAAGTAGGTATAAAATAATAAACTAGTGTAAAATCGTAATTTTGAGCAGGGGAAAACAAAAGTTTATTTTGAACTGGGGCGAAAACGTAATTTTGGCTGAGGGTAAAAGCGTAATTTTTTACCGATGGCGAAATCGTATTTTTTAGCTGGGGGCAAAAGGGTAAATGTATTTTGAAATTGAGACAAAACCGTATTTTTTAACTGGGGGCAAAAACGCAATTTTAAAGTGGATATAAAATAATAAACTGTTTGGTGCAATGAGTATTGCTCGCCGCCCATTTGAACCAATGGCAGAGAAACACTATTCCAGGGCAAAAACGTAATTTTAAAGTGTGTATAAAATAATAAAATGGTTGGTCCGATAGAGGAGGGGTGCCCGCCCATTTGAACCAACGGCAGGGAGATACTATTCCCTGCCATGTTCTTTGTATATGTTGAAAATGTTTTGATTGAAACCAATTTTTTTTAATCAAAATGGCGAGTCAAGAAATCATTTTGGTGAAGGCTTGGCTTAGCAGGCTCCTGGAACAAGGTTCGAGGATCTTATGAGATGTGGGATCACATTCTTACAATATTTCATGAAAAAAATTGGTAACACCACACATAAGATATACGAGCTCATGAACCAACGACATATAATCCATATCAATGGTGTCAAGTTTGACACACTACTCAAGGAAGCCATTCAGGTGCCACTACGTGAGATAAATGGGCATACGAGCCCAAAGAATTCGATTCTCACCTTAAGGCTTGAAAGATTATGAGAGCTCATCCCCAATCTAAAGAATTTTTTTAGTCTTAATTTTATGTATTTTATTAATTTTACTTTATGTTATTTATGTGTTGTAATTTTAAGCTATGTTATTCGTTCAAAATTAAATGAATTAGAAAAAAAAAAAAAGATGTGGAGACGGTGAAGGGTAGTGAACCACACCCCCAAATTGGTCAATTTAGTGAAAGAGAGAGATAGTGAAAGGAGATGTTGACGTGACGCTGAGGTTGACGATAATAAGGGTAGTTTACTAGTGAACCACACCCCCTACTCTAAGTCTGATTTAATTTCGAATATTACATTTAATACCTTTCTTATGTATATTTATATTAGTTAAAATTAAATTATAAGTATTGGTAAAATAAACTACACTAGTTATTAAAATATCTTGTTTTATTTGAAAATAAAGAATAACCCTAGACAACTAACTTGTAACTTTTTTTAAGGCAAAGAATCTCACGTGTAAACCCACCTTGCTCAGGGCTATCTCATGAGACCGTATCCCCTGACGCATAGGAACTTGATGGAATCTGTAAACCCTCTCCCTTCGTTAGGTTCGAACGCGGGATTAAAGCCCCGATTCATCACTTCACCTAGATGTTCATCGAAAATGGAATTGAACATGCGTCTCCACTAGGGAAGCCAGGCCTCTTACCACTTAACCAAATTCTCAGTACAACTAGCTTGTTATTAATTTCATAAATAAAACAAACTAACAATCTAACCGAAAGAAATAGTATGTTAATACATATAAGATCTTAGGGTACAAAACATGGATCCCGCAGCAACAATACATCACTTTGACGCTCCATCCCACGTCATTTAACGCATCGCATTGGAGGGGTGGTACTTTGTTCTCCCGCTCTCTCGCTCTCACATCATCCCGTTTCTTCTTCACTTCCTCTCAATCGGGATGGTTATCAAGATGCACTTCCCACCTCGGCTTGCCTTTTCAGGTATCTAGATGCGGGGTAGTGTTTCTGCGCAGTACCACCTTGCCACATCAACCCCATACCACTTCATATTGCTTCCATAATACCATCCATGGGCATCATTTAGTCAAGTGTGTAACAGTCCGAAATCAGATTGTACTAAAAATCTAAAACAATCGAAATGAGTGACCTAAAATATAGGGGGTGTTTGGGATTCCTTTTCAACTTCTCCTTCTCAAAAGTCCTTCTCAAGATCCAGAAGTAAGAAATCCAGACTTCTCAAAAACTCCTTTTTGAAGACAAAATTAACTCTGAAAGTCCTTATTTTCATTATGTTTGGGATTCCTTTTGCTTCAGAAGAACTTCTCAGATGATGTTTGAGGTTCCTTCTCTTCTCAGAAGTCCTTTTTGCTCCAAAAAGTCACTTTTAATAGGAATCCCAAACACCCCCATAGTACCTCTAAAAAACTACTGAATGGAAAAAGTTTCAAGATGTGAAGGAAAGTTATCTTCCCTGTGAGGGCTTATCGTATAGTAGTATCAAGATGTGAAGGAAAGTTATCTTCCCCATGAGGTTGAGGAGTTAAGCCTTATGGTAAATAAATGTGTAAATTTATGAGTAGTTTTAAGGAGTGTGAGTTAGCCAGTAAAAAACAAACTTTTTTTGCAGCTTTTCATTTTTCATTTCAGTCACTGTTCATAGTATCAAATATTGAACATCAACTAAAATAGTTAATATTTGAAGTTTTCTTTTCAAAATGAGAAAAAAAAAGGTTAAAACAATAACTATTTGTTATTGGACTACCACTACTAACTAAGAGCATCCAGAATGCAAAACTTTTTACCTATCCATTCTACGTTGGACTCCAGCGGACCTCCAAGCCTCGTCAGGCCACATTGTGGTACACGTCTGGTTCGTCTCAACTCTTAAGTCCACATGTGAAGGGTTTTTTTTTACAGAAGTTCTTAAATTTGATGTGGAGGAGGTGACAGGGGTTTGCATATTATGGATGCTCTAAATAGTTCATTTTTATATAGATTTTAGTGTTGACATTTAGTACTTAGTATACACAACCCGATTATGGTTTTCTAACTCGATCTGGACTATTAGCAACCCAAGTCACTTCTACTTCATTAGCCTTGACTATCAGTTACTCAAAAGAGTCAAAAGCAACTTGCACCTCATTATGAAATATATTACATCTAAATTGTCCAAGTTCAGGAGCCTAAACGAGATTGTTAGATCTAAAATATGATGTCTAATATACTATATAACTATTGTAATAAATATTAACAAATAGTATACAGGTTTAGTAAAAAAAAAATACATATTTTAAAGACGAATTTCTGTAATCCAGTTGTCTGTAGGACTTGACCCCAAGACCTCCAAATCTATGTGTTCCTAAAGGTTTTACCTTTACAATGAATCACCAAGCCATTGGTAAAATATATGAAATTACAGATCACATACAAGTATAATTTTACATACAAAAATTTATTAGGAGTAAAATGCACGGATAGTCCCTGTGGTTTTGCAAAGTTTCAGCTATAGTCCCCAGATTTTGGAAATTACACTCATAGTCCCTGTGGTTTGACAGTTTGTTACGCTGATAGTCCCTGGAGTGGATGTGGGTTAGTTTTCTCAGTTAAGTTGGTGTGAAATGACTATAATACCCTTAATATAAAATAAACAAATCAAGTATTTAAAACATATATGAATGTATATACACACACTTACTGATCATACTCTCTCTCTCTCTCTCTCTCTCTCACTAAAAACCACCACCACCGTCTCTCACTAAACTCAGATCTATACACACGCACACCCAACCAGACTCCTCATTTCTGCTCCTTCTTCAAGATTATAGAAACCCTAAACATCTTCACCACCATAACCCCTTCATCTCTCCCCTGGTTCTTTCACCTCTGGCGACGAACCGGAGCAACGCCGGTTGTTATCCTGGCCACACACGACCCAACCACCTCCTTCATCGCTGATACCCCCCCCATCTGCTCGATTGAACGACGGCGGCAGACGAAGAGCGACGAAGGCTGTGCCGTCGTCGTCTGCGGTGGCTCTGGTTCCGGCGAGGACCCCTGGTGCGAAGAAAGAGGAGAGAGAGTACTGTAGAGAGAGAGAGAGAGAGAAGGATGACAGCGGCGCCGCCGCTGTCGGCGGCGGTAGTAGACACCGGCTCAGTTCAGTTGCTGATAATCAGTTCAGGTTAGAATCGGGTTCAGGTCTCGTTTGTTTAAATTCCGATTCAATTTTCGTTTCAGTTTTTGTTTAAATTCCGATTCAATTTTCGTTTCAGTTTTTGTTTTCGTTTCAGTTTTTGTTTTCGGTTGGTGAAGGCGACAGGGTGAGGTGGATAGGGGTGGTTGATTTGGGGATGGGTAGTTGATGGTGGAGGCGGGTATGGGTTTAGGAGGCGGAGGTGTGGTGGTGGAAGGGGATGGCGGTGGTGGGGAGTGGTGATGGCGGCAGGGGAGGTGACGGTGGTGGTGGTTTTTAGTGAGAGAGAGAGAGAGAGAGTAGAAAGAGTGTTGAATGATGATGATCTTGATGAATATAATAAAAGCAAGGGTAATTTTGTAATTTCACACCAACTTAACTGAGAAAACTAACCCACATCCACTCCAGGGACTATCAGCGTAACAAACTGTCAAACCACAGGGACTATGAGTGTAATTTCCAAAATCTGGGGACTATAGCTGAAACTTTGCAAAACCACAGGGACTATCCGTGCATTTTACTCAATTTATTAGGCTATAGGGTGTGGTCATGACCCTCATGGTCACTATGATCCTCCACATCAGTGTCATGTCACCCACTTCTAATCCATCATCCAAAACCAGTATCCTAAGGATGTGGTCATGACCCAAACCACTATTCTCTTACTTTAAGGAAATATTAAAAAACGAAAGGAGGCCGATGGTTTAATCCATGCCAACCATAATGGATGAGGCAAGGAGGTGGTGTAGCAATCTATTAATAGTCCTACATAACAATTGATGACCCAACCCAAACCCCCCAACACCCTTTAGCCTCCCTTATACACAAACATAGCATTCTAAAAATATAATTTGACTTAATTACTTGAGCAATCCAGCAAAACAAATAAATTGCAACTAGTGTGTTCTATTTGTTATAGAGTCGATTAGATACTGAATTTAAAATTTATTAATTTGACGGTATATATATCAATTAGAAATTGATTATATGGTTTTTTGGATTTAGTTATAAATTAGGAACTGAAAATTCTGCTTAAGGTTGAGCCAAGCTTTGCACTATAGAGCATGGAGAGGCTATCCGGCATGCATAGTTGGTTTCCACATGTGAAAAATTACCACCTGAGAGCGACATCATTTTACACACCTATCACATACCCATCACATGATGGAAATGTCTTTCATATATCACATGATCTAACACCCTATCACTCACCTCCACATGAAAAACCCCAGCGTCTTACCCTTTCTCCACCCGTGGAAAATCCCACGCCGTGGACAACGTAACTCCGGCTCCCGCGGCGTTCCACGTATGGCCACGGATTCAAGCGTGAGAAATACAAGACGGGCCGGATGGTTTGATGATGAGCCACCAAACATGAATCTAGTCTTTACCAGACACCACCAACCACCACCACAGACAAAGCTACAAACATGCATCAGGACACACCATTTCATGAATGAAACAAACCCCACAATCCAAAAGTAATAAGATAATTATCTCTTTCGAGAATAAATCTAGCAAAACAAACAAAGAAGTGGGCACTGGCCGGAATCTTTAAGTTAAAGCGGGGGAGGATAAACATGGCATTTGATACATAACGACAATTACTTATGCTAACCGCCAACTACGGGACACTGCTGCTTCCGAGCATGTTCTGGTATGAGTTTAGCCAGAAGTTCAGCTGATGCACCTTTTAGCTCTAAAGAATGTAATCAGCATGAGAATGACACTTGATAATAAGAAGTCGCATTGATTAGATAAGATCGCTCATTGGGAACTAACCTTGAGGCTTGAAATTAAAGAGAGGTGGCAAAGGTCGTCCGTTTGGAAGGCGAGTGTTTGGATCACGAAGCTCATTGAAGAATGGGTGGATACAGGCCTCCAACTGTTTTAAAAAACAAAAGTATAAAGCTGTCTTTTGTCAACCTGTCTTCCTCTACAGTAGTCTAATGGAGGAACATTTCATTTGAAGATTTTAAAATATAGCAAACTTCAAATTTATATTTTGGCATATATATATTTTTGTTTTTATTTAGTTTATCTCTGATAGGTTATATTCTAGCAAGAGTTGCCAATTTCAACACATTTGCTATTAAACAAGTCGATACAGGTTAAGTTTGATGTCTTAACGCGTAACAGAAAACAGAAATTAGCAAATGGGTCAAAAGTCGCAACTCCACAAGTGTATATTTCTATGCCTAAAACCCCTTAAATCATTTCATTCCAAAATGTAAGCTATGATTACAATTATATAGTTTTTAATATATTTTTCACAATAATTATTTGTTAAAAAATGCAAATTCTTGACAAAAGTGTTTCGGATCAACCCAGCCTGGCCCGTTTCGACTCGTAAAGAAAGTTAAACATACTTTTACGGAACCCGTTACACAATCTGCTCGTTTGCCTCTAAATCTCTAATTCTTTATTTCCTATATCATAGAATGTGGTATAAAGGAGGCAAAACAGGCACATCATGCAGATGGGGGGCATTAAGAAGATACACGTATATAACTAACTATATATCATGGGCCATCAAACCAATTTAAGAAGCAATACCGCAATGCATAAAAACAAAGTAGTAATATTAATAATGCGAAGATATGAGAGACAGTGTCACGTACAGCAGTGCATCTCAAGTTTGGAGAATATTGGAGTAGTCTTGAGACAAGATCCACAGCTTCTGGGGGCATCCGCTTGTGGAAAATCTATTTCACATTTTTGTGTCAGACAGGTGCATAAAAGTTACAGAATTACCATCACTAATCTACGGTGGAGATTAAAAGCAGGATCCTCACTTTGTGCCATGGGTGAGCCTTGATTTGTGGGAACTTAAACTCTGTGTAGTTTGGGTTCATGCATTTAATTTCTTCACGAGTTGGTGTGCCAAGGACCTAATCAATAAGACAATAACGCAAAAAAAGGATTAATAAGCAGAATTGATTTATAAAATATAGAGTAAAATGCCATTTTCGTCCCTGAGGTTTGGCCAGTTTTGCGACTTTGGTCCAAAGATTTGTTTTCTCGGATCTGATTCCAAAAGGTTTGAAACCTTGCCATTTTCATCCGGCTCGTTAACTCCGTCCATTTTCTCCGTTAAGTCAGGGGTATTTTCATCTTTTTTTTTGTTAACTTAAAGGGCAATTCGGGTTTTTTTCACTTTATGTACAAGCATTTAGCATAATGTACAAGTATTCAAAAGAGACGAAAATACCCTTAAGTTAACAAAAAAGATGAAAATACCCTGACTTAATGGAGAAAAATGGATGGCGTTAACGAGACATGAAAATGGCAAGATTTCAAACCTTTTGGATCCAGATGCGGAAAAACAAACCTTTGGACGACGGTCACAAAACTGGCCAAACCTGGACGAAAATTGCATTTTACTCCAAAATATAAAATAAAATCTTCACATAGAACCTACTTTGATAATCTCTACAAGCTGGTCCACGCCACTCTCACCTGGGAAAAGAGGCTGAGTACAGAATCACACAAAGGGGTATATTAATAAGCATGAACTTCAAAAATCGTATTAAATTATGGCTAAATGTATAGCATTTGTACAAAGAACCTGTCCAAGAAGCAGCTCAGCAAGAACACAGCCTACAGACCAAATATCAATTGCAGTTGTGTACTCGGTTGCACCAAATATGAGTTCGGGTGCACGGTAGTACCGAGAACATATGTAGGATATATTTGGTTCCCCTTTGACCTGTTAAACATAAGAGAGTACATATGTAATGGATAGATAGATTATCATGAGCTACCTAAATTTTAGATGAACAGGACAACTAAGCAGCTAAGCTACAACCATTTGTAACATGTGGCAATTTCGATCCGTTTATATATGTATTGGTCAACTCGTTTATGTTTTATATCCAGCATAGCAAACGAGTAAACATCAAGAACTTTGGCTAAAAAGGAAACAGGTCAAACAGCACCCAAAGGATAACCTAAAACATTTATACTACAAGATTGTAGTAGACAAGACACAGTTTTACATTATAGTAAAAGTGTGAAGAAAGTCGCAAACAGCGTATTACCAGAACTTTTGCGCTCCCAAAGTCACAGAGTTTGAGCTGGTGAGAATGAGGATTCACCTGCAGAAGAACAGATCAGCATAAAGTGTGCCTTATAACACTAAATCTATATAAAAGCTTCATATTATGGTAAGAGATAAGTATTAGAACCATACTAAAAGATTTTGAGGCTTAATGTCTCTGTGACAGACCCCAATTGCATGAATATAAGCCAAGGCCCTAAAAATCTGAAACATAGTCATAACTATTACATTAGCTGAATGAACGTTAGGTGAAGATTAAAAAAGTGGCGGAAGTATTTGCATACAAATTACAAAAACAAACCTGATAGGTGTATAGTTTGACATATATCATAGGCATCCTCTGATTTGCCTTGCTGTAATGTCTTGCTACACGATAAGCTGTTTCTGGAACATACTCAAGAACCAGATTGAGATACAGCTCATCCCTGTCTGTAGTAGAAAAGAAGCAGTGTTTGAGTGATACAACATTAGGATGATCAAGAAGCCTCATAGTTTGCAGTTCACGGTTCTTGTATCGTTTATCTTGCAACACTTTTTTAATTGCAACGGCTTCTCCTGTTTCCAAGCACTTTGCCTGCACAATGCAAGCTCTAAAAACCTCAGATTAATGGAATACAAGTTAATTAGCCAATCTGGTTGAAAAATGGGTGGTTGCAAGGCAAAGTTTTTGTTCATATTTGATTAATAGGTAATACATCGATATGATTACAAAAACCATGCTGTTACAAAAATAATTTGATTTTTTTATATAATAAGATTTAGTTGACTGTAAATTTCTTTTAACACATTGACCTGATAGAGATAAATCATAACTCAAATCGACTATTTCATAAGTAAATGGGTCAAACGTCACTTCTTCGAAAAGTTATCAATTTAAAGCATGTGCATAAATTATACCTGAAACACAATTCCAAAAGAACCCTGGCCAACGACACGCTCTGCCATATAGCTTATTGTCTGTAAGTGATCATTAAAAAAGAAAAGGTTGAGCAAAATATGTAAAAACATTCAAGAAAAATGTAATGATACATTAACGTCTCTATAGGGCATTAAAGTCACAACCTAAGGGTTGTAGAGATCCACTTGGCTTAAAAGAATATATTTGATCTTTATATGCCTTATTTTGACTTTTACTAGCTTTACCTGTTTAGGTTGACCATTTCTACCTCCAATAGTAGTAACAATGATGTGGCCAGTTTCAGTACCATGGCCATCTACAACTGTCGCCTCCATTTCCTACAAGAGTGCAGCTTTTAGCAACAATTTCAACATTGATACACCAAAAAAATGGAAGAAAAATGTCCAGCTGGAGTCAAAAAGTCAACCTTTTCGATCTTGTCATCTTTGATTGTCATTTCATTGATTTCCTCAGGCAGTTTGTCCACAGACATAGAATCACAACCACTTTTTTCAACTGCAGTAGGACCCATTTCACCTGAAGCCATAGTTGAGGTGATTTGTAATTGTTGCTTAGGCACCAGTCATATTGCAAGTATCTGTGTAACAAAAACTATAAAAATTCAATGATGTACATACGATAAACAACAGAGTAATAAAAATGCATATATACAAAAGTAACTAATGGTCAGATCCATGAATATGGTTTTAGGACATCATCATCATCATTTTGAAGCACATATTCTAGTAAGATATTACAATGTATGCCGTTATTACCAAGTTAAAGCCAGTATATCAATCTGTTACAGATCCAGCACAGTACAGCTGCTACTCTTCATTGCCCCACATCAAAGATGACATTAGCACAGCACATGTTGCTGCGTACTAATATTATATTTTATTTGATTTTGTTAACCCCTCTGATTTACTTCTTCTATTTATAAAAGGATCTTATGGTAGTTAGTATTTCCACTTTCTTATTTACAACAGTATATATGTTTATGATCTTATTGTATACAGAGTTTGTGACTTATATAGTTATAGTATAATGACGTGAAACATGTAAGTAACAGATATATTATCATTCTCAACACACATGAGCTATTGAAATGGTAGTAGCTCATCATTGAATTCATCCAAAAGAAAAGGTACATACATTTAAATTCACACAAGCTTGCAAAAATAAATCGGCTTATCAACAATTGTAGTAGTTATCTCATTACTCTCCCCGACGCAGATAAACTGGAAAAATATGCAGCTAATTAACAGTGCCTAAAAAAAGATGTCTAGACGTTTTACAAACATATCAGTGCATTAGGGTAATGCTTTATTAACCAATCTTGATTGTACAAGGCTACAAGGATAGTGCCAGCTTGTCGCTGGTTTAAACTTTAACCGCCCTGAGCACGAATTACATTTAGCACATGTGAACAACTGGAAGCATTCACTCGTTTATGATTGTGCTCTGCTAGACTATAAAAAAAAATTACCCATATCATCATATCTGTTACTCCATGAAGATCACAATTGCATAAGCTACGACAAATCTAATATATCCAGTTTCAAATTTGCAAAACAGTACATACATTTTATAACTGTCTCAAATCTAAATAAACAGGTCATATCCTTCCAATTAATATCCCATATAAATCCAACCACAAACCCTAGATGATGAAGCCTGTTAACAGATTTCTATTCTCAATTTTCAAAACACATATCCAACATTACATCATCCAAATCATTTCAACAAATCACCTATTACAACACAACCCTATATCATCTTCCAAAACCAAAAATTCAATCAAACACTGCAAACAGGCTTCCACAAATCCTAGATTCCATGATTCCGAACTATTCTCTTACTTTTCCTAACCTGATAATCAACCCTAAAGCTCCGATCCATCACAAAATCACAACATAATAACCAAATGAGAACAAAACAACAAGAATTACCTGTACGCTACAGCTACATTAGCTCAAAATCTACCAAAATCCGATCAAACTAAGCACAAAATCACAACAAAACAACAGAATAATCAAACAACAACAATTACCGGTACGCTACAGCTGAATTAGCTCAAAATCTACCAAATTCCGATCAAATTAAGCACAAAATCACAACGAAACAACAGAATAATCAAACGAGAACAAAACACAAACAATTTACCTGTACGCTGCAGCTGAATTAGCTCAAAATCTACCGAAATCTGATCAAAATGAGCACAAAATCGCGAACGAAACCCTAGAAAAATGTGAAAATGCAAAGTACGAAGGGAGTCTATGAGGTTTCAGAGATCTTTTCTTACAAGCTTTGACCATGTGGGACTCGCTTGTTTCGGAATTATCTTATTTGTTTATTTATTTATTTTTTTTTATTTTTTTTCTTGATGACGGACTTGAAATGGTTTCGTGATTTTAGTTTTGGATTGGATTTGGGGTCCGATGAACAAGGGAAGGTGCCACGTGGAAATTATTAAATGGTGATGTCAATTATATTGCTGGGTTGTTAAGATACAGCTACAGGAAAAAAATTAAAAAAGAACGTACAGCTATAGTGTGGACTGGAGTTTGTTTGTCTGTTTCGGGTGCAGTGTAACGGTATGCACGTTGTTTCCTGTCGATGATCAATTTAGGGGTGTTCATCGAATCGAATATCGAATTTTCGAATTATTCGAATCGAATTGTTCGAATAATTTTTATTTTTCCTTGAATTCGTATTCGATTCGAATTCGATTAAAACCTATCGAATTCGATTCGAATTCGTATTCGAATAAAAAACCCAATTCGTATTCGATTAAAGTTTCGAATTCGAATCGAATTCGAATAAATTCGATTTAATTCAGATTCTTTAAAACATGTAAAAAACTATCAAAATGGAACATAAATTTTAAAGCAGCCATAAAGCACGATATTACATTAAAAAGTTTCAAATAAAGTACCACAAGTCTATAAATTCAAAACGAGAAGTCAGGAATAATCACTCCACATTACAAGTTAATATTTTTATGGTTAGAAATCTATTGATAGATACTTAGGTTTTACTTATGTGTCATGTAGTGGGTTTGGTAATGGGTAATTTTAATACTTGGAAAAAATTTTGTAAATAATTTATAGTATAGCTTAATAAAAGTTACATATGTATTATATATAAAAATAATAAATAAAAATGTATAATTTTTATTCGAATTTCGAATCGAATTTGAAATTATAAATTCGTATTCGATTCGTATTCGATTTACTTGACTCGAATTGAATCGAATTCGAATTCTTATAATCGAAACGAATTCTTGATAATCGAATCGAATTTAAACGAATTTCGAATTTTTCGAATTCGAAACGAATCCTGAACACCCCTAATGATCATGTTGAAAACGACCGACGGGAACCGGACTCATTGCCATTTTGGTTCGGTTGGCTGGACTGGTTTGTTAAATTTTTTTATTTTATTTTTGCAAAATTCTTTTAAGGACGGTTTATTTTAATTGTCACAAGATAGAGTATGTTTTGAAGGCTCAACGAGGATTTTCATATTTTTTACTGACCTTATGTTTGTAAAAGCAAGTTATTTCTATTTGGTATATGTTTTTATTTGTGTACGTTTCATATGAACTTGCATATGTGTGAGCTTCTGGATTTTGGTCTCGCCCCTTTTAGTTTTTTTAATAGCTGGCTTGAGAAGGATGGGTTGCGAGAGGTCGTGATTGACCGGTGAAAAAAAAAAGGCAAACGGTTGTAATTGTAATATGCCAACGTTGCTAAAAAAAACTCGAAAACAACAGTAAGGAGGAGAGGATTGTGGGTAAAAGGGAGGAACCGAATCTGGTGGATGTTGTTAATGCCCTAGACTTACTAGAAAAAACGGGTGAAGGAAGGAGATAAATAATAGCGAGAAGAAAAAAGAGTCTTCTTGAAACAAAGGATCAGAAAGATAGATAAAGTTAGTGATCTGCAACAAAAAGCTTGGCTGGAGTGGGTTAAAGAACGGGGATGATAACACAACCTTCTAGAAGGAGGATTAATTTTTTAAGATTGATGGCAGTATTTATGACAACCCGTGGAGATGAAAACAAAGATTAAAAAGGGCATTTTTTTCAAAAATTCAAAGAGCCAATGCGTAAACGCCTGATGTTAATAGTTAATGATTTTAAGAAGATCACTTTAAACCAAAGCAGAATGCTTACAAACCCATTCTCGATGGAAGAGGTCAAAAGTGCGGTGTGGAGTTGTGGTGGAGACAAAGCTTCGGGCCCAGACGATATGACCTTTAAATTTATGAAATGCCTTTGGTAGGAATTGCAACCTTGAGTCATGGAAATAGGGAGATCATATTGAGTTGTAACTCCTCTTTCTTGACGCTGATTCAAAAAAATTGTAGACCCTCTGTTGATATCAGATTTCATACCAATCTCCTTAATAAGGGTAATATACAAAATTGTGGCCAAGACTCTAGCTAATAGGCTTTGAAACAGGGAGCAACATATAAAGGTCCTAGACACAAAGATAAATTAGTTTCTGCCATATAACATAAAACAAGTGTTAGTATAATGGGAACATAGGAAGTGATCAAATGTTAAATAAAGGAAAGTGAAGACGAGATGAATAAATCTTTCCCCCAGTTATTCATGGTTTGTCAGGTTTCAAGGACGAAACCTAATTTAGGGGGGGGGGTAGAGTTGTAACACCACGTTTTGTAAACAATATATATATACGGCTTAACGTACATCACGTACGACAAATAATTATGCACTTTCATTTGAAAATCACGTACGTTATAAACTAAAAAGCCCAAATCACGCATGTTGGAAAAGATTAATCACGCATGATGAAAACATTAATCACGCACGTTATACACATAATCACGCACGTTGTCGTACGTGATGTACGTTAAGCCGTATTGTATTTTACACTTTTCCTATATATATATATATATATATATATATATAGAGAGAGAGAGAGAGAGACCAGTTAACGTACATTATGGCTTAACGTACATCACGTACGACAGGTAATTACGCACGTTCATTTCAAAATCATGCACGTTATAAACTAAAAAACCCAAATCACGCATGTTGGAAAACAATAATCACGCATGATGAAAACATTAATCACGCACGTTATACACATAATCACGCACGTTGTCGTACGTGATGTACGTTAAGCCGTAATGTAATTTACACTTTTCCTATATATATAGTGAAAGTGTAATGTACAATATGCCTTATCGTACGAGTGTACGAGATTTGAAGGTCGCACGTTATAAACTTCAATCGCATGTTGTGTAAAAACAATCGCATGTTATAAAGAAAAACTTGCATGTTGTAACTCAATCTCGTACGCACCGTACGTTAACACAAATGGTACTTAGCATTACAAAATAACGTTTAATACTAGTAGTAAAATATATTATATTTGACTTTACTCCGTTTTTAATAAAACTTATATCAAAACATAGAAAAAATAAGCTCGTCACAATATTATATTCGTAATTTTATAAAACGTTATATTTTAAAAGTTATACAAGAAAAACGAATCAAGCAGCTAAATTAATTATAATAATATAAAACTCAAAAGAGTTTACTTAAGATGAGCTAGCAACCTCCACATTCTCATCCCACATCGACGCTTTAAGGATTTCAGCAGCTTCACTTCTTCTATAAGTAGAAGTACATATGAGAAATTTAGAGTATCGGTTTCTTTAATGAGAACGCTCTAGTATAGAGAATCCCGATTATGCAGTATCATTTTGGGTGTTGCTGGTAGTCGTTTTGGAGCATGAGTAGGAGTAGGGGTACGAGTAGCGAGACTCTACATCAATTTGCCGTAGATAGCTTTAAGGTAAGTTCTCGTTTAAGTTTTTTAAGTATTTATTATTTATTATTGGTAGTTAGTAGTAATGTTAGACTGTTAGTATTAGTATTTTTAGGAATTAGGGTTATTGTCAATGACGGGTATTGGGTAGTCTAATATTTGGATCTTTATATGCTTAATGGGATGTGTTGGAACTGGCTGAAAAGAGGATATGGTTCCTCGTATGCATCACGACACTACCATACCTATGTGATGGCCCGGGGGTCTGACAAGCCCATTGCTGGTGGTTGTGAAAATGTCATGAATGACATAGGGTTGCCATTGGTTCAAAATATCACAACCCATGTTTCATGCATGTCAACTGTGTTTTGTAAACTGTAACAAGTGAGACAATGTCAGGAATAAAGAGGGGACAAGTGAGACCTAAAGACCTAGAGTTCCTATATGCTGAATATTGTAAATAAATAATATGTTATACTCAAACTATTATAAGATTTAATGAAAGTTCAATTTGTTTTCGTTGTAAGTGTATTAATTGTCCATAATCACCCGGGTTATGTCACAACCCCCGACCCCACCCTGGGAGAGGGAGCCGTGAACCAGTCAAGTGGTATCGGTGTTTATTAATTTCGCAACGGGTCAATTTTTCATCAGGATCGTAGTTAGGAAATAATTTCAGAGTTTTTAAAAACACCAGACTTTTAATATTAAATAAAGGAAAAATTACAAGTTTTGTCCTTCATCTTAATACCCTTTTTCAAGCGGTGTCCTTTCAACAAATTTTGACAGGTTTTGCCCTTTGTAGGGAATTTTGTTGCACGTTTTGTCCTTTTACCCTAATCCGGTTAGATTTTTTTGCTAAATCTAGTTAGCCAAGGGTATTTTAGTCTTTTATTTATTTATTTAATATTATATAAAAAAGAAAACAAAACAAAACATTTTTAAAAGTAAAATCATCCTCTCTCTACCACTCTCCCTCTTCCTACAACTTTCTCTCTCTACCACCCTCTCTCTCACACACAATCAGCTTCACCCCAAAACCCACCACCACCACCACCACCATCAACCAACCACAAATCATCCAACGCCTTCACCAAAACCCACTACTACCTCTGCTTCCTCCTTCACTCAAATATGCCCATTGATGACACCCTATTCACAATATTCACCAGTAGATGTAACCGCCAAATGCGGCACCGTAACAACAGATTCTGTTTCAAACTTCATGGCTCCAAGAGTTGGGAATTAACATGTAACCTGTCAAAACTCATATGTTTCTGAAACGCATCTCCATCGCAAGAACTCCATTCATGGAGGATGTTATTGCTGTCACTTAATCTAGCTGGGCTGAGAAGCAAGGGTACCATTGACAACCTAGCCTCATTCTGATTCTCCACTGTGGTGTTCTCAACCTCTGCCATGTCGTCGGAGCCATCGACGGAGCTACACGACGATTCTACCGGATTCTTCGGCTTCCGATTCCACCGGAGATTCAAGTTCACGACCGGAGATGTGGTGGTTTGTGGTGGTGTCGTGTGGTTATCACTCTTGTTTGGGAAAGCAGGGGAAAGAAGATTGTAGAGAGAGTGAGGGGGAGCAGATCGTAGAGAGAGAACAAAGAGAGAGGGGGTGAGGCTTTATATATAATTTTTTTTTTTTTACAAATTAGTCTCTCAATATAAATTATTTACACAATAGTCTTTGGGATGGTGAAATGACAAGAATGCCCTCATGTGCAAGGCACATGACTATATTTAACCAAAAAAATTAATAGGGTTAGGGTCAAAGGACAAAATGTGTAACAAAATTCCCTATAAAGCGTAAAACTTGTCAAAATTCGTTAAAAAGGACACCGCCTGAAAAAAGTATAAAGATAAAGGACAAAACGTGTAATTTATCATTAAATAAATGAGCTAGAACCCCGTATTTCATTTAAATGTTTTTATATGGATAAACCCTAATTAATAAAACTTAAATTTCTTCTTTTATTCAGGTATTTATAGCCACTTTATTTAAGCGTTCAGTGCTCCATAGTTGGCTTCTATTATCTTTACAGCAAGTTACCTGAAACACGTTTTGAAAACATTTTACAGCAAGAAATACTGGCGAGTTCACTCCATTTTACAAAAAAAAATATTGTTATACTTTACAGTATCAATATGGAGATTACAATGTTTTTATCTAACAAAAACCCCAAAATACTTGTCACTCGACGGATCTGTGACTATGGTCATATCACCCATTGGCTAACCCTTTGTCCAATGGTGAAGTTATATCAAGTAATGTATACAAAACCCCAAAATACCGGCAGTAAGTGTAGAATACAAAGAGTCGATCACTGTAAGTATAACTGAAAAACATTTAGGATTTTGTAAAGCATTTTAAGTAAAAAGAAGAATGACTCACTTTGTAACTTTAGGGTTTAACTACAGGCCTCCTGGTATAATATTGGGCATAACTCATGAGCTATTAATAAAATATATAATGCACTCGTGTTAAGTATAATAACCCAATTCAACTTTATCAATACATCGCGAGACAGAACCCCAACGTAGTTTACAAAGCATATGTAACACTCCGAAAATATAAAACTTTATATTGGAACTATAAAGTATAAATAGACGAGAATTTACTAACTAGGAATTTTTAACCTAGTTAGTTACAAGACTAGAAATAGCCTATAATAGGGTTAAAAGCTACTAAATGATATGTTGAACAAAGTAGAGGGGCCTTAGTTGTTAAATTTGAAACTAAATTGGATAAAACAAATAAAAATAAACCAAACACCCCATTTAGGGGTGTCTGGTCGATCAAGTAAAGCAGGGGGCGATCCCCACTTCTCCAAAACCTTAAAACTTCATTAATCTTGCAAATTGAAGGATTAATCCAAGTCAAAATCGAAAATTGAGCTTAGAATCATGATCCTCATCACAAGAGGATTGTAAGGTATGTAAAATCTGATGAAATCTCTCAACTTGAATTTCTCATGATTTTGGAAAATCTGAAATTAGATGTTGCATGTGTGTTATTTGGTTAGATTAGAGTTGATATGGTGTCTAGAAGTGAAACCTAGCCAACTACATGTGAAATCATGACCAAATTCAGGAAATTCCATGAACACCTTGAAGGTGGGTTGTGGGTTTTATATGAGGATGATGAACACTAGGGTTTAGGATGATTATTCTAGTGTAATTCGATCTTAGAAGGTGATTTCAGAAAAGTATGATGTTTAAATGCTATGTGAAGGCTTTATTGAAGTTAAGTTAACTAATTAACAAGCTATAAACATGAATATGAAAGATGTAAGAATTCTGCCCTTATAGTGTTTGTTGAAATGCCTCAAAGAAGGCTTGAAATTGAATCGTTAAGTTAAAAACGCATAATTATGAAGTATGACAAAATGTGCGTTATGTATGTAAAACATAGAGTTCTAAACATAAAGTGATTGAACTCTATAGGAAAGGAAGCCGGGGCATCTAGCGGGCAAACCGGTGTGGACGCACGTTTGAAGGGCTTGCTTTAAAGGTATGTAACTTGATCCGTTACATTAAGTAAGTTTGATGATTATCACACTAGTAGTCATATCATAGAATAAGAGTTGTTTTGAGTTGAAGTAATAATGTCGCAATAGTGAATAAAAGGTCAAATTTGATTAGAACTCGTTGGTGGTCGTAATAAAGGAAGATTCCTTAGACTAGCCAAACGGTCGAATAATCAAGTATAGCATGGTTAATGCTTCGAAATATGATTGATTGATCTTTGATATGGGTCAATATATAACATGTTAAAATTTTGATATTTTAATGTATTGGTATGATAGAAAAGCGAAAATCCGAGAGTTGGGTTTGAGTGCAAATGAACTAAACAAACAAAATTATGGATTTCCAGAAGCTACCGTAAGTTACGGTAGTACCGTAACTTACGGTAAAGGCCAGATGTTTACGGCAGGTTTCATCTGTTTTACGGTGGACCAAAAGATTTCAGAACCTACCGTAACTTACGGTGACACCGTAAGTTACGGTGGAACCAGAAAACAAAACAATGTTTTGTTATTCATATTTTGATGTTGGATCTGGTATTCACATACTATATAACATTGTCAGAACTAATGTTTTAAAGATTTGATCATAGGTAACAAGGTGGATCTTACGGATGACGGTCAAGCGAATGAAGAAGAACCGAACACGATTTTTTTGAAGCTTCCGCAATGTTTTAATCATACTTAGATTTTGTTCCTGGGTTGTAAACAACTTATAAAATTTTTTTGAATGTTCCAACTTAGTCATTAGTTGACTAAGGTTTATGTTACTTATGAAACTTATGTTAATTTTAATATTTTTTTTGGGTACAAAAATGTACTAAATATGTGATTTATTCAAGTAAAAATTTTAGGGTGTTACAAGTTGGTAATCAGAGCTCAAGGTTGTCAATAAGTGTTCGGTTCAAGCTTGATCGATCGTCCGGTAAGAATTAAATTATTTTGTTAATAAATTATGTATTATGTAAAGAATGAGAAACGAACAAATATGCATGAAAAGAGTGTGTAAACTTATTCAAATACAAGAAATGCATGAAACAAGAATGATTAAATCAAGTTATGAACTTGATTGAATCAAAACAAGAACGATTAAATCAAGTTATGAACTTGATTGAATCAAAACAAGAACGATTAAATCAAGTTATGAACTTGATTGAATCGAAACAAGAATGATTAAATCAAGTTATGAACTTGATTGAATCAAAACAAGAACGATTAAATCAAGTTATGAACTTGATTGAATCGAAACAAGAACGATTAATGATTAAATCAAGTTATGAACTTGATTAAATCAAAACAAGTAAAACATGTGTTATAAATGGAATGTTTAACAACCTATGTAAACATTTCAGAAATAGAGATGGCAGATGGAGGTAATGATGATGCGGTGCCAAGAGTCACTGAACAAATGAGAGAAGTGATTGCCGAAGAGGTTGGAAAGGCGATCGAAAACAGTTTGTCGGGCTTTATTGATAAAATTCAAAACACAGTTTTATCAATAGTAGAAGAGAGAATCAAGAAATTGGAAGATGATTCAAATTTAGCAAAGGAAACGCATGGAGAACGAAAGCCTTGTTCATACAAGGAATTCATGGCTTGTAAACCACCAATATATAATGGGGAAGTTGACCCAATAGTGTGCCAACGATGGCTAAGTGATATCGAAGGGGTATTCGAGCGGACCCATTGTGATGAAGATGACTATGTAGCCTATGGTACGGGTCAACTAAGGAGTCAAGCGAAAGATTGGTGGGATAACAAAAAGAGAGAGATCGGTATTGAAGCTGCTAAGGTCATGACTTGGGAAGAATTCAAGACGCCATTTCTTAAGCATCATAGCCCCAAGGCGGTTATGAATAAAATCAATGAGGAGTTCATGAAACTTAGGCACAAGAGTGAGACCATAGACAAGATTACAGCAACGCTTATGGATAAGATGAAGTTTTGCGATGATCTAGTGACGAATGAAGAACAAAAGATATACTACTATCATAACATGTTGAGTGCTGAGTATAGGGAATTTATCACCCCTTCCAAATACGAGACCCTTACCGAGATCATAAATGCTGCTCGGGAAAGGGAGATCGAACTGAAAAAGAGCATTGAAAGGGGTGAACGGAAAGCACAAGATGTAAACCCAAGCCCTGCTAAGAAGGCACGAACAAACGAAACCGCAAAGAAATTTGATACGAAAGGAGGGTCGCCAAGTTGCAGAATCTGCGGAAAGGGTCATAAAGGCGAATGTCGTTACAAGGATAAGCCGTGTCCCATATGCAAAAAAACGGGACATATGGCTATATCGTGCCCGGAGAAAGTGACGGTTTGTTACAATTGTTATCGAACGGGCCACTAGAAGTCGGAATGCCCGGAACTTGCTGGAAAGAAAGATGGGCAGGACCCGAAAGGTGAAGCCCCAAAAGCGAAGGCGAGATCTTTTCAACTGACCGCCGCAGAAGCGAAGGTTGAACCTGACGTGGTCTCAGGTATATTTGCTGTAAATTCGATTCCTGCACGCGTGTTATTTGATACGGGTGCGAATAAATCCTTTGTTTCATATGGATTTATTCGACATCCTTCATTTGTTCTAACAAAATTACCTGTGCCCTTAGAAGTAGAGATAGGTAATAACAAGAGCTTTATTGTTTGTGATGTATGTGAAAATTGTAAACTGAGCATTGATGACGAAGAATATTTGATAAACCTAATCCCGATGTCAATGGGAGAATTTCAATTAGTCGTTGGGATGGATTGGCTATCTCAACATCATGCAAAGGTCGTGTGTTTTTGTAAAGAGATAAAACTAACATCTCCGAGCGGAAAACACGTCACCATTTATGGCGAAAAAGGTGGCAACCCCATAGTATGCTCAATGTTGAAAGCTCACAAACTTATGAAGCGAGGATGCAAGGCATTCATGATATACGCTAATGAGCCCGAAAAAGAATCACGAAAGATTGGAGATGTACCGGTAGTACGAGATTATGAAGATGCGTTTCCGGAGGATTTACCGGGGATACCGCCTGAACGGGAAATAAAGTTCCGGATCGAATTGATTCCGGGCGCAAAACCCGTAGCAAAAGCCCCGTACCGACTTGCACCGTCGGAATTACAAGAGTTGATGTCCCAAATCCAAGACCTGCTTGACAAGGGATTCATAAGGCCGAGTGTGTCTCCTTGGGGCGCACCGGTGTTGTTCGTGAGAAAGAAAGACGGGAACATGCGCATGTGTATCGATTACCGGGAGTTAAACAAACTCACGGTAAAGAACCGATACCCGCTCCCGAGGATAGATGATTTATTCGACCAACTACTAGGTGCGAACTGGTTTTCAAAAATTGACCTTAGATCGGGGTATCACCAACTAAAGGTCAAAGAAGAAGATGTGCCGAAGACGGCTTTTCGCACGAGATACGGACATTACGAATTCCTCGTGATGTCATTTGGGCTAACAAATGCACCCGCGGCTTTCATGGACCTCATGAACCGGGTTTGCAAGCCAATGTTAGATAAGTCGGTCATCGTGTTTATTGATGATATTTTGGTGTATTCGAGAAGTGAAGCTGAACACGCACACCACTTACAAGAAGTGTTAGAGACACTTAGACGAGAAAGGCTGTATGCAAAATTCTCTAAGTGTGCCTTTTGGTTACGGGAAGTACAATTTCTTGGCCACGTCATAAGTGCAGACGGAGTATTGGTGGATCCGTCCAAGATCGAGGCAGTGTCAAAATGGAATTCACCGAAGAACCCTTCGGAAATTAGAAGCTTTTTGGGGCTTGCGGGATATTATAGGAGATTCATTCAAGATTTCTCCAAGATTGCGTGTCACACCCCGAATTTCCACGTGTCACCGGTGGGCCCGGTAGGGGAGTATCGTGACGTGGTTGGCAACGTAATAGTCAAACAACACAATATTTAAATGCACAGCGGAAGCAAAGTATAGATTTAATTCAACCAACGATATTGTAATATTAAGTATCACAAAAAGTCGAATATAAATCCACAGGTAGATCAAATTTAAACAGGAAACAATTGTTCAACAGTTTATGACATCCAAGCTGGCGAGACTTAATGTGGATGCTAGGAGACAAGCCAGCCTATTTCGCGTAGTACCTGCACTTAACCTTTTTAAGAAAATACGTCAGTTTACACTGGTAAATACAATCAACCGACTCATTTTGAAAAGAGTTTAAGAAAAGCATTTAAGGCACAAGGCACAAATAATATTTTATAACTTGGGATAATTATGTAAATATATAAACTTGTAAACGAATTACATGTTTCTTATGCGTTCAGTAGTCCGGTCCTTAAACTGGATTAAAGATTAATAGACACACCACTTTATATAATGAGACACTGACAGGTGTACGCCTACACCTGAGTGCTAAGGTCGTGGCCATCTCGTAAGATGATGCCAGGGATATCCGGGACATGGTCATTAACCCCCCAAAGGCTTTAAGCAACAAAACATTTCAAAACAGAGCATATCAATGATTTAACCTCTATTCGATTAAAGATTCAATGCTGGACCAAGCGGTATTTTATATACCGTACCCCAAGCCCGTATAGGGAAAATAAGTTAAAAGTATTTACCTGAGTAAGTATAGTTCAAAATCAGCGAGTGCAAATATCTTTTACTGGTTCTCCTAATCTGGAACGAAGGTTTATAATAACCTATTAGAATACTAACGGGTCTTTAGTTAAGCTTACGCTTAGACCGGCTAGTTTTAAAGATACGGTTCGTACGCACGATTAAGCGAAGACCGGATAGAATGTGATTTAGACCCGACAAGTTTGAAGACTTGCTTAATATGGGTATGTGATGCACATTCTGGATTTTGAGATAAAACCGTTAAGGTTTGACCCGTTTCGGCTAATTTATGTAAACTAGTTACATAAACCGAACCGAACGCGCATGAAGCGTAACGGGTATCCGTAAGAGTCCTAAACAGGTTTCCTAAGTTAACACGCCTTAAATAAGTTGTGATATCTGTAGGATATCACCCATGATGCCCAAAACGAGTTTAATCTCTTAATAAGCCCCGTAGGGGTATTTTGGTCATTTTAAAGATTATAAAACGAATTAATTAAGTTTCTGAGAACCGGGTCTGATTAAATCAGAAAAATGGTTTATTTTAACAGGTTATAACATTTGGTTATAAGTCTTATGAATCAAAATGGTTTTAAACTCAAACTACGCGTGTAATACGCGTATAAAGCCGTTTTAAGCGACGTACGGTTCAAAATACGATTCTGAGTTTTCTGATTAAATAAACAGGCTCAAAACACTCTATTTAACTTTTAAAATCAGTAGCAATTGGATTGGCACCTTTTGGACTTGTAAAACTCATTTTATGGCCGAAAAGGGCATATTCGGTATTTACCGAATTAAGGCGCTAATCCAAGCTTACGATCAGTTTAAAAAAAAAAATTAAAAATCTTCAAAAATCCCAAAATATTATTTAACATCAGTGGGGAAAAGTTTTGGTGCCGAAAATCGGGTCTAGATAGGCTATGCGCTAATCGCGCCGATTAATTAATAAAAAGCTTATTATTTACGCAAATGCGCATATCTCCTAATCTAGACCTCCGATTGACGTGAAAATTTACAGACATGATTAATAATCAGTAACTAAGATTATTTTATTTTCATATCTCCAAAAATCTCGTTTTATGATCATAAGGGCATTACGGTCAATATTTAGGCGATTAACGGAAACATCTGACGATTAGGGATTCGAGTGGTATAAACGCAGAGGCTTATACACACATGTAACTAGGTCCTAATGGAACCTTAAGGCATGTCTAAACTTATATATATCGGGTCAGAACTGAGGTCAACGCAAAAGTCAAACTTTTGCGTCTCTCGGTTCCGAATCGGTTCAAAACAGCAAGTTGTCGAATCAAACAAGCCTAGACAAGTTTTTATACTTATTTTTAGGTTATACGAATAATAAAACAGATTACACGCCTTTTACATGGTTAAATATGCGTTTAACGATTCTGTTGACTTTTTCTATACATGTTTGACTCGACAAACGACCTAGATAGATTAGGAATCAGTGAGTGCCCTTTTTGGGGTTTATTAACCATATAATTACCAACTTATAACAACCTTTGATTCGACAATATTCTGAACCTTATGTGTTTTATCGTGAAGTCAAACCGTAGTTACGACGGTTTGATTTCTAAGCTACTAACTAAGGAAAACTTGATCGAGAAGGGTTAGACATACTTACACTTGATTAATGGATGATGTGGGATGCTTGGGGCCTGCTTGTAAGCTCTGGAAATGCTCAGAAGTTGAATGTGGGTGTATGTTGCAACATGTAACTTTTTATAAGAACTTGGATCCTTATCAATTAAGTCTAGGGATGTTGTTAGATGTCCAACATGTGTCCTACAAGCTATAAACCACCTTAGGGCAGCCCAATGTTTCGTAAAAAATGAAATTGGAGTCGGATACATGCATCTACAGGCTGCTGACAAAAATTTCGCAACTGGGCACCCCATACGCATCGTAGGCATTTAAGCCCTACGATGCGCAGGGCATCATACGATGCGCAGCAATAAACCCCCTACGATGCGCAAGCCTACAATCTGATTTCTTAAATTTGCAATTTAGCCCCTGGTCCCTTGAAACATCGCTTTCCCTCTGAATCTTGCATGTTAAGACTTTGTAATTTATATATGGGGCTTTAATACTTATACCCACTTTGTTAAGTCCTCGGGTAACTTTGTGATCACCCGAAAAGCCCTAACTTTCAATGTTAACGATTATAACCCTTGCACACGAATTTTATCACAACTTGCTCATACGATAACGAAACTTCATGAAATTTTTGTGGTACATTCTAGTGAGCATAATTAATCGTTACAAAGCTTCAGGTTTGTCAAAAGGTCACTCAGAGGTATAACTTAAACATGTTGGCACATTTAACCCCTGTAGATTGTAATCTCTCACTTTCTTCCACAATTCGCTTCGTATGATCCATGATCTATTCGTTTAAGGTTATAAACATCGTGTAGGGTTATTGCAAAGTACATTTATTCATTGTTGATACTTTGAACCCTTATATTTACACAGTTTCACTGTTCGTCAACTTTAGTCCTTCAAGACTATTCTTTCACACGTTCAAACCTATGACACGTGTCAACCCATTATAGGACGTAAATTTTCGAGGTGTTACATCCTCACCCCCTTAAAATAAATCTCGACCCGAGATTTACTGAAACAAGTAAGGGTACTTTTCTTTCATCGTGGATTCAACCTCCCACGTGAATTCGGGACCTCTTCGGGCATCCCATTTGACCTTTACAAAAGGTATATGCTTCCTTCGAAGCTTCCTTACCTGTCGATCTTCGATCGACAAAGGTTTTTCCACAAATTTCAAGCTCTCGTCGATATGCACATCTGTATAGGGTATAACCACGGATTCGTGAGCGAAACATTTCTTCAGATTGCAGATGTGGAACACATTGTGTATACTACTGAGCTCTTCAGGTAAGTTTAACTTGTAGGCAACTGACCCGACACGTTCGATAACCTCGAAAGGTCCTATATATCTCGGGCTCAGCTTACCTTTCTTACCGAATCGCATCACTTCCTTCCAGGGTGACACTTTAAGTAGGACTTTTTCACCTACTTCGAAGTGAAAATCCTTACGATTTGGATCGGCGTAAATCTTCTGCCTATTCCGGGCAGCTTGGAGATTGTTACGAATCTGGACAATCTTGTCCGTCGTTTCGAACACAATCTCTGGTCCTGATAACTGAACTTCTCCAACTTCCGCCCAACAAACAGGCGATCTACACTTTCTACCGTATAATGCCTCAAAAGGCGCAGCCTTAATGCTGGTATGGTAGCTATTGTTGTAGGAGAATTCGATTAATGGCAGGTTTTTATCCCAGCTACCTCCCAAATCGATCGCACATGCACGAAGCATGTCTTCCAACGTTTGAATAGTACGCTCACTCTGACCGTCTGTCTGTGGATGGTAAGCCGTACTAAAGTTCAAACGTGTGCCCAAAGATTGTTGAAAACTTTTCCAAAAATGTGATGTGTATCTAGTATCCCGGTCAGAGATAATAGCTACAGGTATGCCATGCAGGGCCACAATCTTATCAACGTACAGTTGGGCTAACATATCGGAGCTGTAGGTCTCCTTAATGGGTAGGAAATGTGCTGACTTAGTCAGTCGGTCAACTATCACCCAGATGGTGTCATTTCCTTTCCTGGTTTTGGGTAACTTGGTGATAAAATCCATAGTTACCATTTCCCACTTCCAAGTAGGAAGTTCAGGCTGTTGTAGCAAACCTGACGGTTTTTGATGTTCTGCCTTCACTTGTGCACACGTCAAGCATTTAGCTACATAGGTAGCTACAGACTTCTTCAAGCCTATCCACCAATAATTTGCCCTAAGATCCTGATACATTTTATCAGCTCCAGGATGAACAGAATATTTAGAGCTGTGGGCTTCCTGGAGGATAACATCACGAAGTCCCCCATAAATTGGAACCCATATCCTTCCATTCAATCTAAGAATTCCATCCTTACTTAGAGTTAACTGTTCTTCAGTTACTCCCAGCTTTTCATTAGGATAGTTAGCTTCCAACACAGCTTCCTTCTGTGCAGCTAACAACCTTTCCATCAAGCTGTTCTTTAATTCCATGCTCTTGGCATTGATTCGGATGGGTTTCATCTTCTCCTTCCGACTCAAGGCATCGGCAACTACATTCGCCTTGCCGGGATGGTATCTTATTTCACAATCGTAATCATTCAGAGTTTCCATCCAACGGCGTTGCCTCATGTTCAAATCCTTCTGGTTGAACAGATGTTGGAGGCTTTTGTGATCAGAATAGATCACACATTTGATTCCATATAAGTAGTGCCTCCACAGTTTTAGAGCGAATACAACGGCACCCAACTCCAAGTCGTGGGTGGTGTAATTCTTTTCGTGCACCTTTAACTGACGTGAAGCATAGGCAATGACTTTGCCTTTCTGCATAAGCACACATCCCATCCCGGTGTGTGATGCATCACAATAAACTACAAACTCCTCTACTCCATCAGGTAATGTCAGCACTGGAGCATTGCTCAATTTTTGTTTCAGAATATCGAAGGATTCCTGCTGCTTAGGACCCCAGTCAAACTTAATCTTCTTACATGTCAGCGAAGTCAGGGGTGCAGCAATCCTTGAGAAATTTTCTATGAATCGCCTGTAGTATCCTGCCAAACCTAGGAAGCTACGAATTTCAGTAGGCGTCTTTGGCTCATGCCAATTCATGACAGCTTCAACTTTAGCAGGATCTACTTGGATACCATGCTCACTAACAACATGCCCAAGAAATTGGACTGCTCGAAGCCAAAATTCACACTTCGAGAACTTGGCATAGAGCTTTTCTTTATGAAGTAGTTCCAGAATGCAGTGAAGATGCTTTTCATGATCAGCTTGGTTCTTTGAGTAGATGAGAATGTCATCGATGAAGACGATGACGAATTTGTCTAAGTGCGGCTTGCAAACGCGATTCATGAGATCCATGAATGCGGCCGGTGCATTAGTGAGCCCGAAAGGCATCACTAGGAACTCGTAATGACCATAACGAGTCCTAAATGCTGTTTTGTGCACGTCTTCATCTCTAACCTTCAATTGATGGTAGCCTGACCTCAAGTCAATCTTCGAGAAGAAACTTGCCCCTTGAAGTTGATCGAACAGATCGTCGATTCTGGGCAAAGGATACCTATTCTTGATGGTAACCTTATTAAGCTCGCGGTAGTCGATGCACAGACGCATCGATCCATCCTTCTTCTTAACAAATAAAACTGGTGCTCCCCAAGGAGACGAACTAGGTTTGATGAAACCTTTGGCTAGCAAATCATCTAGCTGCGTTCTCAATTCTTTCATCTCTGTTGGTGCCAACCTATAAGGCGCCCTTGCAACTGGTGCTGATCCAGGAATAATGTCAATTCTGAATTCCACTTGCCTATCGGGTGGCAAACCAGGTAGTTCTTCAGGAAATACTTCGGGGTATTCAGAAATGACTGGGATCTCTCCAATCTTGGGTTTTGGTTCATCAATAATCACCTGTGCCATGTAGATGACACAGCCCTTCTTTAAACACTTTGAGTCTTTGAGTATAGACATCTTCTCAGGCAGCCCATACTGGGTATCTCCCTGGATAGTAAGTGATTCACCAGACGAAGTCTTGATCCTCACTTGCTTCTTATTGCAAATAATCTGGGCCTGGTTATGAGATAACCAGTCCATACCCAAAACTATGTCGAAACCGGCTAGTTTTAAAGGAAGTAGGGACAAAGGAAAAGAGTGATTCTTAATGGATATGAAACATCCATCTAATAAGGTTGAAGCGGTTTCTAAAGTGCCATCTGCTAGTTCCACCTCATAATTCACACTTAAAGTTCTAACAGGTAGTTTCAACAGTTCACAGAACTTATTATCTACAAACGACTTATCAGCGCCTGAATCAAATAACACTCTCGCATAAACATCATTTACGAGAAAGGTACCTGTTATCACGTTGTCGTCCTTAATGGCTTCCTTAGCATCCATTCTGAAGACCCTCGCATTGGTCTTCTTCCCCTCTTCATTCTTCCTTGTAAATTTTGGGCAGTTGGATTTGATATGCCCCTTTTCATTGCAACTATAACACGTTGCATCCTTTATTTTCTTGCACTCCAGGGTCTTATGTTCCGTAGACTTGCAAATCCCACATGGCCTTGGCTGGTATTGGGATTTTGAGTCAAGTCTGCACTTTCCAAAATGGTACTTTCTGCAAATTTTACATCTGGGTTTTTCACCCGATTGCTGACCATCTTTCTTGAATCCTGACCCCTTCTTAGAGTCATTGTTTCCCTTCTGCTTCTTATCTGATCGTCGTGAGTTGTCATCCTCACGCTTTCTTTTCTCCGTATCAGTTTTCCTCAGTGACCTCAGTCTGACAGCATCTGAGGTCAGAGATAACGATATGTCCGTTACTGACCGAAAAGTGGTTGGTCTGGAAGCTTTTACACTTGCTTTTATCTCCGGTTCCAAACCCCCGATAAAACGAGCTATACGTTTAGGCTCTGGAGTTACCAAGTAAGGGACCAACCTTGACAAAGTATTGAAAGTAGTAAGGTAGGCCTGACAGTCCAGGTTTTTCATGACCAGTGCCAGGAAATCAGATTCAATTCTCTCAACCTCATGTTGAGGGCAGAAATTTTCTTTGATTAGTGCCATGAACTGTTCCCAAGTCATGTTGTATAACGGGACTTTCCCTGTGGCTTGGATCAAAGATCTCCACCAGGCTAAGGCTTCTCCTTTGAAAGACTGCGAGACAAACTTCACTATGTCTCTATTATGACAACCACTAATATCCACCACAGTATCCATTTCATCCATCCACGTCATGCAATCAACAGCTCCTTTTTCCCCATTGAAGTCTCTAGGTTTGCACGAGACAAAGTACTTATATGTGCAACCCCTATTACGAGGTTCTTGGTTCTGCACGACTCTTTGGGATGGATTACTCCTTTGATTGGAGGAGTGGTGAGTATTACTGTTGTGGGCAGTGTGGGTTCTGGAGGGTGTTCTAGTGTGTGATGCAGAATGGGTCCTCGTATGGGTACCACTTGATCCATGGTGCTGTCTATCCATAGCTCTATTAACTGCATTGTCTATCATAGCTTGCAACTCTGCACCTGCTACGTTTACATGGGCATTATCATTCACTATCCCTGGGTGACTGTTGACCTTGTTTGAGTCTGCCATGTATCTTTAACTGTAACACATTGGCAATAATTTATTGGTGAGTTTATTATGGAATTGTCTTTTATGGCAATTTTATTAACCGTGGTAAACATAGACCTTATCTGGTTAATTTATTACTCACATAAATTTAGGATTTCTAATATAATTTATCCTAATTATAAAATGATAACAATATTTATTAGCACATAAGGCCTAGTCACAGGGACAATATAGATTATAAGCTAGGATTTCAGAGAATCAAAGCATGAAGGTTTGAACAAAGTTTATTACCTTTATCAGACAGGGTCATAGACTAATACTGTCTTTTGTCTCATATGAAAAATGAGAAGGGCCCGTAGGCATTCCATTACCAATGGATGGTAAAAGAACTTATCATATTTATTAATGATTTAACCCATGATTCAGAGATCATTTAGTTGGGTTTAGAATCTTTGAAAAGATCCATCTATAATAATAACACGTGTGTTTTTAGCTAATCATGTCTGCCAGGAGTGTTAACATGTTTTCAGATGTTAACAGAGATTTGAATCTTTTTAAATAGTTTTACCATCTGGGCCCGGTCCTAAAATGACATACAGGCTAGGTTATACTTTTAAGATCCTTACAAAATAACATAGGCAGATAGACTTTTAAAAAGAATGAATTTTGATTTATTTATTTCATATATCTTTTAATTATGCATAACATAGCAAAGATGAAATTTATAAACTTACATTCCATTAAACTAAAAGTAGTACATTTTTGCCCTAAACGGGACTTTTCACAGAAACAGATGCCCGCGCAGGAGCTATACATATAATACATGCCCTCACAGGGACGGTCTACAAAAGTAAATGTCCACGCAGGGACTACTAGAGACAAGTCCACGTAGGGACTAAGTACAAAGATAGATGTCCACGCAGGGACTACATACACACATAAATAAATGTCCACGTAGGGACTTGATTTAAACAAGGAATACAACAATATATATATATGGGGATTTAACGGTCCCGTTTCTTCTTCCCCTTAAGCAAGTTTGCCAAACCACTCATAAATCCCTCATTCTTCTTACGTTCCTTCTGGAAGTCTCGCTCCACTTTGGCCAGTCTTCGGCGGAGTTCCTCCTGCTCAGGTGGAGGAGCCCGTGGTGGCTGGTAATGTGGTGGCGGCTGAACAGGTGCTTGATACCCCTGAGTTGGGTATCCCATTCCCCAAGGAGGTCCGTAGGGTCCTTCAGGATTAATATGGGCTTGGTAGCTTGCTGCTACGTTGTAAGGGTCATCAGCATAGTTATAGCCATGGTATGCTGGTGGTCCATATGGGTTGTAAGCTGCCGGAGCAGTATAAGCAGGTATTGGGTGGCCAAAACCCGGTGATGGCGGTACAATAGGTGCGGAATTCACCTCCGAAACTGGGACAGAAGGTCCTTCCATCTGTGGGACTCCATGAGTAGGCGGGTAATGGCTACCGCTAGAGTGTTGAGGGGTGTTGAGACGAAAGTCAACTTCTCGTGCTGAGATCCGTGCACCAGTCCTCCTACGTCTAGGTGGTGCTGGAGGCTCTAAATGAACTGGTGGCGGTGGAGGCGGTGGCGTGACTGCCACAAACCCGTGTTCCCCAGAGGAATCTTGATGAGGCTGCTGCGGTGGCTGCTGGTGAGGCGATGGGTGGTAAGATGGTGTATTGTACCACTCACACCGTTCGAACCGTGCCATGTGACTATCCGGACCCTGGTATGGTGTCCCGTGATATGACGATCCGTCAGAGATCACGAAAGGATGGTTCATGGATCCGGTTGAAGCCTCGACGGGATCTGTGTCCTCGTCCATATCCTGATCACCAGAAAAGTGATCTTCCGGTCCAAGTGGGTTAAAGCCCACTTGCTCTGGCAGGTACTCTGCCGGGTTAAACTGACCCTGAAAAACAGGAGTAGGGTCGCCAAAGTAACGTTGCGGGTTGTGGGGTTCGTTCTCTGACTGTGGCCCATAAGAGTCATGATATGGAGGTGTTGAGGAGTGCGAAAAAGATCGTCTGGCATCGTCTTCATAGGTCCTCCATAGTTCCCTCGTTTCGTCATTCCTTGTAGAAGAAGTTCGTCGAAATGAAGGCCCTGCCTCATGGTCGTTAGGGGCACTAGCTGGCTCCTTTCCTCGACCACCTCGTCTAAATCTTGGCGGCATTATTGTACCTATTAAAATACACAAGGTAATAACAAGGAAAATAAAGGACAAAAATTTAATTAAATAAAAATTTGAGCAATCTGGATTATTCCTAAGTTCTTTGTCTAGACTCGAAGATTTAGGAATGTGCAATTGTGTAACTGAGATTAAACACAAAAGACTAGTGTTTAATTCACTCAGTATTGGCTCTGATACCAACCTGTCACACCCCGAATTTCCACGTGTCACCGGTGGGCCCGGTAGGGGAGTATCGTGACGTGGTTGGCAACGTAATAGTCAAACAACACAATATTTAAATGCACAGCGGAAGCAAAGTATAGATTTAATTCAACCAACGATATTGTAATATTAAGTATCACAAAAAGTCGAATATAAATCCACAGGTAGATCAAATTTAAACAGGAAACAATTGTTCAACAGTTTATGACATCCAAGCTGGCGAGACTTAATGTGGATGCTAGGAGACAAGCCAGCCTATTTCGCGTAGTACCTGCACTTAACCTTTTTAAGAAAATACGTCAGTTTACACTGGTAAATACAATCAACCGACTCATTTTGAAAAGAGTTTAAGAAAAGCATTTAAGGCACAAGGCACAAATAATATTTTATAACTTGGGATAATTATGTAAATATATAAACTTGTAAACGAATTACATGTTTCTTATGCGTTCAGTAGTCCGGTCCTTAAACTGGATTAAAGATCAATAGACACACCACTTTATATAATGAGACACTGACAGGTGTACGCCTACACCTGAGTGCTAAGGTCGTGGCCATCTCGTAAGATGATGCCAGGGATATCCGGGACATGGTCATTAACCCCCCAAAGGCTTTAAGCAACAAAACATTTCAAAACAGAGCATATCAATGATTTAACCTCTATTCGATTAAAGATTCAATGCTGGACCAAGCGGTATTTTATATACCGTACCCCAAGCCCGTATAGGGAAAATAAGTTAAAAGTATTTACCTGAGTAAGTATAGTTCAAAATCAGCGAGTGCAAATATCTTTTACTGGTTCTCCTAATCTGGAACGAAGGTTTATAATAACCTATTAGAATACTAACGGGTCTTTAGTTAAGCTTACGCTTAGACCGGCTAGTTTTAAAGATACGGTTCGTACGCACGATTAAGCGAAGACCGGATAGAATGTGATTTAGACCCGACAAGTTTGAAGACTTGCTTAATATGGGTATGTGATGCACATTCTGGATTTTGAGATAAAACCGTTAAGGTTTGACCCGTTTCGGCTAATTTATGTAAACTAGTTACATAAACCGAACCGAACGCGCATGAAGCGTAACGGGTATCTGTAAGAGTCCTAAACAGGTTTCCTAAGTTAACACGCCTTAAATAAGTTGTGATATCTGTAGGATATCACCCATGATGCCCAAAACGAGTTTAATCTCTTAATAAGCCCCGTAGGGGTATTTTGGTCATTTTAAAGATTATAAAACGAATTAATTAAGTTTCTGAGAACCGGGTCTGATTAAATCAGAAAAATGGTTTATTTTAACAGGTTATAACATTTGGTTATAAGTCTTATGAATCAAAATGGTTTTAAACTCAAACTACGCGTGTAATACGCGTATAAAGCCGTTTTAAGCGACGTACGGTTCAAAATACGATTCTGAGTTTTCTGATTAAATAAACAGGCTCAAAACACTCTATTTAACTTTTAAAATCAGTAGCAATTGGATTGGCACCTTTTGGACTTGTAAAACTCATTTTATGGCCGAAAAGGGCATATTCGGTATTTACCGAATTAAGGCGCTAATCCAAGCTTACGATCAGTTTAAAAAAAAAATTAAAAATCTTCAAAAATCCCAAAATATTATTTAACATCAGTGGGGAAAAGTTTTGGTGCCGAAAATCGGGTCTAGATAGGCTATGCGCTAATCGCGCCGATTAATTAATAAAAAGCTTATTATTTACGCAAATGCGCATATCTCCTAATCTAGACCTCCGATTGACGTGAAAATTTACAGACATGATTAATAATCAGTAACTAAGATTATTTTATTTTCATATCTCCAAAAATCTCGTTTTATGATCATAAGGGCATTACGGTCAATATTTAGGCGATTAACGGAAACATCTGACGATTAGGGATTCGAGTGGTATAAACGCAGAGGCTTATACACACATGTAACTAGGTCCTAATGGAACCTTAAGGCATGTCTAAACTTATATATATCGGGTCAGAACTGAGGTCAACGCAAAAGTCAAACTTTTGCGTCTCTCGGTTCCGAATCGGTTCAAAACAGCAAGTTGTCGAATCAAACAAGCCTAGACAAGTTTTTATACTTATTTTTAGGTTATACGAATAATAAAACAGATTACACGCCTTTTACATGGTTAAATATGCGTTTAACGATTCTGTTGACTTTTTCTATACATGTTTGACTCGACAAACGACCTAGATAGATTAGGAATCAGTGAGTGCCCTTTTTGGGGTTTATTAACCATATAATTACCAACTTATAACAACCTTTGATTCGACAATATTCTGAACCTTATGTGTTTTATCGTGAAGTCAAACCGTAGTTACGACGGTTTGATTTCTAAGCTACTAACTAAGGAAAACTTGATCGAGAAGGGTTAGACATACTTACACTTGATTAATAGATGATGTGGGATGCTTGGGGCCTGCTTGTAAGCTCTGGAAATGCTCAGAAGTTGAATGTGGGTGTATGTTGCAACATGTAACTTTTTATAAGAACTTGGATCCTTATCAATTAAGTCTAGGGATGTTGTTAGATGTCCAACATGTGTCCTACAAGCTATAAACCACCTTAGGGCAGCCCAATGTTTCGTAAAAAATGAAATTGGAGTCGGATACATGCATCTACAGGCTGCTGACAAAAATTTCGCAACTGGGCACCCCATACGCATCGTAGGCATTTAAGCCCTACGATGCGCAGCAATAAACCCCCTACGATGCGCAAGCCTACAATCTGATTTCTTAAATTTGCAATTTAGCCCCTGGTCCCTTGAAACATCGCTTTCCCTCTGAATCTTGCATGTTAAGACTTTGTAATTTATATATGGGGCTTTAATACTTATACCCACTTTGTTAAGTCCTCGGGTAACTTTGTGATCACCCGAAAAGCCCTAACTTTCAATGTTAACGATTATAACCCTTGCACACGAATTTTATCACAACTTGCTCATACGATAACGAAACTTCATGAAATTTTTGTGGTACATTCTAGTGAGCATAATTAATCGTTACAAAGCTTCAGGTTTGTCAAAAGGTCACTCAGAGGTATAACTTAAACATGTTGGCACATTTAACCCCTGTAGATTGTAATCTCTCACTTTCTTCCACAATTCGCTTCGTATGATCCATGATCTATTCGTTTAAGGTTATAAACATCGTGTAGGGTTATTGCAAAGTACATTTATTCATTGTTGATACTTTGAACCCTTATATTTACACAGTTTCACTGTTCGTCAACTTTAGTCCTTCAAGACTATTCTTTCACACGTTCAAACCTATGACACGTGTCAACCCATTATAGGACGTAAATTTTCGAGGTGTTACATCCTCACCCCCTTAAAATAAATCTCGACCCGAGATTTACTGAAACAAGTAAGGGTACTTTTCTTTCATCGTGGATTCAACCTCCCACGTGAATTCGGGACCTCTTCGGGCATCCCATTTGACCTTTACAAAAGGTATATGCTTCCTTCGAAGCTTCCTTACCTGTCGATCTTCGATCGACAAAGGTTTTTCCACAAATTTCAAGCTCTCGTCGATATGCACATCTGTATAGGGTATAACCACGGATTCGTGAGCGAAACATTTCTTCAGATTGCAGATGTGGAACACATTGTGTATACTACTGAGCTCTTCAGGTAAGTTTAACTTGTAGGCAACTGACCCGACACGTTCGATAACCTCGAAAGGTCCTATATATCTCGGGCTCAGCTTACCTTTCTTACCGAATCGCATCACTTCCTTCCAGGGTGACACTTTAAGTAGGACTTTTTCACCTACTTCGAAGTGAAAATCCTTACGATTTGGATCGGCGTAAATCTTCTGCCTATTCCGGGCAGCTTGGAGATTGTTACGAATCTGGACAATCTTGTCCGTCGTTTCGAACACAATCTCTGGTCCTGATAACTGAACTTCTCCAACTTCCGCCCAACAAACAGGCGATCTACACTTTCTACCGTATAATGCCTCAAAAGGCGCAGCCTTAATGCTGGTATGGTAGCTATTGTTGTAGGAGAATTCGATTAATGGCAGGTTTTTATCCCAGCTACCTCCCAAATCGATCGCACATGCACGAAGCATGTCTTCCAACGTTTGAATAGTACGCTCACTCTGACCGTCTGTCTGTGGATGGTAAGCCGTACTAAAGTTCAAACGTGTGCCCAAAGATTGTTGAAAACTTTTCCAAAAATGTGATGTGTATCTAGTATCCCGGTCAGAGATAATAGCTACAGGTATGCCATGCAGGGCCACAATCTTATCAACGTACAGTTGGGCTAACATATCGGAGCTGTAGGTCTCCTTAATGGGTAGGAAATGTGCTGACTTAGTCAGTCGGTCAACTATCACCCAGATGGTGTCATTTCCTTTCCTGGTTTTGGGTAACTTGGTGATAAAATCCATAGTTACCATTTCCCACTTCCAAGTAGGAAGTTCAGGCTGTTGTAGCAAACCTGACGGTTTTTGATGTTCTGCCTTCACTTGTGCACACGTCAAGCATTTAGCTACATAGGTAGCTACAGACTTCTTCAAGCCTATCCACCAATAATTTGCCCTAAGATCCTGATACATTTTATCAGCTCCAGGATGAACAGAATATTTAGAGCTGTGGGCTTCCTGGAGGATAACATCACGAAGTCCCCCATAAATTGGAACCCATATCCTTCCATTCAATCTAAGAATTCCATCCTTACTTAGAGTTAACTGTTCTTCAGTTACTCCCAGCTTTTCATTAGGATAGTTAGCTTCCAACACAGCTTCCTTCTGTGCAGCTAACAACCTTTCCATCAAGCTGTTCTTTAATTCCATGCTCTTGGCATTGATTCGGATGGGTTTCATCTTCTCCTTCCGACTCAAGGCATCGGCAACTACATTCGCCTTGCCGGGATGGTATCTTATTTCACAATCGTAATCATTCAGAGTTTCCATCCAACGGCGTTGCCTCATGTTCAAATCCTTCTGGTTGAACAGATGTTGGAGGCTTTTGTGATCAGAATAGATCACACATTTGATTCCATATAAGTAGTGCCTCCACAGTTTTAGAGCGAATACAACGGCACCCAACTCCAAGTCGTGGGTGGTGTAATTCTTTTCGTGCACCTTTAACTGACGTGAAGCATAGGCAATGACTTTGCCTTTCTGCATAAGCACACATCCCATCCCGGTGTGTGATGCATCACAATAAACTACAAACTCCTCTACTCCATCAGGTAATGTCAGCACTGGAGCATTGCTCAATTTTTGTTTCAGAATATCGAAGGATTCCTGCTGCTTAGGACCCCAGTCAAACTTAATCTTCTTACATGTCAGCGAAGTCAGGGGTGCAGCAATCCTTGAGAAATTTTCTATGAATCGCCTGTAGTATCCTGCCAAACCTAGGAAGCTACGAATTTCAGTAGGCGTCTTTGGCTCATGCCAATTCATGACAGCTTCAACTTTAGCAGGATCTACTTGGATACCATGCTCACTAACAACATGCCCAAGAAATTGGACTGCTCGAAGCCAAAATTCACACTTCGAGAACTTGGCATAGAGCTTTTCTTTATGAAGTAGTTCCAGAATGCAGTGAAGATGCTTTTCATGATCAGCTTGGTTCTTTGAGTAGATGGGAATGTCATCGATGAAGACGATGACGAATTTGTCTAAGTGCGGCTTGCAAACGCGATTCATGAGATCCATGAATGCGGCCGGTGCATTAGTGAGCCCGAAAGGCATCACTAGGAACTCGTAATGACCATAACGAGTCCTAAATGCTGTTTTGTGCACGTCTTCATCTCTAACCTTCAATTGATGGTAGCCTGACCTCAAGTCAATCTTCGAGAAGAAACTTGCCCCTTGAAGTTGATCGAACAGATCGTCGATTCTGGGCAAAGGATACCTATTCTTGATGGTAACCTTATTAAGCTCGCGGTAGTCGATGCACAGACGCATCGATCCATCCTTCTTCTTAACAAATAAAACTGGTGCTCCCCAAGGAGACGAACTAGGTTTGATGAAACCTTTGGCTAGCAAATCATCTAGCTGCGTTCTCAATTCTTTCATCTCTGTTGGTGCCAACCTATAAGGCGCCCTTGCAACTGGTGCTGATCCAGGAATAATGTCAATTCTGAATTCCACTTGCCTATCGGGTGGCAAACCAGGTAGTTCTTCAGGAAATACTTCGGGGTATTCAGAAATGACTGGGATCTCTCCAATCTTGGGTTTTGGTTCATCAATAATCACCTGTGCCATGTAGATGACACAGCCCTTCTTTAAACACTTTGAGTCTTTGAGTATAGACATCTTCTCGGGCAGCCCATACTGGGTATCTCCCTGGATAGTAAGTGATTCACCAGACGAAGTCTTGATCCTCACTTGCTTCTTATTGCAAATAATCTGGGCCTGGTTATGAGATAACCAGTCCATACCCAAAACTATGTCGAAACCGGCTAGTTTTAAAGGAAGTAGGGACAAAGGAAAAGAGTGATTCTTAATGGATATGAAACATCCATCTAATAAGGTTGAAGCGGTTTCTAAAGTGCCATCTGCTAGTTCCACCTCATAATTCACACTTAAAGTTCTAACAGGTAGTTTCAACAGTTCACAGAACTTATTATCTACAAACGACTTATCAGCGCCTGAATCAAATAACACTCTCGCATAAACATCATTTACGAGAAAGGTACCTGTTATCACGTTGTCGTCCTTAATGGCTTCCTTAGCATCCATTCTGAAGACCCTCGCATTGGTCTTCTTCCCCTCTTCATTCTTCCTTGTAAATTTTGGGCAGTTGGATTTGATATGCCCCTTTTCATTGCAACTATAACACGTTGCATCCTTTATTTTCTTGCACTCCAGGGTCTTATGTTCCGTAGACTTGCAAATCCCACATGGCCTTGGCTGGTATTGGGATTTTGAGTCAAGTCTGCACTTTCCAAAATGGTACTTTCTGCAAATTTTACATCTGGGTTTTTCACCCGATTGCTGACCATCTTTCTTGAATCCTGACCCCTTCTTAGAGTCATTGTTTCCCTTCTGCTTCTTATCTGATCGTCGTGAGTTGTCATCCTCACGCTTTCTTTTCTCCGTATCAGTTTTCCTCAGTGACCTCAGTCTGACAGCATCTGAGGTCAGAGATAACGATATGTCCGTTACTGACCGAAAAGTGGTTGGTCTGGAAGCTTTTACACTTGCTTTTATCTCCGGTTCCAAACCCCCGATAAAACGAGCTATACGTTTAGGCTCTGGAGTTACCAAGTAAGGGACCAACCTTGACAAAGTATTGAAAGTAGTAAGGTAGGCCTGACAGTCCAGGTTTTTCATGACCAGTGCCAGGAAATCAGATTCAATTCTCTCAACCTCATGTTGAGGGCAGAAATTTTCTTTGATTAGTGCCATGAACTGTTCCCAAGTCATGTTGTATAACGGGACTTTCCCTGTGGCTTGGATCAAAGATCTCCACCAGGCTAAGGCTTCTCCTTTGAAAGACTGCGAGACAAACTTCACTATGTCTCTATTATGACAACCACTAATATCCACCACAGTATCCATTTCATCCATCCACGTCATGCAATCAACAGCTCCTTTTTCCCCATTGAAGTCTCTAGGTTTGCACGAGACAAAGTACTTATATGTGCAACCCCTATTACGAGGTTCTTGGTTCTGCACGACTCTTTGGGATGGATTACTCCTTTGATTGGAGGAGTGGTGAGTATTACTGTTGTGGGCAGTGTGGGTTCTGGAGGGTGTTCTAGTGTGTGATGCAGAATGGGTCCTCGTATGGGTACCACTTGATCCATGGTGCTGTCTATCCATAGCTCTATTAACTGCATTGTCTATCATAGCTTGCAACTCTGCACCTGCTACGTTTACATGGGCATTATCATTCACTATCCCTGGGTGACTGTTGACCTTGTTTGAGTCTGCCATGTATCTTTAACTGTAACACATTGGCAATAATTTATTGGTGAGTTTATTATGGAATTGTCTTTTATGGCAATTTTATTAACCGTGGTAAACATAGACCTTATCTGGTTAATTTATTACTCACATAAATTTAGGATTTCTAATATAATTTATCCTAATTATAAAATGATAACAATATTTATTAGCACATAAGGCCTAGTCACAGGGACAATATAGATTATAAGCTAGGATTTCAGAGAATCAAAGCATGAAGGTTTGAACAAAGTTTATTACCTTTATCAGACAGGGTCATAGACTAATACTGTCTTTTGTCTCATATGAAAAATGAGAAGGGCCCGTAGGCATTCCATTACCAATGGATGGTAAAAGAACTTATCATATTTATTAATGATTTAACCCATGATTCAGAGATCATTTAGTTGGGTTTAGAATCTTTGAAAAGATCCATCTATAATAATAACACGTGTGTTTTTAGCTAATCATGTCTGCCAGGAGTGTTAACATGTTTTCAGATGTTAACAGAGATTTGAATCTTTTTAAATAGTTTTACCATCTGGGCCCGGTCCTAAAATGACATACAGGCTAGGTTATACTTTTAAGATCCTTACAAAATAACATAGGCAGATAGACTTTTAAAAAGAATGAATTTTGATTTATTTATTTCATATATCTTTTAATTATGCATAACATAGCAAAGATGAAATTTATAAACTTACATTCCATTAAACTAAAAGTAGTACATTTTTGCCCTAAACGGGACTTTTCACAGAAACAGATGCCCGCGCAGGAGCTATACATATAATACATGCCCTCACAGGGACGGTCTACAAAAGTAAATGTCCACGCAGGGACTACTAGAGACAAGTCCACGTAGGGACTAAGTACAAAGATAGATGTCCACGCAGGGACTACATACACACATAAATAAATGTCCACGTAGGGACTTGATTTAAACAAGGAATACAACAATATATATATATGGGGATTTAACGGTCCCGTTTCTTCTTCCCCTTAAGCAAGTTTGCCAAACCACTCATAAATCCCTCATTCTTCTTACGTTCCTTCTGGAAGTCTCGCTCCACTTTGGCCAGTCTTCGGCGGAGTTCCTCCTGCTCAGGTGGAGGAGCCCGTGGTGGCTGGTAATGTGGTGGCGGCTGAACAGGTGCTTGATACCCCTGAGTTGGGTATCCCATTCCCCAAGGAGGTCCGTAGGGTCCTTCAGGATTAATATGGGCTTGGTAGCTTGCTGCTACGTTGTAAGGGTCATCAGCATAGTTATAGCCATGGTATGCTGGTGGTCCATATGGGTTGTAAGCTGCCGGAGCAGTATAAGCAGGTATTGGGTGGCCAAAACCCGGTGATGGCGGTACAATAGGTGCGGAATTCACCTCCGAAACTGGGACAGAAGGTCCTTCCATCTGTGGGACTCCATGAGTAGGCGGGTAATGGCTACCGCTAGAGTGTTGAGGGGTGTTGAGACGAAAGTCAACTTCTCGTGCTGAGATCCGTGCACCAGTCCTCCTACGTCTAGGTGGTGCTGGAGGCTCTAAATGAACTGGTGGCGGTGGAGGCAGTGGCGTGACTGCCACAAACCCGTGTTCCCCAGAGGAATCTTGATGAGGCTGCTGCGGTGGCTGCTGGTGAGGCGATGGGTGGTAAGATGGTGTATTGTACCACTCACACCGTTCGAACCGTGCCATGTGACTATCCGGACCCTGGTATGGTGTCCCGTGATATGACGATCCGTCAGAGATCACGAAAGGATGGTTCATGGATCCGGTTGAAGCCTCGACGGGATCTGTGTCCTCGTCCATATCCTGATCACCAGAAAAGTGATCTTCCGGTCCAAGTGGGTTAAAGCCCACTTGCTCTGGCAGGTACTCTGCCGGGTTAAACTGACCCTGAAAAACAGGAGTAGGGTCGCCAAAGTAACGTTGCGGGTTGTGGGGTTCGTTCTCTGACTGTGGCCCATAAGAGTCATGATATGGAGGTGTTGAGGAGTGCGAAAAAGATCGTCTGGCATCGTCTTCATAGGTCCTCCATAGTTCCCTCGTTTCGTCATTCCTTGTAGAAGAAGTTCGTCGAAATGAAGGCCCTGCCTCATGGTCGTTAGGGGCACTAGCTGGCTCCTTTCCTCGACCACCTCGTCTAAATCTTGGCGGCATTATTGTACCTATTAAAATACACAAGGTAATAACAAGGAAAATAAAGGACAAAAATTTAATTAAATAAAAATTTGAGCAATCTGGATTATTCCTAAGTTCTTTGTCTAGACTCGAAGATTTAGGAATGTGCAATTGTGTAACTGAGATTAAACACAAAAGACTAGTGTTTAATTCACTCAGTATTGGCTCTGATACCAACCTGTCACACCCCGAATTTCCACGTGTCACCGGTGGGCCCGGTAGGGGAGTATCGTGACGTGGTTGGCAACGTAATAGTCAAACAACACAATATTTAAATGCACAGCGGAAGCAAAGTATAGATTTAATTCAACCAACGATATTGTAATATTAAGTATCACAAAAAGTCGAATATAAATCCACAGGTAGATCAAATTTAAACAGGAAACAATTGTTCAACAGTTTATGACATCCAAGCTGGCGAGACTTAATGTGGATGCTAGGAGACAAGCCAGCCTATTTCGCGTAGTACCTGCACTTAACCTTTTTAAGAAAATACGTCAGTTTACACTGGTAAATACAATCAACCGACTCATTTTGAAAAGAGTTTAAGAAAAGCATTTAAGGCACAAGGCACAAATAATATTTTATAACTTGGGATAATTATGTAAATATATAAACTTGTAAACGAATTACATGTTTCTTATGCGTTCAGTAGTCCGGTCCTTAAACTGGATTAAAGATCAATAGACACACCACTTTATATAATGAGACACTGACAGGTGTACGCCTACACCTGAGTGCTAAGGTCGTGGCCATCTCGTAAGATGATGCCAGGGATATCCGGGACATGGTCATTAACCCCCCAAAGGCTTTAAGCAACAAAACATTTCAAAACAGAGCATATCAATGATTTAACCTCTATTCGATTAAAGATTCAATGCTGGACCAAGCGGTATTTTATATACCGTACCCCAAGCCCGTATAGGGAAAATAAGTTAAAAGTATTTACCTGAGTAAGTATAGTTCAAAATCAGCGAGTGCAAATATCTTTTACTGGTTCTCCTAATCTGGAACGAAGGTTTATAATAACCTATTAGAATACTAACGGGTCTTTAGTTAAGCTTACGCTTAGACCGGCTAGTTTTAAAGATACGGTTCGTACGCACGATTAAGCGAAGACCGGATAGAATGTGATTTAGACCCGACAAGTTTGAAGACTTGCTTAATATGGGTATGTGATGCACATTCTGGATTTTGAGATAAAACCGTTAAGGTTTGACCCGTTTCGGCTAATTTATGTAAACTAGTTACATAAACCGAACCGAACGCGCATGAAGCGTAACGGGTATCTGTAAGAGTCCTAAACAGGTTTCCTAAGTTAACACGCCTTAAATAAGTTGTGATATCTGTAGGATATCACCCATGATGCCCAAAACGAGTTTAATCTCTTAATAAGCCCCGTAGGGGTATTTTGGTCATTTTAAAGATTATAAAACGAATTAATTAAGTTTCTGAGAACCGGGTCTGATTAAATCAGAAAAATGGTTTATTTTAACAGGTTATAACATTTGGTTATAAGTCTTATGAATCAAAATGGTTTTAAACTCAAACTACGCGTGTAATACGCGTATAAAGCCGTTTTAAGCGACGTACGGTTCAAAATACGATTCTGAGTTTTCTGATTAAATAAACAGGCTCAAAACACTCTATTTAACTTTTAAAATCAGTAGCAATTGGATTGGCACCTTTTGGACTTGTAAAACTCATTTTATGGCCGAAAAGGGCATATTCGGTATTTACCGAATTAAGGCGCTAATCCAAGCTTACGATCAGTTTAAAAAAAAAATTAAAAATCTTCAAAAATCCCAAAATATTATTTAACATCAGTGGGGAAAAGTTTTGGTGCCGAAAATCGGGTCTAGATAGGCTATGCGCTAATCGCGCCGATTAATTAATAAAAAGCTTATTATTTACGCAAATGCGCATATCTCCTAATCTAGACCTCCGATTGACGTGAAAATTTACAGACATGATTAATAATCAGTAACTAAGATTATTTTATTTTCATATCTCCAAAAATCTCATTTTATGATCATAAGGGCATTACGGTCAATATTTAGGCGATTAACGGAAACATCTGACGATTAGGGATTCGAGTGGTATAAACGCAGAGGCTTATACACACATGTAACTAGGTCCTAATGGAACCTTAAGGCATGTCTAAACTTATATATATCGGGTCAGAACTGAGGTCAACGCAAAAGTCAAACTTTTGCGTCTCTCGGTTCCGAATCGGTTCAAAACAGCAAGTTGTCGAATCAAACAAGCCTAGACAAGTTTTTATACTTATTTTTAGGTTATACGAATAATAAAACAGATTACACGCCTTTTACATGGTTAAATATGCGTTTAACGATTCTGTTGACTTTTTCTATACATGTTTGACTCGACAAACGACCTAGATAGATTAGGAATCAGTGAGTGCCCTTTTTGGGGTTTATTAACCATATAATTACCAACTTATAACAACCTTTGATTCGACAATATTCTGAACCTTATGTGTTTTATCGTGAAGTCAAACCGTAGTTACGACGGTTTGATTTCTAAGCTACTAACTAAGGAAAACTTGATCGAGAAGGGTTAGACATACTTACACTTGATTAATGGATGATGTGGGATGCTTGGGGCCTGCTTGTAAGCTCTGGAAATGCTCAGAAGTTGAATGTGGGTGTATGTTGCAACATGTAACTTTTTATAAGAACTTGGATCCTTATCAATTAAGTCTAGGGATGTTGTTAGATGTCCAACATGTGTCCTACAAGCTATAAACCACCTTAGGGCAGCCCAATGTTTCGTAAAAAATGAAATTGGAGTCGGATACATGCATCTACAGGCTGCTGACAAAAATTTCGCAACTGGGCACCCCATACGCATCGTAGGCATTTAAGCCCTACGATGCGCAGGGCATCATACGATGCGCAGCAATAAACCCCCTACGATGCGCAAGCCTACAATCTGATTTCTTAAATTTGCAATTTAGCCCCTGGTCCCTTGAAACATCGCTTTCCCTCTGAATCTTGCATGTTAAGACTTTGTAATTTATATATGGGGCTTTAATACTTATACCCACTTTGTTAAGTCCTCGGGTAACTTTGTGATCACCCGAAAAGCCCTAACTTTCAATGTTAACGATTATAACCCTTGCACACGAATTTTATCACAACTTGCTCATACGATAACGAAACTTCATGAAATTTTTGTGGTACATTCTAGTGAGCATAATTAATCGTTACAAAGCTTCGGGTTTGTCAAAAGGTCACTCAGAGGTATAACTTAAACATGTTGGCACATTTAACCCCTGTAGATTGTAATCTCTCACTTTCTTCCACAATTCGCTTCGTATGATCCATGATCTATTCGTTTAAGGTTATAAACATCATGTAGGGTTATTGCAAAGTACATTTATTCATTGTTGACACTTTGAACCCTTATATTTACACAGTTTCACTGTTCGTCAACTTTAGTCCTTCAAGACTATTCTTTCACACGTTCAAACCTATGACACGTGTCAACCCATTATAGGACGTAAATTTTCGAGGTGTTACATTTCGTATAATAACAGCTACCAATCTAGTATTAAGATGGCACCGTACGAAATGCTTTACGGTAGGAAGTGTCGAACACCGGTATGTTGGGGTGAAGTGGGTCCACGTGAACTCGCTCATCAAGATATAGTACGAGCCACGAATGAAAAGATCGATATAGTTCGGGCACATTTGAAAGCAGCTCAAGACAGGCAAAAGGCGTATGCTGATAAAAGGAATACGCCAATCGAATTCCAGGTTGGTGACATGGCCATGCTAAAAGTTTCCCCATGGAAGGGCGTTATTAGATTTAGAAAAAGGGGGAAGCTAAGCCCGAGGTTTATTGGGCCATTTAAAATTATCGGGAGAGTTGGCAAGGTAGCTTATCGCCTTGAGCTACCGGAGGAACTAAGTGGAATCCATGGCACGTTCCACGTGTCACAATTAAGAAAGTGCCTAGCAGACGAAACGGCCTATATCCATCACGATGATATCGAAGTGGATAATAGTCTGAATTATGCGGTGAGACCGGTGGAGATTTTAGACCGAAAGGTCAAACATTTACGAAATAAACAAATTGACCAAGTCAAAGTCAAATGGGAGCATAGGAAAGGTTCGGACACTACATGGGAGTCCGAAGAGGAGATGCGACGTCTTCACCCTACATTATTTGGTACGTACTTCGGTTACGGGGACGAAACCCTTTTAAGGGGGGTGGACTTGTAACACTCCGAAAATATAAAACTTTATATTGGAACTATAAAGTATAAATAGACGAGAATTTACTAACTAGGAATTTTTAACCTAGTTAGTTACAAGACTAGAAATAGCCTATAATAGGGTTAAAAGCTACTAAATGATATGTTGAACAAAGTAGAGGGGCCTTAGTTGTTAAATTTGAAACTAAATTGGATAAAACAAATAAAAATAAACCAAACACCCAATTTAGGGGTGTCTGGTCGATCAAGTAAAGCAGGGGGCGATCCCCACTTCTCCAAAACCTTAAAACTTCATTAATCTTGCAAATTGAAGGATTAATCCAAGTCGAAATCGAAAATTGAGCTTAGAATCATGATCCTCATCACAAGAGGATTGTAAGGTATGTAAAATCTGATGAAATCTCTCAACTTGAATTTCTCATGATTTTGGAAAATCTGAAATTAGATGTTGCATGTGTGTTATTTGGTTAGATTAGAGTTGATATGGTGTCTAGAAGTGAAACCTAGCCAACTACATGTGAAATCATGACCAAATTCAGGAAATTCCATGAACACCTTGAAGGTGGGTTGTGGGTTTTACATGAGGATGATGAACACTAGGGTTTAGGATGATTATTCTAGTGTAATTCGATCTTAGAAGGTGATTTCAGAAAAGTATGATGTTTAAATGCTATGTGAAGGCTTTATTGAAGTTAAGTTAACTAATTAGCAAGCTATAAACATGAATATGAAAGATGTAAGAATTCTGCCCTTATAGTGTTTTTGAAATGCCTCAAAGAAGGCTTGAAATTGAATCGTTAAGTTAAAAACGCATAATTATGAAGTATGACAAAATGTGCGTTATGTATGTAAAACATAGAGTTCTAAACATAAAGTGATTGAACTCTATAGGAAAGGAAGCCGGGGCATCTAGCGGGCAAACCGGTGTGGACGCACGTTTGAAGGGCTTGCTTTAAAGGTATGTAACTTGATCCGTTACATTAAGTAAGTTTGATGATTATCACACTAGTAGTCGTATCATAGAATAAGAGTTGTTTTGAGTTGAAGTAATAATGTCGCAATAGTGAATAAAAGGTCAAATTTGATTAGAACTCGTTGGTGGTCGTAATAAAGGAAGATTCCTTAGACTAGCCAAACGGTCGAATAATCAAGTATAGCATGGTTAATGCTTCGAAATATGATTGATTGATCTTTGATATGGGTCAATATATAACATGTTAAAATTTCGAGATTTTAATGTATTGGTATGATAGAAAAGCGAAAATCTGAGAGTTGGGTTTGAGTGCAAATGAACTAAACAAACAAAATTATGGATTTCCAGAAGCTACCGTAAGTTACGGTAGTACCGTAACTTACGGTAAAGGCCAGATGTTTACGGCAGGTTTCATCTGTTTTACGGTGGACCAAAAGATTTCAGAACCTACCATAACTTACGGTGACACCGTAAGTTACGGTGGAACCAGAAAACAAAACAATGTTTTGTTATTCATATTTTGATGTTGGATCTGGTATTCACGTACTATATAACATTGTCAGAACTAATGTTTTAAAGATTTGATCATAGGTAACAAGGTGGATCTTACGGATGACGGTCAAGCGAATGATGAAGAACCGAACACGATTTTTTTGAAGCTTCCGCAATGTTTTAATCATACTTAGATTTTGTTCCTGGGTTGTAAACAACTTATAAAAAAATTTTGAATGTTCCAACTTAGTCATTAGTTGACTAAGGTTTATGTTACTTATGAAACTTATGTTAATTTTAATATTTTTTTTGGGTACAAAAATTGTAACACCCTAAAATTTTACCCTTAAATTTAAGCAAAATATAGTTTAAATACACGTCATTCTTTAACAAAGATCATATGTAATTAAAACCTTAGTCAACTAATGACTAAGTTAAAACGTTTCAAAAATTGTTTAACAAGAGTTTACAACCCATAAACAAGAGCTACAAAAGATTCATATAATAGCGGAAGCTTCATTTATCGTGTTCGGTTCTTGACACTGCTTGACCACCATCCGTAAGATCCATCTAGCCACCTAGGGTCAAAACCATTAGAACATTAGTTTTGACTTTGGGCAAATAAGGTTAAACATATGTTACACATTAGTTTAAATAAAAAAAAAATATAAAATTTCCTGTCTCCACCGTAAATTACGGTATTACCGTAATTTACGGTAACATCTGAAAATTCCTGGTTCCACCGTAAACCAGTAGATCCTCACCGTAAACTTTCTGGCATCTACCGTAAATTACGGTAACACCGTAATTTACGGTATCACCTGGGAATTTCCTGTTTTGTTTGTTTATTCATTACACCAAGATTTCAACTCTCGAATTTCGATTCATCTATGATACCGAAACTTTAAAACCTCATATTACTTAAATGTTATATAATAATCAATCATCAAAGATCTTTCAATCATAATTCAAAGATTTAATCATGCCTTGTTAGATTGTTCGACCCGTTTAGACACCAAGAGTTAATCATCAAACCATGTAATTCAAACCTCAATTTCAAACAATTGTTTTGACCCGTCTCACTAGATTAAGACGAATAGTCACTTCCGTAATGTATTGATTCATCTTGTTTACCATGTTTTCAAACTACAACGTAAATCTATCAAATAATACATAATGTAACGAAACGACAATTTCGTACCTTTAGAGCACGCCTTTCCCCCGTGAATTCCCTTCGGCTTGTCCGCTTGATGATCCGGACTCTTTGCCTAGAAAATTCAGTTTTACAACTTGTTTAGAACTCTTTCCATGACCATATTCATATCATTGTGAAACATGATCAAATCTGCGTTCTCATCAAATTTAACATAAAAAATCCTCACTTAGGCATTTCTACAAACACCTAACGGGTCAGATTTTCCTGCCATCATTTCCAAGTTCATGACTTGAACTTTAAACCTCAATTTTCACTTTAATTAGTAACCTTGCACATATTTTAACATCAATATCACAGGAATTACCTCCTATGATGAAATTTATGCTAGAATTATCATTCAAATCCTAGTGTTCATCATCATCTTATAAAACCCATAACCTAGCTTCCATGGATTCATAGAATTCTCTGAATTTGGGCTTGATTTCTCAAATAGTTAACTAGGTTGTACTTCTAAACACCTATTCAACTTCAATCTAACCAAGTAACAAACATGCAAGCATCTAATTTCAGATTTCCAAAATCATGAGAATTTCAAACAAGGATTTAACACGAATTTTTACATACCTTATGATCCTCTTGTGATGAGGATCGATAATCTAAACTCGGATTTCGTTTTGGATCAGAATTTCATCTTCAATTTAAGAGATTTGTGTGATTAGGGTTCTTGGGTTGGGGGTGTCGCCCCCTGCTTCTCTCTGATCGACCAACACCCTGGTTTGGGGTGTTTGGTTTATTTTTATTTGATAAACTTTAATTAAGTTTTAGAGTTTACAACTTTGGTCCCTCTATTTTGTTCAACATATGGTTTGATAGCTTTTTAATCACTCTATAGGCTATTTCTAGACTAGTTAACTAACTAGGTCAAAATTTCTAGTTAGTAAACTCCCATTTATTTAGGCTTTATAATTCTGATATAGCGTTTTATATTTTCGGGATGTTACAAGTCCATCCCCCTTAAAAGGGTTTCGTCCCCGAAACCAAAGTACGTACCAAATAATGTAGGGTGAAGACGTCGCATCTCCTCTTCGGACTCCCATGTAGTGTCCGAACCTTTCCTATGCTCCCATTTGACTTTGACTTGGTCAATTTGTTTATTTCGTAAACGTTTGACCTTTCTGTCTAAAATTTCAACCGGTCTCACCACATAATTTAGACTATTATCCACTTCGATATCGTCGTAATGGATATATGTCGTTTCGTCTGCTAGGCACTTTCTTAATTGCGATACATGAAACGTGCCATGGATCCCACTCAGCTCCTCCGGTAGTTCAAGACGGTAAGCTACCTTGCCAACTCTTCCGATGATTTTAAATGGCCCGATAAACCTTGGGCTTAACTTCCCCTTCTTTCTAAATCTAATAACACCTTTCCATGGGGACACTTTTAGCATGACCATGTCACCGACTTGAAATTCAATTGGCCTTTTCCTTTTGTCAACATACGCCTTTTGCCTGTCTTGAGCCGCTTTCAAGTGTGCCCGAACTTTATCGATCTTTTCGTTCGTGGCTCGTACTATGTCTTGGTGGGCAAGTTCACGTGGACCCACTTCACCCCAACAAACCGGGGTTCGACACTTCCTACCGTAAAGCAGTTCGTATGGTGCCATTTTAATACTAGATTGGTAACTGTTGTTGTACGAAAACTCGACTAACGGTAGGTGAACATCCCAACTGCCTCCAAAGTCGATTATACACGCCCGTAGCATATCTCCCAATATTTGTATCGTTCTTTCACTTTGTCCATCCGTTTGGGGATGGTACGCAGTGCTAATGTACAACTTGGTCCCCATTTGTTCTTGGAAATCACGCCAGAAATTCGAAGTAAACCGGGTATCCCTATCAGACACAATGGACACCGGCACTCCATGACGTGCTATGATTTCATTGGTATAGACTTCTGACATCTTTTCTGACGTATAAGTCTCACGAATCGGAATGAAGTGAGCACTTTTCGTCAATCTATCCACCACTACCCATATTGCATCAAAACCACGATTCGTCTTAGGCAACTTGGTTAACAGGTCCATTGTAATATGTTCCCATTTCCAAACCGGAATTTCTAACGGTTGGAGTTTGCCATAGGGTTTCTGATGCTCCGCCTTGACTTGTAAGCATGTCAAGCATTTTTCCACATACTTCGCCACATCCCTTTTCATTCCGGGCCACCAATAATTTTGTTTCAAATCATTGTACATCTTGGTCGCACCCGGATGAATTGAATAACGGGATTTATGAGCTTCATCAAGTAGAAGCGCCTTTACTCCACAGGTATGTGGGACCCATATCCTTCCGGATCGAGTCTTCAACCCATGATTCCCATCCGTCAAATCTTTCAATTGTCCAATTATTCTTTCTTTCTTCCAATTTTCTTCTTTCACTGCTTCTAACTGCGCTTCTCGAATTCGTTCAAGTATACCCGAGGTCACCACGAGTTGCATTGACCTCACTCGTATTGGGACATAGTCCGCTTTTCGACTTAGAGCGTCCGCTACCACGTTTGCCTTTCCGGGGTGATAATGTATCTCACAATCGTAGTCCTTCACCGTCTCTAGCCATCGCCTTTGCCGCATGTTCAACTCCTTCTGATCGAAGAAGTATTTCAAACTTTTGTGATCGGTGAATATAGTGCACTTTACCCCATACAAGTAATGTCTCCATATTTTTAATGCAAACACTACCGCTGCCAATTCGAGATCGTGCGTGGGGTATTTCTTCTCGTGCATCTTCAATTGTCTCGAGGCATAGGCTATTACCTTGCCCCGTTGCATCAACACGCAACCGAGCCCCGATAACGAAGCATCCGAATAGACCACCATGTCTTCGACTCCGTCCGGCAATGTCAGTACCAGAGCTTGAGTTAGTCTTTCTTTTAGCGTCCGAAACGCTTTTTCTTGATCGACTCCCCAAACAAACTTTGCTTTCTTTTGGGTTAACTTTGTTAGCGGCGATGCTATTTTGGAGAAATCTTGAATGAATCTCCTATAATATCCAGCAAGCCCCAAAAAGCTTCTAATTTCAGAAGGGTTCCTCGGGGGATTCCATTTCGACACCGCCTCTATTTTTTACGGATCCACCAAAACTCCATCGGCACTTATGACATGACCGAGAAATTGTACCTCTCGTAACCAAAAGGCACATTTAGAAAATTTTGCATAAAGCTTCTCTCGTCTAAGTGTCTCTAACACTTCTTGTAAGTGGCGTGCGTGTTCAGCTTCACTTTTCGAATACACCAAGATATCATCGATAAACACGATGACCGACTTATCCAACATTGGCTTGCAAACCCGGTTCATGAGGTCCATGAATGCCGCGGGCGCATTTGTCAGCCCAAATGACATCACGAGAAATTCGTAATGTCCGTATCTTGTGCGAAAAGCCGTCTTCGGCACATCTTCTTCTTTGACCTTTAGTTGGTGATACCCCGACCTAAGGTCAATTTTTGAAAACCAATTCGCGCCTTGTAGTTGGTCAAATAAGTCGTCTATCCTCGGAAGCGGGTATCGGTTCTTTACCGTGAGTTTGTTTAACTCCCGATAATCGATACACATGCGCATGCTTCCGTCCTTCTTTCTCACAAACAACACCGGTGCGCCCCAAGGAGACACACTCGGCCTTATGAATCCCTTGTCTAGCAAATCTTGAATTTGGGACATCAACTCTTGTAGTTCCGAAGGTGCAAGTCGGTATGGGGATTTTGCTACAGGTTTCGCGCCCGGAATCAATTCGATCCCGAACTCTACTTCCCGTTCAGGCGGTATCCCCGGCAATTCTTCCGGAAAAACATCTTCATAATCTCGTACTACCGGTACATCTTCAATCTTCCGTGATTCTTTCTCGGCCTCATTTGCATAAATCATGAATGCCTTGCATCCTCGCTTCATGAGCTTGTGAGCTTTCAACATCGAACATACTATGGGGTTGCCTCGTTTTTCGCCGTAAATGGTGACGTGTTTTCCGCTCGGAGATGTTAGTTTTATCTCTTTGCGAAAACACACGACCTTTGCATGGTATTGAGATAGCCAATCCATCCCCACGACTACTTGAAATTCTCCCATCGACATCGGGATTAGATTTATCAAATATTCTTCATCATCGATGCTCAGTTTACAATTTTCACATACATCACAAACAATAAAGCTTTTGTTATTACCTATCTCTACTTCTAAAGGCACAGGTAATTTCGTTAGAATAAATGAAGGATGTCGAATAAACCCATATGAAACAAAGGATTTATTCGCACCCGTATCAAATAACACGTGTGCGGGAATTGAATTTACAGCAAATATACCTGAGACCACGTCAGGTTCAATTTTCGCTTCTGCAGCAGTTAGTTGGAAAGATCTTGCCTTTGCTTTCGGGGCTTCACCTTTCGGTTCTTGCCCATCCTTCTTTCCAACCAGTTCCGGGCACTCCGACTTCTTGTGACCCGTTCGATAACAGTTGTAACAAACCGTCACTTTCTCCGGGCATGACATAGCCATATGTCCCTTTTTCTTGCATATGGGACATGGCTTATCTTTGTAACGACATTCGCCCTTATGATTCTTCCCACAAATTTTGCAACCTGATGTACTACCTCTAGCGTCGGATTTCTTTGCGGATTCACTCGTTCTTGCTTTCTTGGCAGGGCTTGGATTCACATCTTGTGCCCTTCGTTCGCCCCGTTCTATACTCTTCTTCAATTCAATCTCCCTTTCCCGAGCAGCGTTAACAATCTCGGTAAGGGTCTCGTACTTTGAAGGGGTTATGAACTCTCTATATTCCGCACTTAGCATATTATGATAATAATAGACCTTTTGCTCTTCGTTCGTTATCAAATCATCACAGAACTTCATTTTGTCCATAAACATTCCCGTGATCTTGTCTATGGATTCACCTTTGTGTCTGAGTTGCATGAACTCTTCCTTGATCTTGTTTATGACCGCTTTGGGGCTATGGTGTTTAAGAAACGGCGTCTTAAACTCCTCCCAAGACATGGCCTTAGCCGCTTCACTTCCAATCTCCTTCTTTTTGTTGTCCCACCAATCTTTCGCTTGATTCCTTAGTTGACCCGTACCAAAGGCTACGTAGTCTTCTTCGTCACAATGGGTTCTCTCGAATACCCCTTCTATGTCACTTAGCCATCGTTGGCACACTATTGGGTCAACCTCCCCATTATATGTTGGTGGCTTACAAGCCATGAATTCCTTGTATGAACAAGGCTTTCGTCCTCCACGCTTTTCCTTTACTACATTTGAATCATCTTCCAGTTTCTTGATTCTATCTTCTACTATTGATAAAACCGTGTCTTGGATTTTATCAATAAAGTCCGACAAACTGTTTTCGATCGCCTTTCCAACCTCTTCGGCAATCACTTCCCTCACTTGTTCGGTGACTCTTGGCACCGCATTATCATTGTCTCCATCAGCCATCTCGATTTCTGAAATGTTTACATAGATTGTTAAACATTCTATTTATAACACATGCTTTACTTGTTTTGATTTAATCAAGTTCGTAACTTGATTTAATCATTCTTGTTTTAACTCAATCAAGTTCGTAACTTGATTTAATAATTCTTGTTTCTATCCAATCAAGTCCATAACTTGATTTGATCATTCATGTTTCTATTTAATCAAGTCCATAACTTGATTTGATCATTCATGTTTCTATTTAATCAAGTCCATAACTTGATTTTATCATTCATGTTTCTATTTAATCAAGTCCATAACTTGATTTTATCATTCATGTTTCATGCACTTCTTGCTTTTTGAGTGAGCTTACACACTCTTTTCATGCATATTGTCCATTTCTCATTTTATACGTAGTACATAATTTATTAACAAAACAAGTTAATTCTTACCGGACGATCGATCAAGCTTGAACCGAACACTTATTGACAACCATGAGCTCTGATTACCAACTTGTAACACCCTAAAATTTTACCCTTAAATTTAAGCAAAATATAGTTTAAATACACGTCATTCTTTAACAAAGATCATATGTAATTAAAACCTTAGTCAACTAATGACTAAGTTAAAACGTTTCAAAAATTGTTTAACAAGAGTTTACAACCCATAAACAAGAGCTACAAAAGATTCATATAATAGCGGAAGCTTCATTTATCGTGTTCGGTTCTTGACACTGCTTGACCACCATCCGTAAGATCCATCTAGCCACCTAGGGTCAAAACCATTAGAACATTAGTTTTGACTTTGGGCAAATAAGGTTAAACATATGTTACACATTAGTTTAAATAAAAAAAAAATATAAAATTTCCTGTCTCCACCGTAAATTACGGTATTACCGTAATTTACGGTAACATCTGAAAATTCCTGGTTCCACCGTAAACCAGTAGATCCTCACCGTAAACTTTCTGGCATCTACCGTAAATTACGGTAACACCGTAATTTACGGTATCACCTGGGAATTTCCTGTTTTGTTTGTTTATTCATTACACCAAGATTTCAACTCTCGAATTTCGATTCATCTATGATACCGAAACTTTAAAACCTCATATTACTTAAATGTTATATAATAATCAATCATCAAAGATCTTTCAATCATAATTCAAAGATTTAATCATGCCTTGTTAGATTGTTCGACCCGTTTAGACACCAAGAGTTAATCATCAAACCATGTAATTCAAACCTCAATTTCAAACAATTGTTTTGACCCGTCTCACTAGATTAAGACGAATAGTCACTTCCGTAATGTATTGATTCATCTTGTTTACCATGTTTTCAAACTACAACGTAAATCTATCAAATAATACATAATGTAACGAAACGACAATTTCGTACCTTTAGAGCACGCCTTTCCCCCGTGAATTCCCTTCGGCTTGTCCGCTTGATGATCCGGACTCTTTGCCTAGAAAATTCAGTTTTACAACTTGTTTAGAACTCTTTCCATGACCATATTCATATCATTGTGAAACATGATCAAATCTGCGTTCTCATCAAATTTAACATCAAAAATCCTCACTTAGGCATTTCTACAAACACCTAACGGGTCAGATTTTCCTGCCATCATTTCCAAGTTCATGACTTGAACTTTAAACCTCAATTTTCACTTTAATTAGTAACCTTGCACATATTTTAACATCAATATCACAGGAATTACCTCCTATGATGAAATTTATGCTAGAATTATCATTCAAATCCTAGTGTTCATCATCATCTTATAAAACCCATAACCTAGCTTCCATGGATTCATAGAATTCTCTGAATTTGGGCATGATTTCTCAAATAGTTAACTAGGTTGTACTTCTAAACACCTATTCAACTTCAATCTAACCAAGTAACAAACATGCAAGCATCTAATTTCAGATTTCCAAAATCATGAGAATTTCAAACAAGGATTTAACACGAATTTTTACATACCTTATGATCCTCTTGTGATGAGGATCGATAATCTAAACTCGGATTTCGTTTTGGATCAGAATTTCATCTTCAATTTAAGAGATTTGTGTGATTAGGGTTCTTGGGTTGGGGGTGTCGCCCCCTGCTTCTCTCTGATCGACCAACACCCTGGTTTGGGGTGTTTGGTTTATTTTTATTTGATAAACTTTAATTAAGTTTTAGAGTTTACAACTTTGGTCCCTCTATTTTGTTCAACATATGGTTTGATAGCTTTTTAATCACTCTATAGGCTATTTCTAGACTAGTTAACTAACTAGGTCAAAATTTCTAGTTAGTAAACTCCCATTTATTTAGGCTTTATAATTCTGATATAGCGTTTTATATTTTCGGGATGTTACAAAAATGTACTAAATATGTGATTTATTCAAGTAAAAATTTAAGGGTGTTACAGCATAGCCTTAATCAGGCAGTGCCTTGACATCCGTGCTGGGTTCAAGATCGATCAGACAAGGTATCGACTCAGTGATCAGGGGTTAAAATACTTAAAACAGGGCAGGGCTTTGGAGTATTATAGGTGAATTACTAAAAGAAAAATGGAAATATTGAATTAGAGAGAGAGCGAGAGAAAGAAGATACTGAGCAGGTTTGAAATGTTTGAACATTATCTTCTATTTATACTGCATTTTGGAATTGGAGTGCATGAAAAGTTTGGCCACGTATGTGTATACGTACTCAAAATCATAATGTTTAGTTTTAAAGTTTAGTATTATCTTATTATTATAATTAATTCAGATGCTTCACTCATTTATCGCTTATAACTTCTAAAATACGACGTTTTATAAAACGATGAATATGTCATTAGAACGAGAATATTTTTTATCTACATTTTGACCTAAGTTTTATTAAAAAACGAGTAAGGTTAATTATAATGTATTTTTATTATTAGAATTTTTAAATTGTTCCTATGTTTGTCTAAATACCTCATATTTCTAACAGTCAACTTACCCGTGATCTACCCGTTTAATAATATAAGTTTTATATACTTTATTTTAATATAAAAATGGAAATGTTACAGGTTACGAGTGGGTGTTACAAAAATGGCCTTGCTGCATAGAGAGGCTTGTACTAAAAAACCTCTTGTGCAGACGACGTGGGTGAATGCTGGAGGACACAGAACATTTGTTTGTGTCTTGTTTAGAAGCTAGATCCTTCTGGTGAAATATTACGAGATGATTCAAAATCCATTTCTCTTGTTAAGATATTCTAATCGAGAAGTGTCACACCCCAACTGATGGCGGAAACATCGGGGCGTGGCACTGAGCGAAACAGATTGTCCAGAAGTTTCCATAACAACTATAATTACCAATTTTTTAAAGCAACACGTCCCATACCATGTCATAAAAGATAATACAATTATTACAGAAAAGATCTAGTCAAATTGTTCTGTTCCGACAACTCAGATTTTTATTATAGACAAATGTTTATTGTTGACCTAGGTATTTCCTAGCCTCGATTTCACAGTAAAGTAAGCAAATAAGCATCCTAAGCACCTGTCACATACGTTAAAGTAAAAGTCAATACACATAGTGTAAAGGTGAGCATACAAGTTTGATAATAGCATAGAGAGTTCGAAATCGTTACGCATAACCAGCACGTACACAGTGTAAAATGAGGCATGTTAGTTATCGACATGAACCTATCAATACCAATGACTGCGAGTTGACTGCCCAAGGTAGTTCGTATTGCATGATCACCACCGTGACCCATGTAATTAATTGTCCTTAACAACCCATGAGTGAACAGGTGTTGAGTCCAAACAAATAGTACTACCGTTGCTAAGGCGTGTAGACAGCATTCCATGTGTAAACATAACAAACATGCATTCATTAAGTCACGTATAACATGCGGTAACGGTTAGCGTTAAAGTATTGCGTAGTGTGTTCGATGTGATTTAGAATAAGTAACGTATGTAACACCCAAAAGTGCGTAAAGCAAAAAGGGATCGAGTATACTCACAGCGGTTGATGGATTGAAGGGAGCGCTAGAGAGTAGGGTTAGCCTGAACAGATTGATAGCATAACGATAAGCAACGCGTAAAACGATACAGAGTGCAAGTGGGTAGGACAACAGTTCGATCGGATGGTAGTCCGATCGGACAGCCGGTCGTTCGAGGGACAGTCCACTCGGATGGTCATCCGATCTGGTTACCTTTCGAGTGGACTGTTTCTTCCTTTGTGAAGGATGTGTTTGTGTATGGTGGCTTAACTTTTGAAGTTTTCGTTGTAGCATTTTGAAAACACGGAAGTACCTCTACCTTTCAGGTCGATCGATCGAACGACCGTTCGATCGGGCGACAGTCCGATGGGTTAGGCACTTCAGCGAGAACAAGTTCACAGCAGGTTGTCACTCGATCGGACGGTTGTTTGATTGGGTGGCAACACATGTGCATTGAACATGTTGAAAATTGTTTACGTGTTGAAGTCAGAACGTTACATGGTCGAGCGATAATCCGTTCGGACGGTCGTCCGATCGGACAGGAGTTCGTTCCACGTTCAGACTTCACATGTTGGAAAATAGTTAAGTGTGGGATCCAAGGTGCAAGTCGATCGGGTGGCAACCCGATCGGATGACAGTCCGTTCGGACGGTAGTCCGATCGGACGGCATTCCGTCCTGGTCGTCTCTCACTTTGTTGTTTTGATAGTTTGTCGTTTTATCGAGACGTTTTGATAACGTGTTAAGCAACAGAAACCTTGTCAATACTTGGTACCCCTGATCGGACAGGAATCACCCAAATCCGGCCAGTTAACTGTTCGAGACGGTGTTCCATGTTCAACCCGAAATCGGTATTCTCGTGGATAGAATTCAGATCTTGAACCAACACAACCACAAGAATGAGTAGGAAGTCGGTACAAGCTCCGATTCTATCGGTTTTGAATGCATTGAGTGTAAAAGAGTTGAAAGAAAGTTGGAAAACCATCTTTCAATCCTTTTCATTGTGAATATGTTTAGATCTATGAAAGATCTTTGTTTGTTTATGTGGAAATCAGTTATATCTAAGTTGTTCTCGGTGGATTGAGGCCAAAAATGAAGTTCTCAAGAACACCATGATGGCATCATCCTAAAACACCTTAAATCTAGTGATTTCACGGTTAAAAGTTAAGATTTAAAAGATAGAAAGGTGTAGAATCAAGTGTAGATCAAAGAAGTACAAGATTTAGGTTGAAATCTTACCGGAATCGCGAGAAATCGAAGGAAAAGTGGGATTGGAGCGCTGGTCGAACATAAGTGTGCAAAAGTGGTAAGTTTGATGGTGACAGGGGGTATTTATAGGGTTTCCCAAAGTGGAAAGGGCTGGTCGATCGAGTGGCTGGTCGATCGGCTAGTCACTTGATCGATCAGTCGCTTGGTTTGAGTGTTCGGTGCGACGAGTTTTGCCATTTCGATTGCGAATGCGAGCGTTTCGATGCGATAGAGTTTCCTAGTCAAATTACTTTTAATCCCAACTACTATATCAACATACAATCATCCTTATTTCATATTCGTTTAGCGTTTGCGATTGAGTTTCGATTGCGTTTCGATTGATTACCACACATAACATAAATAAACATGCACAAGTAACACATAAGGCACACACACACACATATAACAATAACCAAAATGCGTAATTCGAGTTGCGAGTGCGATTGCGATAGGGATAAAGCGACTAAACATGCTATAAATATCGAATAAACCTCGATTATTAATAGATACTCCACATAATACAACTAAAGCGATAATAATATTAAACTAAGTAATAGTCAAAGAAGTCAAAACAGGAATTGAGCAAGGAGTGTCAGATCGCAATTAGCAATCTTTTCTTCCTTTGACTTCAATCTTGACTTTGACTTTGACTTCCGAAACACGGGGTGTTACAAGAAGTGGTGGAATGGATAGAGAAACAATCGGGGTCGCAAATATGGAAAAGGCTGTTCTAGCGGTGGCTTATATGACATTTTCGGGCTATTGGAAAGACATACATGATAGAGAATTTTGTAGAGGAGGACGATCCATAGAGAAGATCGTGGAGTCTATAAAATATGATTCTTTTATTTGGATCCAAAACTAGGTCCAAGTTTATTGGCTTAAATTAGGATTTTTGGTTTGATTTCAATGTTAGATATGTTTTCGTGTAATCATCTTTTGTCGGTTGTTTCTTCTTTTCTTACGTTTGTATCTGGGACTCCCATTTTCTTGTTGACCTCGTTTTATTATGTCTAATAAGTATGCTGAATGCCTGAATGTTCAAAAAAAAAAAAGTAAATCAATAATTTTTTATCAAGATTGGAATTATTTTATAGTCACCAATCATATTGTCATTTAGAATGTTGGTAGATTTTTTCAACTCTACAAGGGAAGTATTGGGTTGTAATTATTATATCACCTTAGGCCATCCGTAGTCATAAAGCCCCTTGTGGGGCGTTATGCGACACGTGTCGTGCCACATCACACAGGGGCTTTATGGGGCGTTATATCACTAGAGACCGTAGTCTTAAAGCCCCTACACATCATTACCTAATTATTAATTTTCAATTTCATTAATTAATTATAAAAACCCTTAATAATTTTTGATTGGTCAACACTTGAAAAGCAAATCCCATGGCGCCGCTATGTATATCGCGCCTCCCACCAAAAACTCCCCCATAGCGCCGCCCGTCGTGGTGTGCGGGGAGCTATGGGGCGCTATACATCAAAAAAATGCCCAAATAACGCCCCACTACAGGGGGTCTTAGGGGTAGCGCCAATTTTATTATTTTGTGGTTTTGTTCTTTTGTAGTATTTTTTTTTACTTTTGACCTTCATGTTTTTCATCTTTTACAAAGTTTGACACAATTCTTTTTATTTTTTACAAATTTTTTATTTTATATGTTTTTGTCTAAATTTTATGCGTTAACAAGCTACAACGTGCGTATGTGGTTCAATGTTTATACGTCTATTTTCCCCGTTTAACGAACCCATCGTAACGCGTGAGTCCTAAATCAGTTACTCTTTTCACCGTTTAACTTGGCTTTAGTATACAACGACGTAACTTTTCCGTGAATTTCAATTATACCCCGTCGCGACGTGGACACGTGGTTTTTTTTATCATCACTTTTCTTATTTGCTTATTTTTATATATGTTTTGAACCTTATGTCGCAGCCCCCGTCCCCCTATTTAAACAAAGGAACGGGCGGCCGCGAGCCAGTTTCGGTGGTATCGCGTATTGTCTAATTGGGCAGCGGAATTTTCATCAAGACCGTAGTTAGGAAATATTTTATCACAGTAAAATACCACACTTTCATAGTATTAAACGCATGGGATAAATCCAAGTTTACAGTACACACATTTTCATAGAAATGAATCCTATTTTATTTAATAAAATCATCTATTTTATTCTAGGTAACTTTATTGCCACTTTTCCAAGCCTTCAGTGCTGTCCAGCTGGCTTCTATTTGGTTTTCACATTTTGTTACCTGAAACGCGTTTAAAAACATTTTGTCAGTGGGAAATATTGGTGAGTGAATCCCAGTTTAATCAAGTTTTAATAAAATCCATTGTACAGTATTGAGGGCGATCTCGCAATTACATTTGTTCCCAAGTCATACCAATTATCACCCACGGTACTGTCAGACCAGACTTGTGGAAATGTTACCCCTCCAGTAACAAATTTTGTATACAAAACCCCAACATACCGACGATAATTGTATCCTTACAAATACTCAATAACTGCTTAATATATAATTAATTGTGTGAGGTTTTGTAAAAATAATTTACAAAAAAATGAGATTACTCACATTGTTGTCTTAGATTATCCTTTAGGGTTTCCTGAGAATTATCTATAATTTACACAAATGCACACGTGTTAGTATAATAACCCATTTTAACATTAGTAATACCCTCCCCGAGACGGCATTCCAACGACTACGTCGGGCAGAACCACGACAGCCGTTACGGAACCCTATATCAATCGGGCAGAGTATCTAATACGTATCCAGGGGTTATGTTACTTACAACGGAGCAGAACTTCGTTATTTAGGGGGTATTATACCCGTGTATAATGCCTACACTTTAGTTTTGAGATTGAGAAAAGAAATCTGAACGAATTCGACTGAAGGCCACTGCATGCAATTTATAGGGCTGAAACCTGACTTCCTCGCGGCCCGCGTAAGGTATAGCCGAGAGGCTACGCGGCCCGCGTCAACGCTGGTCAATAGCGTAGCTAATCCGGGTTAGCTAGTAGGTTCAACAGGTGTTGGGCCACGTGGCGGCCCAGAGTTTCGCCAGGTTTTGCCTTGTCGCGGCCCGCGTAAAGGTGAGCCCAAGAACTAATATCTTATGCTTGAGGTTCTTGACTTTCCTGTCTTCAATCTGTAGAGGCCTTTCTACAAACTTGAGTTGTTCATTTACCTCTATATCCTTAAGAGGCACTACAAGTGATTCATCAGCTAGGCATTTCTTGAGATTAGATACATGAAATACATCATGTATTCTTGCCATTTCCTCTGGCAGTTGTAGCTGATAGGCTACAGGTCCTATTCTTCTAATAATATCAAAAAGTACAATATATATGGGACTTAGCTTTCCTCTTTTGATGAATCTTACCACCCCAATGAGAGACTTTCAATAATACTTTGTCTCCTACTTGAAATTCCAATGGTTTTCGTCTGTTGTCAGCATAACTCTTTTGTCGATCACGTGCTGTTTTTAGTCGTTCCTTGACTTGAATGATCTTGTCGGTTGTTTCTTGTACTATCTCAGGTCCAGATAGTTGCTTTTCCCCAATTTCTGCCCAACAGACTGTGGTTCGGCACTTTCGTCCATAAAGTGCTTCGAATGGTGCAGCATTGATACCTGTGTGATAACTATTATTATAAGAAAATTCTATTAAAGGTAAGTGATTATCCTAATTACCTCTGAAATCAATTACACAAGCTCTAAGCATGTCTTTCATTGTCTGAATTGTTCTTTCGCTTTGTCCGTCTGTTTGAGGATGATACGCTGTGCCTAGATTTAACTTGGTTCCCATTGCTTTTTGGAAACTTGACCAAAAATGAGAGGTAAAACGGCTATCCCTATCAGAAACAATTGATAAAGGAATTCCATGTAAAGAAACAATTTCATTTACGTATAATTTAGCTAGCTGTTCCATACTGAAAGTTTCCCTCATTGGTAGGAAATGAGCTGACTTGGTTAGCCTATCTACAATCACCCAGATTGTATCATTGCCTTTCCTTGTTTTGGGTAATTTGGTAACAAAATCCATTGTTATCAGTTCCCATTTTCATACTGGCATTTCTAACTGCTGTAACAAACCTGAGGGTTTCTGGTGTTCAGCTTTAACTTGTGAACAAGTTAAACATTTAGAAACATAGGCTGCTATATCCTTTTTCATTCCTATCCACCATAAATTCTTTCTTAAATCCTGATACATTTTATCACTTCCTGGATGCATCGTATATTTAGACTTATGGGCTTCTTCTAATATACGATGACGTAGGTTTCCTAATTTAGGTATCCACATTCTCTTTTCATGGAATCTCCAAATTCCATCTGTTACTTGTTCTAATTCCTTAATCATACCTTTTAATTTTTCAGTATCCTCCTTGATTACTGATTCTTGTGCTTCTCTTATCTGATCATTTAAATCTACTTGCAGATTTAATTTAAGAGAACGTACCCTTTTTGTCTTTTCGTGATACTTTCGGCTTAAAGCATATGCCACTACATTTGCTTTTCCTTCATGATACTGGATATCACAATCATAATCACTAAGCATCTCCATCCAGCGTCTTTGTCTCATATTCAATTATTTTTGCCCAAAAACATATCTTAAACTTTTATGATCGGTGAATATGGTAAACTTACTACCATAAAGGTAATGTCTCCAAATCTTAAGGGCAAAAATTATGGCTCCTAACTCTAGATCATGGGTTGAATAATTCTCTTCATGATTCTTAAGTTGTCAAGACGCATATGCTATAACCTTTTGGCGTTGCATCAACACACATCCATAACCTAACTTAGAAGCGTCACAATATACTACAAAATCTTCAGTTCCTTCTGGTAATGCTAGTATGGGTGCGTGGGTTAATCTTTGCTTAAGGATTCTAAATGCTTTTTCTTGTTTTGGTCCCCATTCAAACTTAATGGATTTACAGGTTAACTTAGTTAAAGGAATGGCTATTCTGGAGAAATCTTGAATAAATCTTCTATAATAACCTGCCAATCCTAAGAAACTTCTAACCTCGGTTGGTGATTCAGGGGTTTTCCATTTGGTAATCGCCTCGATCTTTGTGGGATCCACATGAATTCCTTCATGGTTGACTAAATGTCCAAGAAACTGTACCTGTTCTAGCCAAAACTCGCACTTTGAAAATTTAGCATAAAGTTTTTCCTTTCTTAATAGACTTAAAAGTGCGTGTAAATGCTTTGCATGTTCCTCTTTACTTTTAGAATAGATGAGAATATCATCTATAAAAACAATTATGAATTTATCCAAATATGGCTTACATATTCGGTTCATCATGTCCATAAATGCGGCTGGGGCATTGGTTAAACCAAATGGCATGACAGTAAATTCATAATGACCATACCTTGTTCTAAATGCGGTTTTAGGATTGTCCTCTTCCTGTACCTTTAATTGATGATATCCTGACCTTAAGTCGATTTTTGAGAAAAATCGAGCTCCTTGAAGTTGATCGAACAGATCATCGATTCTTGGTAATGGGTACCGATTCTTAATCGTGACCTTGTTTAATTCACGGTAGTCAATGCACATGCGCATTGATCCGTCCTTCTTTTTGACGAATAAAATTGGTGCTCCCCAAGGCGATGAGCTTGGCTGTATGAATCCCTTCTCTAATAATTCATCTAACTGTTTCTTTAGTTCCTTCATTTCTGCGGGTGCCAATTGGTAGGGTGCTTTAGCAATTGGTGCTGTTCCAGGTAGCAGATGGATTCTGAATTCGACTTTTTTGTCTGGCGCTAGTCCTGGTAATTCTTCTGGAAATACATCTGAAAACTGAGACACTACTGGTATGTCTTTTAGTTCTTTTCCTTTAGTGTTAGTAATTATAGAAATCAAATATACTATAGATCCTTTTCTTATATAGCTTGCAGTTTTCATCACAGAGATGAATTTTGTGGATCTACATGGTTTATCTCCTTTAATTGTGATCTTTTCACCCTTTGGTGAATTTACTTGAATTAACTTTTGATCACATAAAATACTGGCTTTATTGGCTATTAACCAATCCATTCCTAATACAATATCAAATCCTGCCATATTCATGGGATAAAGATTTGCCATAAACTTTTGATTTAAAAATTTTATTCTTGCTCCTTGCAAGATTTCAGAAATTCTAACCGTTTCTCCATTCGCCGTCTCGACTAGGCCTTCTTGTGAGAGTTTAGTTAATGGTTGATTAAGAAGTTTTCAAAATGAAGTATTGATAAAACTTTGGTTTGCCCCAGAGTCAAATAATACTTTAGCAAAAACATCATTAACTAAAAACGTACCGGCTATTACGTCCGGAATCATTTTAGCTTCATCTGCAGTCAGAACAAATGCTCTAACATTTTTAGTATTCTTATTGTTCGCAGCTGGAGCCAATTTCGGACAGTTCGGCTTGATGTGACCTTTTTCTCCACAGTTGAAGCATAGTCCGTTACTGGATTTTCTCCTGCAATCTTCTTCCTTGTGACCTGGTGCCTTGCAGAAATTGCAGTGAGTGAAGCATTTTCCCGAATGCTTTTTCTTGCAGACCTTGCAGTATGGTGCAGAGGTAGAACCTACATTCCTACGGTTGGAATTCCCATAACGGAATTCTTGGGTAAGTCTTTAAGCTAGGTTTCTCCTCTGGTCTTCTTCTCTTGTACGGATTAACTCATCTGTCAAGGTATTTGCTAGTTCTACATCTTCTTCTATAGTTTGGGGTCTAGCTGCCTTGACTACATGTCTAATCTCTCCAATTAATCCCCAGATGTATCGGGAGATTAATACCGGTTCAGGTGATGCAAGGGTTGGTACTATTCTAGCATATTCAAAGAATGTGGTAGTATAACCCTTACTATCTACTCCGGTCATTCTTAGGTTTAGGAACTTATTTGCTATCTGTTCCTTTTCATTGGGAGGGCAGAATTTCCTTTCTACCATATTCTTAAATTCCTCCCATTCCATATTATAAACCATATCGCTTCCTCTTGACTGGAGGATACTGTTCCACCATTCTAAGGCTGAATTCTTAAACATATTAGAAGCAAACATTATCTTGTCTTCTTCAGCACACTTGCTTATTTTTAAAACAGCCTCAGTCTTTTCTATCCAGCGTAGTGCTGCAATGGGTCCTTCATTGCCCGAGAATTCTATTGGTTTGAAGGACCATAATTCTTTGTAAGAACAACCATAAGGCATGGTTCTTCTTCTTTTGGGAATGGGCACTTGAAGTACGGGTCCATTGTTCACGCTGTGTTCCGGTTCAATTGGTCGCTTACTACTATGCTTACTTTTATTATTAGCTTCCTGAACCGTTTGAAGAATGAATGGCATTGCGTCTATGATTCCCTGTGCCACTATGTGTTGGATGGCACTATTATCCATTTGGTTTCCATTGTTATTGATGCTCGGATTTTCATTAACCAAGTTAATGTTACTCTAGTTATCGTTATTCAGATTTTCTTGATTTCCTTCGTTGGCCATCTGAATTTTAAACATTTACCACGTATTAATATCACAAAATAATATTTAATATAGCCAATCATATGACACACATTTTGTCCAAAAGCGTCGATCATTGCGACTTCTATTTTCATATACTATGCATCTATTACACACTAGTACTGAAATTAAAATTACAATACCGATTGAAATTTAAAGTTACACTACTAATAATAGGCATCCGTAGTTTTTTTTTTCATACACATACACACATATTATATTATTTTATTATTATTATTATTACTACCGTCTTCACCATCACATTCATGGATATGGATTCATCCAGAAATCCATATTGCGCTCGTCGTACTTCCAGACGAGTCGCTCTCCTACCTGTCGCATCCTTTCACTACTCTCTAAAATTTCCTCACCAAATGTCCTAAGTTCTTGTACGTTGTCTGCACTCATTGGGGGTGCAGGTTCTAGGACTGGGTTTGGAATCTGGGGTGCAGGTTCCTGGTTTGGGGGGTGTAAGGGCCTGGTATGGGTAAGGATTTTCTAAAATCTCCCTAATGAATACATCATTGTCGTAATAGGGATCTAGAGGATCTAACCTGGGTAGGCTCCTAGGTTTGGCATGGGTATGTCTTCGTGTATCGAGTAACGTTGCACGTAGTCCCTATTATCATCCCACCACGGGTCATAATTTGGGTTTAAGGGGTTTGGTGCTGGTACCCTAGGTATTTCCTCCAGGTTGAAATCATGCTTTTCTACTTGATTTTCAGGGTTTTCTATTTCCATTGGTTGGTCAGGAAATGGTGATTGTGGTTGGGGTGCTATCATTTGCTCCAGGTTAGGGTCAGCTGCAGTGGTTGCTAGGATATGGATATTGACTATACCCCTATTAATCATATCCTGGGCATAAGCATCGGTTTCTCTTTTAGCTGCTGCTAGTGCTCTCTGGTCTTGTAACTTTTTCATACGCTACCTACGCTCATGTGCCCCTCGACTGAACCATCCTCTCTTTTTCTGAGGGAATGGCTCCTCGGACTGAGCTTTAAACACGAATATTCCTTCTTCCGTATCAGCAGAGTACCCTGAGAGGGTAGGCTGAGAAGAGGCACCTTCGCTTCTAGGCGAACCAGACAATTGACAGTACGCGTCAGATGGTCCTTGGTCGCTCATACTGTAAACTAACAAATAGTCAAATAACACATAACAAGAAAATACAATTATGCACGTATTCCTGTAATTTATTTCCTAACAATTTGAATTTTGGTGTCAGTAGAACACTTCTGTGGCTGAATCAGTGGCTTAGCTTTGATACCACCTTCTGTCGCAGCCCCCGTCCCCCTATTTAAACACAGGAACGGGCGGTCGCGATCCAGTTTCGGTGGTATCGCGTATTGTCTAATTTGGCAGCGGAATTTTCATCAGTACCGTAGTTAGGAAATATTTTATTAGAGTAAAATACCACACTTTCATAGTATTAAACGCATGGGATAAACCCAAGTTTACAGTACACACATTTTCATAGGAATGAATCCTATTTTATTTAATAAAATCATCTATTTTATATTAGGTAACTTTATTGCCACTTTTCCAAGCCTTCAGTGCTGTCCAGCTGGCTTCTATTTGGCTTTCACATTTCGTTACCTGAAACGCGTTTAAAAACATTTTGTCAGTGGGAAATACTGGTGAGTGAATCCCGGTTTAATCAAGTTTTAATAAAATCCATTGTACAGTATTAAGGGCGATCTCGCAATTACATTTGTTCCCAAGTCATACCAATTATCACCCACGGTACTGTCAGACCCGACTTGTGGAAATGTTACCCCTCCAGTAACAAATTTTGTATACAAAACCCCAACATACCGACGATAATTGTATCCTTACAAATACTCAATAACTGCTTAATATATAATTAATTGTGTGAGGTTTTGTAAAAACAATTTACAAAAAAAGGAGATTACTCACATTGCTGTCTTAGATTATCCTTTAGGGTTTCTTGAGAATTATCTATAATTTACACAAATGCACACGTGTTAGTATAATAACCCATTTTAACATTAGTAATACCCTCCCCGAGACGGCATTCCAACGACTACGTCGGGCAGAACCACGACAGCCGTTACGGAACCCTAGATCAATCAGGCAGAGTATCTAATACGTATCCATGGGTTATGTTACTTACAACGGAGCAGAACTTCGTTATTTAGGGGGGTATTATACCCGTGTATACTGCCTACACTTTAGTTTTGAGATTGAGAAAAGAAATCTGAACGAATTTGACTGAAAGCCACTGCATGCAATTTATAGTGCTGAAACCTGACTTCCTCGCGGCCTGCGTAAGGTATAGCCGAGAGGCTACGCAGCCCGCGTCAACGCTGGTCAATAGCGTAGCTGATCCGGGTCAGCTAGTAGGTTCAACAGGTGTTGGGCCACGTGGCGGCCCAGAGTTTCGCCAGGTTTTGCCTTGTCGCGGCCCGCGTAAGGGTGAGCCCAAGGGCTACGCGGCCCGCCTCAAGCCCAAAAACTCCATTTTTACTTAATTTTAATAATATTTAAGGTATTCGGGGCCTGTTTTCACGTATGGGGTGTATTTTAAGACATATAGGGATATTTTAAAAATATATTAGGGTGTTGAAAATAATTTGAGGGTGTCGGTATTCTTTAGGGTTGTTATACCTTACGTGGAGTGCGAATGATAACCCATTAGTTTAAACTAAACACGTTCCAAATTTATTTAATATATTTTATTTTTGAAATTCCATTATTGTTTTATTATTTTTAAATATATTAATATCTATATTAATATTAATTAATATTATTATTATTATTATTATTTTTTAGATTAGATTAGAATGGAAATGAACAGTGATTCTGTTTAATTTAAATATATTTGTAGGTAATGGGAATGGTTGTAAGCCTAAGATACACGTGTAACATGGATTTACACGTGTGGTCTCAAAAAAAGTAACTTCACCCAGAAGCTTTCCACAATAAATAGTGGAACTGGAAATAAATTAGAGAGAGAAAGAACACTGAAAAGAGAGAGAGCATGAAAGAACGGTGGCGCACCGGCGAGTGCCCTGTTGGGATCCACTAAACAAAGGGCAGCGAAGCTTATTGTAGCATCGGTTCGGTCACACAAGCGACGGCGATGGTGGTACAAGAACAGAAGTGCCAACGGTGGTTCCATGTCAAGCTAACAATGCCGGTAAGTTTATCACCTCCGATTTGGTTATGAAATCCGTAGATCCATATCATGTAACTGCATTTTCGGATGGATCTGGTGTTAGCGGGATCGGACAGAATAGAGAGATGCTCGCCGGTGCAGAGAAGAGAGAGTGCTCGGACGTGGAGACTGGCCGGAGGCTTCCCTGCCGGCGACGGTTGTATTGTATCAGGATCTATGGTCTCTTCTCCGTCTTGCTTCGCTGTGTGCGGATCGTTCAACGCGGACTATGGCTATGGTCGTCGTCTAGATCCGTTGCCGCTCCGTTTGGTGTCATCCTGTTTGCCGTACCGTTTTGCTCAGGGCCGGCCCTGGGGGTGGGCGGGGAGGACCACCGGCCAGGGCCCGATATTTCGGAGGGCACACTATTTTTAGAAAAAACCCGATATGTATACGTAAAAAATTCTTTTTAAATAAGGTATACATATACAAACACTAACATAGGCCCACTTGCAAAACTATTCTTATGCTTTATATTAGTTACTAGCCCATTGGCATTAGGTTTAGACCTTTATTGAGCCTAATACCCAATTTCGTTAAGGCATAAGGGCATGTTTTTTTGAAGCTCGAACAGGGTACACGAATTCTTAGGGCCGGCCCTGGTTTTGCTCATCGAAATCTTTAGGGATCCGAGACGACGGTTGTCGGTGGCGATGGTGGCAGGATGTGGATGGTGACGACAGCTCTACATTTGGCCTTTTCATCTTTTTATCAAAAAACTAGCTTTCTATCTTTTATGATGGCAATATGACTTTTTGGTTGTTTAAACACTAGTTTTATTTGGGGCATTTTCATTTGGTCCCTGTTATTTGTTTGATGGTTTAATCTGTATTTGGGGTGTTTGTTTTCTTTTCGTTGTACGGTCAATGATGATGAGCCTATGCTTCATATCTTTGTGGCTCATCAGAGACGTTTTTTAGTTGTTTTTTTGCTTCAATGGTTAGTTCGTTACTGATGTTTAAGCGTTGGCTCGTCTGAGCCATTATCAGTTTATCACAATTGGAAGCTCATGTTGGTCAGTCAACAACAACCTGATAACAGTTGTGATGATGTATCTTCATAGTCTGAGCATCAAATGTTGAATATAGCTTCAAAGTTACAAGTCTCTTCGTAGTATTCCATGCTGTAGCGGATTATCTAACCCTGGAATTAGCACCGGATCGTTATGGTACCTTAAGGTGTGGTTAACTTCCATTTTTGTACAGTGAGGAGTATTGGGTGTTTTTGTAATCATCTCTTGGCCACTGCATAGAAAGAATGGTTCTTGGCTAGCCGCTGCATAGAAAGAATTGTTGTAACATTCTGTTTGAGTGTTTGGGGGTTAATAAATTTCCACGGCCTTTCAAAAAAAAAAAAAAAAAGACGGAATACATGGAATATATTACCATAAAACATTCGGACTAGACAACAAGTGGAAATGATAAAAAAATGTACATATATATAGTTAGATGACTGATGACTATTAGCCTAACAAACATGGTTAGGATAATCATCAGAATTTGGAGATATACATGTACATAATACTTATTTTTTGAACGGCCGGATAAGCATTTTGGGATGCTTTCAATCAAACAAATGCATCCTCTCCTTTATAACGGTCATTGTTGCACTCGCGCAAAGCGCGACGATGAAAAACAACTAGTTTTATAGAAAACTAGTTAGATGCCCGCCCGCGTTGCAGGGCGATGGCCGAATAATCAACCAATTAAAAAAACACTACTACAATTTTGCTAGGAAAAAAAATCAGAAACAAAAACGATAATAAGGCAATAAATTTGGGATTGGGGCAAAACTGTAACTTTTCAGGACTAATGAGCCAGTGTTAGGCAGCTTCTTCAGACGAAAAAAAATTAAATCGAGTAAACCAATTAAACGAAAAAAAAAAACTTTATACTTTTGGTAAAAAAAAAACTAAAACGATGGGGAAAACGTAATTTTTATTCTCACCCTTCACCTTTGGAATTTTTAGCTGGGAGCAAAAACTTAAATTTATTTTTAGGTGGGGGTAAAAACATATTTTTCAACTGATGGGAAAATCGTATTTTTTAGGAAAAAAAACCAATGGCAAAACTATAAATTGAAACGGGACAAAATCGTAATTTTTAACAGTGGGCAACAGTAAAATATTTACCTAGGAGCGAAAGCGTAAATTTATTTTTAAGTTGGGGCAAAAACATAAGCTTGAACTGATGGCAAAATCGTATTTTTAAGGGAAAAAACCAATGGCAAAACTGTAAATTGAAACGTGGTTAAATTGTAATCTTTATCCGGGGGCAAAATTGAAATATTTAGCTGGAAGCGAAATCGTAAATTGATTGTTAAGCGAGGGCGAAAACATAATTTTTAACTGATGGCAAAATCGTAATTTTAAACAGGGTAAAATTGTAAATTTGTTGGAGAGGAGTGCCACAAAAAAAAAAAAAAAAAAAAAAAAGGGGGTGCCGCCCATTTTGGCCAATGAATGGCCACAGCCGACATTGTGTTTTGTAGTAGTATATAATATAATTCTGTTCTTTTTTTAATATTACTAGCATAACAACATACTTATATTAAATTTTCAATTTAATATGATATATTAATATTTTATGTATTATTTAAATGTTTTAAAGGGTAATTATGATGTCAAAACCCGTCTAACAGGGGACCGATAAGGCGACCAATTCATTATCATGTCCGGTTCTAAAAACATTTTTGACGACAAATTAGCAATTAAAGTGAGGTTTTCAAGTTATTTTTGAACTAAGGGGGGACGGAGTGGTTCACTAGTGATAGAAACTATCACTCCCATTATCCAATCAAGTTATGCCATGTGTACAACCAATATTCTATCACTAGTGATAGAAATGTAGGGGGGGTGGTATCACTAGTGATGGAATTCTACCACTCCCAAATTTTAAAAATATTTACTCTCAACAAACAACACGTGGACATGCATCATCAATGCAATTTGTTGAAGTTGTCAACATGCAACAGGTGTCACAAACATATTTACTCTCACAAACATAAACACAGGTGTCAACATGCAAGAGGAGTTTATCACCAAATTTTTATGAAGTTCAACGCGTGAACTTTTTAACGGAGTAATAAGTTTAACGCGTGAAGGGAGTGGAGGCGGCGGTGTGCTAACGCGTGATAGAGTTTATCACGGTAAATAACGTACCACCCCGTCCCCCCTAAGATTCAAAGTGGTATTGATTTATAGACTATTTTTGTAAGTAATAATAACAATTAATAATTTTAAATATTAGAGTTATATACATGAATTATTTGCACGGCTAGAAATTTCTCTTATTCCCTAATGATGAACTACTTATATTGATATGAATTCATGTTAGAAATAAAATTAACCTGAATTTATTTGTTGAGTTTGATACCGTTGGGATTCCCATAAAAAGTGTTATACCAAAGTAATATCATAACTATGGTGTAGCCCACTTATGACATGGATGCTGTAGTCACTAGATCGCCATTGTTTATGATAGCTCAAATGGAGTAAATGGGTCCATGTGTTGGTGTCTTTTATCGAAAAGCGTCCCTCTTATGTTTTATGATAGCTCAATTTGTAGACGAGTCTGTCACATGACTCACATCATATGAGTCGTATCGGTAATATTGGTTGTATGATAAAGCAAAAAATGGTTATTTTGACTAGGGGTGTTCATCGGGTCGATTAATTTGGTTAGTTATGTTCCGTTAATTCATTTTTGTTTTTTTCGGTTGTAGCTGAAAACTGAACCAGACCAAACCAATTTGAATAAATGCCTAACCAAGCCGAATATGAATTCAATTACAAATTCGGTTGAAACCGAATTAACTAATTTAAATCTAAGTAACCGATATCAACCAAAAAGTCTTGTTCTACCACTATTCACAGATCCAACACAAATTCATTTACAATAACTCTTTTTATTATATAATCAGAATGTATTTTTTTATTCAAACTTGTGAAACTAAAATTTTAATTGACACACTAAAATAAAAACACATTTAAGAAAAAAACATACCTCAATTTGTAGCCCAAATCATATCAAAACAAATCCCAAGTCAATTAAAACCGATAAGACAAATACATTGAGGAACTAAAACCCAAACACAATGACTATCAATTAAAATTTGGATCGGCTAAATATGTAATATGAATTGAAGATAAAAACACCCGTAGTGAGGGTTTTTGTGCCCTCACACGCCTTCCAACCGCCCACATGGGCGTTTTTTTTATTTTGTTTTGGCATTATTTTTTCCACTCCTCTTGTTAAATGGTTTGGCCAATGACAGGTAATCTTCTTTTTGTTTGGCCAATACATTTTTTATGGTTTTTTTATTTAATTTTTTCCACCTCTTTTAACATAATACCTCACAATGCCCACATCCCCACTACACTCATTTTAGAAAAAAAAAAAAGTCTCATAATGCCCTATTGCTGACTGAACTGTCACATGACGCAAAATGACCAAAGATTGGGACATTATTTGTGTCTTACACCATATATGTAATTTTCCCTTAAATTTAATTATGGGATGCAAGAAATAAAACGTGTGGGGATGCTAGAAATAAAACGTGCAATTGTAATATGGGCTTCAAAGAAAATTCCATACGGGCTAAAATAAGTGGGTTTAATATTATATATTACAGAGAAAAAAAAACAGGATTGGACTTTGTTATGCCCACTTGAGAAAAAAAGGGAATCCAAAAAAGAATTTAGGTTGGTAATTTGAGGTTAACTAGAATTGAGACCCGCCGCAATGCGGCGGGAATTCTTTAGTTATAACTAAGTCGATCTAGGACCCGCACGTTATGTTAAACCTGTCAAACGGGAAAAAATAGACGATGTAAAAACGTTCACCCATACACGCATGTCGCGTCGTGTTAACTCGCAAAATTTAGAACGAAACGTAAAAACGTTAAGCTAAAGACGCACGTTGTGATGTGTTAAGTCACAAAATTTAGAACCAAGCATAAAGCGGAAAATTTGCGAAAAATGAAAACTATAAATGATCAAAGTTGAAAGTAAAAAAAGTTGTGAGGATAGATTCCACAAAGATAAAAAGTTTTGGGTTAAAAGTAAAAAAACAAATAGTTTTGGGCTAAAAGTAATTTATGAAATACTTTTGGGTGAAAAGTAAAAAAAAAATCAATTTTTTGTTGAAAACCCCTAAAGCCAAGGTTACGACAACAATATACATAACCATTTTTTCTTTGGAAAACCCCCAAAGCACACCCCGCGTTACGGCGGGAAGTAAAACGGTGTCAATTAATACTAATGTCACACAACCGTGATCGACCACCAACACTGACTCGACCTAGGATCTGCGTGTTGTGACAAACCTGTCAAACATGAAAAAATTGAGGTAAAAACGTTGAACCACACATGCACGTTGCGCCGTGTTAACTTGCAAAATTTGAAACAAAACATAAAAAAGTTGAACCACACTCATACGTGTTAACTTGCAAAATTTGAAACAAAACATAAAAAAAATTGAACCACACTCATACGTTGCGTCGTATTAACTCGAAAAATTTAGAACTATACGTAACGAAACGTAAAAACGTTAAACCAAAGACGAAAAATACAATTGACAAAAGTTGTGAAGTTAAATTGCAAATAATGAAAAGTTTTGAGTTAAAGTTAAAAAAACAAATTTTGTAGGGTTAAAATGGCAAAAGGCAAAAACATTTGGGTTAAAACAAAAAAATCAAGTTTTTTTTTTAGAAATCCCCAAAGCACAAGTTACAAGTCTTTATGCTTGAAAAAGTTACTTATTTATATAGGGAATAATAAAAGGGGTGGGCAGTACCGTAGGTATTCGTGTTCTCTCTATCTGATATCATTAACATGCACCGTTATGTCGGAAGTTCGGAGGTCAAAACCCAAGCCGTCCATGTTGTGTCAATGCTAGCTTGCTGGCTCATCTGGAAGTTTAGGAATGAAGTGATATTTCGATCTAAAAAGGTTGTTGTTGAGAACATTTTAGACGAGTTACGTTCGATTGGATTCTTATGGATTAAAAATTGATGTGAATCTAGAGTGGGATAAGTGGTTAGATTTCAGTTTATGTATATAAATGTTGTAATTGGTTGTTTGGCATCGGCTTGTTTTGGTTGTTAATAAATGTTGCCTTTAAAAAAAAATAACGCATAAAACAATCTAGGGGATTTCGACATCTAAAGAAGACCAGACGCATTAAGGGTTTTGATTTCAAGACAATTATTTCTTTTTGGTTTAGTAAGTTTATATTTTATGTTTCGCTTATTTGACTTATTCGTTACGTCTGATTAAATCAATTTAATTCTGACACTAGGGGTTTGGTTTGATTTGAATACTTATGGGAAACTTTTATGAGATTTGACAATTGTAGGGTTTGTTTGTGTCTATCATGATCTTAAATCGTGTCTTTTTCCATATAGACATTAGATTGTTACTAAGGTGTTGTTTCTTTTTTAAGAGATAAAATGTCTGCAGTCTGCGGACCACATCTGCAGACATCTGTAGAAGAAGATGTAGACCAAACCTCTACAGTCTATAAGAATAAGATTGTTTGTTTTTTTAACTTCTGCAAAATTTCATCAACATTTCAACAACAAATTAACACCAAAATCAACATCTTAACTTCTGCACATTTATTTCAACACAAATCTCACCATTTCACCAACATTCCAACAGCAAATTAACACCAAAATCAAAGTTCATATTATATAACCCTACAAAAAGTAACTTATGGTATCTTAAACTAACTTGATAGTTGTTTCTCTTCACATCACATCTCTACAAAAAGTAACTTGGGGTACCTTAAACTAACTTAATAGTTGTGTCTCTTCATATCACACCCTTAAATAATACCCTTTCATTAATAAACACATATCATATATTAAACACATGTTATGCAACCCAAGCCAACATGTCCCAATATACACATCCCATTAATAAATTATATTACATTATATTATATACACATACAAAAAGTAACTTAAAACACAAAGGTTTGGATCACGCCCCTTCAAAAAGTCACAACCGTTCAAACTACTTTAAGTATATCACAACCATTACAAAAAAAAGTTTTAGATATATGACACCCATTCAAAAGTCAGAACCCTTTAAACTAATTTTAAACACATCACATCTCTTACAAAAAGTCACACTTTTAAATTAGTCACACCCCTTAAAAAAGGCACAACCCTTTAAACTACTTTTAAGTATATCACACCATTTACAAAAAGTCACAACCCTTCATATTATAAAAAAAAACAACAACATATTTTCCAATGAAATGAAGGTTATGAATATATACAAAATGAATGGAAAAATATGTTATTTCGAATATGAACATGTCGGTTCCTCTTTTTTCTTGGTTTCCCATTCCAATTGACGATTCTTTTTTTCGTAATACAGACAAATTCTGAATCATTTTGATGAAATTTATGGTATTTTGTTTCCACACAAACACGAAAACATCGCTACGGTTCAGATTTATTAACATCATGAGACCATGTGTAGTGGTTTGAGCAATAATGTCCCCACCCTTGGGCGTTTTGCGCCACGTGGCAGTCTAGTCAGCATGAGGGCATTATTGGGGGTTATTGCAAAAGTGGCATAGTGGAAATAATGCCCAATAACGCCTTTCCAATCATTAAAAAATTATTTTTTTAATTAAAAACCTAAAATACTTCATTAAATTAAAAAAAAAATACTAGAAATAAAAAAAAATCCGACTAAATAAAAAAAAATACATTAGTTTTCGTCTTCGCTTTCTTCACCCTCGCCAACTTCGTCTTCCTCGTCCTCCGTTTCTTCTTCACCCTCAGGTGGTACATACCGAACCGACCATGCGTGTTGTACCAAATCAACCGTTAACCCAGAATGGTACGGTTCGTAACGCAACTCTCGCGCATTATTCACTCTTTCGTCCATTGACGCCTGTGAATGCTCCTCTTGAACGGCTTCTGGCACATAATTCTGGCATATCACATTTCCTTTGTCTTCCAAAATCATGTTGTGCATGATTATACAAGCCTACATAGCATCTCTCATTTTTTGCTTGGTCCATGCACGACAAGGATTTCTCAAATATTGCCAGTGTTGTTTAAGAACCCCAAAGCATCTCTCAATGTCTTTTCGTGAAGACTCTTGAACCTTTTTAAAGTATGCTCTTTTTTCATCAATATGATCACTAAATGTCTTCACGAAAATCGAATACCTAGGATAAATTCCGTCGCACAAATAATATCCATGATGGTAGTAGTTTCCATTAGCGTAAAACGACGCTTTTGGAGCTTTGCCAGAAATCCACTCCTCTAACAACGGAGATTGTTCAAAAACATTTATATCATTGCATGACCTGACCACACCAAAGTAAGCCGACCAAACCCAAAGGTCCTGTGAGGCAACCGCCTGAAGAATAACAGTGGGTCCTTTTTGGTCACCCCGTGTGTGTTGGCCTCGCCATGCGGTCGGACAGTTATCCCAACGCCAATGCATGCAATCCAAGCTCCCGATCATACCAGGCAAACCATGCTCCGCCGAATGTACCTCGTAGATCTTTTGAAGGTCGTCCCATGTGGGCGTTCTAAGATAACGCGCACCATACAAATCAATAATACATTTATAAAAAAACATACACAAACATAAGCATAAAAAAAATTATAAACATTATAGTAAAGTATAAGAATTGTACCGCGACAAAAATGCTCCAAGGTGTCTCGTGTTGTTTTCTCGCCCATTTTTAGATACTCGTCGTTGATGTCGGTTGTGTTTCCATAAGCAAGGATTCGTAGTTCCGACGTACACTTTTGGATACCGGTAAATCCAAGTGCCCCTCTCGCATCCGCTTTTTGTTTAAAATAATCGTAGTTGGCTTCCAAGTCGTCGACTGTGCGTAGAAACAACTTACTCATTCGGAAACGACGCCTAAAAATCTGGTTCGAAAATGTCGGCGCCTCATCAAAATAATCTTTCATCAAACGATCGTGTGTCGCGCGTCGGTCTCGTCCAATATAACCTCTTTTTATTTTTTTCTGGTTCGGGGCGGCGACAATGCTTCACATATCTCACCGCTAGTTGACAAGCACTCGTAACCGCCTCTTGCTCGACCTCCTCATCGGTGGAATCATCGTCATCCGCAAAAAACTCTTGGTAGTAAAAATTTACCATGGATGAAGAACTAGGGGAATCCATCAATTATTCCATATATAAGTTTGCAAGTTTTTTTGTGCATAAGAACTTGTACATTGTGCTTTGTGAGTTTTTCAAAATTGATTTTTTTACTTTTAACCCAAAGCTTTTTATCTTTTTCAATTTTAACCCTATATAATTTGTTTTTTAACTTTAACCCATAACTTTTCATTTTTTGCAATTTAACTTCGCAACTTTTGTCACTTACACTTTTCATCTTTCGCAAATTTTCGTTTTACGTATAGTTCTAAATTTTTCGACTTAATACGACACAACGTGCATGTGTGGTTCAATGTTTTTACCTCTATTTTTCCATGTTTGACAGGTTCGTCGCAACACGCATATCCTAGGTCGAGTCAGTGTTGGTGGTCGATGACGGTTGTGTGACATTAGTACTATTTGACACCGTTTTATGCCCCGCCGCAACGCGGGGTGTGCTTTGGAGGGTTTTTAAAGAAAAAATGGTTATGCATATGGTTGTTGTAACGTTGGCTTTGGGGGTTTTCCAAAAAAAAATTGATTTTTTTACTATTCACCCAAAAGTATTTCATAAATTACTTTTAACCAAAAACTATTTGTTTTCAACTTTTAACCCAAAACATTTTATCTTTTGCAATCTATCATCTTAACTTTTTTTACTTTCAACTTTGTTCCTTTATAGTTTTCATTTTCCGTAAATTTTTCGCTTTATGATTAGTTCTAAATTTTGTGGCTTAACACATCGCAACGTGTGTCTTTGGTTTAACGTTTTTACGTTTCGTTCTAAATTTTGCGAGCTAACATGACGCAACGTGCGTGTGTGGGTGAACGTTTTTACATCGTCTGTTTTTCCCCGTTTGATAGGTTTAATATAACGTGCGGGTCCTAGATCGACTTATTTATAACTAAAGAATCCCCGCCGCATTGCGGCGGGTCGCAATCCTAGTTTTTATAAAATGGTAGTGTTTTTGAGAGAGTTTTGATTAAATTTGAATGAGTTTATATATATATATATATATATATATATAGGGTAAGGTTCATGCGAGAACCACCCTTATTGCGAGAACCGCGAGAACCAATGTGAACACAACCTAAAATAGCTAAAAAAACCCTAAAAAAACCCTAAAAAAGCCTAACCCCCACCCCCCAAAAAAACCTAACCCCCCCTCCCCCCCCCCCAAAAAAAAAAAACCTAACCCCCCCTCCCCAAGCTAAATGCTAAAAACTAAAACCCCAAAAAAACCTAACCCCCCCACCCCACCCCCCCTCCCCCCTCAAAGCTAAAATGCTAAAAACTAAACCCCAAAAAAACCTAAAAATCTAAAAAAAAACTATTTTTTTTTTATATTTTTTATGTTAAAATCGCTACTTTTAGTAGCCAATTTTTTTTTTTTGCTACGAAAAGTAGCGATTTTTTTATAAAAAATATTAAAAAAAAAAAATTTGTGTGATTTTTAGTTATTTTTAGGCATTTTTGGTTGTGTTCATATTGGTTCTCGCGGTTCTCGCGATAAGGGGTGGTTCCTAACGGATCTTTGTCCTATATATATATGTGTAGAAGGTTTAAAAAAACAAAGTAACCGTTAACTAGCCGTTGCTAGTTTTTGATTGGCCATTCAACATCCATCGGAGCGTGTTTGAAAGAACGCCAAAACCACTTTTGCCCAAAATCACGCCGAAACACGCCGGGGTGTAATGGCTTCTCGGCGTTTTCGGGCGTTTTCATCGAATTTTTTTTTTTATAAATCACGCCCCATTACGGGCGGTCTGACTATTGCCCAATTGTAAACAAATAAAAAAGCAACAACGAGACATCATCATCTAATCAAAATGAAATATTGCCCAAATGTAAATAAAACTTATTCTGCCACACCATATTTCATACGTCACATCCACATGTTAACCTTACCACCGCCTCGCCGATTGTCTCTACTTTCAATTTTACTCTGCCTCCGATCATCATTCATTTACGTTCATCCCAGATTTGGCGACAAACGTTTCACAATATAATCTAAAGTTTCGATTACGGTATGTTTTCACTCCCATTGTTTTATAACTTCGGTTCTTTTTTGATTCTCTGGTAGGGATGACAAAAAAGCCCAAGCCCGATGGGTATATCCAAAACCCGAAAGATATGGGCCGGGTATACCCGAAGCCCAATGGGTATGGGCCGGGTACGGGCTTAAAAATAGAAAAAATTCGGGTATGGGTACGGGTATGGGATTTAGTGATACCAACCCGATACCCGGCCCATTTACCCGAAAGTATCATATTATAGATTTCCATATATATAAACTTATTACATGTACTTATTACCTTCTCTGTAGTCATATGTGCATATGTATATGGCAAGTGTTTAGTGAACATATAACTTATTTTTGAGCATGTATATTGGGTATGGAAGCTATCACCCTTTATTATGTGGATGTTTTATGCAATTAGGTGGTTCTGATACAATTACTTAATTAAGTAATCGTTTTAATTTAGTTTAGTATATGTGGTCTGAATATGATATGTAAGTTATTAATCATATTTTCATTTGTTATAGTCACTAAAATAGTAAATTATATAAACATCAAAGTAAAAATTGCATATTTGTCCCAACGGGTATTTTTAAGAAATTAACGGGTATACCCGATACCCGCGGGTATGCCCAATACCCGACGGGTAATTACCCGAAAAATACCCGACGGGTAACGGGCCGGGTATGGGACAAAGAATTACAACCGGGTACGGGCCTGGGATTACCAATACCCGGCCCAAGCCCGACCCATTGCCTTTTGTATGTGGATTTTGTTTGATGAGTTTGAAGAATACGCATATTCATGTTAATCTATTTTCCATTCGGCAATATGAAAAAATGTATTATTATGATACAGTGCGTTAAAGTTTTTAGATGTGATAAGCAAGATTAGTATTTGATGATATTAATGATCGGGTCAACGGAAAGTTATTCAATTCAATTAAGTATAATAGTCATTTATAATTAACACTCCGCCGCAACGCGCGGGTAGCGTCAACTTGTTTATAAACAATCAACAACAACTATCTAAACATAATCACACCTTTAACACATCAATACACATTTGTACTGCTACCCATCTTCTCAAACTTTAATCCCATATCAAACACCATATTGGCCAATCAAACAACTCACTTCAGAAGCAGTTAATTTTCAAATCAACTTCTAAAACCTAATCCCAGATCACCAAAAGCAAAACAAAATATTAAAAATCACAACTTTTAAACTATAGATTGCCTCAACACACACATAAAGATCACAACTTTTAGACTAAAGATTGCATCAGCACACACACCCACATGAAGAATTAAATAAAAAGGTAAAATTACCGGATATTGTGGCGTAAAAAGATGAAATTGAGATGATGAAAAGTGAAAGTGATCTGGGTCGATCTAAAAATTAAATCTTGGGGGGGTGGATTTGTCCTGGAGAGTTCGAGATTATAAATTGAAGACGGAAGAAGAAGAAAGTTGAGTTGAATTATAAGAAAAGATTGAAAAGTAGTAATGGAAAGCACGTTATACGCAAAGGGTTCATTGTTGTGTGGGGTAGACGAGGCAGCAGGGGCCGACGACGTAACAGGTGGTTGTCGGCAGCTCAATCGGAGGTGGGGGAGATGTGGTGTCGGCTGGGAGGAGGAACATGCTAGGGTTTGTTGTGTTTTGAAATAGTAGAGGAAAAGAAGAGGAGAAGAGCTTTGAAGAGGGGAGTCCAGGTTTGCTTGGAGAAGAGGTCTAGAAGACCCTTTTTAATGAAATCACTTCCAAAAAACAAACATCCTGCAGACTCAAACGTCTGCGTGGGGCAGACATAAGAAGTCCAGAAGTGCTTTTCACAAAAAAAAAATAAATAAATAAACACCCCCTAAAACTGGTCACGTTGTTAAATTTTCCAAATAAAGTTATTCAAGTTCTAAGACCCTAATCAGTTTTTAATTTTTGATAAAAGGAACAAATAATGGTTCAAGTTTGCCTATGAACCTGAATTCGTCATAGAATCACACAATGTAGTTAAACATTCTGAACAACATGCGTGTCTAATTATACTCGATACTTCTATCACGCAGGTGAACGACATGAGTGTTTAGTTATACTCGATACTTCTATCACGCAGGCTGCACGCTAAGATCTGAACAACGTGAGCTTATAGTAGCGAGTTGACTCTAATTGATGAACCATATTTTGTTAGACATTAAATAAAGTGGATGTCTAAACGACGTGACGTCTAGTATTGATACAAACCGTTTAAATTAAAAGATCATTACACCATCATTATTAATGATCGTAAGTCGAATCAAATCGAGAAATTGCCTTAGTGTTAGAATTAGTTTTAATATATGAATTTTCCAACAATTTAATCGTCTTGGTTGTTATTTCGCTTTTCTCGATTTTAAGTTTAAATCAAAACCTCCCTTTAAAACAATCGTATCTACATTTGAAATTTTTTGGTATAATTGGTTAATCTATATCTCTGATGCCATGAACCTTGTATCACCTCAATGTCACATCACCATCACTTCTATCCCTCTCTTCCATCCCCAACGTATGTGTTAATTATACAAATAAAACACATAAAAAATTGTTGCTTGTTCTTGGTTGCCTATTTAATTATTAAAAATATTATGATTATGATATCTAACCTCAGACTCTATGACTCTAGAATATCAACCTGGATTGCTTGTTTGCTTGTTTCGCTTGCCAATTCTTTGAATGTGCACCATAATACTATATTATGCATGTATCAGTGTTGTATATTTTCGTAAAGAACAAACTACAAGTAGATAAAGAAAAACGATAGCCATGGCATGGCTAGTGATAGGCGTGAATGTACAACAAACTTAAAGACTTTTCATTAATTTGTAATATTTTTAAATACACTCACATGTGGTTAGCACAATTAACAGGTAACGTATTTGAAATCATTTAAAAAAAATCTAGTAATAGTATTATACTATTACATTATATTTTATATAAAACAAATAGAAAAAAATTTCAAACATGTAGAAAGTTGAATAAAGTGTTTCGTATAAAAACTAACTATTTCTTTTTAAGATAGATTATTATCGTATTAAATTGTATCATACAACGAAAACATGTAATCGTTAAACGTAATGGACAAAAGAAACTGTTAATAAGTCGAACCAGCCGATCTGTATTATGTCTTGTTATTCAAATTGTTCGGGCAGTAAATCGATCTCACTAACTAGTCATTAAGTTATAAGGGGGGAGGGGGTGGTTATCACTTGCAAAAATTCCATCACTCACAACATCCAATCAAGTTTCGCCATGTCATCAACCATTTTTCCATCACTCACAATCTTTTTTAGTGGCAATGGTCATCGCTCACAACACCCAACAATAAACCCTCACACCCCTCACATCCAATTATCACATAACAAGCCATAACGCGTGAAATATATCACGGAAAAATTCCATCACTCGTTATAGATGATGGTGGCGGTGGTATGTTGCTATCCATCACTCGTTGAACTTCTCCATCACGGACAAAAAGTGTCCCACCCCTAGTCCCCTAAGTTACATTGGACGATGCGTAAGATAGTTTTAGAAACTAAAAACAGGACTTAAAACTCAACTTAGACAATAACTGATCAAAGTTCATACATAATACAGTAATAAACATATAGTAAACAACATGACATCGATCCAACACATCTTTTAGAAAAGTTTAAAATGTTAAAGTGAAGACAATACAAAAAAAAAAAATACAAAATTAAAGGGGTGTTGCTAAATGCACTCTCTCTTTTTTAAGTTTTACTAAATGCACCCCCCTAAAGTTTTTAAGAAAATAAAATCAAACCTTGTATTTTCTATTATGTATATTATATTTTAGTATTGATTTTCAATACGATTTTTTTACCTTTGTAGTCATAAAATTATACAAATTATTTTGATCATGGGTCCTCTTTAATTTTACGAATTGCCAAAGGTGTCTTGGTATATACAAACACTAGGTTAAAACCCCGTGTATTACACGGGTTGCATAAATATAATTTTATATAATAAATAATAAAAAGATATATCTTAAAAAAACTGGTATATTGCACGTGTTGAAAAAATATAATGTCATATGTTAATAAAAACAGTCATCAAGATTTATCTTTTAAAAAGTGTAAACTTTTGTTTTGCTTCCTGTGGTTTGATCGTTTTAACGGTTTTGCCCCAATCATTTAAAAATAGTCATTTTTCTCCTATAGTTTGCTATGTTTTTTTTTTTTCATTTTGCTCCCTGACATTAACTCCATCTAAAATGTTTGTTAGCTGGAAGGGTATTTAAAAAAAAGGATAGGTGCACGGTATCCTTAGCCGCGGAAGGGATCTCCCTCAGTGGTTAACTAAGGGTATTTAGGTAACTTTAAATATAAAACTAAGGGTATTTTAGTAAAATAAACTGATAATAAATAATTTAGTACTTATATATTTAATTACCGAAATACCCTTCCTTAAAGTGTATGATTTAACTGAGCTGACTGGAAAAAAAAATAGCAAACTATTGGAGGAAAATGGCTATTTTTAAATGATTGAGGCAGAATCGTCAAAACGACCAAACCACGGAGAGAAAAACGGAAGTTTACTCTTTTTTTTACTCTTTTAAAATGAATATTGATGTACTATTTACTTATTATAACATTTTACTTTATTTTTTTTATTGTGCATAAATGTAATTTTATATAATAAATAATAAAAAATGTATATTTAAAAAAAAACTCGTATATTGCACGTGTTTCATAAAATATAATACTATTTACATATTATAATATTTTACTTAAAATTAAAGAGATAATAAAGTTAAATCAACTTATATTTAAAAATAAAAAAATAAGAAAACTGAATTTTTCAAAATATTAAAAGATGAGTCACGATTTTAATTAATTAATAAATTAATTTTTAATGGTGAAAGATAAAACTGATATTTTACAATTAAATAAATACATCACGATTTCAATTAATAAATTAATTTGAAATGGTGAAAGATAAAACTGATATTTTAAAATTAAATAAATACATATATAACTTTTATTTTAAATTAAATAAATACATATATTAAATAATGGGTTTAGGCGAGGACTCACCATATAATGACATGTGTCCTCAATTGAGTTTCTTTTATTATATAGTATAGATAGCCTACTTTGTACTTTCAAAAGTACACATACATAAATATTAAAAAAAATCATTATACGAACTGTTTTAATAATTCTGGTAATTATAAGGTAAAATTTGTTTGACATTAATTAAATATACTATAAAATCTTGTATTATTTAAATATATTTTTAATACAATCAAACACGTATATTTTTAAGGGTTTATCTAATTTCCATAATTTAAATTTTGAATATATACATATATATACATATGATCGAAAAATAATCTGCACGGAGTGAAAACAAGAAGATTAAAAGAGACTTTGAAGAAACAATTTAGTGCATCTTTAGCTTTCATCAAGTTCTAATTGGTTGAGGCTTCTTGGTATGTGTTATCTTTTTCTCTTATATTGTTCTTTTATTTTTTTTTAACTTAATCTAATGGATTGAAAAAAATAAAGCAACACTTTTAATTGATTGTAGCTCGTACAATAGAGGTGTGTATTATTTCTTCAAGTGATGACAATAGAATTTTGGCAAAATCGACATACATGTTCTTTTTTTTTTGAACGTGTAACAGTGAAGTTAATTCATGAATCAAACAAAATCCTAACAACCATGTCACGTTTTCAAACATATAGGAGCTAAAAAAATCATAATCTAGACCGAACTGTACAATATGTTGGTTAAATTTCAGTTGTAATTTATTTCGGTTAAACTTTATTTGTTTTAGTTAAATCTCAAGTTTAATTTGTTTTGGTTAACCTTCATTTGTTTTTTTTAATGTGTTACTCATTTGTTTTAAACGTAACGAACTCATCATAGTCTTAATCTTATTTTTTTTGAAGTATCGATTCATAAATCCTATATTTCAATTCAATTAATGATTGTATACACTTATTATGTATTATATTTTTGTTTTGATGTATATTGTTTATACATTAACAGTTCGATATATAAAGTGGAAAAAAAACTTAAATTAAAAAGTCAACAAATAATAAAAAACAAAATCATCCGGATGAAAAGAGAAAAAAAAAAACTTAAACAAAACAATCAAAAATTGATAAAAAAAAACAAACAAACAAGGAATGAACCCAAAAAACCGTAAACAATTAAACAAAACAATAACATATAAAAGGTAAAGGGTGGAAATCAAAAAATTATAAAAATGATATTTTTAGAAATGGAGGTATAAACAGTAAAAATGGAGGTGCATTTAGCGAAACCCAATTAAAGCCTTTATAAATAAACTTATTATTAATTTATAACACGGGCCGGCCGGAATTTCTAACAGAATTAACGGTAAAACGGTCATCAATGAAAATGACACACATGTTCTTTAGATCATATGAACATGTATTTGTCAAAGATGTTGCACGTCCGTTGCCGCCTTTAACGGCTTTTCCCACATTTACGTTCTACATTTTTCCATCATTATTTCTTTATTTTTTCAACATTTACTGTTTCACTTTTTTTTTACAAGCCAACAACGTGAATGCATGATTTTAGTTTTAATTTGTTTACTTGCACAATCACATGTTTTTTTGCTCATTAATGGTTTCTTAATTTATGCATTCTCTCCTTTAAATCTTGCTTTAATTACTCTGTTATTCTAATGTATAATTTCTGCCAAAGATGTTATCATGAAAATATTATGACATCGTATTATTAAATAAATATTGAATTGAATAACAATTGTATATGGAAATTTATTATAGATTTGACACAAACTTGATACATGAATTCACCAACTTTGTTTGACGTTTTTCAAAACTAACATGTATTACAGGGAATTAGTGGACGGCTTTTGAAAACATGTACGTGTTGTTGTCAAGAACTCCAGCTTTTGAGATGTCATCCTGTTTTCAGTTATCATGTTTTGTGAACCTGTTTTAAACTTTAAACAATGTTGTTAAAGTTGTAGTTTGTTTTATTTCGAACAAGTTGTTTGTATTGTAAATTATGGTTTCTAAACGAATGTATGGATAAACATATTTTCATGATTTAAATGTGATGTTTACTTAATTGAATGTAACGATTACCGTTCTGGCCACACTTTGCGACGCTTCCGCAGAAACAAAAAATTGGGGTGTGACAGACCTTACATGGGTCATAATTTCCCAAGTTTGAAAACCCCCAATTAATCCACTTTTAATTGTCACATGTGGTTGTTGACAAAACTCGTATCAGTTGAGTATTTTTTAGTTAAATAGTTATGAATTTAATAATATAAAAGCACAATAAAAAATAATATATAAAAAGATTATTAATTATATGTGAGAAAAGATAAAGGGTGAAAGATAACAAAATGCTATAAAATTGTGATATAATGTATAAAAAGTTCGATTCAAATATAGAAATTACTTGTAAAAAGACTGTCAATAAAATTTTGAGGTTAAAACTGCGCATGAGTGCACACAAACATACATGAAATACAATTATACATCACCAATTAGTATCCCAGTATTAGAAAATTAAATATCACTAACGGCTGATCATCGACACACATAACCCGTTAGTAACTGTAAGATGGGCTCCACTAAGTACTTAATGTTGATCAGTCATGTTTAAACATAATGGAAAACATGAATAACATACATGTTACAGCAGACAGGCCAACAGAGAAACCAGTCAGAGATGCAGCCATTGAGTTAGACATACTTGTCAGGATGATCTGCTTCCTCCTTAGGGTGTAATGTTATGATGGTGATGAACCGAAACAAGGGATGGATTCGGTTATGGAGAGAGCCGAAAATGATGTTATGAGGGTTGTGTAATTGTCTAATTGTCTAACCCTTAAACTCTCTAATAACCTCCTTATATATACACCCAAGAGGAAACCTAATTAGTTAATAAGGGTAATATGGTCCATCAACAATTACCAACTAATTATTAATAGGTTATTAATATATTTTGATCTATATAATATAAATGATTATAATGGCTACAAGATTAAATATTATAACAATAATATATTTAATCTCACATTCTCCCACTTAGCCGAGTAATCATTTATCATGAGTATTAGATGAGCCTGGCCAGGAGTTAACACTCATTTTAGCCTTAAACCAAGAACTATAGAAGAGAAATACAGCCGTTGAACCATCATTCGACCCAGGACCCCCATTAGTCATACTATAGCATCAATTTAAAACCTAATAGTTATGATCAAAATACGCATAAGCCCTTTAACGTCTGATTTGTATTTATATTTGTCTATATTTCATTACACCGGCAGAACATATGTTAGAGACATACAAAATCAAACTGAGGAATTTTTATTAATTAAAACATAAGCTAGTACAATATGCCATTAAATAAGGTCTTTAGTAAGTCCCATATTCGATACATGTTCTTCGAAAACTTTAGGTGGGAGACCTTTAGTCATCGGATCCGCAAGCATATCTTTAGTACTAATATACTCAATACAAAGATTATTTTCCTCAACTCGTTCACGTACGAACAAATATTTTGTATGGAGATATAAACCAGCTCCAGTCGAACTGTTACTGTTCGAGAAACTAACGACAGCTGAGTTATCACAGTAAAGCTTCAATGGTCTAGAAATGGAATTAACGATTTTGAGTCCAGTGATCAGATTTCTAAGCAACATTCCATGACAGGTTGCGTTGTAAACAGCAATGTATTCTGCCATCATTGTGGAAGTTGTGGTTAACTGTTGTTTATGACTCTTCCATGAGATATAGGGATGAGATCGGTACGATACCGGTACCATGGTACCGGTACCGATACCGTAAATACCGTTACCGAAATTTAGGAAATGTGGATACCGATTACCGTACCGTATTTAGAGATTCGGTACCGGTACGGTACCGGTATCGGTACCGGTATTTCGGTACTTTACCACATTGATACCGCTTTGATGTCATCCATGCTTTTTACCGATGATGAAGTTGCCATAAACAACTTAGAAGATTTCAAATCTAAAATAAAAAAAAAATATAAAAACTTATCAATATTAATAAAATACATAACAACTTGTGAATCAGTCTAAACTAATATAAATATGATACGGACATATTGCAATATCTTTAATGAAGAACTCTTTTTGAAAAAAAAAGAATATAAATTCTTGAATCTCTTGTATAACAGGAGTATTGAAGTGATTAATATTAAAACACCTGTCGAGCAAGTTAGATTGAGTTCGTCTTTTGTAAACATATTTGAAGTTTAACACAAGTAAAAAATATAACAACACAATCACCTAAACACAAGGTTTTTTACACAGAGGTATGGAGAGTTTTTTACACAAAGCTATGATTATGGAGGCTTTCAAGTGAATGGATGGCCAATGGGATTCTTATCCACCCACACTAATAATTATTTTACATCGATGAATTATGGAGGGCTTTCAAGTAAATAATTAATTTACATCGATGTTTATTTTATGCCTAAGCCGAAACCCTCCTAACATACAGACTACAGAAGATACTTCCTTTGCAATATATAAATGTTAAATCAAAAAACAGAAAAAAGAAGCAAACATGTAACATAGATTTGAATTTTTTTAATATCTTGAAGAAAACATGAAACAGAGTAACAGACGATCCTTCCTTTGGATTTTTATGTTTAGGTTTTGTTATATCAGTTCAGTATATTGTAGTAGCCAATAAGATTAGTTGGACTTGGACTCTTCGTAATCCAACCTAAAAACTCATTGGAATTTATTATTAAATTCGGTATTAAAACCGGTATTTACCGAAAAATACCTATACCGATACCGTTTTTTACCGATACCGAATTTTGAAAAATCTACTACCGATACCGGTACCGTATATGATCGGTACGGTACGGTACCGGTATGGTACCGGTATTTCGGTAAAAAATCTCATCCCTAATGAGATAGGTCCGCCTGCTAACATAAAGATGTAGCCATAAGTGGATTTTTGTCATCTTTGCATTTGTTTAAAGTCAGAATCAGAATAACCTACCACTTCTAAGTGATCACTTCTTCTATAAGTCAGTTTATAGTCTTTCGTCCCTTGCAGATATCTAAGGACCTTCTTAGCTGCTTTCCAGTGATCTAGGTCAGGATTAGTCTGATAACGGCCTAGCATTCCAGCAATATAAGCGATATCTGGGCGAGTACAGACTTGAGCATACATCAGGCTCCCGACTACTGACGCATAAGATATCTGGCTCATTTGCTCCTTTTCAACCTCTGTTGTCGGACACTGGAAAGAACCGAAAACATCTCCCTTAACTACTGGAGTGACTGAGGGTTTGCACTGTTTCATGTCGTAACGTGTAAGGACACGATCTATGTAAGTCTTTTGAGACACTCCTAAGATCCCTTTGTGTCTATCTCGGTGAATTTCGATGCCAATTACGTAAGAAGCATCTCCGAGATCCTTCATGTCGAAGTTATGCGAGAGTAACCGCTTCGACTCATACAACATGTCTAAACTGTTACTTGCCAATAGAATATCATCTACGTAAAGGACAAGTAGAGTAAAGTTACTCCAACTCATTTTGAGGTAGGTGCATTGATCCACCCGATTCTTCATAAAACCTTGTCTCTTCATGACTTCATCAAACTTGAGGTACCATTGACGTGATGCTTGTTTTAACCCATAAATGGATTTCTTCAACTTACAGACTAGATGCTCCTGACCTTCAGGTTTAAAGCCTTCAGGTTGTTTCATGTAAACATCTTCGTCTAAGTCTCCGTTAAGGAAAGCAGTTTTGACGTCCATCTGATGCAACTCCAATCAAAATGAGCTACTAGGGCCATAACGATCCTTAATGAATCTTTACGAGAGACAGGTGAAAACGTCTCTTGATAATCAATTCCCTCTTTCTGAGTGTATCCCTTTTCAACCAATCTCGCTTTATAGCGTTCAACGTTCCCATTCGGGTCCAGTTTTGTTTTGAACACCCATTTACATCCTACAGGTTTAACACCGTTGGGTAATTCGACCAAATCCCAAACGTCATTTATCTTTATGGATTCAAGCTCATCAATCATTGCTTTGTTCCATTTAGAAGATTGATCACTGCTAATGGCACATTATAAGAGATAGGATCATTGAGCTTTCCAGCATCCATTTCAGTCAGGTAGGTAACATAATCATCCCAATTAGTAGGCCTTCTTTGCCTAGATGACCTCCTGAGTTGATTATCGGGTTCAGGGTTGTCTTAGTTTTGTGCGTTTGATGTGCCTTCATTATGAGGTATAATGGGTTCTGATTGTGGAGATGGAATTTGTGCAGTAGCTTCATGTGCAGTTGTTGCATTGGGTACAAGAGGAGTAAACGGACTAATGGTAAGCGACGAATCTCTCCCCCCCGCGTCTTGTACTTCTTGTAATTCTTCGTAAGGGTTGGTACTGCTCCCACTGACCTTGAAATCCTCCAGGAACGCAACGCGCTTGGTTTCAACAATACGGGTGACATGGGAAGGACAATAGAAACGATAACCCTTCGAATGATCAGGATACCCGATAAAGAAACAAGTAACTGTTTTAGGGTCAAGTTTCCTTAGGAAAGGATTATAGAGTTTTGCTTCAGCAATGCAGCCCCATACTTTCATATATTTAAGACTCGGTTTCCTTCCAGTCCAAAGTTCATAAGGAGTTTTAGGGACATACTTAGAAGGAACTCTATTGAGTATATGAACAGCTGCTTTTAACGCTTCAGTCCAGAGGAATAATGGTAAATTAGTGTTGGCTAACATACTGCGCAACATGTTCATAAGGGTACGATTTCTTCGTTCAGCGACACCGTTCTGCTGAGGTGTACCAGGCATGGTGTATTGGTTCACAATCCCCTGGCCCTTACAAAACTCATAAAATGGACCAGGAGCTTGACCCACATCAGTATGTCTTCTATAATATTCACCGCCTTTATTTGATCTCATAACTTTAATCTGACGATCTAATTGCCTTTCAACTTCAGCTTTATAATCTTTAAAAGTTGTAAGAGATTCAGATTTTTCCTTAATAAGATACAGGTACATGTAACGAGAATAATCATCAATGAAAGTGATAAATGAAGTATGTCCTGTTATGCCAGCAATTTGGTAGGGACCCCTAATGTCAGTATGAATGAGTTCTAATAGATTAGAGCTCCTAGTGGCACCTTTCTTATTCGCTAATGTCATTTTGCCTTTAAGACATTTGACACACGTTCCAAAATCAGTGAAATCGAGAGGAGGTAAGACTTCATCTTTTATGAGACGATTTAATCGTTCTCTTGAGATGTGGCCTAAACATTGATGCCACAACATAGATGAAGTCTCTAAGTCTCGAATCTGTTTCATCTTTGTGAGTGATTCATTTATATTATATGACAACAAAGATTTGGAAAAATTATCATCTAGTTCTAATCTATAGAGACCACCATCCAGAATGTAAGTACCATAAACAACGGAATCATAGAGAATAGAGAGTTTGTGATGACCATGGGAAACAACAAAATCGTCCATGTCTAACTTTGGTTCTGATACAAGGTTCCGAGTTACCTCAGGAACATATAAGGTATCATAAATTTAATACATAAACCAGTTTTCAAACATAATTGTAATGTTCCTATGGCCTTCACTTCTAATTCCCGATCATCCCCAACTTTAAGTGTTCTTTGGTTTCTTCCCAGCTTCCGGATTGAAAGGAATCCCTGAGTAGAGTTGGTTACATGAACCATAGAACCAAAATCAAACCACCAAGAATTAGCAGGAACATTTAAATTAAAGGACTCAAGTATCATGAAAAAATCATTACCTTTCTTAGCCAGCCACTCCTTGAAGTCAGGGCATTCCTTTTGCTTATGTCTTGTTTTCTTACAGAACTAGCAGTAGGGTTTGCCTAAGGAGCTCTTAGAGCTGGAAGGTGTACTTGTATTAGGATTTGGCCTTTGAACTTTGGAAGCATCCTTCCTTTGATGATTGTTCTTCCTTTTCTTAGAGTTGGAGGTGGTGAAGTTAGCAACATCAGTGGTGCGATCCATCTTCATACGCTCTTCTTCCTGTACGCACATAGCGACCAGCTCACTCATCGTCCATTTGTCCTTCTGAGTGTTGTAATTGATCTTGAATGCTTCATAGGATGAAGGAAGCGAAGTGATGATGAAGTGAACAAGAAAACCATCACTGATTTCCATCTCTAGCCCTTTCAGCTTATTGGTCATGTCATGCATCATCATGATGTGTTCGCGAATGCCGCTCCTCCCATCATACTTAGTCGTCACCAGCTTGAGGATAAGAGTGCTAGCGTGTGCTTTTGATGTAGCTTTGAATTGTGCCTCCACAGAAGCCAGGTAGGTTTTAGCATCTTCAGAATCAGGAATAGCTCATCTAATTGCATTGTGAATAGACTGCTTCATGAACATGAGAGACATGCGGTTACACCTAGTCCATTTTTCATGAACTATCTGCTCAGCAGGAGTACTTTGAGTGGTAAGGTCCGCTGGCTTATTCTCTCTAAGAGCATAATCGAAGTCTAGTAATCCAAGTGTAAGCATGAGGGCATCCTTCCATTTAGCAAAGTTATCACCAGTCAAAGGTGGAATCCCGCAATTGGGTGCTGATAGTGGAAATAAGATGAGCAAGTTATGATACTAAGAAAGAAATCCTAATGTGATCTAAGGGCATGTTATACTAAGGCAGGCATAGATAATGACCATTTTAATTATGAAGCTGTGATATTGTCTATTACTAACATCAAAATAATAGACTTAGTTAAAATTCTACTTAAACGAAGACAAATCAGCTTTGGCCAGAAGTGTAATCATTTAAGTATGTGTGCAAAGTAATCGTGACAAATCAGCTTTGGCCAGAAATGAGACAATCACTTTAGTTATGCACTTGTCAAGCACGCTAGACATAAATGAATTAAAATCAGCTTTGGCCAGAAATTAAGACATTTCACGTTTGTAATTTATACTCAACATAGCTTTTATAATACTTGAACAATAAATAGATGTATTAAATCAGCTTTGGCCAGAAATGATACATCAGAAGCTAAATTTTAGTTTACATTAAACAGCCTAAAATAATGAGGTTTCGAGTGAGATCTCGACTCAGTTATGAGGTCTCGAGTGAGATCTCAAGTCAAATCTCGACTTATCTTGTAACATTATGAGGTCTCGAGTCGCAACCTCAGTGTCTCGAGTCGTAATCATGGTCTCGACTATGTTTTATGAGATCTTGACTCCATAATGAGGTCTCGAGTCACAACCACGGTCTCGAGTTGTGAAGATTTAAGTCCTTAGTCGAAACCTCAGTGGTCTCGAGTAAATTTTATGGTCTCGAGTCGAGACCTTTGTCTCGAGTTGTAAAGATTTAAGGACCTTTATGATTTCGAGTCGAGACCTTGTGGTCTCGAGTCGCAATCTGATGGTCTCGAGTCCACTGTTAACAGCTGTTATTGTGATAATAACTGAAAACTCGAAAATTTGGGGATTGTGGGATAATGTTTCCTATTTTATTGCTGATCTAAATTTATCAAAGATTTCGAAAATTATAACTGATTATGTATTAACAGTTTTTGAGGATTTTAATAGATAAAATTCAGATCAAAACAGTAAAAACATCCACTAATCCAAATTATATTCCAAAACTTAAGGAATTTTCGAGTTCTCTTATAACAAAAAGATGAACCCTAGAAAATTAAAACATAATTATGGGATCCGAAGCCTTAAATTTAAGACTTCTATTAACAGATTTCGGATATTAATTTGCCCATTATGGTTTCGGGTGACATGATTAAGCACCCCTTTCTTAAAACACTGATTTCGGCACAATTAAAACCGAAAACAACCGTGATTTTATTAGACTTTCAAAAATTCTGTTTTCCAGATTTTGATCCCAGAATAATGGATACGAAAAGAGAACTGATTTATCAACATATGCTCTGATACCACATGTTGATCAGTTCTGTTTAAACATAATGGAAAACATGAATAACATACATGTTACAGCAGACAGGCCAGCAAAGAATCCAGTCAGAGATGCAGCCATTGAGTTAGACATACTTGTCAGGATGATCTGGTTCCTCCTTAGGGGGTAATGTTATGATGGTGATGAACCGAAACAAGGGATGGATTCGGTTATGGAGAGAGAGCCGAAAATGATGTTATGAGGGTTGTGTAATTTTCTAATTGTCTAATTTTCTAACCCTTAAACTCTCTAATAACCTCCTTATATATACACCCAAGAGGAAACCTAATTAGTTAATAGTGGTAATATGGTCCATCAACAATTACCAACTAATTATTAATAGGTTATTAATATATTTTGATCTATATAATATAAATGATTATAATGGCTACAAGATTAAATATTATAACAATAATATATTTAATCTCACATTCTCGCACTTAGCCGAGTAATCATTTATCATGAGTATTAGATGAGCCTGGCCAGGAGTTAACACTCATTTTAGCCTTAAACCAAGAACTATAGCAGAGAAATACAGCCGTTGAATCATCATTCGACTTAGGACCCCCATTAGTCATACTATAGCCTCAATTTAAAACCTAATAGTTATGATCAAAATACGCATAAGCCCTTTAGCGTCTGATTTGTATTTATATTTGTCTATATGTCATTACACTGGCAGAACATATGTTAGAGACATACAAAATCAAACTGAGGAAATTTTATTAATTAAAACATAAGCTAGTACAATATGCCATTAAATAAGGTCTTTAGTAAGTCCCATATTCGATACATGTTCTTCGAAAACTTTAGGTGGGAGACCTTTAGTCATCGGATCCGCAAGCATATCTTTAGTACTAATATACTCAATACAAAGATTATTTTCCTCAACTCGTTCACGTACGAACAAATATTTTGTATGGAGATATAAACCAGCTCCAGTCGAACTGTTACTGTTCGAGAAACTAACGGCAGCTGAGTTATCACAGTAAAGCTTCAATGGTCTAGAAATGGAATTAACGATTTTGAGTCCAGTGATCAGATTTCTAAGCAACATTCCATGACAGGTTGCGTTGTAAACAGCAATGTATTCTGCCATCATTGTGGAAGTTGTGGTTAACTGTTGTTTATGACTCTTCCATGAGATAGGTCCGCCTGCTAACATAAAGATGTAGCCCGAAGTGGATTTCTTGTCATCTTTGCATTTGGCAAAGTCAGAATCAGAATAACCTACCACTTCTAAGTGATCACTTCTTCTATAAGCCAGTTTATAGTTTTTCGTCCCTTGCAGATATCTAAGGACCTTCTTAGCTGCTTTCCAGTGATCTAGGCCAGGATTAGTCTGATAACGGCCTAGCATTCCAGCAATATAAGCGATATCTGGGCGAATACAAACTTGAGCATACATCAGGCTCCCGACTACTGACGCATAAGGTATCTGGCTCATTTGCTCCTTTTCAACCTCTGTTGTCGGACACTGGAAAGAAACGAAAACATCTCCCTTAACTACTGTAGCGACTGAGGGTTTACATTGTTGCATGTCGTAACGTGTAAGGACACGATCTATGTAAGTCTTTTGAGACAATCCTAAGATCCCTTTGTGTCTATCTCGGTGAATTTCGATGCCAATGACGTAAGAAGCATCTTCGAGATCCTTCATGTTGAAGTTATGCGAGAGTAACCGCTTTGTCACACCTCGACCGCGTAAAACAACAAACCGCGGCGGAAACATCGGGGAGTGATGCGACAGAATTATTGTTTCAACAACCATGGTAATTAAAGTTTTGTATTATTAAGATTAATGTTTACATTATCTTAGAGTCCAAACAAAACATAATATACTAACTGTCTTTTAAGTCACTTAGGCCCAAGTCCGCCTAAGTGAAGCTCAAACATCATCATGCATGAGCACCTGAAACACATGTAAAAATAGGTACGTCAGCATAAAATGCCTGTGAGATACGTAGGTTTTGTTTATGCAGGATTCATGACTCGTAGTTAAAAGAAGTTTTACAAAAATGTAGTCATGAACCTTGTAAAATGTTTTTCCTTTATAAATCATATGAAAATCAATGTGAAAATCAATGTGAAAATCAAATGATGATAAAAGGATAAATGCATGATTAAATGAATAACCAAGTAAAAGTAAAATTGTATAAAATGTGTAATTTGTAAAATGAAGTCATGTTCTTGTATAAGATGTTTCATGTCTCTGTCAAAGTGGTTTAGATAAGGCAACAATATGTAATACAATAAAAGCACTTATATATAGGAAGTACCAGCGGCGTATCCACCATGCTTTTATCACATAACACATAGCCCCGTTACATAAGTCACTTATCAATAACCAACCAAAATGTCTTGTTAAATGTCAAAATGTTTATGTGTAAACCATGTTCAATGTCATGTGTGAAATGTATCATGTATAACCAAATGTAATGCATAGCAAGTAGAAAGTATCTACTCAAACTATGTGATAATGTCAATGTGAAAAAAAATGTCATGTATGGTGAATAACTAGTAATTACTCAACCCTATAGGAAAATGTACAAAACAAAGTTTTTGAATAAACCTAAGTTTAAATCAAATGTTATGTTTTGCAGAAAACAATGCTTTATGATTACAAACATTCATGCAGTAATGTTAATCGCATACATTCAAGCCTTGCGACTGTGGCGACAAACCCTTAAACGAATTAAAGGTTTATCTAAATTATGTAAATCGGATTCTGTCATCCCCAACTTCCAAACAAACCTAGGTAGTCGGAAACGGGATCTGTCAAGTCCTATGGTACCATTACATACTACCGAGCGGCATGATCAATGTTAATGAATGTATTATTGTCCCGATTAAACATACCAAATGTCATAACCAATGTAGCATGTGAAAACCATGTACTAGGAATGCTAAGTAAACATGCCTAGTAGAAATGTTCATGTAAAACAATGTGCTAGCATGCTCAGTAAACATACATAGCAGAAATGTCATGTAAAACAATATGTCCATATGCTAAGTAAACATATGCAACAAGTGTGTCTTAAATCAATGTGCTAGAATGCTTAACATACATAGCAAAACATAATTGAAAGCATGTTGTCACACCCCGATATTTCCACGTTTGACCGGTGGGCCCGGTAGGGGAGTATCGTGACGTAGTTGATATCATCATAGTCAAACAACACAATATATATAAATGCACAGCGGAAGCAAAAGATAAATATATTACAATCCGAATATAAAGTAATATCCAAGTATTACAAACGGAACGTAAAGGGATCCACAGGCGGATCTTAAAACATAAACATTGTTCAACAGACTTTAGACGCCTAGAACTTGCAAGATTCCTTATTAACGCCCTGAGCTTCCAGCCAATTACGTTCAGTACCTGTCACTTAACCTTTTTGGAAAATACGTCAGTTTACACTGGTAAACACACTCAACCGACTCATTTGAAAAGAGTTTAAGAAAATTGATTTAGATGCACCAGGCACAAAATATTTTGACACTTTGATTAAAATGCACAAGGCAAAATTAATCTTTTATAACTTGGGACAATTATATTTATAATCTTGTATACAGATTTACAGGTTCGTTATACGTTCAGGGCCCGATGTAGAAACCGAGTCAAGATTAACAGACACGCCACAAGTATAAGCCCACAAGAGAGTGAGATACCGTTTCCCTTTAAGCAACTTTCAGTGTATGCCTACACCCCGTGCTTAAGGCGTGGCCATTTTATAATACAATGATGTCAAGGATATCCGGGACATGGTCATTAACCCCTAAAGGCTTTTATTTCAAACAATACAGATTAAAACGGGTTACCTCAATAATTTAATCAGAATACGATTAAACATTCAATACCCGACCAAGCGGTATTATTATAATACCGTATCCCAAGCCCGTATAGGGAAAATAAGTTAAGAGTATTTACCTGAGCTAAATATAAATTCAATCCCAGCCGTATATCAATTCAGCAAGCACAAGTACTTCTACTGGGGCTCTTAATCTGGAACGAAGGTTTTTAATAACCTATTAGATTTCTAACGGGTCTTTAATTAAGCCTATGCTTAGACCGGTTAGCTTTAAAGAGGAAGATACGGTTCAAACGCATGTTAAGGCGAAGACCGGTTTAGAGTGTGGTTTTGACCCGACAAGCTTGTATGCTTGTTTAATATGGGTAACTTAAACACACTCTAGATTTTGAGATAAAGACAATATGGGTTGACCCGTTTCGGCTAATATATGTAAACTAGTTACATAAGCCGATCCGAACGCTACAAGTGCATAACGAGTAACCAACTGAATCATATACAGGTTTCCAAAGTTAATATGCTTTAAATATGTTGTGATATCAGTAGGATATCTTCCATTATGCCCAAAACGAGTTTAATCTCAATATAAGCCCCGAAGGGGTATTTTGGTCATTTACCTAAGGCATATATACTACCTGTCATACAATTAACTAAACGTCGTGACCATAAGGTATAACATCGGAAGGTTATTCCCTATATACTATGGTCACCTAATGTGTTTGGTCGGATCCTAATGATCGACCAAACGGGTCGGGTTCGAAAGTATAAGCGATTGTTTAGATCGCTTACCTTACGACCCTATATAAGCACTAAACTAAAAGTGACGAGCTAAGCATGTTAAAACATGCTTAACTAAGTTTAGAAAACAGGTTTGGTATCAAAATAAACGGTTTTGATACCTAAGAGTAGTTTGGTTACAAAATACGCAAGAATACGCATTTTGGCCGAAACTACGACTCGTCACTGAGCCTAGATAACGTGGTAATCAGTAGGTATAGTCACTAGGGACTATAACCATCGTGATTATGCTCACGTTATGAAGTTCAAACGAACTTCGCTTTGACCATAAACTGGTCAATGCAGAAAGTCAAACAAAGTTTGACTTTAACGCTAAAACGAATAAAAGAACGAAGGAACACTTACAAAGGGTCCCCGAAAGCTAATCTTGATCCAAGTAACTCAGGTATGAAGCAATGGCTTCAACTTAGAGCATTCTTAGATCAGATTTGTGGGTTTTGTAAATGAATGGGTTGGGTATTTATAGTAAATGGACAACCGTTAGGATTGTTCTTCAAATACCGTGCTTTGATCTTGCCCCTACACTTGTTGCACACCTTGGTACCCAAGTTTGGCCCCCCAACATCAGGGATTAACATGTGGCATTGCCCTTTGGAGTGTTTAGAAGCTATTAAGAATTGATTAAACAACTTTTGCTGGTCTGAAGGGGCCTCGCGTGACGCCAAGGGGGCTAGGTGTCACGCTAAGGTCCTTCTGATCAGCAAACATTTTCCAAAGCTTCCATTTCAGTCCCCGTTGTGTATTAACGCCATTTCCGACATGTTTAAGGCTCGTTAAGCCAACGTTAAGGCCCTAAAATGTTACCTAAACATTTTGGACATGAAACATGCTCAAAAATATGCCGGATGTCGGTTCGTTTGGTCGTACGATCGCGATGTTCGCTTAATTATGACGACATGCGCATAAGCGCGAAAAACGATCCAAATTGCGTGACGAATGGATTTTTCTTTTGCCAAACACTAAAATAAAATATTTTTGTACTTACATATATTTTTGGATGTCCGGGTGTATTCAGAACGTAAGGTATGCGCGAAAATGCAAACTTATGCACTTTTTGACGCTTTTAGTCCCTGATCCTTCTACACTTGATCTTAACATGATTTCTTGCACTTTGATCCCTCTAACTTGACTTTTAAGGGCCTTAAGACATAACCAAACTTTGTTAAGTCCTTGGGTAACTTTATGGTTACCCAAAAAGTCATAAATTTCAACGTTGACGCTTTTAACCCCTCGTATACGAATACTGTCATAACTTTCTCATATGATAGCGAAACTTGGTGAAATTTTTATCATGTATTATAGTGAGCATAATTGATCGTTACAAAGCTTCGGGTTTTCTAAAAGGTCACTCAGAGGTATACTTTAAACATGCTGACACATTTAACCCCTGTAGTTTGTAATCTCTCACTTTCTTTCACAATTAGCTTCGTATGATCCATGAATCATTCGTTTAAGGGTATAAACATCATGTAGGGATATTGTAGGGTATATTTATCCATTGTTGACATTTTGAACCCTTATATTCACATATTTTCCATGTTTGTCAACTTTAGTCCTTCTAGAGTATTCTTTCACACGTTCAAAGCTTATGACACGTGTCAATACATTATAGGACGTGAATTTTCAAGGTGTTACATCCTCACCCCCTTAAAAGAAATCTCGACCTCGAGATTTGTTAAAATGCTGGAAGTACTTTTTTTCGCATAATGGACTTAACTTCTATAACATATCTGGAGTCCTTCTAAGCTCCCAAAGTGACCCCTATATTAGGTGCATGTATCCTTTTGGAGCTTATTAACCTGTCGATCCTTAATCGATACAGGATGCTCATCACATCATAAATCTGCATATCATTATGTGATAGTGCTCCTTGACTTATTGGTGAAACACATCCTTCTGTCAGTAGTGTGCAATGTATTGCGAGCTCCGCCAAGCTCCTTAAATAGGTTTTAGCTTATGAGCTACTTGATCTTGATACATTCGATTTCCTCCGAATGATTCTATATATTCAGAGCTTAACTAGCCTGATAATTTAACAATTTAGCACACCCTTCCTGGGTGATATCTTTTGTTGAACCTTATTCCTTACCAAGAATTTAGGAGGGTTGCTACTTTCATTAATTCTTAATTTTCTGCCGAATATTGACAACTTATAGATGATTAGGGATTTGTATGATCTTATTTGTTGTTTCCAATGCAACTTTCAGATCCTGTTAATTGGACTTACCCGTCTATTGTCCTAACAATAGATGTTTAACATTCCACCAATACAAGGTCTCCAAAGGAGCAGCCTTGATGCTTATATATCAACTATTATAGAAAAGCTTATCTTAAGGTGAGATGGTTATTCCAACCACCGCTTAATTAATTTTTAAGGAATAGCTAATCCTTGTCGTTAGTCGAATATATCGACGATCCTGGGCAGCTGATGGTGAATCCTTAATTGTTGCCTACATAGGGTTGCGGTAATCAATGCATAAGCAAAATGAACCGTCTTTCTTATTTAACAATATCAAACTCTCGGAATATTGAGTTAGGCTATATGAATCCTCTATTTTAAAACTTACTTGATCGAGGTTTTGATTCCTCCAATGATGGTACTAGCCGTTTAGGGAATTTCATAATGATACAGCCCTAAATGGGATATAAATCTTAATTCTACTTGCCTTTCGGGAGATAAACAGGGTGATCTTAGGAGAAGATAATCAGGATACAAGGAGGTTACAGAGATTTTCCAAATCTCAGGCTCTAGTTCATCCATCCTTGCTTGTGTCAAATGAGTGACACATTTTTGCTATGATTCCATGAATTCCTTAATCGGGAACATTTACTTGGACAATTCTATTTTTAGGTATCATCTTTGAATACCATTAGCTGACTTTAGTACCCTATGATCATGGGGATATCTTTGTGGTTCCATGCATTAAACCTCCATACTGATCAGGCATGGAAGCAATCTATGGAACATATTAAGACACACGAATCCTCATATGGCGCTTTTGTCATACCATTTGGTATTCGTAATCAATAGGGATCAAAGAGATATCAATTACATATGAATGCATTTATCTGGAGAGAGGGTACTTTAGAATTTTATGTTTGACGATTTCTGACAGGAACAGAAGAAATGGTTTCTATGATTTGCTATCTGTAAGCTTTACCTTACACTTAATATCTAGGATTTTTTTTTTTATGATAGATTTTCAAAAGTCTAATATACTTACAATTTATGAAGGATTTATTGGTATTCGTATTAAAACAGAATTCTTAGCATTTATACTTAAAGAACGTACCCAACGTTATTATTGATATGGACTACTCCTGACACTCTTTAGGAGGGGTTTAAGCGCTATCATTCTTAGGCTTTCTATCCTTTGCCGTATTTCCTTTGACAGATTTGGGGCGCGTAGCATTTGGCTCCTTGAACTTTTTCACGGCCTTCTTCATAGATTTTCCAACAGCTGCGTCTATCATAGTTTGAAGAACTTCTTTGCAAATTCTAAGGTTTACAATTGTAGCATCATTAGCATGCGTCGTATCATCAATGGCACGATTGACTGTTGTCTTACCCGAGTTTGTCATACTCAAGATTTGGTTCCTATTACCAATTGAATCACTTAGTTGCAATTCAAAAATTGCTATTCATCACCCTGATGGCCTTAACATGTACTAACCATGGTTTCATTAAACTATGCAGGCCAATATGGCACTAACATTCGTAATGAACGTTATATTTTTTTTAAATATATCAATATCACTTAGCCTAGGTCACAAAAGACCATCAATGGCATTTAAGGGTTGGACCTAGTCCATCACCTTTTTGACAGGGGATCAAAACGTCACATCTGTCTTTATTATATTGACGAATTTGAATAGCTTGAAAGCTTGCCATAAGGACATCAGAAAAGAGTGATTCCTAATAGATATAAAATATCAATCTAAGATTTGTTGGAGCATTTTCTAAAGTATCATTGGTCAATTGCTACCTTGCATTAAATGACCGGAGTCCAAATCAGGTGGAGACAACAATTCTCAACATTTATCGCTTATTATAGAATCATATGTGCCAGCATCAAATAATTTCTGCATAAACTGCTAGACAAGGAAAGGTACCTGCTATATAGTTATCATTCTGCAGCATCTCCTGGGCGTTCGTCTGGAAGACTCATGCGTTTGTTTTCTTGGCCTCTTCGGGCTTCTTCTGATTCCTAGGGCAGTTGGTCCTGATATGCCCCTTCTCGTTGCAACCATAACAGGTTGCGTCTTTCAACTTCTTGCAATCTAAGGTTTTATGTTCCTTAGACTTGCAAATCCCACAAGGTAGAGGCTGAGATTCAAATCTGCATTTCCCGAGGTGGTATTTCCTACAGGTTTTGCACCTGGTCTTCTCACCCGACTGCTGGCTGTCTTTCTCAAATCCGGAGCTCTTCTTATCCTTAGAATTCCTCCTTTTCTTTCTATCGGAGCGATGAGAATTCTCATCCTCCCTTTCACGCTTTCCATCTTCAGAGGCTTTGGCAGCCTTGTTTCTGACCACATCGAGTGTGAGAGATAGCGACAGATCTGCCGCCGACCTGAATGTAGTAGGTCTCGATGCTTTCACGCTGGCCTTTATTTCTGGGGCTAGACCCCCAATAAAGCGAGCAATTCGCTTTGGTTCCGGTGTGATCAAGTATGGAACCAATCGAGACATGGTATTGAAACTTGTAAGGTATGCTTGACAATCTAAGTTCTCCATGACTAATGTCAAGAATTCAGTCTCGATTTTCTCAACTTCATGCTGAGGACAGTAATTTTCTTTGATAAGAGTGACGAACTGATCCCAAGTCATGTTGTACAAAGGGGTCTTCCCCGTAGCTTAGATCAGTGACCTCCACCAAGCTAGAGCTTCTCCTTTAAAAGATTGTGAAACAAATTTCACAACATCTTGTTCCGCACAACCGCTGATGTCAACAACAGTGTCCATCTCCTCGAGCCATGTCATGCAATCGATGGCTCCTTCTTCTCCTGTAAAGTCTCTGGGCTTGCAGGAGACAAAATATTTATACGAACATGTTTTAACATGTGGCTCTTGATTAAGCACAACCTGTCCAGACGGAACGCTCCTCTGATTGGACGAGTTATGAATATCGTCTTCCCTTGACTCATGTGATTTAGAAGGGGGCTTACTACGAGCCATAGATAGAGTCTTAGAGTGTGTACCACTAGATTCATCATACTGACTGTCGAGAGCTTGTGTAACGGCATCATCTATTAATGCCTGCAGTTCCGCACCAGTTATATTAACTCTGGTAGCATCATTATTCTCTCTCTGGTGGCTGTTGACCTCATCCGATCTAGCCATGTAGTTTGATGGCTACATAAATATCGACGATGATTCATTCAGAGGTTATTATGGAATCATCATTTTTGACGATTCATCAACCATGGTAATATAAACCATATTGGTTAATTTGTTAGATATATTTAATCAGCATTTTCATTATAATTTATCCTAGTTATAAAACATTAAGGATATTAAGGTGGCGTAAAGGCCTAGTCACAAGGACAGTTTTAAATTTTCAAGCCATGATTTCAGAGAATCGAGGAGGCATTATAATTTATCCTAGTTATAAAACATTAAGGATATTAAGGTGGCGCAAAGGCCTAGTCACAAGGACAGTTTTTAAATTTACAAGCCATGATTTCAGAGAATCAAGGCATTAAGGTTTGAACATATTTCATTACCTTTTCTGGACAGAGAGTCAAAGACTATTACTGTCTTTAGTCCCTTAGGACAATAATTATGGCCCGTAGGCATTTCATCACTTATGGATGTTTATAATATGATCATCTTCATTTGATGATATTAGTCAGGATCGCATTGATCATACAAACTATTATGCTTGGACGTAGTCCAACATCTTTAGACGGGGGTCAGAGACCACCACGGTCGTTGTCTTATCGGACAACAAGTTTGGCCCACAGGCACTTCATCACTAATGGATGATTATTTCAAATAAGGGAATTTAGATTAACCCCCCTTTTCTTAAAGATGGCCTGTGTGACTTTAACGATTCACAGTTTACCAAAAATGTTAACATACTTACAGATGTTAACAGGGTTTGGAATCTTTTAAATAAGCTTTACCGTCTTGGCCATGTCTACAATGATATTTAGGCTAGGTTTTACCTTTAAGATTCTTTAAATATTTAACGCAGAACAATTCTAAATTGAAATGTTAACAAGGATCTGAATCTACTTGGGGAACTACCATCTTGGCCCTGTCTTAAGTGACATATGGCTAGGTCTTGTCCTTTTTAAATTTTTGTCATTCTATTATAATGGTAGATCTTATAATATAGGAATGATATTTTTTAAATATAATCGTTCCATTAAAATTTAAACAAGTATATGGTTGCCCTAAACGGGACTTCTACAGAAAATGACTTGCCCATGCAAGGGTTAGTCAGAAAATAACAAAGGAACCAAATAAAAACGAATTAGGATTTGTCCTATGTTCTTGTCTAGACTCAAGAATGTGCAACTGTGTAACTGAGATTAAACACAAAAGGCTAGTGTTTAATTCACTCAGTGTTGGCTCTGATACCAACCTGTCACTCCCCGATATTTCCACATTTGACCGGTGGGCCCGGTAGGGGAGTATCGTGACGTAGTTGATATCATCATAGTCAAACAACACAATATATATAAATGCACAGCGGAAGCAAAAGATAAATATATTACAATCCGAATATAAAGTAATATCCAAGTATTACAAACGGAACGTAAAGGGATCCACAGGGGGATCTTAAAACATAAACATTGTTCAACAGACTTTAGACGCCTAGAACTTGCAAGATTCCTTATTAACGCCCTGAGCTTCCAGCCAATTACGTTCAGTACCTGTCACTTAACCTTTTTGGAAAATACGTCAGTTTACACTGGTAAATACACTCAACCGACTCATTTGAAAAGAGTTTAAGAAAATTGATTTAGATGCACCAGGCACAAAATATTTTGACACTTTGATTAAAATGCATAAGGCAAAATTAATCTTTTATAACTTGGGACAATTATATTTATAATCTTGTATACAGATTTACAGGTTCGTTATACGTTCAGGGCCCGATGTAGAAACCGAGTCAAGATTAACAGACACGCCACAAGTATAAGCCCACAAGAGAGTGAGATACCGTTTCCCTTTAAGCAACTTTCAGTGTATGCCTACACCCCGTGCTTAAGGCGTGGCCATTTTATAATACAATGATGTCAAGGATATCCGGGACATGGTCATTAACCCCTAAAGGCTTTTATTTCAAACAATACAGATTAAAACGGGTTACCTCAATAATTTAATCAGAATACGATTAAACATTCAATACCCGACCAAGCGGTATTATTATAATACCGTATCCCAAGCCCGTATAGGGAAAATAAGTTAAGAGTATTTACCTGAGCTAAATATAAATTCAATCCCAGCCGTATATCAATTCAGCAAGCACAAGTACTTCTACTGGGGCTCTTAATCTGGAATGAAGGTTTTTAATAACCTATTAGATTTCTAACGGGTCTTTTATTAAGCCTATGCTTAGACCGGTTAGCTTTAAAGAGGAAGATACGGTTCAAACGCATGTTAAGGCGAAGACCGGTTTAGAGTGTGGTTTTGACCCGACAAGCTTGTATGCTTGTTTAATATGGGTAACTTAAACACACTCTAGATTTTGAGATAAAGACGATATGGTTTGACCCGTTTCGGCTAATATATGTAAACTAGTTACATAAGCCGATCCGAACGCTACAAGTGCGTAACGAGTAACCAATTGAATCATATACAGGTTTCCTAAGTTAATATGCCTTAAATATGTTGTGATATCAGTAGGATATCTTCCATTATGCCCAAAACGAGTTTAATCTCAATATAAGCCCCGAAGGGGTATTTTGGTCATTTACCTAAGGCATATATACTACCTGTCATGCAATTAACTAAACGTCGTGACCATAAGGTATAACCTCGGAAGGTTATTCCCTATATACTATGGTCACCTAATGTGTTTGGTCGGATCCTAATGATCGACCAAACGGGTCGGGTTCGAAAGTATACGCGATTGTTTAGATCGCTTACCTTACGACCCTATATAAGCACTAAACTAAAAGTGACGAGCTAAGCATGTTAAAACATGCTTAACTAAGTTTAGAAAACAGGTTTGATATCAAAATAAACGGTTTTGATACCTAAGAGTAGTTTGGTTACAAAATACGCAAGAATACGCATTTTGGCCGAAACTACGACTCGTCACTGAGCCTAGATAACGTGGTAATCAGTAGGTATAGTCACTAGGGACTATAACCATCGTGATTACGCTCACGTTATGAAGTTCAAACTAACTTCGCATTGACCATAAACTGGTCAATGCAGAAAGTCAAACAAAGTTTGACTTTAACGCTAAAACGAATAAAAGAACGAAGGAACAGTTACAAAGGGTCCCCGAAAGCTAATCTTGATCCAAGTAACTCAGGTATGAAGCAATGGCTTCAACTTAGAGCATTCTTAGATCAGATTTGTGGGTTTTGTAAATGAATGGGTTGGGTATTTATAGTAAATGGACAACTGTTAGGATCGTTCTTCGAATACCGTGCTTTGATCTTGCCCCTACACTTGTTGCACACCTTGGTACCCAAGTTTGGCCCCCCAACATCAGGGATTAACATGTGGCATTGGCCTTTGGAGTGTTTAGAAGCTATCAACGATTGATTAAACAACTTTTGCTGGTCTGAAGGGGCCTCGCGTGATGCCAAGGGGGCTGGGTGTCATGCTAAGGTCCTTCTGATCAGCAAAGATTTTCCAAAGCTTCCATTTCAGTCCCCGTTGTGTATTAAGGCCATTTCCGACATGTTTAAGGCTCGTTAAGCCAACGTTAAGGCCCTAAAATGTTGCCTAAACATTGTGGACATGAAACATGCTCAAAAATATGCCGGATGTCGGTTCGTTTGGTCGTACGATCGCGATGTTCGCTTAATTACGACGACATGCGCATAAGCGCGAAAAACGATCCAAATTGCGTGACGAATGGATTTTTCTTATGCCAAACACTAAAATAAAATATTTTTGTGCTTACATATATTTTTGGATGTCCGGGTGTATTCAGAACGTAAGGTATGCGCGAAAATGCAAACCTATGCACTTTTTGACGCTTTTAGTCCCTGATCCTTCTACACTTGATCTTAACATGATTTCTTGCACTTTGAGCCCTCTAACTTGACTTTTAAGGGCCTTAAGACATAACCAAACTTTGTTAAGTCCTTGGGTAACTTTATGGTTACCCGAAAAGTCATAAATTTCAACGTTGACGCTTTTAACCCCTCGTATACGAATACTGTCATAACTTTCTCATATGATAGCGAAACTTGGTGAAATTTTTATCATGTATTATAGTGAGCATAATTGATCGTTACAAAGCTTCGGGTTTGCTAAAAGGTCACTCAGAGGTATACTTTAAACATGCTGACACATTTAACCCCTGTAGTTTGTAATCTCTCACTTTCTTTCACAATTAGCTTCGTATGATCCATGAATCATTCGTTTAAGGGTATAAACATCATGTAGGGATATTGTAGGGTATATTTATCCATTGTTGACATTTTGAACCCTTATATTCACATATTTTCCATGTTTGTCAACTTTAGTCCTTCTAGAGTATTCTTTCACACGTTCAAAGCTTATGACACGTGTCAATACATTATAGGACGTGAATTTTCGAGGTGTTACACAAGTAATATATGTGTACTAGGTGAAACTAGCATGTGTATGTCATAAAAGCAATGAAAGCATGAAAGTAACATGTATGCACAAGTGTTTCATCCCAAAATATTTGAAAGCAGTAAAAGAGGGGAACTATGTACTCACTTGGAATTGCTTATTAGTCTTGAGAATAAGACCAATTAAAGCTCCAAGGATCACGAATTCAAACGGCACCTAATATGGGTAATTATGTTAATAATCGGATCCTAAATCGGGAGATAGGATAGAATGAGGTTTTATAAATCAAATGAGTATTTGAACTCATATGGCTTGATTTAATAGAGCTAACATTCTGATTTGGAAGCCTACCTAAGTGCTCTTGACCCGTTTCGACCCGTTATGGTAGTATAAGCTACTATAACGCGTCGGTTGCGCAAAACTATGGTCGGATGGTTATCTAAATGCTATGTCAAGTCTTACATGCCCAATTATACCTAAACATGTTACTAAATCAGATTAGATGTCAAAAATATGTTCACATATGCACAATATGGATTTATGCTTCAAAAGGGCGTTTTGGTCATTTTCTATGGGCATATAAACTACTTAACGGATAACTAACCAACCCTATGTGATCATATGGTATAACCTCAGAGGTTATTCCCAATGCAACTATGATCACTAAACATGCTTGGTCGGATCCTAATGATCAACCAAACGGGTCGGGTTCGAAAGTCTAAGCGGTTGTTTAGACCGCTTAACTTACGACCCTAAACAAGCACTAAACTAATAGTGACGAGTTAAACATGTCAAAACATGCTTAACTAACTTAGAAAAGTGATTTGGTATCAAAACAAACCTAAAAGTAGTTTCGTTGCAAAATGCGTGCTAAAACGCATTTTGACCGAAACTTTGACTCGTCACTACGCCTAGTTAACGTGGTAATCAGTAGGTATAATCGCTAAGGATTATAACCATTGTGATTACAATTACGTTACAAAGTTCAAACGAACTTTGTGTTGACCATTGACTGGTCAAAGCTGAAAGTCAAACATTGTTTGACTTTCACACTTGGAAAGCGATAAAAGAACGAAGGAAGCTTACAAAGGGTCCTTGATAGGGAGAACTTTATCTTAAAATCTCAGGTATGAAGTATTATAACTTCAACTTAGAGAAAGCAGATCAAGGGTGAGTTGAAACAAATGAAATGCTTGGCTATTTATAGTTGTTGCAAGTTCACAAGATCATGCCATGTTTTTGTGTAACTTCCAAGCATAAGATCTCAACCATCCATGTGTTATGAGCAGATTAAAAGCCTTGGAGATGTGTTAACTTGGTTAACACACCAAGAAATTGGCAAAAACAGTCCCTGAAGTATCAACAGTTTGCTAAAAATCAGTTTCTGTCACTGGGCCTTTTTACGCGCCCCGCGTAAGATGGGGGACATGCTTACGCGGCCCGCCTAGTCCCTGCAGATTAGCAAAACTTTCAAAGTTGACAGCTTAGGTCCCTGCACTTGTTTAAGCCTATTTCTAGAACTTTTAACACCCGTTAAGCCATTTTCAAGGCTCTACAAGGTCATTAAAGTTTAGAGGACTCAAAATATGCTCGGAGAAGTCCCGGATGTCGGTTCGTTTGGCCGTACTGTCACGTTATTCGTCTAATTACGACGAAACTCGAACGGACGCGAAAATGATCCAAATTAAGCGACGAATGGTATTTTTGCATGCCGATCACTAAAATAAAAATATTTTAGTGTGTACAAAAATTTTGGATGTCCAGATGTGGTCAGAACGTAAAATATGCGCGAAATGCAAACTTACGCCGTTTTTGACACTTTTAGTCCCTGAAAGATCAAATAAGCATGTTTTCGCACACCGAACCACTCAAAGCTTATTTCTAAGCTATGTTTAGGTTATTTATGGTATGTTTAGCTTATGATCAAGTTCTGGACTGTACGTTGCCTTACGAAACGGCAGACTTTTGCAAGTTGAAGCAAATAGTCCCTGTGAGTGAATAAACTTGATTTTGCCATACCAAACCCTTTAAAACTTATTTCTAAATTATGTAAAAGATATTTAAGGTATGTTAGGCTTATGTTGCTATTCCGGAGTGTTCGTTGCGTTAAACTAATTATGTTTACGCATCAGTTTGCGTATAACTTTCTAGAAAGCGATATAGAGTTCAAAATTGATCAAAAGTTAAAACGAGCAAAATGTCAAACATAAGTAACAAACATTGGGATCAAAACACACTGTTTTATTAATATTGGATTGTTCAGAGTTTGTACAATGATTACACAAGCACAGATGTCACACGCTTCGACTCATGCAACATGTCTAAACTATTACTTGTCAGTAGAATATCATCTACGTGAAGGACAAGTATAGTAAAGTTACTCCCACTCATTTTGAGGTAGGTGCATTGATCCACTTGATTCTTCATAAAACCTTATCTCTTCATAACTTCATCAAACTTGAGGTACCATTGACGTGATGCTTGTTTTAACCCATAAATGGATTTCTTCAACTTACAGACTAGATGCTCCTGACCTTCAGGTTTAAAGCCTTCAGGTTGTTTCATGTAAACATCTTCTTCTAAGTCTCCGTTAAGGAAAGCAGTTTTGACGTCCATCTGATGCAGCTCCAAATCAAAATGAGCTACTAGGGCCATAACGATCCTTAATGAATCTTTACGAGAGACAGGTGAAAACGTCTCTTGATAATCAATTCCCTCTTTCTGAGTGTAGCCCTTTGCAACCAGTCTCGCTTTATAGCGTTCAACGTTCCTATTCGGATCCAGTTTTGTTTGGAACACCCTTTTACATCCTACAGGTTTAACACCGTTGGGTAATTCGACCAAATCCCAAACGTCATTTTTCTACATGGATTCAAGCTCATCAATCATTGCTTTGTTCCACTCAGAAGACTGATCACTGCTAATGGCTTCATTATAAGAGATATGATCATTGAGCTTAGGAAAGGATTATAGAGTTTTGCTTCAGCAATGCAGCCCCATACTTTCATATATCTAAGACTCAGTTTCCTTCCTGTCCAGAGTTCATAAGGAGTTTTAGGGACAGACTTAGAAGGAACTCTATTGAGTATATGAACAACTGATTTTAACGCTTCAGTCCAGTGGAATAATGGTAAATTAGTGTTGGCTAACATACTGCGCACCATGTTCATAAGGGTACGATTTCTTCGTTCAGCGACACCGTTCTGCTGAGGTGTACCAGGCATGGTGTATTGGTTCACAATCCCCTGGCCCTTACAAAAATCATAAAATGGACCAGGAGCTTGGCCCACATCAGTATGTCTTCCATAATATTCACCGCCTCTATTTGATCTCACAACTTTAATCTGATGATCTAATTGTTTTTCAACTTCAGCTTTATAATCTTTAAAAGTTGTAAGAGATTCAGATTTTTCCTTAATAAGATACAGGTACATGTAACGAGAATAATCATCAATGAAAGTGATAAATGAAGTATGTCCTATTATGCCAGCGATTTGGTAGGGACCACTAATGTCAGTATGAATGAGTTCTAATAGATTAGAGCTCCTAGTGGCACCTTTCTTATTCGCTAATGTCATTTTGCCTTTAAGACATTTGACACATGTTCCAAAATCAGTGAAATCATGAGGAGGTAAGACTTCATCTTTTACGAGACGATTTAATTGTTCTCTTGAGATGTGGCCTAAACGTTGATGCCACAACATAGATGAAGTCTCTAAGTCTCGAATCTGTTTCATCTTTGTGAGTGATTCATTTATATTATATGACAACAAAGATTTGGAAAAATTATCATCTAGTTCTAATCTATAGAGACCACCATCCAGAATGCAAGTACCATAAACAACGGAATCATAGAGAATAGAGAGTTTGCGATAACCATGGGAAACAACAAAACCGTCCATGTCTAACTTTGGTCTTGATACAAGGTTCCGAGTTACCTCAGGAACATATAAGGTATCATAAAGTTTAATACATAAACTAGTTTTCAAAAATAATTGTAATGTTCCCATGGCCTTCACTTCTAATTCCCGATCATCCCCAACTTTAAGTGTTCTTTGGTTTCTTCCCAGCTTCCGGATTGATAGGAATCCCTGAGTAGAGTTGGTTACATGAACCATAGAACCAGAATCAAACCACCAAGAATTAGCAGGAACATTTAAATTAAAGGACTCAAGTATCATGAAAAAATCGTTACATTTCTTAGCCAGCCACTCCTTGAAGTCATGGCATTCCTTTTGCTTATGTCCTGTTTTCTTATAGAACTTGCAGTAGGGTTTGCCTAAGGAGCTCTTAGAGCTGGAAAGTGTACTTATATTAGGATTTGGCCTTTGAACTTTGGAAGCATCCTTCCTTTGATGATTGTTCTTCCTTTTCTTAGAGTTGGAGGTGGTGAAGTTAGCAACATCAGTGGTGCAATCCATCTTCATACGCTCTTCCTCCTATACGCACATAGCGACCAGCTCACTCATCGTTCATTTGTCCTTCTGAGTGTTGTAAATGATCTTGAATGCTTCATAGGACGAAGGAAGCGAAGTGATGATGAAGTGAACAACAAAACCATCACTGATTTCCATCTCTAGCCCTTTCAGCTTATTGGCCATGTCATGCATCATCATGATATGTTCGCGAATGCCGCTCCTACCATCGTACTTAGTCGTCACCAGCTTGAGGATAAGAGTGCTAGCGTGTGCTTTTGATGTCCCTTTGAATTGTGCCTCCACAGAAGCCAGGTAGGTTTTAGCATCTTCAGAATCAGGAATAGCTCCTCTAATTTCATTGGATTAAATCTAGTGGGCCTCACCTGAACCTTTCATTTTTGGCGTTACCATGGTAGTGAAGAAGGGATGGCGCCCCCCTCTTAAAATCCTCGGTGTGGTGATGGAGCCCTGTGGGCGCTATAGATGGCTGAGGTGGAGGGATGGCGCCTCCCACACCCTCCAGTAGTTTATAAACCTGCGTATTACACGAGTTTCTATAATATAAATGATATAGTTATATAATCTTTAAAAAGTTTTATATTACTAACGACCTATGTTAATTAGTAACGAAACTTTATATATATGAATTTCTATTACCATATAATGGTTCACACAACTAACTTGAATTTATCACAAAAACTGGCTCATCTTAATTAGTAATACTGAAAATACCATAATAATCGTGTATTACAAATGTTGAATACTGAAAAACATGTAATAAACAAATTTATATATTATTAATATGAATGAAATTATGTATTACGTTACATATAACAATGTATAAATAATAATATTTTTTAGGGTTATTGGATTTTATCACCCCTAACTATTGGGTATTGGCCGCTGCCACCCTCAACTATCACTTTGACGCCCGCCACTCCCAACTTAACACTTAGTGTGTTCTGTCACCAAGTTGTTAACTGTTCACTAACTTTTGATCATGTTACTATACTTTTGGGGTGTCCTAAGATCCCTAAAACCTTCCTAAGATCCCTATGACACCCCCAAAAGTATAGTAATAGGATCAAAAGTTAGTGATTAGTTAACGACTTGGTGACAGAACACACTAAGTGTTAAGTTTTGGATGACGGGCGTCAAAGTGATATTTAGGGGTGGCAGCGGCCAATAGCCAATAGTTGGGGGGTGATAAAGTCTAACAACCCTAATTTTTATCATTGTGTATCTTTTAAATAAAAATTTTATAAAAAATAAATCTCTAAGACCTCAATTTTGTTTACAAAATTAATTATTTAAGTTGTTCTTTTTCTCTTTATTGGTAAAAAGCCAATTTTATTGGTATAATATAAATTAGATTTGTTATTTTTACTAATAATTGTTATGCGAATTTAATTAATAAATAGTATTTGTAAAGTTATGATATAACATAACATCATGTGGTGGCGTTGATAGCCGAACGACAAGGGGGTACATGCGCTAATCGGCTTTTGTCCCAATTGCTGAGTGTTAGGTGCCTTATGTCCAAGGCTTGATGCAAAACTACTACCGAGCTGGGGATCTCACTGGAAGTAGCATCTCTATACCTACGGGGTAGAGGGAAAACTGTCTACATCTTACCATTCTCAGACCCTACATTAGCTTTACTATTGGTGGGATATACTGAGTATGACGATGATGATGAAAGTTATGATATAAGTTAAAGGTTTATATATGATTAATAAAATCTTTTCATTATTAAAGGTTAATTGACTATGTCATAAATGGGTATAAAATGGAATTAATATATTTCTTAGCTCTATTAAATTGAAAACACATCATAAATCAATGTAGCTACAAATCTTAATATTATCTCATCTATAAAACTCCATAACGTCAAGTTCTCTCTGTCTATCATTTTAAACCCGACTTCAATAAAATTTTAGTCTTGTTGCGAGATAGTCCTCTGGTTAGTTACTCTTTTTAGCTTTTATTTATATGTTAGAAAAACTCGTATATTGATTTTATAAATAATCTCATATATGGATGACAGTTTTTATTTTTTTTTTCTTTTGTAATTTAAACAATTTTATTTTAAGCAGTACTAAAATCATAGTTTTAAGTATTATAGATCACTTATGTAAATTTTTTTTATTATAAATTAGAAATAGATATTAATTATTATATATTATTAATGAAATATCATAAATTAGAATTAGATATTAATTATTATAAATGAATTAAAGATGAAAATGCCATGTGGTATTAATTGGAAGGGATGTTAGAGAAGAAAATGTCATGTGACATTAGAAGTATTCTTTTATTAGTACTAGTAGTAAGACCCGTCTGCAAACAGGGTGGTTTTTAAAAAAAACCATGCATAACACATTTTTAATAGAAAGTATAGATAGGTATATAGATATTGTACCAGAACGTGTTATCTATTATAGCTAATAGATAACTATAAACATTGATCATCGGTTGATATATCAGTTACATACGACTATTTTCATTCTCCTATACAAAAAAGGGAGTATCCACCCATTGACAATGTAAACTGTTTATAGACATAAGTACATATAAAAGATGTCTAACAAACTTAATAGAATTTGAATACAACTTAAGTTTCAACAAACATTAACTACGAACACATGATCACCTGCCTCAACAACTTTCATCAAAGCTCAATCAAGAGTGTGTTACGCAACGAATCTCCTTTGCTACATGTTGTGTCCTGGTTACATATGCTACTGGAGACAATGTCACAGCTACTGATCCAACAATCTCCCTATACAACAGATGATACGAACCCTTCTTTATTACTGATCTTTATTTTTCATAAAACTGCATCGTCCGGCGTAGCTGCTGATAAAGGGATGTAACTTTTGCGTCAATAAAATTGCATCATCCGGCGTAGCTTGATCAAAAGTTTCGCAAAGGCGTAAAGTAATGGGACTCAACTTTTTTTTTTCTGTCATAATGTTTCGGGTTTATTCAAACACCCGTTCTTACACATAAGAAAAACTATATATGAACCCTCAAGTTTCATTTATATAAAAACTAGTTTGAGACTTTATTTAAAGTCGCTTCAAGTTTAAAAACAATTACAAAAAATTACTAATAGCTCAATTCTTCAAGTTTTTTTTACCTCAATACGAAAATATGTATAATTTTTTTTTTTGTACAATAAACTTTGTAGGGGCAGATAATTTTTAGGCAAAATAATTGGGGGGATCAGACCAATATAATTTTAAAAATTTTGGACAAAAAATCAAAAAAATTACACTACTAACCGACACGCTCCAACAGGTGACACAACAATGAATCTGGTCACAAATCGTCGCAAACAAGAAATGGTGGTAGCAAGCTAGCTCGGTAGCAAATTTAGAAACTGTTTTTTGGTCACTAAGTTCAACCACAAAGCTATTTCAGTCGTAAAACGGTCAGAATTCGATAAGAAAGGTTTTGTGACGGAACAAATCATGCACAAATAGTCTTTATTGACTGCTTTACGGTCAGTGGTTGTAGACGTGGAGTTTCGTAGTAACGTTTAAACTACAAACAAACAAAATAATATGGAAATTTCGGCAAATGATATCAAGTTTATAATTTAAATTGTAAATGGAATAGCAGATGAGAGTGGTGGAACTAGCCCATTAAATAAGGGGTATCCCAATTTTTTTTTTACCGTGTAATCATACAATATTAAAAACACGTTAATAAATAAATAAATTAAAACAAATACCTAATAGATGGGTCCTCTTCTTTGTTTAATAGTTTGAAATCGTTCCATCATATCTTCGTCTTTTACTTTATGAAAAAAAAAATCCTTTTCGACCGCACAAACATAACATTGTTCAAAAATTCTGAGCCCATTCAATTGCGTAAATCCGTCTTGACAAGCATCAATTTCGAAAAACATCTTTCAAAGGTTGCGGTTGCAACCGAAAAACCAAAGTTAGCTTCATTACCCGATAAACCAAAGGACAGGAACTATGTGTTCTCATACCATAAGACGTGCAAAATCACTTATTCTATTATTTGGGCTTTATTAGTTATTACAATTTGGGCTTAATTATCACAAAACTAATTATTTGGGCTTTGTTACCAAACAAGTTTTGGGCTTAATAAATAATATCAAGTTTCATAATTTTCTCTTAGGGGTATCCTCGTATAAAACTGAAAAAAAGTTACACTACGATTACGGGGTTGAGCCGTAGCCCGTGCTACAGCTCATTCTGCATTGGTTCCACCCCTCGGAGATGATTTCGACTTATTAATCTAAAAATGAGCCAATCTCTACTATAATAAAAGAAACCAACTTTTGGACACGTGTCATTTATTGAAAGTATACTTAAATCTATACTTATCTTACATTAACTAAATAAATAATAAATTAATATTAAATCTTATCATACTTTAATAAAATATTATCCTCAAATCTAAATTATTAATTTAATATATTTTTAAAATAAATACCTCTCTTTCCTACTTATCTTATATTAAATATATAAATAATAAATTAATATTAAATGTTATCCTAATTTATTAAAAATATTTTTTTTATTATTTCATATACAAAATTATATTTATTCAACTCGTGTAAAATGCGAGATTTTTAAAAATATATTTTTTATTATTTACTATACAAAGTTACATTTATATAACCCGTGTAGTACACGAAGTTTTTAAAGATATAACTTTTTTATCATTTGCTATGTAAAATTAGATTTAAGGATATCTATATTTTTTTTATTTGGTAGATTTTTCAACTCGACTATACACGGGTTTTTTAAAGATACGAAGTTTTTAGTATTTAATATACAAAATTACATTTATTTAATCTGTGTAATACACATGGTTTTTAAAGATATAACTCTTTTTTAGATCTATTCAACACGTGTAATATAAGGGGTTTTTAAGGATGTAATTTTTTATTATTTGGTAGATTTATTCAACCCGATTATGCACGGGTTTTTTAAAGATACGACGTTTTTAGTATTTAGTATACAAAATTACATTTATTTAATCTGTGTAATACACATGGCTTTTAAAGATTTAACATTTTTATTATTTGATATATAAAATTACATTTATTTAACCGTACAATATACGAGGGTTCATAAAAATATAACTTTTTATTATTTAATATATAAAATTACATTTATTTAACCCGTGTAATACACGGGGTTCTAACCTAGTTTAAACTATAACAATTTCCGTCAATTGGGTTAGAAAACTTAGGACAAAAGTAAAACGGGTAAAAAGAATTTTGAATTCTACACAATCTCTTAAGTTATTTAATTAAAAATAAACTATTATTTAAATTTTAAGTATTATAATATTCACATTTAACACAACATATAGTTATTTGCAAGTTTTTCACATTTAACACAACATATATTTATTTGCAAGTTTAGAAAATAGATTAAAAAGTGATGAATAGTCAAATATAATAAGATAACAATTACATGTATGGCACTAAGTACCAACGCCTATAAAATCCCTTCAATCTTCCCAATTTGAGGCATCCCACCAACTGAATCCAAAGTCTACAACATGAAGAACCAAAGCATGAAGATTTGCATGTTTGCCATTTTGACATTTGTGCTTGTGTGGTTTTTGCAACATGAAGGTGTCAATGCCACCAGAGGAGTGCGACAGCGTGGTGGCTCGAGGCTGTTGAAAGAGACGTTTTACCCGAGATATGGAGAGACTTTCCCGAGTGCGTTACCATATAGGAAAACCTCTACCATCTTCAATGTTTTATCTTTTGGTGCTAAAGGCGATGGAACAACTGACGACACAAAGGTAACAATAGATTATATTGTACATAGTGACAATTTGATTTAAGTTTAATAAGATTATTTTAAATATTTTTTCAGAAGGTTATGTGTTTTAAAATAGCTTAGGGACTTTATTATATAGCAAAACTGGATTTATTTACATTTGTTTTTTTTTTTTTTTTTTTGTGTTTTTTTATACGTGCACAAGCTTTTATATGCTAAGTTATGTTGAGTGATTTTCAAAGAAAAATAAAAAACCCTACTGGGTATATATTTATGATAATAACTAAACCAATAGAAATATAAACTTTATAGAATTTTGTAAGAAAGTATTGTATCCTTATTAACAATGAGTAGTTTTGGTGTAACAGGCATTTGAAGCAGCATGGCTAGCTGCTTGTAAACTAGAGGCATCAACAATGGTTGTGCCAAAAGGTTCAGTCTTTTTAATCAAACCCATATCATTCTCCGGACCCAATTGCGAATCAAACATCGTTTTTCAGGTAAAATTTAATCGATCTCATTGTACCATAACATGTATGCAACTCATTTGTTCGAGTTTCCTGATTGAACTTGATGGTTTCACAGTTAGATGGCACGATCATAGCTCCAAAAAGATCCGGAAGCTGGGAATCTGGCCTCCTTCAATGGCTCGAGTTCACAAAGCTAAACGGGATAACCATCCGTGGAACTGGTGTTATTGACGGGCAAGGCTCGGGATGGTGGAGCGAGTCTGGCACTAAACCAACTGTAAGAACTACCCCACAAATTTTATTAATAAAAAGAACAGCCACTAGCCTATACCAGGATAATTTAAGTCCATAATAATAATATGCACACTTCAAGTTCAATGCATGCTGCTTAGACTGTATTTTACCAATGTTTCCTAATAAAACACCTAAGTTATTAACTCTATATATAATATATATACACACACACAGGCGCTCAGGTTTTATGGGAGCTCTGATGTGACCGTAACGGGCATAACGATACAAAACAGTCAACAAACACACCTCAAGTTCGATAACTGCCAATCTGTACAAGTTTCCGAAGTCACTGTTTCGTCCCCAGGTGACAGCCCAAACACAGACGGAATTCACTTGCAAAACTCTCAAGATGTAACCATCTATAACACCAAACTTGCTTGTGGTATATATTTGCGACTATCCAAAAATTAACATATGTTTATACATATTTGTTGTAACATATATTGATATAATTGGTGTTTTAAATAATTCAACAGGCGATGATTGCGTTTCGATACAAACAGGATGTTCAGGTGTAAACATACACAATGTGGATTGTGGACCGGGACATGGAATAAGCATCGGGAGCCTTGGAAAAGATAATACGAGAGCTTGTGTTTCGAATATTACGGTTCGTGATACAAAGATCCATGACACAATGACTGGAGTAAGAATAAAGACATGGCAGGTAAAAAACAGTTAAGTCTTTGTATACGAGTGCGAGTTGGATAATAGTTCAAAATAAAAAAAAAAAATGTTAATTTCATAGTTGGAATAATTTCAGGTGAATTGCCTAAATTATTGGGTCTTTTTAGGTTGTGACCCACCACCAACTTTGAAATATTGTTACATAACTAGCAATGATTTTGTTTCTAAAGCAGGACTTTAGATGGTTGGAAAGTCTTGATCTCAGCTCGCCCTACACGTTTTAATTTCAACTAATTATTATTATTATTATAGTTAAATGCAATTTTAGTCCCTGTGGTTTGGACTATTTTGCCAGTTTAGTCCAAATGTTTCATTTTTCCTCTGTGGATCGAAAAAGGTTTCACCGTTGCCATTTTAGTCAACTGGGTTAACTTAGTCCATTTTTTTGTTAACGAGAAAGACAATTCAATCATTTTCTATGGCCGAATTGCCCTTCTAATTAACAGAATTACATGAAAAATGACCGAATTGCCCTTCTTGTTAACAGAGAAAATGGATGAAGTTAACCTAGTGGACTAAAATGGCAACGATGAAACCTTTTTGGACCTACAGAAGAAAATTGAAACCTTTGGACTAAATTGACAAAATGACCCAAACCACATGGACTTAAATGACATTTAAGTATTATTATTATTATTATTATTATTATTATTATTAACCTAATAATTTCGCTACAAAATTGAAAGTGGCTCCGTTTAATTTGGACTATAGGTGGTAAAAGAGTCAGGTCATATACATATGTTATACAACTGTTACGACATGTTTTAGCAAGGGCGAGTAAAAAAAGGTAGTATACGCACAACGAATATAAATTATAATATATAATTTTAAAAAAACTATTATTATAACAACTATTTTTTTAAAGAAGATTTGGGATGTTGCAAACTTGATGTATATAATTAAAGACTTTTATTTCATACAACTTTTATAATTTTTTTATTTTCTTTTTGCAATAAGTTTTATAATAAAGCAATTGTGCAAGTTAAATCAAGCAACCAAATGATTGGAATCATCTTTAACATCTTTGTTTTGCAACCTTTGGCAGGGTGGTTCCGGCTCGGTACAAGGAGTGACATTTTCCAACATTCAAGTTTCAAAAGTCGAGACTCCAATCATCATCGATCAATACTACTGCGATGGGGGCAAATGCCAAAACAAGTCATCATCAGTGGCTCTTTCGGAGATATCCTACGAGAACATAAGAGGGACATATACTCTAAACCCTGTTCGACTTGCATGCAGCGAAAGCACACCATGCACAGATGTTAATCTAGACACTATTCAACTACAACCGCTACAACAAAATGAAGAAATAGGCAAACCCTTTTGCTCCAATGCCTATGGAGAACTCAAAACAAGCACTACCCCTCCAATAGATTGCTTGATGGCAGCTAAGCCATCCGGAAAACAATCTCGAAACAACTATGATTTATGCCAAAATTGATGTTATTGTTGTCTATCTGTAATGGAGATCATGTGCATTAGATATATTATACTAGATATATATATATATATATATATATGTGAAACATCATGTATGAGACAAGCTTGACACCGAATTTACTGTGTTTGCATACCTCAGCTTTATACTGTAATCTTAGTTTGCAAGATATAACATTTTCAGTCATTAGTACAATGTTATATTTTTATCTTGTTTATAAAATGCAGCTTCCTTGTATTGCTAAAAAAATTGATCACAACCATGTTTGAAATTGTCCATGATAAATTTTGTAGCATTCTTATGGTTGGATATTAATACACTACACCCTGTAGCATTAATGAAATTTCGTTCTTAATCGTTTAATTATTAAAATAATATATATAAATAATTAAACAACTTTAGATGGGTGTTACACATGACAACAATATTATTAGTTACCAATAGAAACTCGTTATGAGTAACTAATTAAAATTTAAAACAATCTCTCGTTACAAATTATCTTACCCAACCTCACCATTGACATGTTTGATACTTTTTACAAACTAGCTGCAACACGTCGGAATTTTTTAAATAATATGTGTTAACTACACAACGTTGAATAACATAAATAGTCACAACCATAACATATATAAAACATCTCATATTATTAAAAATTTAAAACATTATTCAACCATATCTTTTATGTTTCTCGTGATTTAGAGGACAATGTTTATCAATTTGTCTGTTCTTTTGAAATTTCAAAGCGTTTTTTAAAAGGTTATAATATCATGTTACCCACTAGCTACATTATAAATTTTATTATATTTTTGTGTTTGACATTACCATCTTTTGTACTTGTAGTCTTTTTCGATAATTTACTATATTAAACGTTTGAGATTTATCATTTTCATGTTTTAATTATGTTGGGAAGTAAAACAAAAGTTTATAGATTTAAATTAGTTATAGATCGTTGATTCCCTTTCTTATGTCTTGAACCACTAAAACATGAAAAATTGGGCATTTGGTCTAGTGGTATGATTCTCGCTTTGGGTGCGAGAGGTCCCGAGTTCGATTCTCGGAATGCCCCCTCTAATACTTTATACAATATTTATTTTATTCTTAAGTTCATTTATTTAGTGTCCCTTTAAATCATAAGTTCTTTTATAATTTTTTTTGTTCCATTCCCAAATCTTATTATTTGATTCCCCCTTTAAATCATGATGTGTAGTGTCCATCGATAAATACATTTTCTCTTAAAGCTCATATCCTAATTGACTTGTATCTCATCTTTTATTGTTATTATTAAATGGTTATGTTCATTAAATAAGAACGTGTGTCGATGCTCATCATCATCCTTCATCAACTGACCACAATGGACACTAATGAGTCATTTTCGCATTGCCATTCATCGCATGAGCGCTCATCAATAACAGGAAGATATACTACTGTCATCTAAGATAATTCATTAAGTCTTGTATTGACTGATACGACAATAATTTCAGGGGTCACCGCAACATATACAGGGAAGGGGGGGGGGGGGTCGGGGCACTTGCGTAATGTACTTGAAATTCTACCAATCATGCATTGCGTAATGTTATTGGCAAAAAGAAGAAAATCAATCTTAGTTTATTATATTTTTTAGAGTAAACTGCCATTTTGGTCCCTGTGGTTTAGGCACTTTTGTCATTTTAGTCCAAATCTCAAACTTTTTAAATCTGGGTCCCTGTGGTTTCACTTTTATTACCATTTTAGTCCAAAGTTAAGAGTAAACTGCCATTTTGGTCCCTGTGGTTTCACTTTTATTGCCATTTTAGTCCAGATCTCAAACTTTTTGGAACAGTCAAAAAAAGGAGGATTTTGAATTTTAGACTAAAATGGCAATAAAGATGAAACCACAGGGACCCAGATTTAAAAAGTTTGAGATTTGGACTAAAATGGCAAAAATGCCCAAACCACGGGGACCAAAATGGCAGTTTACTCTATTTTTTATTTCCCTAATCGTATTTTTTCTAGTTTTTTAGTTTATTTTTATGTATGTTTTAATTTACTAATTAAAATGTTTTACATAGTTTAAATTAAAATGCTTTATTTATTTTAGAAGAAAAAATGTAGTTTAGGGTATTAGATGGAGTGTGTGATGTGGCATTAGGTAGTATGAAGGTCATGTGGACTTTCTACTCTACCAACTCCAACACACTACCCGATTTAGGGTACCAGAATAGGTGGTGGTGATGTCACCGATTCGTGTACCCTACCAAAAACTCAAATTTGCAAGTGGTGCCACCCCCTAAAAAATGTCCTACTAATTATAACTTGTTTTAGTATTAAGATGCTCTACTATTTAGTAAAGAGTCGGGTAGACAAATTGGACACGCTGTTAAAAGAATAACTAAGCTCAAATAGCTAACATCACATTATGTCCATCAAAGGGTCTTTAGTCTAGTGATATTAAAGTATTGAAAAAACGTTATCACTTTCTACGTTGTACGGGTTTATGTCTCATGGTTGACAAAATGTATAGATTTAGAGAATATGTGAATTAACTATTTTGTCTCATGATACCATGTTAAGTATAAAACACGAGGCTCTATTTACCTACTCAACATAGTGATCGGTTTATTTCAAATAACCAAGTTTTATGTCATGTTAAACATATGTGGGAAATGCTCTACGACTCTATTACATGATTCCATCTTATATGTTATGATAATTAATAGAATGCTAACTTATTTTTGTATATGTGATGTACATATTTTTGACTGAAAACGATAATACACAAAAGTAGCGAAAACAATATACAATAAAAAGATCATAAAAATAAAGACGAATATAATATATTATGAATACAAGGTAAAATAGAATCAGTCTTGAAATCATACTCAACCAGTCAAAAAGACCCTACTTTAATCATATTGTGAACTGGGCTTAGGATCATAGTTTTGATATTGTGTGGTAACCTCCATGCTTGCAACAGTTTTTAGGCTTGGGCCTAGGCCCATACGTAGACCGTAGACGTCTAGCTATAATTGAATTTTCAAAAGAAACTAGTAATAAGACCCGCGCGCGTTGCGGCGCGGGTACTTCGTAAATATCGAACGGATTAGTCCAAACGTTATGTGATGTGTTAACCATATGAAAACGCACGTTTTAACGTATCCAATTGAACTCAATGTATCCTACAGTTGCATTGCGATTGGATCAAAACGTAATGTAAATCGAATTTATATCGTACAATCATAACGTATTATACGCGACCCAACTAACTCGAATTTATATTGTCAAGGCAAAAACTCTCGAGGGAGTCAAAGTGGTATTTACAAAGTTCATAAAAAGTTAAGTGGTTCAAAATTGCATTTCGTAAGCTTAAGGGCTAAGAAATGGTAAAGATAAAATTTGATAAACTTTTGGGATAAGAAGTAAACTATAACAAAGTTGGGACTGAAAATGAAACTACCACAAAGTTTGGGTGTCACAAGCAAAGTATTTGTAAAATGAAGTAGTTTTTTTATTATTATTATTATTATATTGGAAAAAGTGAACATTTTCATCATTACAATATTAAGCGTTTTAAAGTTCGGAATATACCGTTTGGATGTGTTTAATCTTATTTATGTTTCATTAAAAGTTTGGATCAAAACTAAACGGGTCAAATATAATTGATATTTTTCTTTATTGCGACGAACTAACAATAATGGTACCGGTACCAATATCCGTTTCTATAGTTTTCTCGACGTTTCAGTATAAATTTCGTTAAAAACGGACCTGTATTTGCAATAGAGTATTTTTGGATAACATAAGTTATATCAAGTATCGGTACCATATCATTACCGTGAATAAAAGAATCGATACCGTCCAGACAACATCAGTACTAATATTCGTTTTTATATTTTTCAATTGATATAAAACACGTGCCTATCGCTTTACCAAATGCTAATATTATCTAAATATTAATAAAAGACTACAATTAATGCCACGTGGTAATTTCTCCAATTTTACAATTATATTTTTATTTTTATTTAAAAATATTTTATTATCCTTGTCCTTATTATTATTATTATCTATAAATCTCTTAATTTCAATTTTAATATTATATATAAAAAATATTTTGTTATCCTTATCCTTATTATTATTATTATTATTATTATTATTATTAAATCTCTCAATTTTAATTTTAATAACAGGAATAGTATATTTTTTGTCTTTTTGTCTTTTTTTTTCTTTTTTTTGGAATTATGATTATTCATTTTGTAACAATACTTTAGTTTTTATAATTTGTGTCACAAAGGTTAAATAATTTTAGTTTTTTTATTTTGTTTTACTTTTTTCTCGGATTTGTTCGTCGTTCGTTGCTATTTAGCGCAGTGTTTGATGGTCACATTTGGCCTCTCAGGGTTTTTTTTCATTCGTATTTGGTGGTCACATTTGGTCTTTTATGTTTTTTTTACCCCCTTCACTTTCTAATACGCATCGTTATAAATTCGACTCCTTCTACGTTTTACGTCACGTAAGTCACTTTGTGTTGGAAATTCGTGTGTTTTTACACGTTACCCGGTTTTGGTCTTCGTTCGATGCTACTTAGCATGGTTTTATGCCCACTTGCCCGCAACGCGAGTAGCTTAAAACTAGTACCAATAATGTAAGGAAACAAACCGATACCACCAGAAAACCCGTCCCGTAGCATAGGGACACCACCAATTCTTTATGATATAGCTATCACACCCCAACCGATGGCGGAAACATCGGGGCATGGCACTAAGCGAAACAGATTGTCCAGAAATTTCCATAACAACTATATTTACAAAATATTTTAAAGTAACACGTCCCATACCATGTCATAGATGATAATACAATTATTACAGCAAAGATCCAGTCAAATTGTTCTGTTCCGACAACTCAGATTTTATTACAGACAATTGTTTATTTATTGGTTTCTAAGACTCCGTCCCTAGCCTCAATTTCATTACCAGCACACAAAGCATGTAAACATCCTAAGCACCTGTCACATACGTTAAAGTAAAAGTCAATACACATAGTGTAAAGGTGAGCATACAAGTTTGATAATAGCATATAGAGTTCGAAAGCGTTACGCATAACCAGCACGTACACAGAGTGAAATGAGGCATGTTAGTTATCGACATGAACCTATCGATACCAATGACTGCGGGTTGACTGCCCAAGGCAGTTCGCGATACATTCTCACCACTGTGAGCCATGTAGGTAATTGTCCTTAACAACCCCCGAGTGAACGGGTGCTGAGTCCAAACTAATAGTACTATCGTTGCTAAGGCAAGTAGACAGCATTCCATGTGTAAACATAACAAACAAGCATTCTTTAAGTCACGTATAACATGCGGTAACGGTTAGCGTTTAAAGTATTGCGTAGTGTGTTCGATATGATTTTGTATAAGTAACGTATGTGACAACCTTCATTAAACCAGGTATCCGTACAATTAATTAATATTAATTAAGTGCTTAATGACTGTGTTGAATTACTTAATTGCTTTCTGATTACTGCATCATACATACATGTGCATCACATATTACATAATATCACAGCATTATCACAGACAAACTTTAGTGACATACTTGACGCACAAAACACAGTTAGCATAGTTAGCGGATAACTCAGAAGTATACTGACAGTGCCAGTACATAGATAGACAGTGTTTTGAGACCCAGTATGGGCCAGGAACAAGGTACTACACTAGTATGGTGTGTAGGGAAGTGAGGACCATAAAACTGCGTCACTAGGTGATAGTTTGAGTGCCGGAAAGTGCCTAAAACTCACTTTAAGTGCAGAATTCTGCATTTTCAGCAAAATTCAGCATTTTAACATACTTGTATTATGCAGAAAATTGACTAAATGATCCTGAATGCTTTCCTAAGTGTTGGGAATTAAAAGTGTTACAAAAGATACATAAAGGACACTATACGGAACAACTTAGCACTTTAACGAACCGGTATCTAACCGAACAACCGGACATTACCCGGGACACCAAATTTTTGTCAGAAACATTGTTTTATTATTTTTGGACTAGTTATGGTCTCCGAATACCCCAACACATTGTATAATGTACCATACACATAATATACTAGATATTACACTTAACCTCCTAAATATTTACCTACTTACTATCAAATTTTACAATTAACCCCCCCCCCCCTCTCTCCATTTACGGTCCACAAGGGGACCCCACAACCCACTCACTAGATCTCCTCAATATTTTATTAGATTGTTACTTGCTTGAGTAGCCATATTATTGTGTAAGAAGATTATATGTATGGGTTGCAAGATCATCATATCATTTCATATCTTCACTCAAACTTCACCCCACTCCCTCATCTCACTCTCTCCCTCTCGGCTCACTTATAACCGCCACCACCACCACCTTGTCACCACCATATCAATCCATTTTCAAGTTCATTCAAGTACTAGAAGGTGATTCTTGGATGCTTGAAGCTTGTGGATCATCAAGGAGCTTTCTTACTTGCATTCATTCACCACTTTTCATCATCTTTTTCACTAGTGTTCTTCCCTAGCTAAAGCTAGTAGTAAGATCTCTCATAACTCTTGTTTACTTTTATTTTTATGATTAAAAGATATACATTGTGATGAAATAACAAGAACACTAAAATACTTGCACTTAAATCTTGAAACATAAAGATGATATTTGATGAAATCTTGTTGGATTAAGGTTGATTAAAGCATGCATGGCATTTGATTGTTGATTTCTTGATAATATGATGTTGATCATCATATGGAACTTGTTAAAGTATGATTAAAAACATGGTTTAACAAGTTAGAGGGTGATTATGGGTTTACATGAAATAATCATCTTGTTAAACAAACATGAACTTGAAAGTAAAAATGATTTTCTTACAAAGTAATAAACCTAGTGAACTAGTAAACTTGGGAATCCAAGACTTATGTATGATTATCTGTCACACCCCAACTTCCACGTGTCACCGGTGGGCCCGGTGGGGAGTATCGTGACGTAGTTGAGATCATCATAGTCAAACAACACAATATATAAATGCACAGCGGAAGCAAAAGATAAATATATTACATTCCGAATATAAGTAATGTCAAAGTATTACAACGGAAGGTAAAGGATCCACAGGCGGATAAATAAAAGAAAACTGTTCAACAGACTTTAGGCATCTAGAACTTGCAAGATTCCCTAGTGACGCCCTGAGCTCCCAGCCAATTACGCATAGTACCTGTCACTTAACCTTTTGGAAAATATGTCAGTTTACACTGGTAAATACAATTAACTGACTCATTTCGAAAAGAGTTTAAGAAAATTGATTTGAATGCACGTGGCACAAAATATCTTTTATAATTTGATTAAAATGCACGAGGCAAAATTAATCTTTTATACTTGGGACAATTTTATTAATAAAAATCTTGTATCCGATTTACATGGTTGTCCAACATTTAGGGCCGGTGATTATACAATACAAGCCGGACAAGATTAATCGACACACCACAAATATAATCTCACAGGAAGATACCCTTATGAGTGAGTATACTTTTTACATATGCAACAGGAGGTGTTTTGCCTACACCTTGTGCTTACGTCGTGGCCATTCACTTTTTAAAATGAGCCAAGGATATCCAGGACACGGTCATTAACCCCCAATGTTATTTGTTATCAATCAATACAGATTAAAACGGGATTATGCAATTTAATCATCTCCGATTAAAAGGTTTCTACACCCGACCAAGCGGTATTTTTATAATACCGTATCCCAAGCCCGTATAAGGGAAAATAAGTTAAAAGTATTTACCTGAGCTAGCAATGCAATTTATACTCAGCCGTATATTCTAATCAGCAAGCACAAGTACTTCTACTGGGGCTCTCAATCTGGAACGAAGGTTTTATTAACCTATTAAATTCCTAACGGGTCTTATTTAAGTCGTAACTTAGACCGGTTAGTTTTAAGGAAAGGTTTACGGTTCAAAACGCATGATTAAGTGAAGACCGGAATAGGATGTGATTTAGACCCGTCAAGTTTGGAGACTTGTATAATATGGGTAAACTAAACACATTCTGGATTTTGAGATAAAAACGATAACGTTTGACCCGTTTCGGCTAATTTATGCAAACTTGTTACATAAACCGAACCGTACGCGTAATAAGCGTGACGGGTATTCATGAGAGCTATATACAGGTTTCCTAAGTTAATTATGCCTCAGATATGTTGTGTCATCAGTAAGATGTCTTTCATCATGCCCGAAACGTGTTTAAACACAAACTAGGCCCCGTAGGGGTAGTTTGGTCATTTTAAAGGTTGTAAAAGGGTTTAAGTGTTTAACTGAGTTACAGGTCTGATGTAATCAGTAAACATACTCAAATTAATGAGTTATAACAGTAGGGTAAAGTACATATGTGAAATTTATCAATTATAACCAAACTATGCCCCGTAGGGGTATTTCGGTAATTTCACATAAGCCGAAAAGCTCAAAACTGGAGTCTGAGTTTAACGACCTTTGCTTACTGTTAAAATATTATAATTTGCCTCAAATATCAGTAGGTATCAACCCTTGTATGTTTAAAATACTTCTAGTACATAATATGCGTTAAAAACGCTTAAAAAGGCTATTAAAGGCCATTTCCGGGTTTGATACTTAAATCTGATATTTTTATATTTCCAGAAGGCTTAAAATAATTTATTTATCATATGTGATCAGTAGCAAAAGGTTTGGAGTCGTTTAGATATGTAAAACTCATTTTATGGCCCGTAAGGGCAAAACCGACAATTACCGGATTAAGCCTACGACTATAAGTTATGCTCAGCCTAAAATTTATTAAAAATCTTTAAAAATCCCAAAATAATATATTACATCAGTGGTTAAAATACTTGGTATCAAAAAGTGGGCTTAACTAGGCTATACGCTAATTATGCCGTTTTATTAACATAAAGCTTTAATTTTACGCTAACGAGCATAACTCTTATTCTACACCTCAAACTGATGTCAAACTTTGCATACAAGTCTATATATCAGTAATTAAGGTTTCTACTCTTTTACTTTTTCAAAAATCACGTCTTAAGGTGAAAAGGGCATAATGGTCAACATATGAGCAATTAACGGAAACGCGTAGACGAATGGGTCAATCAATGAACCAACCACAGAGGGTTATGCTAACATGTAGCCTGGTCCTAAGGAAGCTCTAAGGCATTTCCAAATCATACTAAAGCGGGTCAGAACTGAAGTCAAAGCAAAAGTCAAAGCTTTGCGACTTTCGGTTCCGAACCGGGTCTAAACATAAAATTGTCGGGTTGAACATGTTTAGACATGTTCTTACACTAATTACTAAGTTATATTAATGATCATACAGGTTGTATGTATTCTACATTGCTAATTATGCATAAATTAGAAACTAAGCATCTTGTTGACTTTTTATTAACAAGTTTGACCCGACATTAGACCTAGTTAGAGTGGGAATCAGGGGGAACCCTTTTAAGGGTTTATTACCCACATAATTACCAACTTATAACTACTTTCACTTCGACTAATCACTGGACCATTAGTGATTAATCTTAAAGTCAACCGTTAATTACGACGGTTTGACTTTTAAGCTAAAACTAAGCTAAAACTTAATTAAGAAAGGATTAGCAAACTTACTGAAGTCCTAAGCTTGATTAGAAAGGACTTGGGTCTGCTTTGAAGCTCCAGAAGGCTCCTCAATTGCAGAATGAAGGTGTGAGGAATGAGTTGCAACTCATGGCCTTATATAGTGAATGTAATCACCATAAGAAGTTGACACACAAGTCTATAAGTGCCCACAACTGATTAACAAGTGTCCCTAAGTGTTTAGGGGTTGTTTAGGGGCCAAGGGATATGAGGAAAACCGTTTAAAAGGTCAAGAATGCGTTTAAAACAGCAAACAACAACTTTCTGTCGCTGGCAACATGCTTGGGCACCGTAACAAATATTTGTTGCGGTGCGCAACAAATAGGCAGAATGCAAAAGCTTGGCCTTTCAAGCATTCGAAAGGGCAACCGACTTGTTTCTTGCAATTTGACCCCTTCTTATTTACCTACAAAGGCTTTAGGACTTATACCCACTTTGCCAAGTCCCTGGACATTTCCGGTTAACCCGAAAAGTCATAACTTTCAACGTTAACGCTTTACCCCTCGTATACGGATTTGATCATAACTTTCTCATACGATAACGAAACTTTATGAAATTTATATCGTGCATTCTAGTGAGCATAATTAACCGTTACAAAGCTTCGGGTTTGTTAAAAGGTCACTCAGAGGTATAACTTAAACATGTTGACACATTTAACCCCTGTAGTTTGTAATCTCTCACTTTTAGCTTCGTATGATCCATGATTTATTCGTGTGATGGTATAAACATCATGTCGGGTTATTATGAAGTATATGTATTCACTGTTGACATTTTGAACTCATATTTTTTCATATACTTTTCAAGTTTGTCAACTTTAGTCCCTTTATAACATTCTTTCACACGTTCAAACATATGACACGTGTCTACACATTATGGGACGTGAATTTTCGAGGTGTTACATCCTCACCCCCTTAAAATAAATCTCGACCTCGAGATTTGTTAAAGTAAAGGAAGTATTTTCTACTTATATTGGTTTTAATCTTCCCCAGTACCTTTGAGCCTCTAAGGCACTACAATTGACCTTTATAATAGGCACATGTATCTTTTTGGAGCTTCTAATCCTGTCGATCCTTAATCGACACAGGTTGCTCATACTATCATAGTTCTGCATATCATTATGTGATAGCGCTTTTCGATTTATTGGCGAAACACATCCTTCAGTCACTGGTGTGCAATGTATTGCGAGCTCCGCCAAACTCCTTTAAATAGGTTTTAGCTTAAAGGCTACTTGATCTTGATACATTCGATTTCCTTCGAATGATTCTATATATTCAGGGCTTAACTAGCCTGATAATTTAATAAATTTGGCACACCCTTCCTGGATGATATCTTTTGTTGAACTTATTCCTTAACAAGAGTTTAGGAGGTTTGCTATTTTCATTAATCCTTGATTTTTTTTTTCTGCCAAATATTGGCATCTTACAGATAATTAGGGATTTGTGTGATCTGATTTGTTGTTTCCACTGCAACTTTCAGATCCTGATAATTGAACTTACCAATCTATTGTTCTAACAATAAACGTTCAACATGCCATTTATACAAGGTCTCCAAAGGGGTAGCCTTGATACTTATATAACAGCTATTATAGAAAAACTTATCTTAAGACGAGATGGTTATTCCAACCATTGTTCAAAATTAATCTTAAGAAATAGCAAATCTTTACAGTTAGTCGAGCAAATCGATGATCCTGGGCAGCTGATGGCGATTCTTAATCGTCGCCTAATCAAGGTTGCGGTAAACAATGCCTTAGCATAATGAACCGTCTTTCACAGTTTACTATACCGAATTCTCAGGATATTGAGTTTGGCTTTATGAATCTATGTCTTAAAACTTACTTAACCAGGGTTTTCGATTCTACCAATAATGGTACTAGCTGTCTTGGAGATTTCATAATAATGTAGTCCCAAATGGGATATAAACCTTAACTCTACCTGCTTCTCAGGGGTAAACAGGGTAGTCTTAGAAGAAGAAGATAATCAAGGTACAAGGAGGTTACAAAGATTTCCATATCTCAGGCTCCAGTTCACTCATCAACGCTTGTGTCTAATAAGTGACACATTCAAGTTATGAGTCCACATATTCCGTTACCAGGGAATATTTATTTGGACAATTCTATTCTGGATATCTTCTTTGAATACTATTAGTTGACTTTAGTACCATATGATCATTGGGATATCTTTGTGGTTCCATGCATTAAACCTCCATACTGATCAGGCATGGAAGCAATCTATGGAACTTATTAAGATACACCAATCCACATATAGCGCTTTTGTCATACCATTTGGTATTCGAATTCGATAGAGATTAAAGAGATATCAACTATATGTGCTTATATTTAACCAGAATGGAAATTTTCACAAACTAGGCACCTAGCTCGGTTGGCTAGGCGCGCGAAAGGGTGTGGCCTAGACCCAGGTTCGATTCCGAGGACGGCCGCTTCCACCATTTTTTTTCTTAAACTTGTTATATTTATAGTTTATGAAGGATTTACTGGTATCCGAACCAAAATAAAAACTCTTAGTATTTAAATTACTGATAAAATGCCAAGGAATGTACCTGATGCCATTATTTATGGACTAGCTCAGGCATTTTAGCCGCTTTCAATTTTAGGCTTTACTTCCTCCGCCGCATTTCCTTTGACAGATTTAGGGCACGTAGTCTTGATGTGGCCTTTCTCATTACAGCCGAAACAGACTGCATTCTTCATGTCCTTACAGTCCAACGTTTTATGTCCCTTAGACTTGCAGATCCCACAAGCCCTGGGCTGCGATTTGGATTTTGGTTCGAACCTGCATTTCCCATAATGGCGCTTCTTGCAGGTCTCACATACTGGTTTCTGGTCGGACTTTTGTTTGTTCTTTTTCTTAGAACTCTGGGAGTTATCTACCTCCCTTTTCCTTTTTAGTTCATCCTTTGCATCAGAGGCATGAACGAGATCCTCCTTAAGAGTAAGGAAATGTGGTCCTACATAAAATTTGGACCGAGCAGCATGGGGCTCCTTTAACTTTTTCACAGCCTTCTTCACAGCTTTCCCAACGGCTGCGTCTATCATAGTTTGAAGAACATCTTTGGAAATTCTAAGGTTTACAATTTCAGCATCATTAGCATGCGTCGCGTCATTAATGGCGCGATTGACTGTTGTCTTATCCGAGTTTGCCATACTCGATATTGGTTCCTAATACCAATAAAACAATTTCTTAGTTGAAATCCAACAACTGCTATTTTTCATTCTGATGGCCTTAATATATACTGACCATGGTGTCAATAACCTATACAGGCTATTATGGCACTAACATTCTTAATGAACGTTATTTAAAATATATTAATATTACTTAGCCTAGGTCGCAAAAGACCATCAATGGCATTAAAGATTTGGACCTAGTCCATCACTTTTCTGACAGAGGATCAAAAAGTCACATCTGTCTTTATTATATTAAAGAATTTAGGTAGCTTGAAAGCTTGCCATAGGAATATCAGAAAAGAGTGATTCCTATTAGATATAAAATATCCATCTAAGGTTTGTTGGAGCATTTTCTAAAGTATCATCGGCCAATTTCTACCTCGTATTAAATGACCGAAGTCCTAATCAGGCGGAGACAACAGTTCTCTATAGTTATTGTTCAATATTGAATCATATGTGCCAGTATCAAGTAAATTTCTGCATGAACTGCTTGATAAGGAAAGGTACCTGCTATATAGTTATCCTTCTGCACCATTTCCTGGCGTTCATCCGGAAGACTCATGCGTTTATTTTCCTGGCCTCTCCCGGCTTCTTTATAAGCTTTGGGCAGTTGGTTTTGATGTGCCCTTCCTCGTTACAATTGTAACATGTGGCGTTCTTTAACCCCTTGCAATCTATGGTTTTGTGACCCTTGGTCTTGCAAATTCCACACAATTTAGCACGTGGGTCGATTGTACATTTTCCAAAATGTTGCTTTTTGCAGTTACTGCATTTGGGTCTGTTATCAGACTGACTCGAGTTCTTCCTAAACTCGGAATCCTTCCCGCGCTCAGATTTTCCCTTCTTCTTCTTGTTATATCGATGAGAGTTTTCCTCCTCTCTTTCTCTTCTTCCCTCGCCAGAAGCCTTAACCGACTTAATTCTGATTGCATCTAAGGTGAGAGATAAGGATAAGTCCACCGCGGACCTATATGTGGTTGGCCTAGATGCTTTAACACTTCCTTTTATTTCTGGTGCTAGGCCTCCAATGAAACACGCTATGCGTTTAGGTTCAGGGGTGACTAAATAAGGAACTAGGCGGGACATAGTGTTGAAACTTGTCACATACGCCTGACAATCCAAATCCTCCATGACTAGAGTCAAGAAGTCTGATTCTATATTTTCTACCTCATGCTGGGGGCAATAGTTTTCTTTGACTAATGCAACAAATTGATCCCAAGATAAGTTGTAGAGTAGAACTTTTCTCGTGGCTTGGAGCAATGATCTCCACCATGCCAACGCTTCTCCTTTGAATGATTGTGAAACAAATTTCACAATATCTTGCTCCGCACAACCGCTGATGTCAACAACAGCGTCCATCTCATTGAGCCATGTCATGCAATCGATGGCCCCATTTTCTCCTGTAAAGTCTCTGGGCTTGCAGGAGACAAAATATTTATATGAACAGGTCTTAACGGATGCCTCTTGATGAAACACAACTTGTCTAGACGGAATACTCCTTTGATTTGACAAGTTATGAACATCATCCTCCCTTGACTCAGGTGTTTTAGGAGGGGGCTTACTACGAGCCATAGATAGAGTCTTGGAGTGGGTATCATTTGATTCATCATACTGTCGATCAAGAGCTCGAGTGACAGCATAATCTATTATTGCCTGCAGTTCTACTCCAGTTACATTAATTCTGGTAGTATCATTGTTCTCCTTCATGTGGCTGTTAACTTCATCTAATCCAACCATGTAGCTTGATTACTACACAAATATTAACAATGATTTATTCAGAGGTTTTTATGGAATCATCATCTTTGACGATTCATCAACCATGGTAATATAAACCATATTGGTTAACTTGTTAGTTATATTTAATTAGTATTTTCCATTATAATTTATCCTAGTTATAAAACATTAAGGATATTTAAAGTGGCGCAAAAGGCCTAGTCACAATGACAGTTCTAAATTTTATAAGCCATGATTTCGGAGAATCGGGGCATTAAGGTTTGAATCAAGTTCATTACCTTCTCTTGACAGGGAGTTGTAGACTTCAACTGTCTTTTGTCTTTTAGGACAATAGATATAGCCCGTGGGCATTTCCCTTCTGAGGGATGGTTATAATATGATCATCTTCTCAGATGCTATTAGTCGAGATCGTATGGATCCTACCGACTATTATGCTTGGACCTGGTCCAACACTTTTAGACAGGAGGTCAAAGACCACCACTGTCGTTGTCTTATCGGACAACAAGTTTAGCCCGCAGGCACTTCATCACTATCGGATGTTTATAATGTGATCATCTTATAGGATGACACAAGCCATGATTTCTAAATCACTAGGCTAGATAAGAAAATTGGAAGAATCCAATATAAGGATGACTGTTGTGATTTTATCGAATCACATTTGTCAGGAGTGCTAACACGTTTTTAGGTGTTAACAAGGATCTGAATCCCTTGGGTAGGTTTCACCATCTTGGCCGCGTAGGCTAGATTTCACCTTTAAGATTCTTTTTAAAATGCCTACTGGCAGGGAAGGAAGGATATTTATTTTATTCAGGATTTTTATCATAAATCCTAATTTATAAGTTAATAATAGCACAAATGGCCTAGTCGCGTAGACAAGTTTAATTTATAAGCCATGATCGTTTGGGATCGAGGCAAATTTATAAGTTAGTAATAGCACAAAAGGCTTAGTCACGTGGACAAGTTTAATTTATAAGCCCTGATCGTCTGGGATCGAGGCATTTAGTAATAGCACAAAAGGCTTAGTCACGTGGACAAGTTTAATTTATAAGCCATGATCGTCTGGGATCTAGGCATTTAGGTGTGAATCAAAGTTCATTACTTTTCCTTGACAGAGAGTTGTAGGCTACCACCGTCTTTAGTCTCAGAGGACGTTAATTATAGCCCGTAGGCACTTCCCTTCTAAGGGATGTTATTTTCCATTCATTTCATATTTCATGTTTAGAATGAAAACTTAATTTAATCAATCCATTATATGAAAATAAAAGTACATAGTTGCCCTAAGCGGGTCTTTGAAGGGATAATGTGTCCTCGAAGGGACTGAAAGATAAATATGTCCTTATAAGGACTACTAAGGAAACGATCTTCGGTAAAAGGAGTTTCTTCTTCAAGTTATTTCTGAATGCTCTCTCCTTGGATACTCGTTTCATTCTAGCCGCGCTACGAAGCTCAGCATTTCAGGGCTCCAGATTGTGGAGAATTTCTAATACAGCTTCTTCGCTTGGCGACGTATCCAATATATATAAAAATTTGGAAGTAAAAATTTCCAGATTAGGATTGAAAGTATTCCTATGTTAAGTCTAGACTCAGAAGGTCAATGAATGTGCTACTGTGTCATTGAGATTAAACACATAAGGCTAGTGTTTAATTCACTCAATGTTGGCTCTGATACCAACCTGTCACACCCCAACTTCCACGTGTCACCGGTGGGCCCGGTGGGGAGTATCGTGACGTAGTTGAGATCATCATAGTCAAACAACACAATATATAAATGCACAACGGAAGCAAAAGATAAATATATTACATTCCGAATATAAGTAATGTCAAAGTATTACAACGGAAGGTAAAGGATCCACAGGCGGATAAATAAAAGAAAACTGTTCAACAGACTTTAGGCATCTAGAACTTGCAAGATTCCCTAGTGACGCCCTGAGCTCCCAGCCAATTACGCATAGTACATGTCACTTAACCTTTTGGAAAATACGTCAGTTTACACTGGTAAATACAATTAACTGACTCATTTTGAAAAGAGTTTAAGAAAATTGATTTGAATGCACGTGGCACAAAATATCTTTTATAATTTGATTAAAATGCACGAGGCAAAATTAATCTTTTATACTTGGGACAATTTTATTAATAAAAATCTTGTATCCGATTTACATGGTTGTCCAACATTTAGGGCCGGTGATTATACAATACAAGCCGGACAAGATTAATCGACACACCACAAATATAATCTCACAGGAAGATACCCTTATGAGTGAGTATACTTTTTACATATGCAACAAGAGGTGTTTTGCCTACACCTTGTGCTTACGTCGTGGCCATTCACTTTTTAAAATGAGCCAAGGATATCCAGGACACGGTCATTAACCCCCAATGTTATTTGTTATCAATCAATACAGATTAAAACGGGATTATGCAATTTAATCATCTTCGATTAAAAGGTTTCTACACCCGACCAAGCGGTATTTTTATAATACCGTATCCCAAGCCCGTATAAGGGAAAATAAGTTAAAAGTATTTACTTGAGCTAGCAATGCAATTTATACTCAGCCGTATATTCTAATCAGCAAGCACAAATACTTCTACTGGGGCTCTCAATCTGGAATGAAGGTTTTATTAACCTATTAAATTCCTAACGGGTCTTATTTAAGTCGTAACTTAGACCGGTTAGTTTTAAGGAAAGGTTTACGGTTCAAAACGCATGATTAAGTGAAGACTGGAATAGGATGTGATTTAGACCCGACAAGTTTGGAGACTTGTATAATATGGGTAAACTAAACACATTCTGGATTTTGAGATAAAAACGACAACGTTTGACCCGTTTCGGCTAATTTATGCAAACTTGTTACATAAACCGAACCGTACGTGTAATAAGCGTGACGGGTATTCATGAGAGCTATATATAGGTTTCCTAAGTTAATTATGCCTCAAATATGTTGTGTCATCAGTAAGATGTCTTTCATTATGCCCGAAACGTGTTTAAACACAAACTAGGCCCCGTAGGGGTAGTTTGGTCATTTTAAAGGTTGTAAAAGGGTTTAAGTGTTTAACTGAGTTACAGGTCTGATGTAATCAGTAAACATACTCAAATTAATGAGTTATAACAGTAGGGTAAAGTACATATGTGAAATTTATCAATTATAACCAAACTATGCCCCGTAGGGGTATTTCGGTAATTTCACATAAGCCGAAAAGCTCAAAACTGGAGTCTGAGTTTAACAACCTTTGCTTACTGTTAAAATACTATAATTTGCCTCAAATATCAGTAGGTATCAACCCTTGTATGTTTAAAATACTTCTAGTACATAATATGCGTTAAAAACGCTTAAAAAGGCTATTAAAGGCCATTTCCGGGTTTGATACTTAAATCTGATATTTTTATATTTCCAGAAGGCTTAAAATAATTTATTTATCATATGTGATTAGTAGCAAAAGGTTTGGAGTCGTTTAGATATGTAAAACTCATTTTATGGCCCGTAAGGGCAAAACCGACAATTACCGGATTAAGCCTACGACTATAAGTTATGCTCAGCCTAAAATTTATTTAAAATCTTTAAAAATCCCAAAATAATATATTACATCAGTGGGTAAAAGATTTGGTATCAAAAAGTGGGCTTAACTAGGCTATACGCTAATTATGCCGTTTTATTAACATAAAGCTTTAATTTTACGCTAACGAGCATAACTCTTATTCTACACCTCAAACTGATGTCAAACTTTGCATACAAGTCTATATATCAGTAATTAAGGTTTCTACTCTTTTACTTTTTCAAAAATCACGTCTTAAGGTGAAAAGGGCATAATGGTCAACATATGAGCAATTAACGGAAACGCGTAAACGAATGGGTCAATCAATGAACCAACCACAGAGGGTTATGCTAACATGTAGCCTGGTCCTAAGGAAGCTCTAAGGCATTTCCAAATCATACTAAAGCGGGTCAGAACTGAAGTCAAAGCAAAAGTCAAAGCTTTGCGACTTTCGGTTCCGAACCGGGTCTAAACATAAAATTGTCGGGTTGAACATGTTTAGACATGTTCTTACACTAATTACTAAGTTATATTAATGATTATACAGGTTGTATGTATTCTACATTGCTAATTATGCATAAATTAGAAACTAAGCATCCTGTTGACTTTTTATTAACAAGTTTGACCCGACATTAGACCTAGTTAGAGTGGGAATCAGGGGGAACCCTTTTAAGGGTTTATTACCCACATAATTACCAACTTATAACTACTTTCACTTCGACTAATCACTGGACCATTAGTGATTAATCTTAAAGTCAACCGTTAATTACGACGGTTTGACTTTTAAGCTAAAACTAAGCTAAAACTTAATTAAGAAAGGATTAGCAAACTTACTGAAGTCCTAAGCTTGATTAGAAAGGACTTGGGTCTGCTTTGAAGCTCCAGAAGGCTCCTCAATTGCAGAATGAAGGTGTGAGGAATGAGTTGCAACTCATGGCCTTATATAGTGAATGTAATCACCATAAGAAGTTGACACACAAGTCTATAAGTGCCCACAACTGATTAACAAGTGTCCCTAAGTGTTTAGGGGTTGTTTAGGGGCCAAGGGATATGAGGAAGACCGTTTAAAAGGTCAAGAATGCGTTTAAAACAGCAAACAACAACTTTCTGTCGTTGGCAACATGCTTGCGCACCGTAACAAATATTTGTTGCGGTGCGCAACAAATAGGCAGAATGCAAAAGCTTGGCCTTTCAAGCATTCGAAAGGGCAACTGACTTATTTCTTGCAATTTGACCCCTTCTTATTTACCTACAAAGGCTTTAGGACTTATACCCACTTTGCCAAGTCCCTGGACATTTCCGGTTAACCCGAAAAGTCATAACTTTCAACGTTAACGCTTTACCCCTCGTATACGGATTTGATCATAACTTTCTCATACGATAACGAAACTTTATGAAATTTATATCGTGCATTCTAGTGAGCATAATTAACCGTTACAAAGCTTCGGGTTTGTCAAAAGGTCACTCAGAGGTATAACTTAAACATTTTGACACATTTAACCCCTGTAGTTTGTAATCTCTCACTTTTAGCTTCGTATGATCCATGATTTATTCGTGTGATGGTATAAACATCATGTAGGGTTATTATGAAGTATATTTATTCACTGTTGACATTTTGAACTCATATTTTTCATATACTTTTCAAGTTTGTCAACTTTAGTCCCTTTATAACATTCTTTCACACGTTCAAACATATGACACGTGTCTACACATTATGGGACGTGAATTTTCGAGGTGTTACATTATCCAAGAAAAACCAAGTTGTAAAGATGATTTTTGAAAGATCATAACTTTTCTTGCACTTACATTATTTTTGGAAATAAAATGAGTGTAGGAAGGCTAGTAAAACATGAAGATGTTGTAATTAAATATTTTTGTAAAATGAGTTCACAAGTTGTGAACATCTATATATTCCGAGAATGAGATTTTAAAAAAAGTAAATACACTTTGGAAGGTAACTAAAGCCACTAAACGCTTTACTAAGTTACTACAATTTTTTGTGAAATATCAAGTTCATGATGTTATGAAAATCATATAATTTTTACACTTGGTGAACATAATATTGTTTAAAGTATGATTGTTGATTGATTGAATGAATTTTGAAAAGAAAATGATATGCTATTTAGCATGGACACCTCCATTTACAAAGGAAACTATGGCGAAATTTTCTAAAAATTTCAACACTTAGAAAATATTTTCTAACAAGTGTTACAAGTGTATTTTTAACTATGATCTTCCACAATAAACTTTGCCATAATTTTTTGTAACAAAATACAAAGTATTGGAGGATGGTTTTCGTAAGTAAAAATGGGTAAATATATATTTAGAATATATATTTTGTATTAAGACACTTGTGTGGATATTTGTTTGATTGTGGAGTAGTTATATTATTTTAGGGCAAAATAATATATCTTAACAAGAGACCATGAAATTACAACTCCAACATAATACCAAAAATTACAAGGAATAAATAATTAAGTTACACACTTGTTATTGTGGAACCAAACGTTAAAATGTAACCTATGAAATATTCCGGAACATACTTTTGCAAATATATTTTTTGGTAAATATTGTTTTGATACAAGAAGTGAAAATATATTATTTTGGGAAAGATATATATATTTTGGAATACATTATTTTTAGTAAATAAATTATATATATTTTCTAAGTGGGACTTAAAAATATATTATTTCAAATACGACTATACATGTATAAATACCCCCATACTTGGGAAAGAAATACGGAGTTAAATACTTTCGAAGTATTAATACAAAAATATTGTATGAACAAGTATTCCAACACTACATATAATTTAAGTTGAAATACGAATTATTTTTGACAAATAATTACAACTTGGAATAACATAAGAACGCAACTCAAAACGTTAAACTCTAAGCCAAGGCACGGCCCGTTCGTCTAATAGACATTAGTACGTTGTAGGTTGTCGTGTAGCTGACAGAGTTTGAGTTACGGTACAGAAGACGCACTACTGTGAGTTCATGTCCCCCTTTTTCTTAAACTGTTTTGTTTACTTACTTCGGGGGTGAAATACATGTTACAAAGGGATACTTACAATACTATTGGTATGATTAGCCTAGGAAAGAACCATAGATCATGTGGCAGGGTAGGCGGATACTTGGGACCATTAATCCTCGTATCAGGACCGAGGGGCATGAGTGATAGATCTATTTGGGTGTAGCGAGCCCACGCCCATGAGGCCGGGGCGGCCCATAGATGTGAACTATGTCTTCCAGCCGGGAGCCCGGTACAACTTTGCTAGGTTTGAGTCTTCCTACACCGTCACACATATCAGTGGCCTTGCAAACCATTGGTGATCTTTTCCTTGTTTGCAATCATACCGGGACATTCATACAAACATTGTTTACAAAGGTTTATACATACTCACATACACATGAACTCGCTCAAATTTTGTTGATTTTTCAAACTACATGTATTTCAGGGAATTAATCGGATCTGGTGTAACACCTCGAAAATTTACGTCCTATAATGTCTTGACACGTGTCATAACCTTTGAACGTGTGAAAGAATGTTCTTGAAGGACTTAAGTTGACAAACAATGAAACTGTGTAAATATAAGGGTTCAAAGTGTCAACAATGAATAAATATACTTTACAATAACCCTACATGATGTTTATAACCTTAAACGAATGGATCATGGATCATACGAAGTGAATTATGAAAGAAAGTGAGAGATTACAAACTACGGGGGGTTAAATGTGTTAACATGTTCAAGATATACCTCTGAGTGACCTTTTAGCAAACCCGAAGCATTGTAATGATTAATTATGCTCACTAGAATGTACCATAAAAATTTCACCTAGATTCGTTACCGTATGAGAAAGTTATGATAAAATTCGTGTGCGAGGGGTTAAAAGCGTCAACGTTGAAAGTTAGGCCTTTTCGGGTGACAACAAAGTTAACCGAGGACTAAACAAAGTGGGTAAATGTCTTAAGGCCCTCATACGTCAATTTAGAGGGCTCATAGTGCAAAATAAGACTTGAAAGCGACCTTAAGAAGGACCAGGGACCAAAACTGCAATTAATGAAAGTTTTGTTGGAAGATACCAAGGGCTCGCGTAGCGCGAGCATAAACAACATATGCAGTGGCGCTACGCCACTGCCATGTCTGGACAGAAACTGATTTTTCTTGATTCTTTGTCTGATTCAGCCCTTGTAACCTCAATTTTCGACTTGCCTCTTCATGCTTGGCCCCTAAACAACCTCTAGAACATCTAGGACATGTGTTGATGAGTTGTGGTGGGTTGTAGGCTTGTGTGTCAACAAGTTGTGGTGATTGAAACCACTATATAAAGGCCTTTAGTTGCAAGCATGCTTCACTCATTCACTCTTGCAAAATCTGATCATTTTGGAGCACAAGAGCACCTTCCAAGCATCCCTCATCATCCATTAATCAAGTGTAAGTATGTCTAACCCTTCTCGATCAAGTTTTCCTTAGTATATAGCCTAGAAATCAAACCGTCGTAACTACGGTTTGACTTGGCGATAAATCCCAATCGATCCAGAGTTTAGTCGAATCAAAAGTTGTTATAAGTTGGTATTTATATGCTTAATAAACCCCTAAAAGGGCACTCACTGATTCGAATCCTAACTAGGTCGTTTGTCGAGTCCAAGGTTGTCCGAAAAAGTCAACAGAAACCTTAATCACATATTTAACAACACGGAAGGCGTGTAACCTGTTTTATCAGCCATACAACTTGAAAATAAGTATAATAACTTGTCTAAGCTTGTTTGATTCGACAACTTTATGTTTAGAACCGATTCGGAACCGAGAGACACAAAAGTTTGACTTTTGCTTTGACCTCAGTTCTGACCCGATTTATATAGATTTAGACATGCCTTAAAGTTCCATTAGGACCTAGTTGCATGTGTGTATAAGCCTCTGCGTTTATACCACTCGGATTCCAAATCGTCCGATGTTTCCGTTAAACGCCTAAATATTGACCGTAATGCCCTTATGAGCATAAAACGAGATTTTTGGAAATATGAAAGTAAAATAATCTTAGTTACTGATTATTAGACATGTCTGTAAATTTTCACATCAAGCGGAGGTCCAGATTAGGAGTTATGCTTAATGACGTAATTATAGCGATTCTTAGTAATTAAATGACGTCATTAGCGTAACGCCTATCTAAAACCCATTTTTGGCACCAAACCTTTTACCCACTGATGTGATATAATATTTTGGGATTTTTGAAGATTTTTAATTATTTTTAAACTGATCATAAGCTAGGTTAATCGCCTCGATTCGGTTAATACCAAAAATACCCTTTTCGGCCATAAAATGAGTTTTACAAATCCTTTTAACGCCAATCCAATTGCTACTGATTTTAAATATTAAATGGAGTGTTTTGAACCTGTTTAACTGATTAGGAAACTCAGAATCCTATTTTAACCCGTACGTCGGTTAAAACTACTTTATACGCGTATTATACGCATAGTTAGGGTTTAAAACTATTTTGGCATATAAGACTTATAACCAAATATTATAACCTGTTAAAATAAGTTATTTTACTGATTTATTCAGACCCAGATCTTAGAAGCTTAATTAATCCCTTTTATAATCTTTAAAATGACCAAAATACCCCTAAGGGGATTAATATAAAATTAAACTCGTTTTGGGCATAACGGAAGGTATCCTACTGATATCACAACATATTTAAGGCATGTTAACTTAGGAAACCTGTTTAGGACTCTTATGGTTACCCGTTACGCTTCATACGCGTTAGGTTCGGTTTATGTAACTAGTTTACATAAATTAGCCGAAACGGGTCAAACCTTATCGGTTTTAATCTCAAAATCCGGAATGTGTATAATATACCCATATTATACGAGTCTCCGAACTTGTCGGGTCTAAATCACATTCTATCCGGTCTTCGCTTAATCGTGCGTACGAACCGTATCTTTCTGTAAGACTAACCGGTCTAAGCTTAAGCTTAATTAAAGACCCGTTAGCATTCTAATTAGTTATTTATACCATCATTCCAGACTAGAGCTTTCCGGTAAATTGTACCTACGCTTGCTTAAGTGAATACGGCTGAGTTATAAATTTCTGCTATTTAAGACAGGAGCTAGCTCAGGTAAATACTCTTAACTTATTTTCCCTATTACGGGCTTGGGATACGGTAATATAAATACCGCATGTTCAGGTATGGGATTCAAAGACCAATGAGTCGGGAAATCCAAATAACCTGTTTTAATTCGTATTGCTTGACTGAAACATTGGGGATTAATACGACCGTGTCCTGGATATCCTTGACTCATTAGTTGCAATGGCCACGACCTAAGCACGGGGTGTAGGCATACACCTGACAGATGCAATATGCTTATTAATTAATTATACCCAATAAGGGATTCCCAATATGGGAATAGTGGTGTGTCGGTTAATCTTGAACAGGCATAGAACCGGGCCCCGTATGTAGAGCAAGTTATGTAAAACTGATAACATGAAATATAGTTTGTCCCAAGTAATCAAGTATACAAGTATAAAATATTAATTTTGCCTCTGTGCATTTTAATCAAGTATAAAAGATTAACTTTGCCTTGCGCATGTTAATCCAAGTGTCGAAACATTTACGTGTCTTGTGCACCTAAACAAATTTTCATAAACATTTTCAAATGAGTCGGTTGAGTGTATTTACCAGTGAAAACTGACGTATTTTCAAAAGTCTAAGTGGCAGGTACAAGTACGTAATAGGCTGAAAGCGGCTCAGGACGTTAATAAGGAATCTTGCAAATTCTAGGCGCCTAAAGTCTGTTGAACAATGTTTACGTTTTATGATCCGCCTGTGGATCCTTTACCTTCCGTTGTAATACTTGGATATTACTTTATATTCGGATTGTAATATATTTATCTTTTGCTTCCGCTGTGCATTTAAATATTGTGTGGTTTGACTATGATGTTGCCAACTACGTCACGATACTCCCCTCCGGGCCCACCGGTGACACGTGGTGGAAAGTCGGGGTGTGACAGGTTGGTATCAGAGCCAACACTGAGTGAATTAAACATTAGCCTTTTGTGTTTAATCTCAGTTACACAATTGCACAATCTAAACTTCTGAGTCTAGACTTAACATAGGAATAATCTTAATCCTAATATGGAAATTTTATTGCTTCCAATTTTATTATTATTGGATACGTCGCCAAGCGAGGAAGCTGAACGAGGGATTCTCCACACCCGGAGCCTTGAATTGCTGAGCTTCGTACAGCGACCAAGATGAGACGTGCAACTAAGGAGAAAGCATTCAGGAAATGAATGAAGAAGAAACTCCTTTACTAAAAATCGTTTCCTCAATAGTCCTTATAAGGACATATTTATCTTTTTAGTCCCTTCGAGGACAACACTATTCCTTTCAAGTCCCGCTTAGGGCAACCATATACTTGTTAAGATTTTAAAAGGACGATTATATTTAAAATATCATTCCTATATTATAAGATCTACCATTATAATAAAATGGCAAAATTTAAAAAGGGACAAGACCTAGCCATATGTCACATTAAGACAGGGCCAAGATGGTAGTTCCATAATTAGATTCAGATCCTTGTTAACAGTTCAATTAGGATTGCTCTGCATTAAATATTAAAAAGGAATCTTAAAGGTAAAACCTAGCCTAAATGTCACGGCATACAAGGCCGAGATGGTAGAACCTATTCAAGAGATTCAAATCCTTATTAAACATATGAAAGCATATTTACATGCTCGACAAAGTGTGATACGATAAAATCACATAAGTCATTTTTATTGGATTATTCTAAATCCTTATTTATATAATCATCCCATATGGATGAAGTGCCCACGGGCTATAATTAACGTCCTCTGAGACTAAAAGACAATAGTAGTCTACAACTCCCTGTCAAGAAAAGGTAGTGAACTTTAATTCACACCTTAATGCCTCGATTCTCTGAAATCATGGCTTATAAATTAAACTGTCCATGTGACTAGGCCTTATGTGCTAATAAAACTGTTATTGTTTTATAATTAGGATAAATTATATTAGAAATCCTAAATTAATGTGAGTAATAAATTAACCAGATATGGTCTATGTTTACCATGGTTAATAAAATTGCCATAAAAGACAATTCTATAATAAACTCACCAATAAATTATTGCCGATATGTTACAGTTCAAGATACATGGCAGACTCAAACGAGGTCAACAGTCACCAAGGGATAGTGCATGATAATGCCCGAGTAAACGTAGCGGGTGCAGATTTACAAGCAATGATAGATAATGCGGTTAATAGAGCTATGGGTAGACAGCACCATGGATCAAGTGGTACCCATACGAGGACCCAATCTGCATCACACACTAGAACACCCTCCAGGACCCACACTAACCACAACAGTAATTCTCACCACTCCTCGAATCAAAGGAGTAATCCATCCCAAAGAGCCATACAGAACCAAGAACCTCGTAATAGGGGTTGCACCTATAAATACTTCGTGTCGTGCAAACCCAGGGACTTCAATGGGGAAAAAGGAGCGGTAGATTGCATGACTTGGATGGACGAAATGGATACGGTTGTGGATATTAGTGGTTGTGATGATAGGGATATTGTGAAATTTGTGTCACAATCTTTCAAAGGAGAAGTATTAGCTTGGTGGAAATCTTTGATCCAAGCTACAGGGAAAGTCCCGTTATATAATATGACCTGGGAACAGTTCATGACGCTGATCAAAGAAAACTATTGCCCTCAACACGAGGTTGAGAAGATTGAGACTGAATTCTTGACTTTAGTCATGGAGAACTTAGATTGTCAAGCATACCTTACAAGTTTCAATACCAAGTCTCGATTGGTTCCTTATTTGGTCACACCGGAACCGAAGCGAATTGCTCGTTTCATTGGGGGTTTAGCCCCAGAAATAAAGGCAAGTGTGAAAGCATCGAGACCTACTACCTTCAGGTCAACGGCAGAATTGTCGCTAGCTCTCACACTCGATGTGGTTAGAAACAAGGCTGCCAAGGCCTCTGAAGATGGGAAACATAAAAGGGAGGAGAATAATTCCCAGAATCCTAAGAAAAACAAATCCGAGTTCAACAATGACCAACAGGATTCCGACAAGAAGCCTACATGCAAAACTTGCAAAAGAAGACACTGGGGACAGTGTCGATCAAACCAAAAGATAAAGCAATGTGGCATCTGCAGAAGAACTGGCCACTAGTCCCACGAATGTAGGGACATAAAGAATGCAAGCTGTTTCAGATGTGGTGAAAAAGGCCACATCAGTACTAATTGCCCGGAGGCTGCCCAGGGAGGAGCAGCTAAGTCTGGGATGGATAAGAAAGGAAACGCCTAAACTACCAGTTGAAGGCCAGAGGCAGTGCATATCAAAAATAAGGTACGTCCTTACCTTTTAGTATCAATTGTATCTGCTAAGTATTTTACGTTAATGTAAGGGATAATAAACCTTTAGTAAACCATAAGCTTAGCAAACTTTTGGTTACATACATAAGAACTTCAGATATTAAAAATGAGGCATAATTTACCAATGGAGTCTTTAAAGACCCTCTCTCCCATCCTCGGAGATAATCCTTCCATAAAGATCTGGAGTACTCTTCCCCAAAAAGAGTACGACAATATATATTATTTTATTTTATTTTCTCATTGCTTTCTATCTTCTGCGAATGCCTAACTATGTTTGATAAAAGTGCCATATGAGGATTGGCGTATCTTAGTGTGTCCCATAGATTGCTTCCATGCCTGATCAGTATGGAGGTTTAATGCATGGAACCCCTGAGATATCCCAATGGTCGTATTGTGCTAAAGTCGACCAGTAGTATTCAAAGAAGATATCCAATATAAAAAGTCCTATTAAGTATCTCTACTTAGGACATCTTTGCTATTGTAAAGAGAATGTGTCATTTATCTGACATCGACATCGACAGATGAACCAAAGCCTGAAAATACGTTCTATACCATCTCTGTGTGTCATAATTATCTTCTTTATGAGAATTACCATGTTTACCTTTTGAGAGGCAAGAGGATGTTAGGACAAACATCCCGCTTAGGGCTACAATTATTGTAAAAGCCTTATATCTGTTAGTACCAACAGAATAGGAAGAACTAAGAGCCAAATCGATAAGTTTTTAGAGAAGGTGTCATAAAGCCGACATTCAAAGTTCTAAGAACTCCAATTTTTAGTAAATAAGAAGGACGGATCATCTTGCTTATGCATTGATTACCGCAACCCTATTTAAGCAACAATTAGGAATCGCCGTTAGCTGCCCAGAATCGTCGATTTGTTCGACTGGCTGTAAGGAATAACTATTCTTTGAGATTAGTTAAGCAGTGGTTGAAATAACCATCTCACCTTAAGATAAGCTTTTCTATAAAAGTTGATAAATAAGTATCAAGTCTACTTCTTTGGAAACCTGGTATAGGTGGAATGTTCAACATCTATTGTTGGATAGAGAATTGGTAAGTCCAATTAACAGGATCTGAAAGTTGCCTAGGAAACAACCAATAAGATCATATAAATCCATACTCGATTGTAAGTTGCCAGTATACGGCAGGAAATCAAGGAGTTATGAAAATAGCAAACTTTCTAAGTTCTTGTTAAGGAAAATGGTTTAACAAGAGATATCACCCAGGAAGGGTGTACCAAATTGTTAAATTATCAGGCTAGTTAAGCTCTGAATATATGGAAATCATTTGAAGGAAATCGAATGTATCAAGATCAAGAAGCTTGTAAGCTAAAACCTATTTAAGGAGTTTGGTGGAGCTCGAAATACATTGCACACTAGTGACTGAAGGAGGTGTTCCGCCAATAAGCACTATCACATATTGATATGCAGAATTATGATGTGATAAACATCCTGTATCGATTGAGGATCGACAGGTCAAGAAGCTCCAAAAGGATACATACGCCTAATATAAGAGTCACTTTGGGAGCTTGGAAAGACTCCAGATATGTCATAGAAGTTAAGTCCATTATACTTCCATCATTTTAACAAATCTCGAGGTCGAGATTTCTTTTAAGGGGGTGAGGATGTAACACCTCGAAAATTTACGTCCTATAATGTCTTGACACGTGTCATAACCTTTGAACGTGTGAAAGAATGTTCTTGAAGGACTTAAGTTGACAAACAATGAAACTGTGTAAATATAAGGGTTCAAAGTGTCAACAATGAATAAATATACTTTACAATAACCCTACATGATGTTTATAACCTTAAACGAATGGATCATGGATCATACGAAGTGAATTATGAAAGAAAGTGAGAGATTACAAACTACGGGGGGTTAAATGTGTTAACATGTTCAAGATATACCTCTGAGTGACCTTTTAGCAAACCCGAAGCATTGTAACGATTAATTATGCTCACTAGAATGTACCATAAAAATTTCACCTAGATTCGTTACCGTATGAGAAAGTTATGATAAAATTCGTGTGCGAGGGGTTAAAAGCGTCAACGTTGAAAGTTAGGCCTTTTCGGGTGACAACAAAGTTAACCGAGGACTAAACAAAGTGGGTAAATGTCTTAAGGCCCTCATACGTCAATTTAGAGGGCTCATAGTGCAAAATAAGACTTGAAAGCGACCTTAAGAAGGACCAGGGACCAAAACTGCAATTAATGAAAGTTTTGTTGGAAGATACCAAGGGCTCGCGTAGCGCGAGCATAAACAACATATGCAGTGGCGCTACGCCACTGCCATGTCTGGACAGAAACTGATTTTTCTTGATTCTTTGTCTGATTCAGCCCTTGTAACCTCAATTTTCGACTTGCCTCTTCATGCTTGGCCCCTAAACAACCTCTAGAACATCTAGGACATGTGTTGATGAGTTGTGGTGGGTTGTAGGCTTGTGTGTCAACAAGTTGTGGTGATTGAAACCACTATATAAAGGCCTTTAGTTGCAAGCATGCTTCACTCATTCACTCTTGCAAAATCTGATCATTTTGGAGCACAAGAGCACCTTCCAAGCATCCCTCATCATCCATTAATCAAGTGTAAGTATGTCTAACCCTTCTCGATCAAGTTTTCCTTAGTATATAGCCTAGAAATCAAACCGTCGTAACTACGGTTTGACTTGGCGATAAATCCCAATCGATCCAGAGTTTAGTCGAATCAAAAGTTGTTATAAGTTGGTATTTATATGCTTAATAAACCCCTAAAAGGGCACTCACTGATTCGAATCCTAACTAGGTCGTTTGTCGAGTCCAAGGTTGTCCGAAAAAGTCAACAGAAACCTTAATCACATATTTAACAACACGGAAGGCGTGTAACCTGTTTTATCAGCCATACAACTTGAAAATAAGTATAATAACTTGTCTAAGCTTGTTTGATTCGACAACTTTATGTTTAGAACCGATTCGGAACCGAGAGACACAAAAGTTTGACTTTTGCTTTGACCTCAGTTCTGACCCGATTTATATAGATTTAGACATGCCTTAAAGTTCCATTAGGACCTAGTTGCATGTGTGTATAAGCCTCTGCGTTTATACCACTCGGATTCCAAATCGTCCGATGTTTCCGTTAAACGCCTAAATATTGACCGTAATGCCCTTATGAGCATAAAACGAGATTTTTGGAAATATGAAAGTAAAATAATCTTAGTTACTGATTATTAGACATGTCTGTAAATTTTCACATCAAGCGGAGGTCCAGATTAGGAGTTATGCTTAATGACGTAATTATAGCGATTCTTAGTAATTAAATGACGTCATTAGCGTAACGCCTATCTAAAACCCATTTTTGGCACCAAACCTTTTACCCACTGATGTGATATAATATTTTGGGATTTTTGAAGATTTTTAATTATTTTTAAACTGATCATAAGCTAGGTTAATCGCCTCGATTCGGTTAATACCAAAAATACCCTTTTCGGCCATAAAATGAGTTTTACAAATCCTTTTAACGCCAATCCAATTGCTACTGATTTTAAATATTAAATGGAGTGTTTTGAACCTGTTTAACTGATTAGAAAACTCAGAATCCTATTTTAACCCGTACGTCGGTTAAAACTACTTTATACGCGTATTATACGCATAGTTAGGGTTTAAAACTATTTTGGCATATAAGACTTATAACCAAATATTATAACCTGTTAAAATAAGTTATTTTACTGATTTATTCAGACCCGGATCTTAGAAGCTTAATTAATCCCTTTTATAATCTTTAAAATGACCAAAATACCCCTAAGGGGATTAATATAAAATTAAACTCGTTTTGGGCATAACGGAAGGTATCCTACTGATATCACAACATATTTAAGGCATGTTAACTTAGGAAACCTGTTTAGGACTCTTATGGTTACCCGTTACGCTTCATACGCGTTAGGTTCGGTTTATGTAACTAGTTTACATAAATTAGCCGAAACGGGTCAAACCTTATCGGTTTTAATCTCAAAATCCGGAATGTGTATAATATACCCATATTATACGAGTCTCCGAACTTGTCGGGTCTAAATCACATTCTATCCGGTCTTCGCTTAATCGTGCGTACGAACCGTATCTTTCTGTAAGACTAACCGGTCTAAGCTTAAGCTTAATTAAAGACCCGTTAGCATTCTAATTAGTTATTTATACCATCATTCCAGACTAGAGCTTTCCGGTAAATTGTACCTACGCTTGCTTAAGTGAATACGGCTGAGTTATAAATTTCTGCTATTTAAGACAGGAGCTAGCTCAGGTAAATACTCTTAACTTATTTTCCCTATTACGGGCTTGGGATACGGTAATATAAATACCGCATGTTCAGGTATGGGATTCAAAGACCAATGAGTCGGGAAATCCAAATAACCTGTTTTAATTCGTATTGCTTGACTGAAACATTGGGGATTAATGCGACCGTGTCCTGGATATCCTTGACTCATTAGTTGCAATGGCCACGACCTAAGCACGGGGTGTAGGCATACACCTGACAGATGCAATATGCTTATTAATTAATTATACCCAATAAGGGATTCCCAATATGGGAATAGTGGTGTGTCGGTTAATCTTGAACAGGCATAGAACCGGGCCCCGTATGTAGAGCAAGTTATGTAAAACTGATAACATGAAATATAGTTTGTCCCAAGTAATCAAGTATACAAGTATAAAATATTAATTTTGCCTCTGTGCATTTTAATCAAGTATAAAAGATTAACTTTGCCTTGCGCATGTTAATCCAAGTGTCGAAACATTTACGTGTCTTGTGCACCTAAACAAATTTTCATAAACATTTTCAAATGAGTCGGTTGAGTGTATTTACCAGTGAAAACTGACGTATTTTCAAAAGTCTAAGTGGCAGGTACAAGTACGTAATAGGCTGAAAGCGGCTCAGGACGTTAATAAGGAATCTTGCAAATTCTAGGCGCCTAAAGTCTGTTGAACAATGTTTACGTTTTATGATCCGCCTGTGGATCCTTTACCTTCCGTTGTAATACTTGGATATTACTTTATATTCGGATTGTAATATATTTATCTTTTGCTTCCGCTGTGCATTTAAATATTGTGTGGTTTGACTATGATGTTGCCAACTACGTCACGATACTCCCCTCCGGGCCCACCGGTGACACGTGGTGGAAAGTCGGGGTGTGACATCTGGCAAGCGATGCATGTTAGTCAAGCTGCGTACTAAATACAGATGTCATCCAGGGTTGTAGGGTTGGGAGGTGTAACCTCTTCCTGGACGGGTTACATGTCTCTAAACCTCATATTACTAAAAGTCTTTTGTTGAATCTTATGAACTCGTTTTAAACAAGTCATGGTTTGTAACTTATTTTGGGGTTGATGTTTTTAGACAATGTTGTTGTGGTATTTTCTAAAATCTTTTAATGGATGAACATCTCGTATTTTATCATATAGCATTATTATGATTGTTGCTATGGTATTAAGAAGTCACACCAAATAACCACGTTTCCGCAAAAGTCAGGGTGTGACAGCTTGGTATCAGAGCCTCGATCATAGCGAACTAGGATTCTTTCTCGAGTCTAGACTATGATCACTAGGGCTCTCACGAAAATGTTTTCAAACATTTTATTTTTACATTGCATACACAAAACGTCCAGATCCAGGAACAAACATTTTTACAAACAAAAAGGCACAAGTACACATTTTCGAAAAGGCTATGTATATAATTCAGTCTTAGAGACTGAGGGAGTACAGTCTTAGAGACTGAGGGAGTACAGTCTTAGAGGCTGGGGATAATTCGGTCTTAGAGACTGAGGGAGTTCAGTCTTAGAGACTGAGGGAGTACAGTCTTAGAGGTTGGGGATAATTCAATCTTAGAGACTGAGGGAGGTCAGTCTTAGAGACTGGGGAAATTTAGTCTTAGAGACTGGGAGGTTTGGTCTTAGAGACCAGGGAGTTAGTCTTAGAGACTGGGAGGTTTGGTCTTAGAGACTAGGGAGTTAGTCTGAGAGACTGGGTGGGATAGTCTGGGAAGACTAGGATGCATACATGAGTACATTGCTATTTGCTTACATGCTTATCTGATATATGTGCATATGTTGTGGTTGTGTTACAGACACCATGGCATCTTCTTCTGATAGCGGAGTGTCCGACACGATAGACCCTATGGCTATTACCTCGGATGATGAGATAGCCAGGGACCCGGAGGTTTATACATCAGACACCACGAGTACCGACGAGGATGATTTTTAGCCTTTCGCTCTACCGGAATTTGGAGACGATATGCCTTTAGCTGATGGTCTTTTTGACGGGGACCTACCTCTTGTTCAGGTCCTTGCTCCTCTTCCCCTCGCTGCAGTTCCTGTTGAGGATCTGCCACTGGACGCGATAGCTGATGACGACATCGATCTATTCATCGAGGGTTCCCCGGAGGGTGACCAGGATGGTGGGGCCCCGATGGATGACGATATTCCACTTGCTGATATTCCGGTCGATGACCCTGTTGTTCCTGTGGTTGAGGTTCCTGCTGTTGATGCCATTGTTGTGCCACCTATCGAGGCTCCTGTTATGGAGGCCTTACCAGATCTGTCTGGTTCCTACTCGCTTGAGTCTGTATCATCCGCCACTCTTCACGCCCAGGGCGTGCAGCACTACTCCACCAACACTGATTCAGACATGGCGATGTCTGCTGCACCCATTGTTCCCCATGACTTTGACCCGGATCCTGAGGTTGAGTTTGTACCTGCTGAGCCACCCGTTGATGCACCAGTTGTTGCACCACCAGTTGTTGATGCACTAGTTGTTGCACCACCACTTGTTGATGTTCCGGTCATTGCACCACCAGTTGTTGATGTCGCAGTTGTTGCACCTCTACCCGACCCTATGCCTATGTTTGATGATCGTGCACCTTTTGCTACACACATTGATCCCAAATATGCCGACACCCGTAACGGGTGGATTGAGGATGATGATGACTATCCTCCATTTGTTCTACCAGTCACTCCCCCTGCTGCACCTGTTTTTCACCCGTTGATGTCCCACAGTTTCGCCCTCCCGTGCCAGACGTCCACCACATAGACTTCCCCGTCACTTTTCTTCAGGACATCCCTCCCCCCCCTGGAGGGAAGGACCTTCTACTCAGAAGCATGATCACATACCACCTACGACAGCAGCTTTTCCATTTATACCCCCTATTGCACCTACTGCACACACTGCTATTACTTCTTCAGCACCCATGGGCGAGCCATTTATGTGGTCTTCACCTAACGTTATGCTTTTGTCAGATCCATACCATCCTTTTCATGTTGGGTATACGACTGATGATATACTTTTATCCTTGCAGTTACAGCAGGATGCGTTGAGCCGACGAGTCCAGGAGCTGGAGAGGACCCCGCGTCCTCCCCCTTGTCATTGCCAGTCTCCATTTGCGACACCAGCAGCTCTTCTCGGACTGCACCCTGATTCTGATGTCTGCTTCCTCACCACGGACCAGCAGATTGCTTACCTGCTGTGTGTTGTCCATGCTCTTGAGGAGGATTTGGCGCGTTTGCGCATATTGATTTTCATTCCTCCACCTCCTCCTCCCCCACCATCAGCTTAGGGGTTTTAGGTCTCCTGTAGATAGGCTACTTTTGGTGAGAAGACAGCTATTGAGCCATGATTGTGAAGACTTTTGAAGACCACACTTTTGATATTTGACTTTTTGGTTGTTGTAAATTGTTAGACAATTTAGACAAGGGTGATGTGACCCTTAGTCTCTTTTGACATACGATACAATTATAAAACTGTACTGGTGGTCTTGTTATATGCAAAGCTCAATCGCAGCCTTCTCATTACATGCATTGTTGATTTATTTGTTTATGATTATGACATGGGATGTTATGTGTTATTGTGTTGATGAATGATATTACATACACATATTACTTACTTACTATACTTACTATGACCTGACCGATATGATCTTCTTTTAGAAGATGCCTCCACGACGAGACACACGTTTGCCTACTACTGAGGCAGAATTACAGGAACGTATTTTAAAAACAATAGCAGATTATGAGGCCTCGCGCACCGAAACAAGCAGGAATACCTCAAACAACAACAACCCACCCAATGGTAATATTTAAGTCGTTTGAGACACACTACATTACATTCGGATATTCCTTGCACATCCGCTAATGCTTTCTGTAAATGTTATTGCCTGTACAGGCTGTACCTACAAACAATTTTTGGATTGTAAGCCCTTAAATTACGACGGCACTGGGGGTGCTGTTGCTTTCGTCAGATGGACGGAAAATACGGATTCGGTAATAAGGATGAGCAAGTGTGCTCCTGAAAACCAAGTTACTTACGTCTCAGGACTCTTTCTTGACGGTGCTTTATCCTGGTGGAACCTGCAAGTGCAAACCCTAGGAGAGGCGGCGGCGTATGCACTGACATGGGCTGAACTGAAGGAGCTCATGAGGAAGAAATAATGTTCACGGGCCGAAATACAGAAGCTGGAAACTGAATTTTGGAATCTCAAAATGGACGAGCCAAAAATTGCTGAATATGTCCAAAGATTCCACGACTTGTCACGCGTTGTGCCGTATATGGTTGATCCTGAATTTAAACGCATTGAGCGTTTCATCTGGGGATTGGCACCCCAGATCATGAGCATGGTAACAACGTCCAAGCCTCCAACAATTACCGAAGCCATTGATCTCAGCATGGCGCTTACAGAGGAAGCCATCCGGTTGAACAAGTTTTCAATTTATGAACCGAAGAAAAAGGAGACACATGTTGAATCATCAAGTGAGAACAAGAGGAAGTTCTCAAACTTCAAAAAGGGTACCAACAGTGTCAGCAAGAGAGAAGAGGGAAACACACCAACCAGGGCTAAAACTGGTGCCGAAAGCAAAGGAAGAGGATATACGGGCACTTTGCCCAAGTGTAACGCGTGTCAGTTGCATCACGAGGGACGATGTCGAACTGGAAAATGTGAATCTTGTGGAAGAGCTGGGCACTCAAAAGAAACGTGTTGGGTTGGTACTGGCCGTGGTGGCCAGAGGGGTTTTGGTAACAACAACCGTGGTGGTAATGGATACGGAAACCGGCCACAAGGAAATAATGGAGGCAATGGTAATCGTGGGAATGTTGGGAACCAAGCTGGGAACCGTGGAGCAAACAATGCTCAAGGTGGTAATGGGAATGGTCGAGGACCAGGGTGTTTCAACTGTGGAGACATGGGGTACTTTAAGCAGGAATGCCCGAAACTCAATCAAGCGCAAGGCATGGTCTTCAACATAGGTGCAAGGGAAGCACGCCAGGATCCCAACTTAGTTACTGGTACGTTCCCTATTAATCAACGCTTTGCATCGGTTCTATTTGACACTGGTGCCGACTATAGTTTTGTATCGCTAGAATTTAAGAATATGTTTGGGTTAACTGCTAGTAAGTTTGACATTCCGTACTCAATTGAACTGGCTAATGGAAAGCTAGTAGAAACAAATGAAGTCATCAGAGGATGCGTAATAGAGCTGGGAGGACACGAATTTGCACTGGATCTACTGCCAGTCGAGTTGGGAAGCTTCGACGTGGTAGTAGGGATGGATTGGTTGTCCAGCAACAGAGCCGAAATTGTATGTCACGAGAAGACCGTTCGCATCCCAATGGCGAATGGAGAAACGATTGTGGTACATGGAGAGAAGCGCGATACGCCCTGCGGATCATTAGCTGTCTGAAAGCTAGAAAATGTTTGAAGAAGGGATGTGTTGCCTTCTTGGTGCACATCATAGATAAGGAAGCCGCTGAGCCAAAGATAGAAGATATTCCAGTTGTGAAGGAATATCCTGAAGTCTTTCCAGAAGACTTGCCAGGATTGCCACCACAAAGACAAGTCGAGTTTCATATTGACTTAGTTCCAGGCGCCGCGCCTGTGGCTAAGGCACCCTATCGACTTGCACCTTCAGAGATGCAAGAGCTGTCAATGCAACTCCAGGAGCTATTAGATAAGGGATTTATTAGGCCAAGCTTCTCGCCTTGGGGAGCTCCAGTTTTGTTCGTTAAGAAGAAAGATGGTAGTTTTCGCATGCGTATCGACTACCGGGAGCTGAATAAGTTGACGATCAAGAATAGGTATCCTTTGCCAAGGATCGATGACCTGTTCGATTAATTGCAAGGTTCAAGTTTTTACTCAAAGATCGATCTACGATCAGGTTATCACCAGTTGAGGATTCAAGAGGAGAGTATTCCAAAAACTGCTTTTAGGACTCGCTATGGGCATTACGAGTTCCTGGTTATGCCGTTTGGGTTGACAAACGCGCCAGCCGTGTTTATGGATCTGATGAACAGAGTTTGCAAGCCGTACCTCGATAAGTTCGTGATCGTGTTTATTGATGACATTTTGATCTACTCAAAGAAGAAAGAAGATCATGAACAACACTTAAGAGCTATTTTAGAGCTGCTTAAAAAGGAGAAGTTATACGCGAAGTTTTCAAAGTGCGAGTTCTGGTTACGCGAAGTCCAGTTCCTTGGTCATGTAGTTAATGGAAATGGAATTCATGTGGATCCCATAAAGATCAAGGCAATCAAGAACTGGGAGACTCCGAAGACGCCAACCGAGATTCGACAGTTCCTAGGTTTGGCAGGATACTACCGCAGATTCATTGAGGATTTCTCGAAAATCGCTCAACCATTGACCTCTCTCACCCAGAAAGACAAGAAGTTTGATTGGGGAGACAAACAAGAAGAAGCATTCCAATTGTTGAAGAACAAACTTTGTGACGCACCGATCTTATCTCTACCCGAAGGCACCGACGAATTCGTGGTATATTGCGACACTTCGCGTCAAAGTTTGGGCTGCCTGCTGATGCAGGGACAAAAAGTTATAGCCTATGCTTCGCGCCAGCTAAAGGTTCACGAGAAAAACTACACCACTCATGACTTGGAGTTAGGTGTAGTGGTGTTTGCATTAAAGATTTGGCGACATTACTTGTATGGCACGCGATGCACAATCTTTACTGACCATAAGAGCCTGCAGCATATCTTCGACCAAAAAGAGCTTAACATAAGACAAAGACGCTGGGTTGAGTTGTTGAACGACTATGATTGCGAGATCAAGTATCACCCAGGGAAGGCGAATGTAGTCGCCGATGCCTTAAGTCGGAAAGAAAGGATTAAGCTCATAAGGGTTAGGGCTTTGGAAATGATTGTTCAGACAGATCTCACGTTGCGCATTCGTGCTGCGCAGAGGGAAGCTCTTAAAAGGGAGAATCTTGAAAATGAATATCTCCGGGGGATGGAGAAGCAATTGATACCAAAGGAGGATGGAACATTATGTTTCTTGGGAAGAATTTGGGTTCCTTTCTTTGGTGGTCTGAGAGACGTTATTTTTTATGAGGCTCACAAGTCAAGGTACTCGATCCATCCAGGATCGGATAAGATGTACCAAGATCTAAAGGATTTCTATTGGTGGCCAAGAATGAAAGGCGATGTTGCGATTTATGTTGGCAAATGTTTAACTTGCGCCAAGGTAAAGGCCGAGTACCAGAAGCCTTCAGGTCTCTTGCAGCAACCTGAAATACCCCAATGGAAATGGGAACAGATTTCGATGGACTTTATAACGAAATTACCAAAGACACCCAAGGGCCATGATACAATTTGGGTGATTGTAGACCGTTTAACGAAATCTGCACACTTTTTGGCAATCATTGAGAAAGATAACACGAGCAAGTTAGCTGAGCTATACCTGAGAGAGATTGTTGCACGTCATGGAGTGCCTCTCTCAATTATCTCTGATAGAGATGGAAGATTAGTGTCAAGGATTTGGCAATCCTTTCAAGAAGCTTTTGGTTCTCAGTTGAATCTGAGTACTGCCTTTCACTCGCAGACAGACGGACAGAGCGAACGAACGATTCAAACATTAGAAGACATGTTGCGAGCTTGCATAATGGATTTAGGTGGAAGTTGGGACACTCACCTACCATTGGTCGAATTTTCATACAACAACAGTTATCATGCAAGCATTCAGGCCGCACCGTTCGAAGCTCTCTATGGGCGCAAGTGTCGATCACCGTTATGCTGGGCTGACGCAGGTGATAGACAGCGTGTTGGCCCGGAATTGGTCCAGGAAATGACTGACAAGATTATACAGATCCGAGAGTGCATCAAAGCGGCTCGTGATCGACAAAAGTGTTATGCGGACCGGAGAAGAAAACCTATGGAATTTGAGGTGGGAGATATGGTATTTGTCACACCCCCAAAATTCACACGCGGAGTATCACCGCTTGGAGGCGTGACTGACCAGGATCAAGCCACCAATCATATTGAACATAACAAGTAATAAGTAAAATTCAACCATACAATATGAAAGGTGTTTCAAATCAAAACGTAGTTAAGTGTTTAGCGGAAGCATAATCGTAAAAACCCAATGTAAGTATTAAGTACAAAATAAAGTAATGTATTTAGCATGGCACACACTGCCATGTCCCACAACGACCGCGCCTCCCTGTGCAAGCTCCATGAGTACCTAACGACCTGCAAGGCATGTAGCAACGAATCAACAACAAAGTTGAGCGAGTTCATAGTTGTTTGTTTAGTAACAGTATTCGTTTCGTAAATCGTATGTTCGTTTGTAACCCATGTATCATTTTAATTAGTATCGCGGTCTCCCAGACATGTTTGCGAAGATTAGTGGGGGCTTCCCATGTGTTACTAGACCACGCGTATCGACTGCTACGAAAATGTAAGAGGTGCCCTAAGTCAATGTTTATCAGCATTGACCCTTTGCCCATAGTCCATTAGCACACGTCCGTCCGACTGGCACGGTGTGAGGTTTGTTAAACCTAATAGCGCTATTAACTAATGACCCGCTCGCCGTAGGCCTCGGCGATTAAGTCGATAAATGAGGGACTTCAAGTGATAGAGTGATGGTCTTAAAGTCGTACGTATCCTGTTGTATGGGGAATACGCAAGTTTGTAGTTACTGTTCAGTTCTTTAACCCATTCCCAACCCTTGGGAATCCCATGCCTTGGATAGAGTGTGAACTCACCTTGGTTTTGCTCGGTTAGATTAGGTATGTTTTCCAAGTTGGTCAATTAATCCCTAATGTAATTACCAACAATAATCAGTTATATACGCACATAATTCACACATCCCATGCACAATTTGTTCACGTACATCATGTTCACATATTACTCATTTACTAAACGTGTAGCATGTAGTTCAAGTTGTTCGTTCGAGCTAGCAATTTAATGCCCAAGGATAATCATCTAACAAGCATTCGATTCATAATCAGATTTATGTTCACACACACATAACTCGTTTACCCTTGACCACATGTACATGTACAGTTATGAAATTGAGATCTTATATAAAATTAGGTACAATTCGAGATAGTCCCTACACCTCTCTTTAACATCTAATTCATGATCCATGAGCCCATACCCAAACCAACCGGCCCAATAACATAAGTAATCGGATCCAAGCAAAAGTCCCAATTCATGCGTTCAATAATTCATAATAGAGGTTGATTAATAATGATTTTTGCCATCCAATTAACATATAGGTCATGCAATCCTACATTCAGTTTAACTCTAAACTCATTCTTATCATGGTTTCATTATTCATAGTTCTTAACCAATTGATACATCACTACATATATGCATATGAAATCCCAAGCAACTGCCTACATATCATTTAGATCACATAAATCACTATTCTGTCCAGATCTTACGCATGAACATTCGATCAGTCCCGGTAACTAGTTAACATCAGATTATGACACACATAATTCCTATATCATTACTCATCATAATCGGTTAACTAACGTATGTATTTTTTTTTGAACGCCCATCGAACTAAAGATTAAAACATAACATTGCATAGTATCGCTAAATCAACAAACGTGTACGACTCGTTAAATCAAGATTATGCATGCAAGATCATATTAATCGAATTCACCTATCATTGCCACACATGCATCTCGTTTAAACTCACACATAAATCATATCAAGTAAATATACTAACCGAGAGGATGGCCGGTCGAGATGTTAATTCAAGAGAAGAGATGGCTGCTACTAACTTGTGCGATCAGGAGGGAAGGTAGGGTTTGCTAGGTGATAGGTTGAAATATAAAAGTGGTTACGTACAAGTGCAAATCTCTATTATAACTGGGGTGCAAACCCTACATTGGTGTGAATAGGCTGTGGGCCGGTTATACACCTGTTGGGCTACACTACTTTGGGACCATGATCATCACTATACAAACAAGATCGGACTTGATTGTTTTGGGCCGTATGACTTGTTTAATTTGTTAAGTGTTCGACTACTTGACCCACTAGAGGTGCGGCCCAAGATTAGTGGCCCAGTACCAACGAGGTTATCTTACATTATCTAACCGAGTTAATGTGAGTTGCAATTTAAGCTTAACGAGGTTATACCAACACAATGAAAGAAAATAGTAGATAACAGGAAATTAAACTCACTAGATTAGACCCTACTAACCTTAGAAATTCGGGTTGTCACATCATCCCCAACTTGAAAGAAATTTCGTCCCGAAATTTAGCACGTGGTTACTGAGGAAGCTAGTTAAGTTGCATGGTTTTCCTGGGGTGTCACGTCCTTCCCCCGTTGGTTTGGAATTTCGTCCCGAAATTCCGTGGTAGCTTCAGCCTCAGTAGTGGTTGTACTGTTCTCGTACAATTGGGGATACTTTTGTTTCATTAGATCTTCGCGTTCCCAGGTAAACTCTGGGCCACGACGGGAGTTCCAATGAACTCGAACAAGAGGAATTCTGGTGTGCTTGAGGACCTTAATGTCCCGGTCCGTGATTTCAACTGGTTCCTCGACAAATCGCAACTGATCGTCGATAGTGAGTTCCTTCAAAGGAACTATGAGGGTCTCATCTGACAGACACTTCTTCAGATTTGACACGTGAAAAACGTTGTGAGCTGCACCGAGTTCTGCGGGCAGGTTTAGTTTGTAGGCCACCTTGCCTATTTTCTCAATGATTTCGAATGGTCCGACATATCGCGGATTGAGCTTGCCCCGTTTGCCAAAACGAACCACACCCTTCCAGGTTGAAACTTTGAGTAGCACTCGATCTCCAACCTGGAACTCGAGTTGTTTTCTGCGCTTGTTTGCGTAGGATTTCTGACGGTCACGTGCTGCCGCCATGCTTTGTCCTATCTGAGTAATCCTTTCTGTTGCGTCTACTACCAGTTCGGGACCTGTGATCTGACTATCACCCACCTCTGCCCAACAAAGAGGTGATCGGCATTTACGCCCGTACAATGCCTCAAATGGAGCGGCTTGAATGCTGGTGTGGTAACTGTTGTTATACGAAAACTCCACTAATGGGAGGTGTTTTTCCCAGCCGTTGCCGAAATCAAATACACATGCACGAAGCATGTCTTCTAGAGTTTGGATGGTGCGTTCAGACTGCCCATCTGTTTGCGGGTGGTAAGTGGTGCTCATGTCTAATCGAGAGCCAAAAGATTTATGCATTGCCTGCCACAGTTCTGAAGTAAATCGTGCATCACGATCAGAGATAATAGAGGTTGGCACCCCGTGCCTCGAAACCACTTCCTTAAGACAAACGTCTGCTAGAGTAGAGAACTTGTCTGTTTCTTTGATAGCCAAAAAGTGTGCAGATTTTGTGAGTCGATCCACGATCACCCAAATAGTATCATTCCCACGTTGAGATCTAGGCAGGCCAGTAACAAAATCCATGGAAATTTGCTCCCACTTCCATTGTGGAATCTCTGGTTGTTGGAGTAGGCCTGATGGTTTTTGGTATTCGGTCTTGACTCTTGCACAAGTCAAACATTTGCTAACGTAGGTTGCTATGTGAGCTTTCATGCTAGGCCACCAATACGTAGTTCTGAGATCGTGGTACATCTTATCCGAACCAGGATGTACTGAGTAGCGAGACTTATGTGCTTCATCCATTACCAGCTCGCGTAAGTTTCCATAGTGTGGGACCCAAATGCGTCCTGTTACATAGTAGGCACCGTCTTCCTTTTGTTCTAATCGTTGCCTTGAGCCGCGTAGGGATTCAACCCTGACGTTTTCTTGTTTCAATGCTTCTACCTGAGCATCTCGTATCTGTGAAGGAAGACTAGATTGGATGGTGAGTTGTAATGCTCGCACACGCCTAGGTGTGGTATCTTTTCGACTGAGGGCGTCGGCCACAACATTGGCTTTGCCTGGATGGTACTTGATGGCACATTCGTAATCATTCAGTAGCTCGACCCATCGACGTTGTCGCATGTTCAACTCCTTTTGCTTGAAGATATGCTCGAGACTCCTGTGATCGGTGTATATGGTGCACTTGGTACCGTACATGTAATGTCTCCATATCTTAAGCGCGAAGACAACAGCTCCCAGCTCCAAATCGTGAGTAGTGTAATTCCTTTCGTGAATCTTAAGTTGGCGTGAGGCGTAAGCAATGACTTTATCCCGTTGCATCAATACACAACCAAGACCCTGAATTGATGCATCACAATAAACCACGAAATCGTCCGTGCCCTCGGGCAATGAGAGAATAGGCGCGCTACAAAGTCTATCCTTTAGGTGCCGAAATGCAGATTCTTGTGACTCACCCCAACGGTAAATGACTCCTTTCTGAGTTAGTAAAGTGAGAGGTTGCGCAATCTTGGAAAAATCCTTGATGAACCTTCTATAGTAGCCCGCCAAACCCAAGAATTGGTGGATTTCTGTTGGTGTACGGGGTGCAGGCCAGTTTTTAATCGAGTCTACCTTGGATGGATCAACGTGAATCCCATCCTTGTTTACTACGTGGCCTAGGAAATGGACTTCACGAAGCCAGAAGTCGCATTTCGAGAACTTTGCATACAGTTGTTCTGCTCGAAGGAGTTCCAAAATGAGTCGTAAATGCTGCTCGTGTTCCTCTTGACTCTTGGAATAGATCAAAATGTCGTCGATGAATACAATCACGAACTTATCCAAGTAAGGCTTGCACACCCTGTTCATAAGGTCCATGAAGACCGCAGGTGCGTTTGTCAGTCCGAAAGGCATAACCAGGAACACGTAATGCCCATAACGAGTCCTGAACGCTGTCTTAGAGATGTCCTCGTCCCAGACTCTCAGCTGATGGTAGCCTGACCTTAAGTCAATCTTCGAATAGTAGCTCGACCCTTGCAACTGATCGAACAAGTCATCAATGCGTGGAAGAGGATAGCGATTCTTCACGGTCACCTTGTTGAGTTCACAGTAATCTATGCACATCCTAAAGGTACCGTCTTTCTTCTTCACAAATAACACTGGAGCTCCCCAAGGCGAAGAGCTAGGACGAATGAAACCCTTTTCCAAGAGTTCTTGCAACTGCTTAGAAAGTTCTTCCAGTTCAGTTGGAGCTAAGCGATAAGGTGCTCGAGCTATGGGTGCTGCTCTAGGACCTAGCTCGATTTGGAATTCGACCTGACGATGAGGCGGTAGCCCAGGTAAATCCTCAGGAAACACTTGACGAAAGTCACGTACAACTGGAATATCCTCTATCTTCTTCTCATTCGTTGATGCGTCAGTAACGAGTGCTAAAATAGCAGTGTGGCCCTTTCGCAAACACTTCTGGGCCTTAAGAAAGGAGATGATGCCCAAAACAGCACCACTCTTGTCGCCTTGAATGTCGAGAGGTTCTTTGCCATAACGGGGAATACGAACAATCTTCTCTTTGCATAGGATCTCTGCTTGTTGTTGGGATAACCAATCCATCCCAACGACAATGTCGAAACTACCCAGAACTATAGGAATGAGATCGATAGAGAAGGTCTGACCGGCTAAAACGAGATTACAGCCCTTAACTATGTGTGTGGCCTCTACACTCTTACCGTTCGCTAACTCCACAACATGCTTAGTGTTCAAAGGTGTTGGTGTGTGTTTAAGCATTTGACTAACTTTTAGAGACACATAACTGGTATCGGCACCCGAATCAAATAAGACAGTAACATAAAAGTCGTCGAGAAGAAACTTACCCATCACCACATTAGGATCATTCCTTGCATCACCCTGACCGATCACGAACACTCGACCCCTGGCGCCATTATCATCGTTGTTTCCCCCATTGTTGTTCCCATTGCCCTGATTGTTGTTGTTATTGTTCTGATTCTGGTTTAACTGAGGGCAGTCCCGCTTGAAGTGGACCTCAGCACCACACTGAAAGCATCCCCCTCGCTGTCACTGGTGGTTATGTGGAGCTGGTGGTTGTTGTTGATGGTTCTGATTCGCAGGTCGTGAGCTCCTGCAATCCTTAGCTTCATGACCCATCTTGAGACACCTCTAGCAACGACCCCTGTTGCACTGACCATTGTGGTGTCTGTTGCATTTGTTGCACTTTGGAAGGTTTCCTCGATATCCACCCTGCCCTTGACTACCAGAAGATTGCTGACCATGACTCTGGTAGTCATCGATATTTCTCTGCTGTGCCTGGGACTGAACCGTAGTCGAACCCTTGCTAGAGGTTCCATCCCACTTTCGTTTGTTGTCACTGGGAGTAGCAGAAGTGGTAGCAGTAGTAGCACTGATGCGCTTAGGCAGCCTATTCTGTTCCACTGCCTGGTCTGTGAGACGATGAGCAAGACGAGTAACATCCTGGATGGTAGCAAGGTTAGCCGAAGTCACATGGCTTTGAATCTCTGGTACTAAGCCTTTGAGGTACAGCTCGATACGTTTGATGGGAGGATCCACCATAGTTGGACACAAGATGGCCAACTCGTTTGACCTTTTCGTATACGCCTCTATCTCTGACCCCGTCATCTTCAAGTTAAAGAACTCCACTTCCAACTTGTGGATGTCGTCACGACTACAGTATTCCTGCTTGATCAGTTCCTTGAAGTCGTTCCATGGGGTGGCATTGGCAGCTACCAGCCCCAACATTTGTACCTGTGCGTTCCACCAAGTCAGCGCAACGCCTTCGAGAGTACCAGTGGCATACTTCACCCTACGAGCCTCAGGGCATTCACACATTTCGAAGACCGATTCGAGCTTCTCGAACCAGTGGAGGAGTCCAACGGCCCTTTCAGTGCCACTGAAAGTACTAGGACGACAGTCCATGAAAGTTTTGAACGTGCACGCAGGCAGCTAAGCATGCTGGCCTGTTGTATAAACGAGAATAGGACAAAGTTAAACACTAGAGTTGGGTTAGGAATGTAGGATCTAATGATCCTAGAGAGAGTTACGACTGCAGGATATACCTCCTGCATGGGCGGCTGCAAGTGCCGCAGCGACTTGTTGGTTAATCAGAGCCATCAACTGGGCTTGAGTCATGTTAACGCGTCCACTCATGATCTTCATATCAAAGGAAACATGAGTGAGAGGGGTTCGCGAAAGTGCGATGACAGAAGAGAGTAAGCACACACGTGTTTTCAACCAATAGTTATTACGTTTATCTAAGCATACCATGAGCAAAGTTCTATGTAATTAGCAAGTAGGCAATATAAGCATAAATCATATCACCTAGAATGTCGAGTCTTGCACGTGGTGCGAAGCGTCGTTGTGGATCGTAGAGCACTGTACAGGTTATAGTCTGGTTTTAACAAAAACTTTTTCCCTTATTAAAACCAAGTTCACTATAACCAATGGCTCTGATACCAATCTGTCACACCCCCAAAATCCACACGCGGAGTATCACCGCTTAGAGGCGTGACTGACCAAGATCAAGCCACAAATCATATTGAACATAACAAGTAATAAGTAAAATTCAACCACACAATATGAAAGGTGTTTCAAATCAAAACGTAGTTAAGTGTTTAGCGGAAGCATAATTGTAAAAACCCAATGTAAGTATTAAGTACGAAATAAAGTAATGTATTTAGCATGGCACACACTGCCATATCCCACAACGACCGCGCCTCCCTGTGCAAGCTCCATGAGTACCTAACGACCTGCAAGGCATGTAGCAACGAATCAACAACAAAGTTGAGCGAGTTCACAGTTGGCTGTTTAGTAACAGTATTCGTTTCGTAAATCGTATGTTCGTTTGTAACCCATGTATCATTTTAATTAGTATCGCGGTCTCCCAGACATGTTTGCGAAGATTAGTGGGGGCTTCCCATGTGTTAATAGACCACGCGTATCGATTGCTACGAAAATGTAAGAGGTGCCCTAAGTCAATGTCTATCAGCATTGACCCTTTGCCCATAGTCCATTAGTACACGCCCGTCTGACTGGCACGGTGTGAGGTTTGTTAAACCTAATAGCACTATTAACTAATGACCCGCTCGCCATAGGCCTCGGCGATTAAGTCGATAAATGAGGGACTTCAAGTGATAGAGTGATGGTCTTAAAGTCGTACGTATCCTGTTGTATGGGGAATACGCAAGTTTGTAGTTACTGTTCAGTTCTTTAACCCATTCCCAACCCTTGGGAATCCCATGCCTTGGATAGAGTGTGAACTCACCTTGGTTTTGCTCGGTTAGATTAGGTATGTTTTCCAAGTTGGTCAATTAATCCCTAATGTAATTACCAACAATAATCAGTTATATACGCACATAATTCACACATCCCATGCACAATTTGTTCACGTACATCATGTTCACATATTACTCGTTTACTAAACGTGTAGCATGTAGTTCAAGTTGTTCGTTCGAGCTAGCAATTTAATGCCCAAGGATAATCATCTAACAAGCATTCGATTCATAATTAGATTTATGTTCACACACACATAACTCTTTTACCCTTGACCACATGTACATGTACAGTTATCAAATTAAGATCTTATATAAAATTAGGTACAATTCGAGATAGTCCCTACACCTCTCTTTAACATATAATTCATGATCCATGAGCCCATACCCAAACCAACCGGCCCAATAACATAAGTAATCGGATCCAAGCAAAAGTCCCAATTCATGCGTTCAATAATTCATAACAGAGGTTGATTAATAACGATTTTTGCCATCCAATTAACATATAGGTCATGCAATCCTACATTCAGTTTAACTCTAAACTCATTCTTATCATGGTTTCATTATTCATAGTTCTTAACCAATTGATACATCACTACATATATGCATATGAAATCCCAAGCAACTGCCTACATATCATTTAGATCACATAAATCACTATTCTGTCCAGATCTTACGCATGAACATTCGATCAGTCCCGGTAACTAGTTAACATCAGATTATGACACACATAATTCCTATATCATTACTCACGATAATCGGTTAACTAACGTATGTATTTTTTTTTGAACGCCCATCGAACTAAAGATTAAAACATAACATTGCATAGTATCGCTAAATCAACAAACGTGTACGACTCGTTAAATCAAGATTATGCATGCAAGATCATATTAATCGAATTCACCTATCATTGCCACATATGCATCTCGTTTAAACTCACACATAAATCATATCAAGTAAATATACTAACCGAGAGGATGGCCGGTCGAGATGTTAATTCAAGAGAAGAGATGGCTGCTACTAACTCGTGCGATCAGGAGGGAAGGTAGGGTTTGCTAGGTGATAGGTTGAAATATAAAAGTGGTTACGTACAAGTGCAAATCTCTATTATAACTGGGGTGCAAACCCTACATTGGTGTGAATAGGCTGTGGGCCGGTTATACACCTGTTGGGCTACACTACTTTGGGACCATGATCATCACTATACAAACAAGATCGGACTTGATTGTTTTGGGCCGTATGACTTGTTTAATTTGTTAAGTGTTCGACTACTTGACCCACTAGAGGTGCGGCCCAATATTAGTGGCCCAGTACCAATGAGGTTATCTTACATTATCTAACCGAGTTAACGTGAGTTGCAATTTAAGCTTAACGAGGTTATACCAACACAATGAAAGAAAATAGTAGATAACAGGAAATTAAACTCACTAGATTAGACCCTACTAACCTTAGAAATTCGGGTTGTCACAGTATTGTTGAAGGTTTCACCCTGGAAGGGTGTGGCACGCTTTGTGAAGCGTGGGAAGTTGAACCCCAGATATGTTGGTCCATTTAGAATCCTGGAACGGATTGGTCTCATAGCATACAAGTTGGATTTACCTGCTGAACTAAACGGCGTTCACGATACATTTCATGTGTCTAATTTGAAAAAGAGTCCAACTCAAGAGACAGTGGTAATTCATGCCGACGAAGTCCACATTGACGACACACTCCACTTTATTGAAGAACCTGTTGAGGTTACGGAATGGAAGATTAACAAAACACGCAGGAGTAGTGTCAAACTCGTCAAGGTTCGATGGAATGCGCGACATGGCCCAGAATTCACGTGGGAACGTGAGGATCATTTGAAGGCAAAGTACCCACATTTATTCCCCAAGACCCCTGCAACTAGAAGCAGAACTTAAAATTTCGGGACGAAATTTTCTTAACGGGGGTAGAATGTGACAACCTTCATTAAACCAGGTATCCGTACAATTAATTAATATTAATTAAGTGCTTAATGACTGTGCTGAATTACTTAATTGCTTTCTGATTACTGCATCATACATACATGTGCATCACATATTACATAATGTCACAGCATTATCACAGACAAACTTTAGTGACATACTTGACGCACAAATCACAGTTAGCACAGTTAGCGGATAACTCAGAAATATACTGACAGTGCCAGTACATAGATAGACAGTGTTTTGAGACTCAGTATGGGTCAGGAACAAGGTACTACACTAGTATGGTGTGTAGGGAAGTGAGGACCATAAAACTGCGTCACTAGGTGATAGTTTGAGTGCCGGAAAGTGCCTAAAACTCACTTTAAGTGCAGAATTCTGCATTTTCAGCAAAATTCAGCATTTTAACATACTTGTATTACGCAGAAAATTGACTAAATGGTCCTGAATGCTTTCCTAAGTGTTGGGAATTAAAAGTGTTACAAAAAGATACATAAAGGGCACTATACGGAACAACTTAGCACTTTAACGAACCGGTATCTAACCGAACAACCGGACATTACCCGGGACACCAAATTTTTGTCAGAAACATTGTTTTATTATTTTTGGACTAGTTATGGTCTCCGAATACCCTAACACATCGTATAATGTACCATACATATAATATACTAGATATTACACTTAACATCCTAAATATTTACCTACTTACTATCAAATTTTACAATTAACCCCCCCCCCCCTCTCCATTTACGGTCCATAAGGGGACCCCACAACCCACCCACTAAATCTCCTCAATATTTTATTAGATTGTTACTTGCTTGAGTAGCCATATTATTGTGTAAGAAGATTATATGTATGGGTTGCAAGATCATCATATCATTTCATATCTTCACTCAAACTTCACCCCACTCCCTCATCTCACTCTCTCCCTCTCGGCTCACTTATAACCGCCACCACCACCACCTTGTCACCACCATATCCATCCATTTTCAAGTTCATTCAAGTACTAGAAGGTGATTCTTGGATGCTTGAAGCTTGTGGATCATCAAGGAGCTTTCTTACTTGCATTCATTCACCACTTTTCATCATCTTTTTCACTAGTGTTCTTCCCTAGCTTAAAGCTAGTAGTAAGATCTCTCATAACTCTTGTTTACTTTTATTTTTATGATTAAAAGATATACATTGTGATGAAATAACAAGAACACTAAAATACTTGCACTTAAATCTTGAAACATAAAGATGATATTTGATGAAATCTTGTTGGATTAAGGTTGATTAAAGCATGCATGGCATTTGATTATTGATTTCTTGATAATATGATGTTGATCATCATATGGAACTTGTTAAAGTATGATTAAAAACATGGTTTAACAAGTTAGAGGGTGATTATGGGTTTACATGAAATAATCATCTTCTTAAACAAACATGAACTTGAAAGTAAAAATGATTTTCTTACAAAGTAATAAACCTAGTGAACTAGTAAACTTGGGAATCCAAGACTTGTGCATGATTATCCAAGAAAAACCAAGTTGTAAAGATGATTTTTGAAAGATCATAACTTTTCTTGCACTTACATTATTTTTGGAAATAAAATGAGTGTAGCAAGGCTAGTAAAACATGAAGATGTTGTAATTAAATATTTCTGTAAAATGAGTTCACAAGTTGTGAACATCTATAAATTCCGAGAATGAGATTTTAACAAAAGTAAATACACTTTGGTAGGTAACTAAAGCCACTAAACGCTTTACTAAGTTACTACACATTTTTGTGAAATATCAATTTCATGATGTTATGAAAATCATATAATTTTTGCACTTGGTGAACATAATATTGTTTAAAGTATGATTGTTGATTGATTGAATGAATTTTGAAAAGAAAATGATATGCTATTTAGCATGGACACCTCCATTTACAATGGAAACTATGGCGAAATTTTCTAAAAATTTCAACACTTAGAAAATATTTTCTAACAAGTGTTACAAGTGTATTTTTAACTATGATCTTCCACAATAAACTTTGCCATAAATTTTTGTAACAAAATACAAAGTATTGGAGGATGGTTTTCGTAAGTAAAAATGGGTAAATATATATTTAGAATATATATTTTGTATTAAGACACTTGTGTGGATATTTGTTTGATTGTGGAGTAGTTATATTATTTTAGGGTAAAATAATATATCTTAACAAGAGACCATGAAATTACAACTCCAACATAATACCAAAAATTACAAGGAATAAATAATTAAGTTACACACTTGTTATTGTGGAACCAAACGTTAAAATGTAACCTATGAAATATTCCGGAACATACTTTTGCAAATATATTTTTGGTAAATATTGTTTTGATACAAGAAGTGAAAATATATTATTTTGGGAAAGATATATATATTTTGGAATACATTATTTTGGTAAATAAATTATATATATTTTCTAAGTGGGACTTAAAAATATATTATTTCAAATACGACTATACATGTATAAATACGCCCATACTTGGGAAAGAAATACGGAGTTAAATACTTTCGAAGTATTAATACAAAAATATTGTATGAACAAGTATTCCAACACTACATATAATTTAAGTTGAAATACGAATTATTTTTGACAAATAATTACAACTTGGAATAACATAAGAACGCAACTCAAAACGTTAAACTCTAAGCCAAGGCACGGCACGTTCGTCTAATAAACATTAGTACGTTGTAGGTTGTCGTGTAGCTGACAGAGTTTGAGTTACGGTACAGAAGACGCACTACTGTGAGTTCATGTCCCCTTTTTTCTTAAACTGTTTTGTTTACTTACTTCGGGGGTGAAATACATGTTACAAAGGGATACTTACAATACTATTGGTATGATTAGCCTAGGAAAGAACCATAGATCATGTGGCAGGGTAGGCGGATACTTGGGACCATTAATCCTCATATCAGGACCGAGGGGCATGAGTGATAGATCTATTTGGGTGTAGCGAGCCCACACCCATGAGGCCGGGGCGGCCCATAGAGGTGAACTATGTCTTCCAACCGGGAGCCCGGTACAACTTTGCTAGGTTTGAGTCTTCCTACACCATCACACATATCAGTGGCCTTGCAAACCATTGGTGATCTTTTCCTTGTTTGCAATCATACCGGGACATTCATACAAACATTCTTTACAAAGGTTTATGCATACTCACATACACATGAAATCGCTCAACTTTTGTTGATTTTTCAAACTACATGTATTTCAGGGAATTAATCGGATCTGGCAAGCGATGCGTGTTAGTCAAGTTGCGTACTAAATACATATGTCATCCAGGGTTGTAGGGTTGGGAGGTGTAACCTCTTCCTAGATGGGTTACATGTCTCTAAACCTCATATTATTAAAAGTCTTTTGTTAAATCTTATGAACTCGTTTTAAACAGGTCATGGTTTGTAACTTATTTTGGGGTTGATGTTTTTAGACAATGTTGTTGTGGTATTTTCTAAAATCTTTTAATGGATGAACATCTCGTATTTTATCATATAGCATTGTCATGATTGTTGCTATGGTATTAAGAAGTCACACCAAATAACCACGCTTCCGCAAAAGTCAGGGTGTGATAGCTTGGTATCAGAGCCTCGATCATAGCGAACTAGGATTCTTTCTCGAGTCTAGACTATGATCACTAGGGCTCTCACGAAAATGTTTTCAAACATTTTATTTTTACATTGCATACACAAAACGTACAGATCAAGGAACAAACATTTTTACAAACAAAAAGGCACAAGTACACATTTTCGAAAAGGCTATGTATATAATTCAGTCTTAGAGACTGAGGGAGTTCAGTCTTAGAGACTGAGGGAGTACAGTCTTAGAGGCTGGGGATAATTCGGTCTTAGAGACTGAGGGAGTTCAGTCTTAGAGACTCAGGGAGTACAGCCTTAGAGGCTGGGGATAATTCAATCTTAGAGACTGAGGGAGGTCAGTCTTAGAGACTGGGGAAATTTAGTCTTAGAGACTGGGAGGTTTGGTCTTAGAGACCAGGGAGTTAGTCTTAGAGACTGGGTGGGATAGTCTGGGAAGACTAGGATGCATAAATGAGTACATTGCTATTTACTTACATGCTTATCTGATATATGTGCATATGTTGTGGTTGTGTTACAGACACCATGGCATCTTCTTCTGATAGCGGAGTGTCCGACACGATAGACCCTATGGCTATTACCTCGGATGATGAGATAGCCACGGACCCGGAGTTTATACATCAGACACCACGAGTACCGACGAGGATGATTTTCAGCCTTTCGCTCTAGCGGAATTTGGAGACGATATGCCTTTGGCTGATGGTCTTTTTGACGGAGATACTTGCTAGCTTGGACACGTGACATGAACTTGAGACCTTTCGAAGCAGTTTCGCCAACAGAACCCCATCCTAAGCCCTAGTGACCCGATTAAACAGTTCAGTCAGTCCACCGGTTCAAGATGATTGTTCTTGGTTAACCCGGAATCGATAATCTCGTGGACAGAATACGGATCTTGAACCAACACAACCACACTAATGAGTAGTAAGTCGGCATAAGCGTCGATTCTATCGGTTTTGAGTGCATTGAGTGTAAAAGAGTTGAAAGAAAGTTGGAAAACCATCTTTCACTCCTTTTCGTCGTGAATACATTTAGATCTATGGAAGATCTTTGTTAGTTTATGTGGAAATCGGTTAGATCTAAGTTGCTCTTGGGGGATTGAGGCCAAAACATGAAGTTCTTCAAGAACACATGATGACGTCATCCTAGAACACCTTGAATCTTGATGATTTCACGGTTAAAAGTTAAGATTCAAAAGATAGAAAGGTGTAGGAGTGCGTGTAGATTAAGGAAGTACAAGATTTAGGACGAGATCTTACCAGGATTGCGAGAAATCAAAGGAAAAAGCGAGTAGGAGCACGGGTCGGACGTCAGTTTCCAAAAGTAGAAAGTATGAAAGTGACAAGGGGTATTTATAGGGTTACCCAAATTGGAAAGGAGTGGGGAGGGGCTGGTCACTCGGTTAGGCAGTCCGGTCGAACAGCTGTCCGATCGGACGACAGTCCGATCGATCGGCTGGTCGCCTGTTCGATCACTCACCTTGTTCGAGTGTTCGGTGCGACGAGTTTTGCTGTTTCGATTGCGATTGCGAGCGTTGCGATGCGATAGAGTTTCCTTAGTCAAATTACTTTTAATCCCAACTACTATATCAACATACAAGCATCCTCATCTCGTATTCGTTTAGCGTTTGCGATTCGATTGCGATTGAGTTCGATTGCGTTTCGATTGATTACCACACATAACATAAATAAACATGCACAAGTAACACATAAGGCACATACACATGTATAACAATAACAAAATGCGTAATTCGAGTTACGAGTACGATTGCGATAGCGATAAAGCGATTAAACATGCGATAAATAGCGATTACCATGCGATTATTAATAGATACTCCACATAATACAACTAAAGCGAAAATAAAATAGACTAATACAAGTCAAAGAAGTCAAAACATGAATTGAGCAAGGAGAGACAGATCGCAATGAGCAATCTTTTCTTCCTTTGACTTCAATCTTGACTTTGACTTTGACTTCAGAAACACGGGGTGTTACAGCCTCCCCTAGTTGAGGGAATTTCGTCCCAAAATTAGGCTGAAGCCGTAACAAACAACTGCGGGTACTTCACCTTCATGTCGCTTTCGAGCTCCCAAGTGAACTCTACGCCTCGTTTGCCTTCCCATCGGACTTTCACGATAGGAATGCGCGAGCGTCTGAGCTGCTTGGTTTGGCGATCCATGATTTCGACAGGCTTTTCCACGAAGTGTAGTGTTTCGTTTACTTGAAGGTCATCGAGAGGTACAATCAAATCATGCCCAGCCAGGCACTTTCGGAGGTTTGACACATGGAAAGTCGGGTGGACATTACTAAGTTCCTCCGGTAGTTCGAGTCTGTAGGCTACTTTTCCGATCCTTTCCAGAATCTTAAAAGGTCCAACATATCGAGGCGCTAGTTTCCCTTTCTTGCCGAATCTGACCACACCCTTCCAAGGTGACACTTTTAGGAGTACGTAGTCGCCAACGTCAAATTCAAGGGGCTTGCGTCGTCTATCGGCGTAACTTTTCTGTCGACCTCGAGCTTTCAGCAAGTTGTCTCTTACTTGGAGGACTTTGTCAGTCGTTTCTTGTAATTGCTCAGGACCGGTTAATTGCGAGTGACCGATCTCGTGCCACACAATAGGCGATCGACATCTTCTTCCGTATAAAGCCTCGAATGGTGCCATTTGAATGCTGGAATGATAACTGTTGTTGTACGAGAATTCGACTAATGGCAGGTATGCATCCCAATTACCACCGAAATCTATGACACATGAACGGAGCATGTCTTCAAGACTGCGGATCGTTCTTTCAGTCTGACCGTTGGTTTGAGGGAGAAAAGCGGTACTTAGATTAAGCGATGTACCGAGAGCCGTTTGAAACGTTTCCCACAGTCGCGAGGTAAACCGAGCGTCACGGTCAGAGATGATGTCGCGAGGCGTCCCATGTCGACAAATGATCTCATTGGTGTAGATTTGGGCTAATCGTTTTACCTTGTAGTCTTCCCGTATTGGCAAAAAGTGAGCTGATTTGGTCAAACGTTCAACAATAACCCAGATGCTGTCGTGACCTGATGACGTGTGTGGAAGCTTGGTTACGAAGTCCATAGCTATACTCTCCCACTTCCATATAGGGATTGGTGGTTGTTCGAGTAAGCCAGAGGGTCTTTGGTGTTCAACCTTGACCTTTGCACAAATCAGGCACTTCCCAACGTAGAGAGCAATATCCCTTTTCATGCCCGGCCACCAGTACTTGTAGCGAAGGTCCTGGTACATTTTTTCGGCACTGGGATGAATAGAATACCGGGATTTGTGGGCTTCGTCCATCAATATCTTTCGCAAATCGGTCCGTTTAGGGATCCAAATCCGGTCCAGATAATGGAATATCCCATTCGGCTTATTCACAAGATGAGTTCCATCGTGGTAGATTCTTTCCTTATCCAAGGTGCGTTCATTAAAACAAGCATGCTGGGCTTCGCGGATGAGAGTTTCAAGATTGTATTGGGTTTGGGTTTTACGAATGCTGAGCAAGTAACTCCGTCTACTGAGAGCGTCGGCAAAGACATTTGCTTTGCCTGGGTGATAACGAATCTCATAGTCATAATCGTTGAGAAGTTCTACCCATCGGTGTTGATGCATATTAAGTTCCTTTTGGTCAAAGATATGTTGCAGGCTCGTATGATCGGTGAAGATCGTACACTTTGTACCATACAGGTAGTGTCGCCAAATCTTTAACGCAAAAACAACTGTGCCTAACTCGAGATCATGGGTTGTATAGTTCTTTTCGTGGATTTTGAGCTGACGAGATGCGTAAGCTATAATCTTGTCCCGTTGCATAAGGACACAACCAAGACCAAGGTTAGACGCATCACAATAGACAATGAAGTCGTCGTTTCCGTCGGGCAATGTGAGAACAGGAGCATTGCAAAGCATGCGCTTGAGGGTTTGGAAAGCAAACTCTTGTTCAGTTCCCCAAACAAAAGGCTTGTCTTTATGCGTGCGAGCGGTAAGCAGCACAGCGATCTTTGAGAATCCTTCAATAAATCGTCGACAATAGCTCGCAAATCCGAGAAAAGAACGGACTTCAGAAGGGTTCTTGGGTGTAATCCAACTCTTGACTGCTTCAATCTTCGCGGGATCGACGTGAATACCTTGACTATTGACAATGTGACCGAGGAATTGAACCTCCTCCAACCAAAATTCGCACTTGGAGAACTTGGCATAGAGTCGATTCCCTTGGAGTAGCTCGAGAACCAAACGTAGATGTTGCGCGTGTTCGGCTTTCGATTTGGAATAAATCAAGACATCATCGATGAACACGATGACGAAACGGTCGAGATAAGGTTTACACACGCGATTCATCAGATCCATGTAAACCGCGGGTGCGTTGGTTAAACCAAAAGGCATAACAACGAACTCATAGTGGACGTATCGAGTGCGAAAAGCGGTTTTGGGTATATCCTCCTCTTGAATGCGTAGTTGGTGATAGCCTGAGCGTAGATCGATCTTCGAGAAACACGTAGCACCTTGTAGCTGATTAAACAAATCGTCAATGTGAGGCAGGGTGTAGCGGTTCTTGATAGTTAACTTATTCAATTCCCGATAGTCGATGCACATCCTGAACGACCCATCCTTCTTTTTAACGAAAAGGACTGTCGCGCCCCAAGGAGAGGTGCTCGGGCGAATGAAGCCTTTCTCAAGTAATTCCTGCAGCTGATTCGAGAGTTCACGCATTTCGGACGGTGCGAGTCGGTAAGGAGCTTTGGCAACAAGGTTGGCTCTAGGAATAAGGTCGATACGAAAGTCGATATCACGACTTGGCGGAAGTCCGGGAAGATCCTCAGGAAAAACGTTAGGAAATTCTCGAACTACTGGGACATTGTTAACGCCTGGTCTTCCTTTCTTTTCCTTCTCCGCTACTACGATGTTAGCCAAGAAAGCTCTGTATTTCTTGCGGAGATACATGCTAGCTTGGACACATGACATGAGCTTGAGACCTTTCGAAGCAGTTTCGCCATAAACACACAATAAATCACCATTCGCAAGCGAGAATCGAATCATCTTATAGAAGCACACAACTTCAGCATGGTTTTCGCGAAGAAAGTCCATGCCTACTATGACGTCAAAACTTTCGAGTTACATTGGAATAAGGTCGATTGGGAAGATGTGATTGTTGAGCTCAAGAGTACAATCACGAAGAACAGAATTAACGGTGACAGTTCTTCCGGTGGCGACTTCAACATCGAACGTCGAGGGGAGATGGGAGCGTTAACGACTAAGGAGCTTCTCGAATTCGAATGACACAAAGCAATTATCGGCTCCAGTATCAAACAGACATGAAGCATAAAGACCATTCACAAGGAACGTACCATTGACCACGTTATTGTCATCCTGGGCTTGGCGCACATTGATGTTGAAAGTTCTGGCGCGCGCGGCTTGTTGCTGTTGCTGAGGCTATTGCTGCTGGTGTTGCCGCTGCTGCTGCTGGTGCTCTTGTTTCACGACCCTGTTCGGGCACATGTTCGCAAAGTGGTTAGGATCACCACATGCGAAGCAGACGCGGGCGTTGACCGCGGGTGCCTGAGCAGCCTGCTGGCCTTGCGGGGCTGGGAGTAGAGCTTGATGAGCAGTGGCTTGAGCTGGGGCTTGATGGGGACCAGTACGGCATTTAGCAGTGAAGTGGCCATACATGTTGCAGTGAGCGCAGAAACGACAGGCGAGACCCACCGGGTGATGATAAGAACATGTCGGGCAAGCCGGGTGGGGGCCTGTGTATGCACGCTTTGCAGGCGGTACATAAGTAACTGGTGCTGGTCGGTGGTGGGGCTGCTGCTAAGCCGGTACGGCTTGAAGAGGAGCAGCAGTGGTGGTGACAGCACAGTTCTTGTTGCTGGAGCTGCTGTTGTTGTTCTTCTTCTTGCGGCGTGAGGACTTTGACGGTTGAGCGGCGCCGGTTTCAGCAGTTGGTGCAGCGGTGACTTGGTGTAGGCTTTTCAAAGTTTTATCCCAAAAACCAGCTTTTACCCGCTTGTCGTTGATTTCCGCGGCAAGCAAGTAAGTTTCTTCGATCGTTGCTGGCTTTGCGGCATGCACAAAATCCGCAACACAGTCGGGTAGAGCTTGGATGTACATCTTGATCGTCATGTCGGGCGTCTTCACTTGATCGGGACAGATGATACTGAGCTGCTTAAAGCGAGCAGTCAGCGCAGCGTTGTCACCTTCCTTCTGCTTAATGTGCCAGAACTCGTCCTCCAGCGCGCTCATGGGAAGGGCAGAACTCTTCGAGCATAACGTTCTTCAACTCGTCCCATGACAGACCATAGGCTGCATCATTTCCGTGCTTGTTTCTTTCAGCCGTCCACCAGTCTAGAGCGCGGGACTAGAAGACGCCGGTAGCGTTCAACGTGCGGAGATTATCAGGACAACCGCTCTGTCGCAGGGTAACTTCAATTGAGTCAAACCATTGAAACAAGGCCGTAGGGCCTTCTTCTCCGGTGAACTCCTTTGGTCCGCATGCCTTGAACTGTTTGAAGCTGAAAGCGGCTTTGGGAGTCTTGGTTCTGGATTCTCAAACGATTTGCTCATGTTTTCGTACAGTTCACTGACGACCTGGGGTACAACCTTTGCCATTTGCTTAGTGATCATGGCAGCGAGGCATTTGTCTGCTTGCTTTCGGCGAGCATCACGGGTAGCGCGAGATCCAGATGACGACATTGTCTGCAACAGACATCGTCGCAGGACTCAACACAACATAATCAAATCTCACCGCACACGTCTAATACTACTAAAGCTCAGGAACAAAGCGAAACATGTATCACATAGGCACATAATCACAGATTCACATAGGCACAAAGACACATAAGCACATAGACACGTAAGGCACAGAAGCACCGAAACACATACGCATGTAATCACCAGAGGCAGTCAAAATACAGAAACCTATCATTCAAAGTCTGCGAGTGTTCGAGTATAGCGATCGCGATTAACACATCGAGTATAGTATAAGCGTATAACATAGCATAAGGTCGTCCATAATTTAGCGTTTTGAGATAGAAGTGCAGTGCGAGTCGTGCGAGTCGTGCGTGTCGATCGAAGTGAAAGCAAGAATCGAATAAATCTCCAAAATTTAAACACATAAACAGGTAAATACACATACAACCACATAAAATCAACGAATCATCAGAGTCAGCAGTTGCGGGCTCAGAATCGAAACATATAAAAATTCGAGAAATAGATTGTCTGCGGCTATTAGACATTGACTATCCAAAGTGATTCGACTATTCTCAAGGACTTGTTGTACACATTTTGACCTTCGGGACTGAGCTTTTTCCTCGATTCTTGGGCGTTTTGCACGCATCCCTCAAGTCATAACGTGACTTCAGGCCGTTGGAGTCCGTCGAGACTTTGGTGAGAGTTTTAAAACCAAGTAAAGGTCGGAACAAGTTGTCAAGGTTAGGGTTTCACCCCTAGCTTAACAACTTCGTCCCTGTTTTGATAAAATGAAAGAGAATTATGCGTCGAAGTGTGGATTTCACCCCTATTTCAACGCAATTTCCCCAAGTTTATAGATAAAAATGTGGGTTGAATAAACAATTTAGTCGAGAGTTTGCGGTTTTCACACCTAATCTCGACTTCATCGTCTATTCATGATTTGAAATTTCGAGTGCAGTGATAGTGTAGCATAGGCGAGAATAGCGAGAAATAGCAGTAAGCTCATACATAATCCCCACTCGACATGCACGAGTCGGTCTGTTGGTTCCTAACTATAGACTAGGTCTCTAAGACATCGACCCGGACTAGGTCGAGTCTTGCCTAATTCCCTATAGTTATGGCTCTGATACCAATCTGTCACACCCCAACCGTTGGCGGAAACATCGGGGCATGGCACTGAGCGAAACAGATTGTCTAGAAATTTCCATAACAACTATATTTACCAAATATTTTAAAGTAACACGTCCCATACCATGTCATAGATGATAATACAATTATTACAGCAAAGATCCGGTCAAATTGTTCTGTTCCGACAACTCAGATTTTATTACAGACAGTTGTTTATTTATTGGTTTCTAAGACTCCGTCCCTAGCCTCAATTTCATCACCAGCACAGAAAGCATGTAAACATCCTAAGAACCTGTCACATACGTTAAAGTAAAAGTCAATACACATAGTGTAAAGGTGAGCATACAAGTTTGATAATAGCATATAGAGTTCGAAAGCGTTACGCATAACCAGCACGTACACAGAGTGAAATGAGGCATGTTAGTTATCGACATGAACCTATCGATACCAATGATTGCGGGTTGACTGCCCAAGGCAGTTCACGATACATTCTCACCACTGTGAGCCATGTAGGTAATTGTCCTTAACAACCCCCGAGTGAACGAGTGCTGAGTCCAAACTAATAGTACTATCGTTGCCAAGGCAGGTAGACAACATTCCATGTGTAAACATAACAAACAAGCATTCTTTAAGTCACGTATAACATGCGGTAACGGTTAGCGTTTAAAGTATTGCGTAGTGTGTTCGATGTGATTTTGTATAAGTAACGTATGTAACACCCAAAAGTGTGTAAAGCAAAAAGGGATTGAGTATACTCACAGCGGTTGATGGATTGAAGGGAGAGCTAGAGAGTAGGGTTAGCCTGAACAGATCGATAACATAACGATAAGTGACTTGCAAAACGGTACAAAGTACAAGTGGTTCGGACAGTAGTTCGATCAGATGGTAGTCCGATCAGACAGCCAGTCGTGCGAGTGGTAGTCCGTTCGGACGGTCGTCCGGTCGGATGACTGTTCGAGTGGATTGTTTCTTCCTTTGGGAAGGATGTGTTTATGTATGATGGCTTGTCTTTTGAAGTTTTCGTTGTAACATTTTGAAAACATTGAAGTATCTCTACCTTTCAGGTCGGTCGATCGGACAGCAACCCGTTCGGTTGGGCACTTCAGTGAGAACAAGTTCACAGCAGGGTGTCACTCGATCGGACGGTCGTTCGGTCGGGTGGCATCCTTGGTGCATTGAACATGTTGAAAATTGTTTAAGTGCTGAAGTTTAAATGTCTCATGATTCGAATAGCAGTTCGATCGGACAACAATCCGTTCAACATTCAGACTTCAAGTGTTGGCAAAAATGGTTAAGTGTGGGACCAAGGTGCAAGTCGTACGGGTGGCCGGTCGTCCGGGTGGCTGTCCGTTCGGACAGCAGTCCGTTCGGACGGCACTCCGTCCTGGTTGACCTGTTCGTCTTACACTTGGTTGTTTTGATAGTTTGTCGTTTTATCGATATGTGTTGATATCGTGCTAACCAACAGAACCCCATCCTAAGCCCTAGTGACCCGATTGAACAAGAATCACCCAAGTTCAGTCAGTCCACCGGTTCAAGACGATTGTTCTTGGTTAACCCGGAATCGATAATCTCGTGGACAGAATACGGATCTTGAACCAACACAACCACACTAATGAGTAGTAAGTCGGCATAAGCCCCGATTCTATCGGTTATGAGTGCATTGAGTGTAAAAGAGTTGAAAGAAAGTTGGAAAACCATCTTTCACTCCTTTTCGTCGTGAATACGTTTAGATCTATGGAAGATCTTTGTTAGTTTATGTGGAAATCGGTTAGATCTAAGTTGCTCTTGGTGGATTGAGGCCAAAACATGAAGTTCTTCAAGAACACATGATGACGTCATCCTAGAACACCTTGAATCTTGATGATTTCACGGTTAAAATTTAAGATTAAAAAGATAGAAAGGTGTAGGAGTGCGTGTAGATTAAGGAAGTACAAGATTTAGGACGAGATCTTACCGGGATTGCGAGAAATCGAAGGAAAAAGCGAGTAGGAGCACGGGTCGGACGTCAGTTGCCAAAAGTAGAAAGTATGAAAGTGACAAGGGGTATTTATAGGGTTACCCAAAGTGGAAAGGAGTGGGGAGGGGCTGGTCGCCCGGTTAGGCAGTCCAGTCGAACAGTTTTCCGATCGGACGGCAGTCCGATCGATCGGCTGGTCGATCGGCTGGTCGCCTGGTCGATCAGTCACCTTGTTCGAGTGTTCGGTGCGACGAGTTTTGCTGTTTCGATTGCGATTGCGAGCGTTGCGATGCGATAGAGTTTCCTTAGTCAAATTACTTTTAATCCCAACTACTATATCAACATACAAGCATCCTCATCTCGTATTCGTTTAGCGTTTTCGATTCGATTGCGATTGAGTTCGATTGCGTTTCGATTGATTACCACACATAACATAAATAAACATGCACAAGTAACACATAAGGCACACACACACGTATAACAATAACCAAAATGCGTAATTCGAGTTGCGAGTGCGATTGCGATAGTGATAAAGCGATTAAACATGCGATAAATAGCGATTACCATGCGATTATTAATAGATACTCCACATAATACAACTAAAGCGAAAATAAAATAGATTAATACAAGTCAAAGAAGTCAAAACAGGAATTGAGCAAGGAGAGACAGATCGCAATGAGCAATCTTTTCTTCCTTTGACTTCAATCTTGACTTTGACTTTGACTTCAGAAACACGGGGTGTTACAATAACAATAGTCAAGTAACTTATAATTCACATATTTGTTAAAAAGGTATTTAGTAAAATAGAGATATATTAGGAAAGTCGATACATAAACATTAGATTAAAAAAAAAAAGAAAAAAAAAATGATAAGCATTCCCATAACCCAAAACATACTGCATGACATATTGTACATGATGAACAAAAACTTGTAACATTATCTGGAAGACCAACACCTACAAAAAGTATCCAGTCAAAACACTTGATGAAAGAGAGAGAGAGAAAAGGAGATAGAGTCGGTTACCGTTAGAAGATGAAACAAACAAATTGATGTTCAACAAACACACAGTCCGGGTCATCAAATCTCCGTCCACAACCGTTAAGTTTCGTTACTTATCAAACCTCCGGCCACAAATCCGTTAGGTTACCGTCTGTTATCAAATCTCCGACCACAAATCCTTTAGTTCTAATCTCTGGCCACCAGATCCGTTCGGTTTTTTATATTTATTAAATCTCCGACCACCAGATCAGGTAACATGTTCGTTCATGAAGAGATAACTGAACAGATTTTCCATCCTTGAATACCATTAAATTATCATCTCCAAACAACTTCGAATACCCTTCATCAAAAGATAGAATCAGTGGATCATTTCTTGAAAACCCATGAATAACAACGAAAGCAGAACTTAGCATAACAAACATCAGATGAAAACTATCCATTTATGTTCTTGGAGGTTTCAATTATGAAGCACTAAGTTTAAAGTTTGCCAAGGTTTTTTTGAAGGGCTAATCACGAGAATAGCCAAGTTTTGGTCAAAGTTTCAAAAATAGACAGTTGACACCCCATAAAATGGGCTTTCACGAATTTCAACGCGGCTTAAATTAAAATTTAAGAACTTTCCCCATGACCAATCACCTTTTGCCACGTGTGTTGCTGTCATCACCATGTTCCCTTAGTCTCTCTCTCTCTCTCTCTCATCTTGTCTGTCATCTTGTCTCTCTCTCATCTCTCTCTCTCTCTCTCATCTTGTCTGTCATCCTGTCATCACCATGTTCCCTTAGTCTCTCTCTCTCTCTCTCTCTCATCTTGTATGTCATCCTATCATCTTATGATAGCCAAACCAAACCTTCATTACCACCATTAATGGCAACTTGATGAGTTTACACAGCAGGTGAACTCAATTCATCACAATGACAACTCGTTCCTACCCACTTAGAGAACGCACACACCAAACCTTCATTACCACCATTAATGGCGACATCTTCAGATACAACCGCAATAGCACCGTCGTCGACTCTACGTCACGCCTGCAACCACCACCGTCACCGAGCACCACCACCCTCCACCCACCACAACCACCACCATAAACCACCACCACCCTGCAACCAACCACCACCCTCCACCTACCACAACCAACACCGTAAACCACCACCACCCTACAACAAACCACCACCCTCACCGAGCACCACCACCCTCCACCCACCACAACCACTACCTTAAACCACCACTCAGCAGCCATAGTTATTTGTGCTAACATCAATTGTTCGGATGTATGAATGCGTGCTTTATGCTCTGTGTTCCTTCTCATGTGTGAAAGTATAATATGTTTTGAAGTGTAAATTCCACTGCTTGGTGTAAGTGTGTCATGAGAAAATGGTTGTGTGATTATATGAAGATCTTTCTGTAAAACATGTTCCTGGATTTATGAGCTTCCACTGTTTATTTTTTATTCAAAAGACCCTGTTGAATTCAAGGTTCTTACTGTTTGATTGAAAGAAATACGTTATTTGTATTGATTGAAATGATGATATGAACAAGCTAGTACGCACCTCTGTTTTCGGTTAAGTGATACGAGAATGTATATGTTCGACGGTGTGAGACTTATTGACGTTAAAACATGAATAAACGGACTATGAGATCCAGATGGGTTTAATTGTTGGCTTAATTTGAAAACATGAGCATAAAAATTCATACTTTAGAACCTGGGTTTTCTTCTTTTTATAGCTTGAATCTGTGTTTTCATGGAGGGTACAAACATATATGCTCAAGGTACAAGTTAGCACTGCATGTCTGAATATTTGGAGAGATGATGGGGTGTCACGTGATTGATTCAATTTGTTATAATTGAGTTTACACAGCAGGTGAACTTGATGAGTGAAGTAGGACAGAACGAAGACAAGATGAGAGAGAGAGAGAGAAAGAGATTAAGGGAACATGGTGATGACAGCAACACACGTGGCAAAAGGTGATTGGTCATGGGTAAAGTTCTTAAATTTTAATTTGAGCCGCGTTGAAATTCGTGAAAACCTATTTTATGGGGTGTTAACTGGCTATTTTTGAAACTTTGACCAAAACTTGGCTATTCTCGTGATTAGCCCTTTTTTGAAAGAAGATGAAGAGAGAGATTGTGGCAAATCAGATGACATGCATATAAGACAAAAACAGAGAAGTTGTCGGTGGCAGAAGCCACCGACTTTGTCCTTTAAGATGTTATATAATATAATGTAACTTTCAATATCTATTATATTATTTTCTGTTTTTGTGTGTTCTTTTTAAAGCATAGTAAATTTTAGGATTCAGGGTAGGTATTGATGCTGATATTGATATTGATATTGATATTTATTTTTGTGGTTTTTGATTAGTCGAGCTGATAGCGAAAAGTCTTGTTGCGTAACACGGGAGGAAAAACCAAGTTATATGTATAATTCAAATGTCCATATTTCGTTATTTATATTAACTAGTATTAAGGCCCCCGCGTTGCGGTGGGGGCGTAAAACCGTGACAAATAGCACTAATGTCATACCATCGCCAGCAACCATCAACATTAAAGTTGGGGTGTGTTATTGCGAAGAAATTCGACCGAAACATAAAATATAGAAAATAATAACTAAGTCCATTTAGGACCTGCGTGTTGTGGCGAACCTGTCAAATGGGAAAAAATAGACGACGTAAAAATGTTGAACCACACACGCACATTGCGCCATGTTAACTCGCAAAATTTAGAACGAAGTGTAAAACGAAACGTAAAAATGTTGAACCATGCACGCATGTTGCGCCACGTTAACTCGCAAAATCTAGAATGAAGCGCAAAACGAAATGTAAAAACGTTGAACCACACACGCATGTTGCACTATGTTAACTCGCAAAATCTAGAACAATACGTAAAATGAAAAATTTGCCATATATGAAAAGTGTAGGGGACCAAAGTTGAAAGTAAAATGTTGTGAGGTTAAATTGAAAAGATAAAAACTTTTGGGCAAAAAGTAAAAATTCAAATCATTGGGGATCAAAAATGTAATATCAACTTCTTTTTTTTTTTTTTGAAAAACCCCCTAATCATGTTGTATAACACCTCCATGCACCAACGTGTTACTTAATTATATGATGTAAATGTTATTTTTTATGCTAAAACATATTTATTTTCTCAAAGTAATGAACTAAAATCGACGGATCACTCAAAATTTTGTATCGAATCGGGTTACAAGTCAGTTTTGTTTCTAACCAGGGATTAGATCCGTACAATACCGGTATCGAAAATACCGATCACCAAATTTCTAGAAAAATACCGTACCGAAAGTTTCGGTACGACACCGATACTCGTTACAAAATGCTTATTGTATCGTACTGGGGTGCCGAACATACCGACTGTTACTAGCACTGTGTTCCCGAGTCTCATTTAACAGGGGGAAGGGAAGGAAAATGAATTAAGAGAGAAAACGAAGGAAAATATGTGATTTTTTTTCGTGTTCCCGAGTTTAATGAAAAGTAAAGGAAAAGAGAAGAAATCAAACATTTTATGCGTTCCCGAGTTAGGAGGAAAAGAAAGAAACAATTTTACCATTATCTATACTATTATAAAAAGGAGAAGTGACGTACACAAACGTAATTTTACATGCGTATAAACTTCACAACAATATGTACAAGAAAATAAAGCATGTTTAGAGGGATTGAAATGGTACAATTACCAAACTTTTAAGACACTAAAGGGGTAATATTGGTATTGCAACCTTGATGCCCCAAATTCCATATATAAAGACCGATCATTTTTCCAAAAGCTCATGAAACATTTCTGGCTCCCACTCTTCCAAACCTCCGGCTCCAAACGCCCCTTCTTCGTCTCCAAATTTGTCCCCAAATCAATTGATCAATTCTCCAAATTAGGGCATTCAATCCTCAGATCTAATAGTAACAAACACTCTAGGTTTTCAGATCACACGATTATTCATTTGAATTGCGAGTTACATCATCATCATCATCATCATCATCGTACTCAGTATATCCCACCTATAGCAAAGCTAAGGTAGGGTCTGAGGAGGGTGGGATGTAGACAGCCTTTCCTCTACCCCGTAGGAATAGAGAGGCTGCTTCCAATGAGACCCCCGGCTCGATTGTGGTTTTGCATCAAGCCTTGGACATAAGGCACATAACACTCAGCAATTGAGACAAACGCCAATTGGTGCATGTACCCCCTTGTCTTTCGGCTATCAACGCCACCACATGATGCCTGATTAACGATCCCCTCTTTTTAACGTTATTTTCACGAAATTAGTAAAATAACGTTAAAAATTGCGAGTTACATGATCTGTTTAATTATTCGTTTGATTAATTAGGTTAAAAACAGTTGAACAAGATGTTGGCGAAGTTTGAGACGAAGAGTAATCGAGTGAAAGGGTTGAGTTTCCACAGCAAGAGGCCGTGGATCTTGGCGAGTCTTCCCAGTGGTGTGATTCAGCTATGGGATTACCGGATGGGGAAACTCATTGATCGGTTTGATGAACATGATAGGCTTGTTTGTGGCGTGCTCTTTCATCAGTCGCAACTGCTTTTTGTTTCTGGAGGTTTGTTATCTTATGTTTGGATTGTGTTAAGATGTATGTAATGGTTGTGGATTTTAGGGTTTTTTTACTGGTGGATGATCTATTTATGATGTTATGTCAATTGATGATTATTTGAATTTATTGGTGTTCTAGGGGCTTAGCAGATTCATATTTTAAGTTTGTGAAATGGTAGTGGTGATTGGAAATTTAGGTTTTTTTTACTGTTAGTTGATCTGTTTATGATGTTATGTGAATTTTTGTTGATTTGAATTAAAGCTTGTTGTTTAGTGGATTATTTGAAGTTTTGATGTTTTAGGGACTTACCGGATCCATATGGAATAGTGTTTTAAGTTTCTGCAATGGTTGTGATGCGATTTTGTTCTGTTTTGGTGAATACTATTTCATGTGATTGTTGTCGATATAAAGTTAAACCAGAGGCAGATATGAAGATAAACCAGAAGCACGAAGAACCCCACTATATTCACTTTTTAAGTATGTGAAAATGTCAACAATGTGTGTACATTTAGGTAAAGTTTGTGTATCATGGAGTTTCAAGGGTTGTGTTTTATTCTTGAACATTCACTTTAACCAACTTAAAGTCATGACTTTTTAAATCTAACATACTTTGTTCTTTGACCTAGGGGTGTTCAGAATTCGTTTCGAATTCGAAAAATTCGAAATTCGTTTAAATTCGATTCGATTATCAAGAATTCGTTTCGATTATAAGAATTTGAATTCGAATTCGATTCAATTCGAGTCAAGTAAATCGAATACGAATCGAATACGAATTTATAATTTCAAATTCGATTCGATTCGAAATTCGAATAAAAATTATACATTTTTATTTATTTTTTTATATATAATACATATATAACTTTTATTAAGCTATACTATAAATTATTTTCAAAAAATTCTCCAAGTATTAAAATTACCCATTACCAAACCACTACATGACTCATAAGTAAAACCTAAGTACCAAATCTATCAATAGATTTCTAACGATAAAAATATTAACTTGTAATGTGGAGTGATTATTCCCGACTTCTCGTTTTGAATTTTAGACTTGTGGTACTTTATTTGAAACTTTTTAATGTGATATCGTGCTTTATGGCTGCTTTAAAATTTTTGTTTCATTTGGATAGTTTTTTTACGTGTTTTAAAGAACCTGAATTAAATCGAATTTATTCGAATTCGAAATTTTAATCGAATACGAATCGAATACGAATTGGGTTTTTTATTCGAATACGAATCGAATTCGATAGGTTTTAATCGAATTCGAATCGAATACGAATTCAAGGAAAAATTAAAATTATTCGAACAATTCGATTCGAATAATTCGAAAATTCGATATTCGATTCGATGAACACCCCTACTTTGACCTACCACAAATCCAGTGGCGGATCTAGAATTCGCGCCAAGCGGTAACGTTTTATAAATAAGCGGTAACGAAATCGAAAAAACGTCAATTTTTTTCAAAATTTACACTAATTTTACACTACCGCCGGAACGCCAAGCCGTAGCGGACGCCACCCCTAACACTAATGTACATCCGCCCCTGCACAAATCACTTGAACATGATAACATTGGGGATGAGGTGAATGTCGACAGCGACCGGATTTTCATTTACTACTCTAACCATGGTGGTCCTGTTGTTCTAGGTTATTGAATAACTACTTTAATACTAAAATAGCTCTATTATTTTTATGGTAATTTTGTAACTTTTTTCAGGGATGCCAACAAAACTTTACCTGTATGCAAGCTAAAAGAATGGTTTCTGATGGCATGCGCTTCAACGAAGCTGGGGAAAGGTGGTACTTGTGAATGGGTTGTGTTTTATCTCAAACGGGTCAAATAAAGACAGTATAGTTTCAGTTTTATAGTTTGATTTTTATTATCAAATTTGTTTGGGTTTATGATCTGTATCTCTGTTTTGGCCCAACCCAAACCGACCCTTGTTCAAAGAATTGTGTAATAGATGAGCATACTGAAGATGAAATATAACTTCTTAATCATGTTTCACACACTATTAAGTTACTAAATGGAAAATTTTTCTTCAACATTTGTATTATTATGTTTGATCGCCGATGATTGTGTTCGGTCCACCAATGGAAAATTTTCAATCCACTGCAAAGGCAAGCGTTTTGGGTACTGTTTTATTGTTGTGTAATACAATAGCTTTCTAATTCTATGATATAATATAGTAGGTATAGGAATATTATATTAAAAAAAATAACTTTTATATTGCTTCTTATTCGCCTATTGTTGTATTTTCAGGATTTTAAAGGCAACTATAGCTCTGTTTGCAGTAGAAAAGAACTCCAGGAATTGTGGTAAATATCGGTTAACATCAAACAACTGTTTTCCCAAGTGTGCTGATTTTGTTTCACCAAATAAAATGATAATTATTGTGCCCACACACAATTTATATTCATCACTTTGAGCCATTTGTAATATAACTTTCATGTTGTATTTTCAGTTTTAAATTGTAAGATAATGCACAAAGTGGGTGTCGAAGCTATGGTAGTCGGAGCTTTAAAACTTACAGGATAACTTAGGGAGCAAATGTGACTATGTAAGTGTTAGTTTGGGAGAAATTGACCATCACGATACTAACTGTAAGTGTTCTTTGCACTCATCAAAATGTAGAAACTATTGTTTGTATCATTTAATATTGTAAAGGGAAAATGAAAGAAATGCATTTTATTATTCGATTATTATAGTTTACTGCTTTAAATGGTCATAGACAATGCTCTATACCTTCAGGGGAGGAGAACGGAGAAGTGGTGAAGCACTTGCAGGTGACTGAACAAAATATTGATTATAGCCATTTTTATTTCAAAACTTTTAACTCCCTTATGCAGTATTCAGTAGTATCCGAGGACCGCCAACTTTGTGATCTTTAACTCGTGCTTTATCATCTATGTCCATCTTGTTACAGGACGATCTTTAGGCAGGACAATGAGTTCCACATGTTGACATCCATATTCTCCTTAGAAAAGATGGGGATTTTAAGAACAATGATGAGATTTATGATGCTCTAAGTTCATACACTTTTTTTACTTTCCTTAGAATATAGTCTTCAAAAAACATGATGTTTTTAAAGAAAAGTGCGACTGAGTTATACCTTATTTATATATTTATAGATTGATGAGGAGTAGGTACTAAAGGTAAAAAAAAACATGGAGGAAAGGGCTCAAGAGGCGGTTGAATGCAAAAAGTTTTCCTTCTTATATACACCAGAACCATCACAATCTTGGTAATTTTACATGTTTGATCACCTATATATATTTACCTTTTTACTGCATGTTGATCAAGTTATGTGCTTTCGAAAAAGTTATTAAATAAGAAAGAAAAATAATAAAAACTTAATCCAACAAAACTTTAGTCTTAAATGTGACGGGTGTTGGTTGCTGGCAATAAGAAGTATCTTTGAACAATAACAAATGTATTGTGTGTATATTTGAATCATAACTTGGGTGTTGAATTATATTTCGTGTTTCGTTTTGTTTTGCTTTGTTATAAAAAAATATCTATTATGAAGAATGATTTGATCTCTCCCATATTAACATGGGGCATTTCAAAGCAATATCGTACCGGATATCTGTTATATAGAAAAATAAAGTTGTGAAGAAGTTATTTGGTTAACGAGATTTCAAAAGATCAACCATCGTCGATCAGTTGCCTATGTAGCTATACTAGGGTACCCCTCAACTTTTAAGTTTTTCTTTAGATGTGTAGATGTAAATATTTGTTAAGTGTACTGGAGTAATTAGTGTCGAATCTCAACCCGACCTAAGCACCATGACTAAACAATTTGTTGTCTTTCAATTTTAACCAGCTAGAATATAAATCAACTTTCCTAAAAGTGCTCGGGACTGAACCTGCGTCATCTCTCAAATCCTGAACATGACTGTTTGAATCTCAAACTGGTTAAACCAACCGACTTACTTCGATTTGACGGTGTAGTCAACAATTTATGAATACCCCTGAGAGCACCTCCAATAGGAGGAGTCAAAAACATGTCTATGTGGCCAATTGCTTAAAGCGCCTCTCTCACAAATTTTTTACACTTTTTATTTCTCATCGGAAAGAAAATTAAATTGCAGATTGAATTTTTTTTATAACCTATAGAAGAAAAAAATGAATGTATTATCATAAGTTAGTATTCAATTTCTGTAAATAAGTGGTTCACCTTTTCACATGGTTGTAGGAGAACACTTTTGCTGGTAACTGGCATTATTGTGGTTGGTGGGACTGCTTCTTATATGCAATCTCAGAGCTGAGTAACAAGGACTAACGAATTGGTCATAGCAATGGACTGGGAGATGGCATGGAATTTATGTCGGGAAGCATAATAATGTTACTAAAAAATAGTAGGCAAAAGAAAGGACTAATATCACTTCAGGTCTTGACAATTCTCCTATCCTATATAGGCAGGATGGGTGCAAGACCTTTTAGCTCTTGTGGCCACTGTGGTAATCGTTTTTCTTTAGTGTAAAATTTTATTCATGTACTAAAGTTCTAAGATTACGATTTTGTTACTGTCTTCCGGTCCTTTCGTGATTTTTTTAACTTAATTGCAGTATTTGATCATGCTATGCTTGGTTTTGATGGGGATTTTTGTTAAGTTTATTGTAACAAATAATGCTTCTGGCCACGATGTTGCACGTTTGAGGTAAGATCAAAACGACAATTCTGTATGTTCTTGCATTTTGCTCTTCATATACCGTTTTAAGTTTGAACTAATACAAAGAATAAAGTGTGCTATTCATTAATCTGTTTCTATGATAGATACAAGGAGTATCACCTCCAGGATTATGGCTCTTGGTTTATAAAAAAAGTAAGCTTATTTCCATTAAACATAAGTTTTTTTGGGTAAAACCCTTAAACGTAAGTTAAAAAGTCGTCGAGCTCATATAATAACCATACAACTAAGTCTTGAGGTTTGGATAACTATACAAAATTTACATAGGTTATTTCTTGAAGTTCTTGTCTTGTTTCTGTATTCAAAGGCACCAAAGTACCAAAATTAAACATTAGTTGTAGCATAAGTTTTAGTGTTTTACTTGAATCTTTGAATGATATCAGACTAAAGTCTATGTGGGATAAAAGTTGGGCGTTTGAACTGTTGTTCAAACACGAAATATGAAATAACTGTCGTTGATTTGTTTCTGTCGTAATCTTTATGCAGATTCCCATGTTGAATCGGTACATGCACGACACCAATGGAGCTAACATCGTCACACTGGATTGCAAGTGAAGTGATTCCATCAGGGGTAGTTACGGCCCTCTTATATCCCGGTGCCGTAGAAAAAGCTATTTTCAACAACAAGCCTATTCCAAAGTAAAGTAAACTACTTGAAGCATACAATATGAAGAATCTCAAACGATACCCTATAAGAACTGATTTACAACACATCGAGGTGCGTTTTTTAATCCCCATTTTAGGTTTTTATAATGTTTCTTCAAGTTCTTAATTTATAAGCAGACATTTTTATCATTAAAAACAGATTTAAATGAGCAAATAAATACCCAATTGTTCAGAGATCACCATATAACTACTTACACATGTTTTTAAGTGATTTTCAACCCATTTGACCTTTTTCTTTATATGTACGATTTTATCAATCGATTATAGATACAGCCCATATTAACCATTCACGAGAAAACGGGCCGAAAGTTACATCTCTAATATAACTTGGATTTTTAAGCTGGTTCGGGTCACTTTCTGGTCAAACCCACAAGCGTACGTACCTAAAGGGATTCTGTTCGGGCCGACCTGTCGTGTTCACAGGTTGACCTGTTTAAACCGTTTATTTTAAAAATAAAACACTAAAAATGGTTTTTTTTTTTTTTTTTGCAATGGAGCAAGAATTGGGTTGACTTTCTGGGTCAACAGGAAGTAAGTGATGTCTATTTGAGCAGGATTCGAGTTAGATAATTAATGATTAAAAATTGGAAAAGCTATATCCGAGACTGTTTATGAGCTGTTTCTGAAGAGGTGTGCAGTTAAATTGTTCATATGCTGGAAAGTTTGGATCAGGGTGTTGATTAATGAGTGCAAAAATGAAGGGAAGTATATCAAAATGTTAGTGATGAATACTGAATTATATTGGTCCAGGATAGTTGTTGCTATACTTGTTGGACTGTGGCTGATTAGTAGTCGAATAATTAGAGTTTGGGGGCTGGGTGTTGTGTTTGAAGTTTTCGAAATTCATAGGTTGTATACTGGGTTATGTTTTGGTGTTGTTTTGGGTAATTTGTATGGTAGCTACCAGTGGGCTTTGATAGAATGGGCCAGAGGTAATCATCAAGGCAAACTGCTAAATAAAAGTGCGATTAATATGGTCTCGTTAATTGTTGGATTAGTAAGAATTGGGCTTATTTGGTTTACAATAAAATGGGTTTTATACATTGGTAACAAGGTTGGAAATTGGGCTGAAGATATGCTCTGTAGTTGGGCTATTATTTGGTGGTAAGAACGCTGCAACAAGAAATTGCAAAAGGAAGGATGTATGGGCTAAGAAGTATTTCACAAGTATTACGCATTTTTCTTGAATTTTTGTTTATGTTGTTTTAGTGTAGTTTGGTTCTCATTTGTCACGTGACTTGTGACTTTAAGTTGACTAATTTACATCAAAATCTGTTCAATAAGGCATTTTTCTAAACTGAGTAAGATCTTATTTATATTGGTTTGCATTTGCATTTGTTATATGATTTTTTTCATCGTTTTAAGGTTTAAGGTTTGAGTTATGTTTCCGCCCCATAGTGTCGACTCCGCTGCAACGCGCGGGTTCCCCACTAGTACTCTTTAAACATAAAACATTTTAATTAGATATGAGGGTAATTTAGTAATTGATAAGATTTTTTCTTCTAATCTCTCGTATTTGGGATGATAAATATACTTGTATGCTTACAAATTTTCTTCCCTTTTTATCCTTAAAAAATCTCGAAAACATGGTTTTTCATATTTTCATTTCTTTTTCCCCCTTCCCCAGTTAAATGAGACTAAGGAACAGAGTGTAAATACCGGTACGATACGACACTTGTTACTAAATATTTTAAACCTATTTTTAACAACCCGACTTGTGATATTCGGGCCTAAGCATTTGATAAACACTCACCGACGTGTGGACCAAAATTATCATTATCAACTACTACATTTATAAGATGATGACGTAAGATTTTAATAGTTCCTCCCCTCAATTGGCTAAAAAGGGCGGCAGGCTCTTTTTTTTTTTTTTTTTTTTTTTTGCCAGGCAGTCCCCTATTGGCCCAACAAAATTACGATTTTGTCCTGCTTTAAATTTACGCCTTTGCCATCAGTTCAAATTTATGTTTTCGCCCCCGCTTAAAAATAAATTTACGCTTTTGTTCCCAGCTAAATATTTCGATTTTGCCCCCGGTTAAAAATTACGATTTTGACCCGTTTCAATTTACAGTTTTGCCATTAGTTTTTTCCCCTTAAAATTACGATTTTGCCATCAGGTCAAAGTTATGTTTTTACCCACGCTAAAAAATAAATTTACGCTTTTCCTCTCGGCTAAAAATTCTAATTTTGCCCTCGGCTCAAATTTACCATTTTGCCCCGTATAAATTTATACTTTCTCCGTTAGTTTTTTTTTTCTCACAGCCATGTTACGATTTTTCCCTCAACTTAAATTAACATTTTGCCTTCCTGGTGACATTACAAGTTTGCCCCCAGTGCAAAATCACAGTCGTGCCGGCAACTTCCTGGCACTCGCCCGTTGGTCCATTTAGTTTACGATTTATCCCTGAATTAAAATTATGATTTCGCCCTCAGTTAAAAATTACGTTTTTCCCATCATTTTAGTTTTTTTTTACCAAAACTATAAAGGTTTTTTGTTTTAATTGGTTTACTCGATTTTATTTTTTTTCGTGTCAAGGAGTTGCCTAACACTGGCTCATTAGTCCTGAAAAATTACAGTTTTGCCTTGAGCTCAAAATTACGGTCTTATCATCGTTTTTGTTTTTTTTCCCTAGCAAAATTATAGTGGTCTTTTGTTGAAAATTATTCGGCTATCGCCCCGCAACGCGGGCGGGGCATCTACTAGTTGCACACAATTACTACGTGTCTGTCACTACAGTTACCAAACATGAACCATAAATCGCCACGTGGATCTACGGTGTTTGGATGCATCACATGCTATTTCCATTCCACACTTGCACGGTCCTTGACCAATGTGTTTGGAAATAACTGATTTGCTTTTAGTTACATTCATAACAACTTTTTATATTTAAGATACTTAAAAAGCCAAACACAAGGTTTTGTGGAACTTTATAAAAGGTTATAGTATGAATATTATTCATGAGTTTTACAAATAAGATGTTGTATTTATACATGACTGAGTTATTAACTACGAGAATATACATAACACATAATATCCGATACCCAGTGGCGGATTTAGAAAAAAACGTAAAGGGACAGATATTTGACGATGTAGTGGCGGAAACAGGTCCAGACACAAGTTTTACAGTTTTGGGGGTAGAATCCAGGCGAGGTTACTACCTTGCAGATGGAATATACCCAACGTACTCAACAATCGTTAAAACTATTTTGCACCCGACAGACGATAAAAGAAAAAAATTTGCGAAGTATCAAGAGGGTGCGAGAAAAGATATTGAATGGTGTTTTGGGGTTCTACAAAAAATGACATATCATTGAACATTTAGCACATTCGGCTACACCAAAGAGGTTACGACACATTATGTACGCTTGTATCATCCTTAATAACATGGTCATTGAAGACGAAAGTAGAGCGATATGCGAGTACGAAGAAAACGCGTCTAACGGGAATTCTGTTCCGGTTAGTTTGCAACAACAAGATTTGAACATGTTCTCTCTACGTAACGAGTACACACATTAAAACCTACAAGCGGACTTTGTGGAGTACATTTGGAACAACGCTCAAAACGAACAGACGACTACATGCAGGATGAAGACTAGTAGGTTTTTTTAATATTTTTTTAATGCTTAGGATTTTTTTTAAGTTTTTTTAAGTTTATGTTTTTTTTAAGTTATTAGGATTTTTTTAAAGTTTATGTAATGTTTTTTAATATTAATGAAAATATTTTCTTATTTTATTTGTTAAATGTTAAAAAAAGAGGATGTTAAAAAAAACACAACTAAAATGGTGATGTATGATAATCCTCCCATTTCCATTGTTTTTGTGGGATGAACCATCTTCAAGAGAACTATAACGTAACACCTAGGTGTCGGATTGGTCATTGGAGGATGGTCACCATATTATTGAAATAACAAGAATCACATAACCAAACCGTACGGCACATGGTACCCTTACAAATGTCACCGCTAGGTGACTTTAATATTATTACCCTTCTTTTTCAAGGGCAACTTAACAATGTTAATATGTTGATCCTTTCCCCATTTTCTCAAAATCGCCACTTCTTTTTTAGTTATTAATTAATTATTAATAATAATCCAAACCCACCCACTTCGATAGCGATCAATCCACCCGAATAACACCTGCAGCCAAGCTTCTTTCATGCTCTAAACATTCTCCTTTCATTCAGGTATTTATCATTTTATTTCCACCCTTGTTCATAGATTTAGGGTTTGTTTTAGATTCTTTATAACATTTCTGCAAAACCCATATGTTTTTATAAAGTTTGTGTTCTTATATAATTTGTGCAAAACCCATATCTTTTTATAAAATATGTACAAACCCATATGCTTTTTTACTTTGATTTCATTGATTTAACTGTGTGTGTCAGTGTGTGTTAGTGGGTTTGGCTTATAGCAGAGCGCTCTAATATGTGAATGGTGGCTGTGAAAACCCTAAAAATGGGATTTTGATTAATGGGTATCTCGAATCTTTGTTGTTTGCTTTGGATTTTATATATCTTTATATTAATTTTGTCTGTTTTTGTTGTGAAGATTTAGGGTAAATCTTGATATTTTTTTGTTTATAAATTTGTTTCTAGAAATGGAAATCATTATAGAGAAGACAATGACAGATAAAACCCTAAGTGATGATCCTCAGACAATCTTGAAATCTAGTGTAGAGGAAACCGTTGGTGATGGTTTGGGACCGGTGGTTGTTACGACGACAGTGGTTGAAAAAAACGAGGTTTCGGTTGTTAAGATGGTTCAAGAAGAAGCAGGGGAAGTTAATGAGGTTGCTCGGAATGAGAAGGATGGGGTTTTTGGTAATTTGGGGGGTGAAGATGAGGGTATGAAGGTAAATTGCAGTGAGAATGGTACATCTGTGGCTATGGATGCAGAGGGTGCTTCGGGAGGTGAAAATGTTAGTGACATAAATGCTGTTTTGGAAGAGAAAGCCGGTGATTTAACTGACGAGCGTGACAGAAATGTAAGTGCGGATCCGATGGACATTTGTTCATCTGTGCAAAATGAGATGAATGTTGTCAACGGAGCTAACTTCAGTCAAGTGTTTGAAATCTTTGGAAATCTTGCGTCTTACGAAGAGATGAACGAGAATGATGAGGAAAATGTCGAGAACGGGGAAGGTAAAGGCGGTGAATACAATAGGGAACGGACTGAAAGTGAAGATCATGGTTTTGCGTCGCAGGAAGAGATGAACAAGAACGATGAAGAAAATGTCGAGAACGGGGAAGATAAAGGCGATGAAGAATGCAATAGGGAACGCGCCGAAAGTGAAGATCACGGTTTTGTTGTTGGAGATTTTGTGTGGGGCAAAGTCAAAAGTCACCCGTGGTGGCCTGGCCAGATATACGACCCGAGTGATGCATCTGATCATGCGGCTACTTTGAAAAGCGAAGGTCAACTCTTGGTTGCATATTTTGGGGATAGGTCATTTTCTTGGAGTTCGCCATCACAGTTGAAACCGTTTATTGATAACTTTGAAGAAATGTCGAGGCAGAGTGACGCCAAGAAGTTTGTGAATGCGGTTCGGAAGGTTCTGGAAGAGGTTGGTAGGCGTGTGGAGGCAGAATTGATGTGTAAATGTCAAACCGCCAATGTAACTAAAAATGCTGGTGTGGTCAACAACGGGATTAAGAAAGGAGCACGTGCACCAAAAGGGAATACGATTAAGGTTTTGGTGGATCGAATCGACCCAGTGGAACTTGTTTCAACTTTGAAATGTTATGCTACGATGCAGCCGGGTACAAGACTGGATGAGCTTGAACTCACAGTGCTGAAAAGTTGTTTGCGCGCTTTTTATACTAAAAAAGACGGTATCTTGTTGGTTGATTACCATGATCCAAAATGCATTGAAGGTCTTGAAGAGGGGATGAGAAGCGGCGGCCCATTGGAAAGTCCAGGGAACGGTGATGATAAGTTGTATCAAAAAAGGAAGCAGAAGAGTGTGGCGGAGTTGATGGGCGAAGATGAATCTAAAGTCAAGAAAGCAAAAATGACTAAAGATAGAGGGTTAAAAGAAATCAAAAGGAAGGCGTTGGTGGTGTCAGTAACACCCGAAAACAACCATGAAAGTGGCGGCGGCGGTTTTGAAGAAGAGACAATGTCACCTCGTCAAAGGAAGAAGAGCAGGTATCTTTCACCGCCTTACTTAAGTCCGATTGGGATCGGGAGCGGGAAGCTTTCACTTTTAGGATCAGGTACAGGTTCAGGCTCCTTCAAAGAACCAAAACCCGAACCTGAGAAAGTTCCGGAAATGGCTGCCAAACAGCTTGAGGATTCATTGAAGAAGAGCAGCGGGAAGAAAGCTCGTGAAAAGAGACATGTGCGTGAAGGGTCTGATCCTCAAGAACATAAGAAGACGGATGCTGCTGTGAGCGTTGGCAAGCTGTTAGACGGCCTGTTACGTGCTGCCCTTGATCCTTCATATTTTGTGCAAAAAGATAAGAACCTTCTGACAATCACGGAGCTTGTTTCATCCTTCCGGAGCTCCATCTATAAAGAAGGGTCAGGCAACCAGAGTGGTAAAGAGAAAGACGAGGAAGACACATCGGATCTCGCATTCATCAAGCAGAAGCTGGAGTGGATGAGTGAAATGGTGAAGGTGTGTGGAGAGAGTGAAATGAATGCAGATTTAAAGGCAAGTTTGGAAGGAGGTTTACAAGAGGTTCTTGGAAAAGTTGTTAAAATGAGGGGGAAGTGAGTTTTAGAAATTTGAAGGATTAAAAATAGATAATTTGTTTGCTTTTTCTCTTTTATGACTATTTTGCTTTTGCTTATCGATAGATTAATCTTCATTTTGAAGTTATTGTCTTTATCGTCATTTGTAGGCTGGTAATAGTTTTAACAAATGAGTCATCATTGAAAACAAACTCACATTATCCTCCACAAAGACCACAGTCGCACGTAAAAACATAAAGCAAACTCTAAAATATTACAGCAATATAGTCTTCAGCGAGTGTTCATCAGTCGTCTACAGGGTCCTGGGGAGTCTCGTCCACGCTGCGTTTGATTGTTACGACCGGGCATTCACAATGCTTCACACAAAACTCGCTCACAGTTCCTACAAATACCCTATTTACAACAGATGAAATAACATAAGTAATTATGAATCCTTATTAATCACTGATGTGTTAGTCATCAAAACAAACAAAAACCAATTGAGGCAGGCATATACCTCTGGAAAGGACCAAGACCCCTATTTCCGACAACAAGGAGATCTGGCTGGACTCTTTTAACCTCATGGCAGATTACTTCTTTGGCATCCCCCTTCTTAATCCATGCTTCACATGCAACCTATCACAAGTTTAACCATCAAGCTCAGTGCACATAAGAGATGTAGTGTCTCTGTGTGTGTGTGTGTGTGTGTGTGTGTGTGTGTGTGTGTGTGAGAGAGAGAGAGAGAGAGAGAGAGAGAGAGAGAGAGACCCCTATTTCATGACATCTCTTCACAAAGAATTCCAGCAGATGAGATCCTCTAATCTTGTCCCTACGATTGGCGTCTTTAAAATCTTCAGGCGAGGCGTATATACTATCAACTTCATCAAATCCTAGCACAACATGATAAAACAATGAATCACATGCAAGTTTATGATAAAACAAGGGGGACCAAATGCAGCTCCATCATTATCTTGACAGACATTGATATACTATTTCCATGTTCAATTCTGCAACTAATCATTTCACAGAAATATAGGAGTAGCAATCAATATTTTGGTAATTATTTTTTTCACATGCTTACTACAATGTTGAAGTAGGTTTGCAAGTCAACCTGGTGTACATCATATCATGTCTAGTGTCTTTCTTGGTAACCCACCAACCGCAACAACCATGATTTTTACTAACATAATACAGAATTATACTTTTCAATAGAGAACCGGATAAACACTAAGCTAACTACATATAATGGGAAAGAAAGAGGTGTATCACGTGGTTACATATTCGGCTTATGTATACGTGTTTATGTGGTCCTTGCAGTTACTGAACAACACAGTTTATATGGTCGATATATTATATACAATAATATAAATAACCGTCAAAATCAGCATTCTTCTTGATTAGTGCTCTTTGTTAGAAATACAATGGAGACAACATAAACAAAAGTCTTGGCACAAAAGAGGAGGTTCCCGCCAACTAGTTATCTCTCCAAGTAACGAAATGGCAAGATCTGATCAAATACACTCAATTTGTTGCCTTAATATGAAGACAGTGAAGAAACAATGAACAAAATCAGTCAATTTCAACAAGTATTTCCACACCACTCAATAAAACCTCTAAAAACCAGATACCAAAATTTCCACACAGTAAAACTCAAAATCAACACCAGTAATACCGGATCAAAACTGTTGTCAACAATCACATGGCGTTCAATAACAAATTAAACAAAGGCAAAACCACAATCGCCTAAAATTTGTTTCTACAAACCCTATAACTACTTATCACAAACAACTAAACTTCAACAAAACTCTCAACAATTCTGATTTCAACATTAAAACCTATAAAACTCGAAATCAGCACTTGCAATCGCCAATCAAATTGGTTATCAATAATCACACGGCGCACAATAGCAATTGCACGAAAGCAAAACCACAATCGCCTAAAATATGATTCCACAAACCCTACAATTCTTATTATGAAGAACTAAAGTTAAACAAAAGTCTAAACTATTCCGATTTCAACATAAAAACCTACAAAACTGAAATCAGCACTCTCAATAGCCAAAGGCGCACAATAGCAATTACACGAAGGCAAAACCACAATCGCCTAAATTTAATTCTACAAACCCTAAAATCACTTCAAGGTTCTATAGAAAGCAATATATGCACATCACGAACAACTAAAGTTCAACTAAACTCAAAACGATTCCGATTTCAACACAAATATCTACAAAACACAAAATCAGCACTCGCAATTGCCAATCAAATCCGTTATCAATAACCACAGGGCACACAATAGCAATTACATGAAGGCAAAACCACAATCGCCTAAAGTTTGATTCTACAAACCCTACAACTAATCACAAACAACATAAGTCCAACAAAACTCTAAAACGATTCCAATTCCAACATAAAAAACCTACGAAACTCAAAATCAGCAACTGAGATCGCCAATCAAATCCGTTATCAACTATCAAACGGCGCACAATAGCAATTACACGAAGGCAAAACCTCGATCGCCTAGAATGTGATTCTACAAACCCTAAAGTCCAACAAAACTCAAAACGATTCCGATTTCAACATAAAAACCTTCAAAACTCAAAATCAGCACTCGAAATCGCCAATCAAATTCGTCATCAACTATCAAACAACGCACAATAGCAATTACACGAAGGCAAAACCTCGATTCCATAGAAAGCAAAATCTGCACATCATGAACAGCTGAAGTTCAATTAAACTCCAAAACGATTCCAATTTCAACATAAAAACCTACAAAACTCAAAATCAGCACTCGCAATCACCAATCAAATCGGTTATCAACTATCAAACGGCGCACAATAGCAATTACACGAAGGCAAAACCTCGATCACTTAAAATTTGATTCTACAAACCCTAAAATCACTTCAAGGTTCCAAAGAAAGCAAATTATGCACATCAGGAACAACTAAAACGATTAAAATCTAGAACGATAGCAATTAAACTATAAAACGATTCCGATCTCAAGACAGAAATCTACAAAACTCAAAACCAGCAGTCGCAATCACCAATCAAATCCGTTAACGGCGCAAAATAGCGATTACACTTCACAAACCCTAAAATCGGCACAGAGTTCGATACACAAAAGAGATGGTAAAAACAAGAGCAAACAGAGTGAAAGAAGTACCGTCTTCATCAGGAACTTGAACATGGAGAAAAAGGAGCTTGAATCCAGCGGAATTGTTGCGAATGATCTTGTTGAGAGTCCATTCGAAGGCCGATTTGCTACTGATTGAAGCGTGTGGATATCCTTTGATGCTTGACTCGTTCACTCCCAGCATTATCCGAGTGACGTCCGAGTCAACAGTCGTTGTCGCCATTGTTACGTTTCTGGTTCTGAACTGGACGTTAGTGAAGTCGAATTTGTGGTTTCTTGTAGAAGGAGGTTTCTAGTTGTTGTTGTTGCCCGTGAACACGTGTCATGTACCGGGCAGTTTGAGCTATAGTGATGATGTGTTATTGAAGAATTGACCCCACTATAAAATGATAAAGTAGTTTGATTTTTTTTGAACGGCCGACAGAGATAAAGTAGTTTGATTATTGTCACAAGGGGGAGGGAGTGTCGGTGAGTGTAGCGGGGGAGGGGGTTTACCGATTGGGGAACCATTATTAATGATTGAGTGATGATGAGGGAGTAGGAGAGAGGTGGTGTGGGCGGTGACTACTCACCGAATTGGTGAAGAAGAGAAAGGTGAGGCTGGAGGGTATGGAGAGCCTCATCCCCAAGAGGATGGGCCGCCACGTCACCACCACGTAGGAGGGGCTTGAAGGGGATGGACATAGGGGTGGGGGATGAGCCACTTTATGTATAGGTATATGTGAGAGAAGGGAGGCACGACAAGTAGGGGTGTGAATTTCTGACACGACCCGAAAACCTGACACGAACCTAACACGAAATTTGCGGGTTTAGGTTTCGTCTGAACGGATTCGGGTCAGATTCAGGTTGAACCCGCGAACCTGTTTACGTTAACGGGTCGGGTTCGGGTCAACCTGGTCGGGTTGGCGGGTTGACCCATTTAACACATTTATACTATATTATATTATTTTAGAATATATTTTATGTCACAAAATTAAATGGGGTGTGTATTTTATGCCATATTTATAACTTAATAAGAGAAATTAACATAGGCTTTATAATTTAAATATGATATTATTATATACATTTGTGTTTCTTATGTAAAATTTAATTTTAATATATTAATTTCAGAAAAAAAAATTTAAAAGTTCGGGTTGAACGGGTCGTGTTCGGGTCAACCCACGAAACTTCGGGTCGTGTTCGGGTTCATATGTATGATATGATTTTCGGGTTCGGGTCGGGTTCGGGTTTATGTAAAATTTTCGGGTTCGGGTCGGGTTGAACCCGCCAACCCGCGAACACGACCCGTTTAACACCCCTAACGACAAGACCGGCTGGTGGGAGCCGAATGTGACGGGCCGACCCTATGGGGGGGGGGTGTGGGGGACCGGCGCCGGGCCAAGGCCTCAGCCGGCCCTCATACCGTCTGGTCTGAGAGAGAGAGAGTGAATGGTGGGCCTCAACCTCTTTCAACCAATCACATTTTTTTAAATTCTCCATGTGTTTGACAATTGCCATTGATTGAGTGCAAATAGGGAGTGGAGTGAGGACTTAACATGACATGATATTATTGGCTAGAAAATAACTTAAACACTCACCAATGCTTGACCACTCCCTCCACCCTAATGATAAAGATTTTATGATTCATGATAACAATTCAATATGATTAGGGTGCCCGACTGACCGAGGTAGCTCAGGTTGGGAAGGGTTTCACGAGAACACTGTCGCAAGTCAAACTAGATGAGAGACATAGCTTTAGATGTGTGTCTATGAACCAGTTGCTAGACGGGGAAATGGGGGAAATGCGAACGTTGGTAAAGGATTAGAATGCAAGGGTTCAAGTGATGGATGCTCCTTTCGTTCCAAGATGAAAAGGGTTAAAAATGGTTGGAATGAAGTGGCAAATTTTTATTGGTTGGGTTTTAACGTTGGAGTGGATTCAAGTGATAGGTGCATCTAAGAAAATTTATGGATGATACATGAGGGAGAAAATGAGATACCCGAATAAGAATCACGTAGCGATTAAAGTTGATACGAGAATAAAGTTGATAGACGACGATTTTATATACATGGGTGACTATAAATGTGAATTTGTTTATAACATTGCTTGTTTATGATATTGCTATAGACACATAGGGTGAGGATCAAATGAGAAGTTTATTTTGGCTAGGAAGTGTAGGAAGCAATAGGATTATGACATGTGGCAACATTTAAAATAAAGAGCAAGGGTATTTTAGTCAATCGTATCCTTTCTTCTTCCTTCTTCTCCCCAGTAACTTCAAAACCCACCATCTTCAACCTTTTCTTCACTTTCTATCTCAATAATCACTACATTATAGTGCGATTTTCGTCAACAATCAATGATTGAAACACTCGATCAACGTGTTCTTCAGCTTTTTTTTTAAGAAAACCCAGTTTAATTTCATACAAAATCTCGTTTTTTCTCATGATTTTGAAGATAATCACTCGATCTGTTCCATTCGATCGCTGATAAGTGTTTCTATCATTCAAATTTCGTCAATCGTTCAAGAAATCGGCTTCGATCCATGTAAGAAATTCTTTAATTTCAGTTTTTCGATCTGGGTTTTTGATTTAGTTATTGGGTTTTACGATCTTGGCGGGGGTCTGGGGCCGCGCCCCTGGTAGCAGGGTCCAAGGGGCGGCAGCCCCTGGCGGGGTCCAAGGGGCAGAGCCCCTGGCTGGAAAACTAATTTAATAAAAATGCATCAGAAAATTTAATTTTCTGTAAATTGCCTCTGGAAAACTGCATTCGTAGATAGTTTTTTATCTCCTGCTTCCTGGTTCAGACAATTCACATACAAAACTATTGTCCTGGTTCAATGCGTTTTATAGAGAACACTTTCTTTGGTGTTTTTAGGCCATTGCGTTTTAGAACTAAGACATTTTTATGTGTTTTCTGGCCATTCGTTTTAGAAAAACACATTTTTGAAGGGATTTTAGTCATTGCGTTTTACGTAAAACACATTTTTAGGTGTTTTCAGTTCATTGCGTTTTAGAAAGAACACTTTCTTTTGTTTTTTTAGGCCATTGCGTTTTAGAAAGGAGACATTTTTAAGTGTTTTCTGGCCATTGTGTTTTATAAATATGACATTTCTTTGTGTTTTTTGGTGCATTGCTGTCACACCCCGGATTTCCACGTGTCACCGGTAGGCCCGGTAGGGGAGTATCGTGACGTGGTTGGCAACATAATAGTCAAACAACACAATATTTAAATGCACAGCGGAAGCAAATGAAAATATATATTTCAACCAAATAAAATATTGTAATATCGTGTATCACAACAGTTGAAAGTTTGTCCACAGAAGGATAACAAAATAAATAGTAGTTCAACAGACTTTAGGCATCTTAAGCTTGCTAGACTCTTTATTGATGCTAAGGAGAGAATCCCAGCCTATTACGCTTAGTACCTGCATTTAATCTTTTTGGGAAAATACGTCAGTTTACACTGGTAAATACAATCAACTGACTCATTTTAAAAATGATTAAAAATTGATTTGGATGCACGTGGCATAAACATTTTATAACTTGGGATAATCATTTAAATATATAATCTTGTAAAAGAATTACATGTTCCTTATGCGTTCAGTAGCCCGGAGCGTGCCGGGTTAAAGATCAATAGACACACCACATCAACTATTTATGCACTGACGAGTGTACGCCTACACTCCTCGCTTAGGTCGTGGCCATTTCGTAAAATGATGCCAAGGATATCCGGGACATGGTCATTAACCCCCAAAGGCTTTAAGCAAACAAAACATATTTAAACGGGCCGATCAAATTATTCAATTAACCACCAAACGATGGAAGATTTGATGCCCGACCAAGCGGTATTTTATATACCGTAACCCAAGCCCGTATAGGGAAAATAAGTTAAAAGTATTTACCTGAGCAAAGTAATAATCACAATAAGCAAATGCAAGTAGCTTTTACTGGTCCTCCTATTCTGGAACGAAGGTTTATAATAACCTATTAGAATCCTAACGGGTCTTTAATTAAGCTTAAGCTTAGACCGGTTAGTTACAAAGATACGGTTCGTACGCACTATTAAGCGAAGACCGGATAGAACGTGATTTAAACCCGACAAGTTCGAAGACTTGCTTAATATGGGTATTTCATACACATTCTGGATTTTGAGATAAAACCGATAAGGTTTGACCCGTTTCGGCCAGTTTATGTAAACTAGTTACATAAACCGAACCGAATGCGTAATAAGCGTAATGGGTATCCGTAAGAGCCATATACAGGTTTCCTAAGTCAATATGCTTCAAATATGTTGTGACATCAGTAAGATGTCTTTTATTATGCCCGAAACGAATTTAAACACAAACTATGCCCCATAGGGGTAGTTTGGTCATTTAAAAGGTTATAAAAGAGTTTAAGTATTTACCTGAGTTACAGGTCTAATATAATCAGCAAAAATAGTTAATTTGATAAGTTATAACAGTAGGGTAAAGTATATATGTGAAATTTATCAATTATAACCAAACTATGCACCGTAGGGGCATTTTGGTAATTTCACATAAGCCATAAAGCTCAAAACTGAATTCTGAGTTAAACAACTTTTGCTTACTGTTAAAATATTATAATTTACCTAAAATATCAGTAGGTATCAACCCTTGTATGTTTAAAATAGTTCTAGTACAAACTATGCGTTAAAAACGCTTAAAAAGGCGATTAGAAGCCATTTCCGGGTTCTATATATAAAGCTGATATTTTTATTATTCCAGAACGCTTAAAATAATTTATTTATCATATGTAATCAGTAGCAAAAGGTTTGGAGTTAATTAGATATGTAAAACTCGTTTTATAGCCCGTAAGGGCAAAACTGACAATTACCGGATTAAGCCTATGACTATAAGTTATGCTCAGCCTAAAATTAATTAAAAATCTTCAAAAATCCCAAAATAATAAATTACATCAGTGGGTAAAGAGTTTGATATCAAAAAGTATGTTTAAATAGGCTATACGCTAATTATGTCGTTTAAACGCTAATTATGTCGTTTAATCGCTAATAAACTTTCTAATTACGCTAATGAGCATATCTCTCAATCTACACCTCAAACTGATGTCAAATTTTGGGTGCAAGTTTATATATCAGTAATTAAAGTTTCTACTCTTTTACATTTTCAAAAATCATGTTTTAAGGTGAAAATGGCATAATGGTCAACATATGAGCAATTAACGGAATCATGCATATTAATTGGTAAACTAATGAACCAAGGTGTATAATCACAGAGGGTTATACTAGCATGTAACCTGGTCTAAATAGAGCTCTAAGGTATTTCTAAATCATACCAAAACGGGTCAGAACTGAAGTCAAAGCAAAAGTCAAAGCTTTGCGACTTTCGGTTCCGAACCGGGTCTAAACAGTAAATTGTCGGGTTGAACATGTTTAGACATGTTCTTATACTAATTACCAAGTTATATTAATGATCAAACAGGTTGTATGTGTTCTACATTGCTAATTATGCATAAATTAGAATTTAAGTATCATGTTGACTTTTTAATAACAAGTTTGACCCGACATTTGACCTTGTTAGAGTGGGAATCAAGGGGAACCCTTTTAAGGGTTTATTACCCACATAATTACCAACTTATAACTACTTTCAATTCGACTAATCACTGGACCATTAGTGATTAATCGCTAAGTCAATCGTTAATTACGACGGTTTGACTTTTAAGCTAAACTAAGCAAAAACTTAACTAGGAAAGGTTAAGCAAACTTACTGAAGTCCTATGCAGAATTTGTGAAGCTTAGAGAGAAGTCTTGAGCTCCAGAAATGCTCCAAAGTGCAGATGGAAGGTGTGAAGAACTTGTTGCAACCTTGGCCCTTTATATAGTGCTCAAGAACTCATGGATCATTGACACACAAGTCTAACCATGGCCTTGGATCACTTCCAGATGTCCCTAAGTGTCTAGGGGTTGCCTAGGGGTCGCCCAAGATGTGAAAAATCGTTTATAAGTAGGTTAGAATGCAAATGGAAGACAAGAACCCAAAGTTTTCGGATCAGACAGGCCTAGGCGTCACGCGAAGGACCCCCCCCCCCCTTGGGCCTCGCGTCGCGCGATGCCTTCCTGCACCAAATCAAATTTTTAGATTTTTATGTTTTGATCCTTGGCTCTTCAAAACTTTGTTTAGACTTCATTTCTTGCATTTTGAACCCTCCAAATTGACGTTTAGGGGCTTCAAGACATATACCCATTTTGTTTAGTCCTCGGTTAACTTTATTGTCACCCGAAAAGTCCTAAACTTCAATGTTGATGCTTTTAACCCTTCGCATACGAATTTGATCATAACTTTCTCATACGATAACGAAACTTTATGAAATTTATATCGTGCATTCTAGTGAGCATAATTTACCGTTACAAAGCTTCGGGTTTGTCAAAAGGTCACTCAGAGGTATAACTTAAACATGTTGACACATTTAACCCCTGTAGTTTGAAATCTCTCACTTTCTTTCATATTTAGCTTCGTATGATCCATGATTTATTCGTTTGAAGGTATGAGCATCATGTAGGATTAATGTACAATATATTTATTCACAGTTGACATTTAGGACTCGTATATTCACATACTTTCCATGATTGTCAACTTTAATCCTTCTATAACATTCTTTCACACGTTCAAACATATGACACGTGTCAACACATTATAGGACGTGAATTTTCGAGGTGTTACATCCTCACCCCCTTAAAAGAAATCTCGACCTCGAGATTTACTGAAACAAATGAGGGTACTTTTCTTTCATCGTGGACTCAACCTCCCACGTATATTCAGGACCTCTTCGGGCATCCCATTTTACCTTTACAATAGGCACATGCTTCCTTCGAAGCTTCTTAACCTGTCGATCCTCAATCGACAATGGTTTTTCCACAAATTTCAAGCTCTGATCTATATGCACATCTGTATGTGGTATGACCAGTGATTCATCAGCGAAACACTTTTTCAGATTGCAGATGTGAAATACATTGTGAATTCCACTGAGCTCTTCTGGTAAGTTTAACTTATAGGCAACCGATCCGACACGTTCGATGACTTCGAACGGTCCTATGTATCTCGGGCTTAACTTGCCTTTCTTACCAAATCGCATCACTCCCTTCCAGGGTGATACTTTAAGCAACACTTTGTCACCTACTTCGAAGTTCATAGGTTTACGCTTTGGATCTGCGTAACTCTTCTGCCTATCACGGGCAGCTTTGAGACGGTCACGAATCTGGACAATCTTGTCCATCGTTTCAAAGACTATCTCTGGTCCTGATAATTGGACGTCTCCAACTTCCGCCCAACAAACGGGCGTTCTACACTTTCTACCGTATAAGGCCTCGAAAGGCGCAGCCTTGATGCTGGTATGGTAGCTATTGTTGTAGGAGAATTCGATTAACGGCAGGTGGTTATCCCAACTACCACCTAGATCGATCACGCATGCTCGAAGCATGTCTTCCAAAGTTTAAATAGTACGCTCACTCTGACCGTCCGTCTGAGGATGGTAAGCCGTACTAAAATTCAAACGCGTGCCCAAGGATTGTTGGAAGCTTTTCCAAAAATGTGACGTGTATCTAGTATCCCTGTCAGAGATAATAGACACATGTATGCCATGTAAAGCTACAATCTTATCTACGTACAACTGGGCTTACATGTCGGAGCTATAAGTCTCCTTAATGGGTCGGAAATGTGCTGACTTAGTCAGTCTGTCTATGATCACCCAAATGGTATCATTTCCTTTCCTTGTCTTAGGTAACTTGGTGATAAAATCCATAGTTACCATTTCCCACTTCCACATAGGAAGTTCAGGCTGTTGTAGCAAGCCTGGCGGCTTTTGATGTTCTGCTTTGACTTGCGCACAAGTCAAGCACTTAGCTACATAGGCAGCTACAAACTTTTTCAAGCCTATCCACCAATAGTTTGCCCTTAGATCCTGGTACATCTTATCAGCTCCAGGATGAACGGAATATTTGGAACTGTGGGCTTCCTGGAGGATAACATCTCGAAGTCCCCCATAAATTGGAACACATATTCGTCCATTCAATCTCAGAATCCCGTCTTTGCTAAGAGATAATTGCTCCTCAGTTACTCCTAGCTTTTCGTTAGGATAGTTAGCTTCCAACACAGCTTCCTTCTGTGCAGCTAACAACCTTTCATTTAAACTGTTCTTTATTTCAATGCTGTTGGCATTGATTCGGATGGGTTTCACCCTTTCCTTTCGACTCAAGGCATCAGCGACTACATTCGCCTTGCTGGGATGATATCTGATTTCACAATCATAATCATTTAAAGTCTCCATCCAACGGCGCTGCCTCATGTTTAAATCCTTCTGATTAAACAGGTGCTGGAGGCTCTTGTGATCAGAATAGATCACACACTTGATACCATATAAATAGTGCCTCCATAGCTTCAGTGCAAAAACAACGGCACCCAACTCCAAGTCGTGGGTGGTGTAATTCTTTTCATGCACCTTTAATTGACATGATGCATAAGCAATAACCTTGCCCTTCTGCATAAGCACACACCCCATGCCAGTGTGTGATGCATCGCAGTAAACTACGAATTCTTCGGTACCTTCAGGCAATGTCAGTACAGGAGCGTTGCTCAACTTTTGCTTCAGAATACTAAAAGATTCTTGCTGCTTCGGTCCCCAGTCGAACTTAACCTTCTTCCTAGTCAAGGAAGTTAGGGGTGCAGCAATCCTTGAAAAATTTTCAATGAAGCGCCTATAATATCCTGCTAAGCCTAGAAAGCTACGAATCTCTGTAGGCGTCTTTGGCTCCTGCCAGTTCATAACAGCTTCCACTTTAGCGGGATCCACTTGGATACCACGCTCACTAACCACATGTCCAAGGAATTGGACTTCTCGAAGCCAAAATTCACACTTGGAGAATTTGGCATAGAGCTTCTCATGATGTAGAAGTTTAAGAATACAGCGAAGGTGTTTCTTGTGGTCAGCTTGGTTCTTCGAGTAGATGAGGATGTCGTCAATGAAGACGATGACGAATTTATCTAAGTATGGCTTGCAAACGCGATTCATGAGATCCATGAACGCGGCCGGTGCATTAGTGAGCCCAAAAGGCATCACTAGGAACTCGTAATGACCATAACGAGTCCTAAATGCCGTTTTGTGTACGTCTTCATCTCTAACCTTCAATTGATGGTAGTCTGACCTTAAGTCAATTTTCGAGAAATAACTTGCCCCTTGCAACTGATCGAACAAATCGTCGATCCTGGGCAAAGGATACCTATTCTTTATTGTGACCTTATTAAGCTCACGGTAGTCGATGCACAGACGCATCGATCCATCCTTCTTCTTGACAAATAGGACTGGCGCTCCCCAAGGAGACGAACTAGGTTTAATGAAACCTTTGGCTAGCAATTCGTCTAGCTGTGTCCTCAACTCCTTCATCTCCGTTGGTGCCAACCTATAAGGTGCTCTAGCAACTGGTGCTGCTCCGGGGATGATGTCAATTCTGAATTCCACTTGCCTATCTGGTGGTAAACCAGGTAGTTCTTCAGGAAAAACTTCAGGGTATTCAAAAATGACGGGGATGTCTTCCATCTTGGGTTTCGACTCATCAATAGTCACTTGTGCCATGTAGATGACACAACCCTTCTTCAAGCACTTAGATGCCTTGAGCATAGTCACTTGCTCAGGTAATCCATACCGGGTATCTCCTTGAATGGTAATTGATTCGCCAGATGGAGTCTTGATCATCACTTGTTTTCTATTGCAGACAATCTGGGCCTGGTTACGAGATAACCAGTCCATGCCTAAAGCGATGTCAAAACCGGCTAACTTCAAAGGAAGTAGGGACAGAGGAAAAGAGTGGTTCTTAATGGATATGAAACATCCATCTAATATGGTTGAGGCGGTTTCTATGGTGCCATCAGCTAACTCCACCTCATATTTTACGCTTAAGGTTTTAACAGGTAAATTCAGCAATTTGCAAAACTTATTATCTACGAAAGACTTATCAGCGCCTGAATCAAAAAGCACTCTTGCATAGATATCATTTATGAGGAAAGTACCTGTTATCACATTGTCATCTTGTACTGCTTCCTTTGCGTCCATTCTAAAGACTCTCGCATTGGTCTTCTTGGCCTCATCAGGCTTCTTGGCGTATTTAGGGCAGTTGGTTTTAATGTGCCCCTTCTCATTGCAACTGTAGCATGTTGCATCCTTCATCTTTTTGCAGTCCAAGGTCTTGTGGTCCTTGGACTTGCATATCCCACAAGCAAAAGTTCGTGACTGAGTCTGCGAGTTTGACTCCAACCTGCACTTTCCAAAGTGTTGTTTCTTGCAAATTTTGCACTTGGGCTTCTCACCAGACTGATGCCCATCTTTCCTTGACTCAGACCCCTTTTTGTTGTCACCGTTTCCACGGTGCTTCTTGTTTGACCTCCGTGAATTATCATCTTCATGTTTTCTCTTCTCAGCATCTTTGTTCCTCAGCGATCTTTGTCTGACCGCATCCAGAGTGAGGGACAAAGATATGTCAGCTACAGATCTAAAAGTAGCTGGCCGAGAGGCCTTCACGCTTGCCTTTATCTCGGGGGCTAAACCACCGATAAAACGAGCTATTCTTTTTGGTTCCGGGGTCACCAGATACGGAACCAACCGGGACATTGTGTTGAAGCTCGTGAGGTAAGCTTGACAGTCAAGGTTTGTCATAACCAATGATAGAAAATCAGACTCTATCTTCTCAACCTCATGCTGAGGGCAGTAATTTTCCCTGATAAGGGCAACAAATTGTTCCCAAGACATGTTGTACAATGGGATCTTCCCGGTGGCTTGAATCAGTGATCTCCACCAGGCTAAGGCCTCGCCTTTAAACGATTGAGATACAAACTTGACTACATCTCTCTCAGCGCACCCGCTGATATCCACTACTGTGTCCATCTCATCTAACCACGTCATGCAGTCAATGGCTCCCTTTTCCCCAGTGAAATCCCTGGGCTTGCATGAAACAAAGTATTTATAGGAGCAACCCTTGTTACGGGGTTCTTGATTTAGTACAATCTGCTGCGATGGAGCACTGTGGTGGTTTGAGGAGAGTCTATCATCATCTTTCTTGGGAGGTGGCTTCGAATGCGGTGTAGATATGGTCCTACTTCGAGTCCCACTATAATCTTCATACTGCCGCTCTAAAGCCTTCGTAACTGCGTCGTCTACTAACGCTATCAGTTCAGCACCCGTTAAATTAATTCGGGCGTTATCATTATTCTCCACTGGGTGACTATTAATTTCGTCCAAGTCAGCCATTTAAATATGAGCTGTTCCATAAAACAAGGACAATAGTTTACTTGGGAGTTTATTATGGAATTGCCCCTTAGGGTAATTCATTAACCATGGTAAACAGAGACCATATTTGGTTAATTTATTAATCACATTTATTTAGGATTTCTATTATAATTTATCCTAATCATAAACAATAACAATATATATTAGCACATAAGGCCTAGTCACATGGACAAATTTTTAAATTATAAGCCAGGATTTCAGAGAATCGAGGCATGAAGGTTTGAATCATAGTTCGTTACCTTTACCAGACAGGGAGTCATAGCTACCACTGTCTTTTGGCTCATATGGAAATGAGCAGGGCCCGTAGGCACCATATTACCACGTATGGTCGAAATATGATCATCTTAATTGATGATTTAGACCCATGATTCAGAGATCATTAAGTTGGGTTTGGAATATTTAGAAAGATCCTTATATGAAAATGACGTGTGTGATTTTAACGAATCACGTCTGCCAGGAGTGTTAACATGTTTTCAGATGTTAACTGGGATTTGAATCTTTTTAACAGGTTTTACCATCTTGGCCAGGTCTTATAATGACATGCAGGCTAGGTTTTACCTTTAAGATCCTTAGCTAATATTTAATTAGACAGATTACTTTTAAAAGGAATGATCTTGATTTATTTATTTCATATATAATTTATGTATGCTTAAAAATAGCAAAATGAAATTTATAAACTTACATTCCATTAATTTATTAAAAGTTTACATATCGCCCTAAACGGGACTTTTCAAATAGACAAATCACCCACGCAGGGGTTTAAGCACAGACTTACCCACGCAGGGGCTTAACAACATGCTAGTCCACGCAGGGACTTAAACAAATAACATACCCTCGTAGGGGTTAACAGAAAGGTAGACCCACGCAGGGGTCAAAACAAACAAACATACATACCCACACAGGGGCTAATACAGCAAGATATGCCCACGCAGGGGCTCAACTGATACAAGGGAGTTACAACAAACAGTGGAAGGATTCAATGGTCCTTCTTGCTCTTCCCTTTGATCAAGCTTGTCAATCCCTGGAAGAAGCTCTGTCGTTCCCTGCGATCCCTGTGAAAGTCTCGCTCGACTTGGTCCAACCTTTGCAGAATTTCTTCATGCTCTGGTGAGGAGAACCTTGGCGGCTGCGATTGTTTCCGAATAATAGGTCTAGTAGGTGTTTGGTACCCACGAGTTGGGTACCCTACTCCCCATGGAGCTCCACACGGTCCTTCCTGATGAAGGGTGTTATAGTTGGATGCTACCAAGTACGGGTCGGCTTCAGCGTAACCATAGTTGGTGTAAGTCGGCGGTCCAAATAGGTTGTACCTCGTTGATCCTGTATATGCAGGAATTGGGTTATCAAAACCCATCGGTGGTGGTTGAAGTGCAACTGGGTTCGAAGGTCTGCCCATTTGCGGGTCTTCTGGAAGTGGCGGATAATGACTGCCACTTGATTGTCGAGGAGAGCTAAAATGAAAATCTCCTCCTCGCGTGGACATCCGCGCTCCGGTTCTCCTACGCCTCGGCGGTTGCGGAGGTGCCGGCTGAACTGGTGGCGGTGGTGGCGGTGGCGTGACTGCCACAAATCGTGAATCCTCAGAGGGATCCTGTTGCTGCTGCTGCTGCTGGTGAGGCGGTGAATGGCGAGGAGGTGTAAAATACCATTCATGCCGGTTAAACATAGCTTGATAGCTGTCTGGACCACTGTAGGGTGATCCGTGGAAAGAAGATCTGTCGGAGATCTCGATGGGATGGTTGGGAGTTCCGGTTGCGGGCTCGACTGGATCGGTGTCCTCGTCCATATCCTCCGCATAATCTCCGGAGAAATGATCATCTGGCCCCAGTGGGTTAAAACCCACTGGTTCTTGTAAGTAGTTGGCCGGGTTAAACCGGCCCCTAAAAAACAGGTGTAGGGTCACCAAAGGAGTTGTGCAATAAAGATCGCTGTAAAGGTATGTAGGAAGGTTGAGGGTTATCGGGCTCATTTTCCGATTGTGGCCCATAAGAGTTATGAATGGGAGGCGTCGAACTGTGCGATACAGATCGTCTAGCTGGTTCAAACAGGTTCCTCCTGTTATCTCTAGGGTCAGCACTCGCGGTGGCAGAAGGAGCTCGCATATGCGAAGGTCCTGCCTCGTCGTCATTGGGAGCGGTGATTGGCCCTTTGCCTCGTCCTCTTCGTCGAAAGAATCTTGGCGGCATTTTAAATCCAGTCAATATAACATAAGATAACGACAAAATATATAAATCAAAGGACAACACAAAACAAAAATAGAATTTGTCCTATGTTATATGTCTAGACTCGAAAGTTTAGAAATGTGTAATTGTGTCATTGAGACTAAACACAAAAGGCTAGTGTTTAATTCACTCAATGTTGGCTCTGATACCAACCTGTCACACCCCGGATTTCCACGTGTCACCGGTGGGACCGGTAGGGGAGTATCGTGACATGGTTGGCAACATAATAGTCAAACAACACAATATTTAAATGCACAACGGAAGCAAATGAAAAGATATATTTCAACCAAATAAAATATTGTAATATCGTGTATCACAACAGTTGAAAGTTTGTCCACAGAAGGATAAAAAATAAATAGTAGTTCAACAGACTTTAGGCATCTTAAGCTTGCGAGACTCTTTATTGATGCTAAGGAGAGAATCCCAGCCTATTACGCTTAGTACCTGCATTTAATCTTTTTGGGAAAATACGTCAGTTTACACTGGTAAATACAATCAGCTGACTCATTTTAAAAATGATTAAAAATTGATTTGGATACACGTGGCATAAACATTTTATAACTTGGGATAATCATTTAAATATATAATCTTGTAAAAGAATTACATGTTCCTTATGCGTTCAGTAGCCCGGAGCGTGCCGGGTTAAAGATCAATAGACACACCACATCAACTATTTATGCACTGACGAGTGTACGCCTACACTCCGCGCTTAGGTCGTGGCCATTTCGTAAAATGATGCCAAGGATATCCGGGACATGGTCATTAACCCCCCAAAGGCTTTAAGCAAACAAAACATATTTAAACGGGCCGATCAAATTATTCAATTAACCACCAAACGATGGAAGATTTGATGCCCGACCAAGCGGTATTTTATATACCGTAACCCAAGCCCGTATAGGGAAAATAAGTTAAAAGTATTTACCTGAGCAAAGTAATAATCACAATAAGCAAATGCAAGTAGCTTTTACTGGTCCTCCTATTCTGGAACGAAGGTTTATAATAACCTATTAGAATCCTAACGGGTCTTTAATTAAGCTTAAGCTTAGACCGGTTAGTTTCAAAGATACGGTTCGTACGCACTATTAAGCGAAGACCGGATAGAACGTGATTTAAACCCGACAAGTTAGAAGACTTGCTTAATATGGGTATTTCATACACATTCTGGATTTTGAGATAAAACCGATAAGGTTTGACCCGTTTCGGCTAGTTTATGTAAACTAGTTACTTAAACCGAACCGAACGCGTAATAAGCGTAACGGGTATCCGTAAGAGCCATATACAGGTTTCCTAAGTCAATATGCTTCAAATATGTTGTGACATCAGTAAGATGTCTTTTATTATGCCCGAAACGAATTTAAACACAAACTATGCCCCGTAGGGGTAGTTTGGTCATTTAAAAGGTTATAAAAGAGTTTAAGTATTTACCTGAGTTACAGGTCTGATATAATCAGCAAAAATACTTAATTTGATAAGTTATAACAGTAGGGTAAAGTATATATGTGAAATTTATCAGTTATAACCAAACTAGGCAACGTAGGGGCATTTTGGTAATTTCACATAAGCCGTAAAGCTCAAAACTGAATTCTGAGTTAAACAACTTTTGCTTACTGTTAAAATATTATAATTTACATAAAATATCAGTAGGTATCAACCTTTGTATGTTTAAAATAGTTCTAGTACATACTATGCGTTAAAAACGCTTAAAAAGGCGATTAGAAGCCATTTCCGGGTTCTATATATAAAGCTGATATTTTTATTATTCCAGAACGCTTAAAATAATTTATTTATCATATGTAATCAGTAGCAAAAGGTTTTGTTAGGATCGGAGGCTCTCATGATTGTGTTTGTTTGTATATTTTGAACAAATCAAATAGATATGAACAGTTTAAGTGCAGCGGAAATGGAAACAAACTTTGTAAACACAATCAAAGGAGAAAATAGTATGATAAACAATTGCTTTCCATAGAGTCAAAAGATTTACAAATCAAAGCAAAAGATTACAGATATGCTCACATACTAAGCTCCCCCTCAGCCTGATGCCCCAAGGTTGGTTGCACACAAGATGAAAGGATTGGACATGAGGAGAAGAACTCGCTCAGTCAATCAAATGTAACAGTACAGGGTACTGTTACATTTATAGGCAAACCAAACCACTGAGGAATCTCAGCTGACGTCACCATGAAAGCGACGTCTAACAGCTTAACAAACTATATCTACTGTCCTTACACCAACTACTGATGACTAACAACTGATTGTAATAATAATACAAAACATGAGAAAACAACTGCTTCACGTTCCACTGTTGTAGCCTAAGCACTGATGCTCAACAACAACATCAGTGCTTTCTTCAAAGGTGATCAGTCCTTGAATGAGCAGTGTTTGTGTCTTCAGCAGCACTTGAGAGACAGCAGTAGATAGAGCGACAGAGTTTATTTTCAGCAGTCTTTAGGATTACATCAGCGTTTGGATCATCAGTTGTTCTTTTGAGCAGTACTTAAGGTTCATCAGCTGATAGATAACCACTGTCAAGGGGAGAGCAAAGTGTAAACTACTGTTTATTGTGAATCCTCTGTTGTGACCTGGTTTTGGCTTTACATTATCTGTTCCTCTGGTAGGGTTCAATCCCAACAATCTCCCCCTGGAACAGATAATGCCAAAACCTTTCATTATTCAGGACCTTTATTGCTCATCAAGAGTGCCTTAGCTTGTTCTTTGAATTCAGCTTCAAATTCCTTTGCACTCTGATCATCCTCATCCCTACACAGTGAAAGCCCAAGGAGATCCTGCAAATCTTGAACACTAAGGCCTAGTGCTTCTTTCCTTGATATGTGCTTCACATCGCCATTGGCTCTGACCAAGGTCAATACGTGAGTCTTTTGATCAGACATCCACTTTAGTATTTTTAAGCCAAGTGGGTTTCTTGGGAGAGACTTATTTGAAGAAGAGTTTAGGGATAATGGCCTTGAAAACAACTGCAGACTTTCAGACATTCTTTTGAAAGCTTCTTCAAAGACTTTGTCAGCTGCCGCTATATCTTCTGAAGTTTCTTGTTCAATAAATTCTTGTCGTTCAGCTTCTGTCTTGTCTTCAGCAGTGTTTGGAGTTGCAGGTTTGTTTAACGCCTTAAAAAGGCTTTGAAGCTTTGTTGATGTTTCTTCTTTTAGACCCATTTTTGTGATGGTATCTTTGAAGTACTCTGCTTCCTTTTCTCTTACCTCTTCTTCAGTCAATTGTTCTCCTTCAACTTGATTTGTTGCAAAAGTAGATCGGAACAGTGTGTCGAGGTTTCCCATCTTCTGTTCAAGCTTCATCATTTGTTCTTTCTTTTTAGAAGTGCCTGAAACAGTTGTCTTTCTTTTCTTCAGCCTTTTGTAGGCTTCGTCAGTCTGCTGTTTAGACCACTTTGATATGGCTTCAGCAGTATCCACTTTCGCATCCACCAGCTCCCTTTTCTTTCTCTTATATTCAGCAGTTAAGTCAGCAATGAGTTTTTCATATTTTCTCCAGTTAGGAGCATTCTTCTTCTTCGTAGGATCATTCTTAATCCTTTCAATCCTTTCTGCCTCACGCTTAAGAGCTGCTACTGGCCATTCTCTGAACTGTTGTTCTTCAGCATGATAGAATTTTTCTTTCAAAATGAAGGCTAGATATTGTTTTCTTAATTCTTTCTTTTGATCAGCCTTTTCTTTGTTTAGGTCTTGTGCAAACCCTTCTATCAGCTTTACTTTTGTTAAGTAGAACTCCAGTCTTTTAGTAATGCCATCTTCACTTAACTTTTCTTTTTCACTATCAACCTTGGCTTTTACATTTGCCTGCTTTGTCTTGAGTTTTAGGTAATCATCCATATCTTCTGGTGGCATGTAGCCTATGAGTGAGGGGAATCTCCTTTTTGAAGGATCTTCTTCTGTATAGAATTGCCTCATCTCATTTTTGATAGCTTCAAGTTCCAGTGGATGTTGTGCAGCATTAGGATCATATGTACCCTCATCAGCAGTTATTGGTTTTCTTATTCTGTTGAACAGCCTTGGTTGTGAAGTATGAAAGGTGAGAGCAGTGGTGGATGACTGACTAACAACTGCTGATATGTCAGCAGTTGTCTTCTGCTTTTGAGCAGGGGATGGAAGTGGTGATGTTGGTGGTGATGGTGGTGAATCATCATCTGTTATGAGATTTCTTCTTCTTTTTAATGAAGAAGAAGCAGATGATGTTTTGGGTGGATCAGTGATGGTAGATTTGATAGCAGTGGTTTGTGGTAGTGATTGACTGACAGTGGTTGAAACAACTTGTGTTTCAATCACTGTTGTCATTACAACAGATGTTGTAACATCTGTTGTCTTCTGTTTTGTGACAGGAGGCAGTGGTGATGGTTTGAATTTAGATGATGATGGTGGAGCAGTAGTTGTGGTGGTGTGTGGTAGAGTGGTGTGTGTTGAAAGTGTGTGTGTTGATGAAATGGCAGCTGTTTGGCTACAGACAGCAGTTTTTATAACTGCTGCTGCAGCAGTTTTTGTAACTGCTGCTGTATCAGCTGTTTGACTAACAGGTTTTGAGACCTGCTTTTCTTTTGCTTTTTCAGGCTCAACATGAAGACCATGTTCTATTCCCCTCCTATTCAAATTTCCCAACAGCTTGTTATTCTCCCCCTTTTTGGCATTATCTGAGGGGAGATTTACAAGAAATGGTATGGAAGAAGGAACTTTGCCAGGAGCATTTTGAATGCTAGCCTTTATAGCCTTGATATCTGCTTGAGTATCTTTAAATCTTGATTCAACCATGTTGGTCAGCATTTGTACTTGAATAGCATGCTTTTTATCAGCCATTTGTTGCTGTGCTTCAAGCATGGGTTGAAATATATTCCATAGCTCATTTGCAGCAAATGCCTGTTGTGCAGATGCTTGAGCAAGAACCGCAGATTGTGATGAGGCAGCAGTGGATTGTGCTTTTTGAGCTTTTAAAATCTCTTGCACCATCTCCTTTATTTCAGCAACTGAGGTTTCCAGTTTGTCAACCCTGTCCGTCAATTCCTGATATTTTGAATCATCACCTACTTTAGTAGGATCATCTGAATCCCCACCAGCAGTGGTTATATCAATGTGTGTCTTAGGAACAGAGTCCCAAAAATCATCCATTGATGCCCCTTGTTCTTGGTACTGGGGACTTCTCTCTTCAGCACTCGATAAACCTTTGATGGTACCAGTGGTTAGATCTAACTCACTGGTGGTCACCGAAGTTGCTATGGAAGAGATTGCCTTCAAGGGAGTCTGATTTATGAAACAACTGGCCAACTGGAGACCTGTTGATCCACCAGTTGTAGTTGCTGCTCCACTTGAACTACTGACAGGAGTTACTTGTAACTCCTGCAGTGTAACCTCCTCAACTGTTGCTGGGATAGCAGAAGTATACGCATCAGACCCAGTCACTTGTGGATGTATACTCTCAGTGATAGGTGATAGAGAGGAACTGGTTTGTGTCTGTGCAATAGCAGCTGCATGCAACAGAGGTAGCATGGATTGTGGCATTATTATTGGTGAAGGGATGGGGGTTGAAAGAGACATGTCCTTGGGATCAGGACTGAGGAAGATGGATCCGAGTGGATTCAGAGCTTCATATTGTGGTGTCCCTGTGCTTACAACCTGATCCTTTTGTGAGGATGCAGGAGGAGTTTCGGTTATGGGTTGAGATCTTTCTTCCAACTGCTGTGAGGAAGTAGCAGCAGTGGTTTGTGGTGACTTTTGTGTTGTCACAGGCATTTCCTCTGGGATCTCATCTTCCAGAGTTGCCTTTGTTTTGGGTTTGGTGGGTTTTCTGGATGTTTTCTTTTTGGTCTTTTTAGTGGTGGCAGGTGTGGGTTTCAAAGCAGTGGGAGTGCTGCTATGATCACCTGGAGCAGTGGGCTCAGCAGCTGATACCTGAGGAGTAGTTGTAACCACTAAAGTCTGCTCAGATACCCCTGCTTTTGTTTTTATTGGTGCCATCATCCTTGAAAATGTTTCTTTTGTTATGCTTTTTATTTGACAATGAACACCTTGTTTGAGCAAATTTACATTTTTCTTTTCAAATTTTTGTTCAAAATAATAACTCAAAAATCTTGGAAAAAGTAAAAATGCTTGACTTTCAACGTTTTTCACCATATCATTGAAAATCTCCTAGGAGTAGTTATAGTCTTTATTATTCAAAATAGCGTAACCCAGGTTTTGGATTTTCAATGGTATTTCGTTGAAAGATGTTGTTTTATTTGAAGCACACATCAAGAGTGTGTGAAATAAAAACCTGGGTGCAGATGGAAAATAACCCTTTTGTAGGGTATCTACCTTTGGTTCTTCTGCATAACCTCTTTTCACGAAATCAGTTTTCATCTCGACTTTTTCAAAAGAGAGTTTACCTTCCTGATCGTTGAGATTAAAGACTTCGGAGATCGACTGTGGGGTTATTTGAACTGCCTTGCCCTGTATCGAGGAGTTTATGGCTATGACTTTTCCGTCTTGTTTTTCAAGCGACGCCTTTTTCCAAAACTCTCTCTGGGTTTGCAGATATATGGGAGCATTTGCTGTCAACAAAGTTTTGTACTTTGATGCAGATAATGCATCAATGATGGTGTCAAAGGTGTGATTATCAGTAGGTTTTGCGAATAAACCCAGATAGTTATGAGATTGTTTGAATGGTATTTCAATGATTTCTTCAGCCGTTTGAGCGGCCTCAGTTGAAGGTGGTGGTGATGTAGGTTTTGATTTTGATTTTCCTTTTGACTTCGTCATTTTTGATGAAGAAGAATCGGAGAATGATTTTGAGGGTTTTGAGAGGAAGGGTTGAAAACTGTTATGAGAAAAGAATTTTTGGAATTCAATTCGACAGTGTAAAACCCTGTTTGGGGGTTTAGGGCAGGGTTTTATTTAAAAATGATCGCTGATGTGGCAGCGGTTATTAAGATCTGAGGGCTAAAAACTGACCACGTGTCAAAACACTGATGAAACGGATGAAGTATGGAGAACAGTTGTTTTAAGAGCCACTGACGTATCAAGCATCAGTGGTTACAACGGTAAAAATTATGAGCAGTGGATGATTTTTACTATCAGTAGATAGCATATCAGTGGATAAGACACTGATTTTGAACATCAGTGCTTTTCAAGAAAATGAGGGATCAGTGGTTAACTTTCAGCAGTGGACAGTGTTTAGAGATCAGACGTTGGAACAAAACAGTGGTTAGGGTAAATGGTGCAAATCTGAAGAACAGGTGTTTCAGCAACAATTTTGAGGTTTTTTTTTTTTTTTTTTTCATTCAAGGTTTTGCCACATGTCAATTTTGAAAGACAGTGGTTTAGTACCCCAGATGATGAAAACTTTTTACTAAGGCAACTCATTTTCGTTCAAATATTCAATTAAAACATGAGTACCCTAGTAGTTTAAGCACAGTTTACAATCAACCTTTGATAAAAGTCTAGGAGCAAACCTGAGTTATGATATAATCTTAACACATATACCATTTCCTTTTGACCCATTTATGAGGACAATAATACCACCAAAAATAAGGTATTACCTCCTGTCAGGAGCTGAAACTATTGCCAACAAAAACAAGCAAAAGTTCCAAATATATTATTCCCAAAAAAAATGAATAATATATCCTGATTATTCAAGAAAATCCTTTGAGAAAAAAAAAATGATTAAAGGATTTTCTGAGAACAGCATCAAAAGGGTTTAGTGTAAATTCAGTAAAACACATAATCATATCATTCTCAAGTTTTTGAAAATGGTCAGTGGTTTTGACAGTAGTGGTAGGAAAACTTTGAACATATTTTGACCACTGTATGGTACCATTTTCTTTGTCAGTTGATTGCAAACATGATTCTTTTTGTAATTCATTCACTGGAATCAAAACCCTTTTCTGAACAGGTGAATGCACATAGTTGCTTAATGACCATTATTACCCTACACTTTGACTCTTCAGTGTTTTATGTTTATACTCTTTTCTTATGACTTCAGAAGTTTTGAGATAAACACACTTCGGAGTTTTTGTGAATTTTCTTAATGTATTTTAACATAGTTGATTTTGTCCTTTTGAGGAACTCAACCTGTTTTCAACACATAAGATCTGGATAACTAAAGTTTTAATTTCCCTCTTTTTGTGCTAACAAAACAACAATGCTTTTATAAACATAGGTTTTGTTAATCTGAGATTTGTACTTTAGTATTTAATGAAAACAACACATATTACACATCAACAGTTTAAATCAATTTAGAAAATAAGAATAATCTCATGGTTTAATCAGATATTGCTTTCAGATCTAGAAACCATGAGTGTCTTATGCATGAATTTACATGTTGTGTGAAATTTGTGTGTCATATGACATCTTGGTTGATTTACAGAGTTTTTGAAAAACCATTTTGAACATGATTTAATCGATACTCTGTTTTTTTCAACAAAATACAACCAACCTTAGTATCAATGAATTTTGAGCTGAACTATTATGTCAAATTGATTGTTAGATCGAATTTGACTGTCCGGGCTCTGATACCAATTGTTAGGATCGGAGGCTCTCATGATTGTGTTTGTTTGTATATTTTGAACAAATCAAATAGATATGAACAGTTTAAGTGCAGCGGAAATGGAAACAAACTTTGTAAACACAATCAAAGGAGAAAATAGTATGATAAACAATTGCTTTCCATAGAGTCAAAAGATTTACAAATCAAAGCAAAAGATTACAGATATGCTCACATACTAAGCTCCCCCTCAGCCTGATGCCCCAAGGTTGGTTGCACACAAGATGAAAGGATTGGACATGAGGAGAAGAACTCGCTCAGTCAATCAAATGTAACAGTACAGGGTACTGTTACATTTATAGGCAAACCAAACCACTGAGGAATCTCAGCTGACGTCACCATGAAAGCGACGTCTAACAGCTTAACAAACTATATCTACTGTCCTTACACCAACTACTGATGACTAACAACTGATTGTAATAATAATACAAAACATGAGAAAACAACTGCTTCATGTTCCACTGTTGTAGCCTAAGCACTGATGCTCAACAACAACATCAGTGCTTTCTTCAAAGGTGATCAGTCCTTGAATGAGCAGTGTTTGTGTCTTCAGCAGCACTTGAGAGACAGCAGTAGATAGAGCGACAGAGTTTATTTTCAGCAGTCTTTAGGATTACATCAGCGTTTGGATCATCAGTTGTTCTTTTGAGCAGTACTTAAGGTTCATCAGCTGATAGATAACCACTGTCAAGGGGAGAGCAAAGTGTAAACTACTGTTTATTGTGAATCCTCTGTTGTGACCTGGTTTTGGCTTTACATTATCTGTTCCTCTGGTAGGGTTCAATCCCAACAGGTTTGGAGTTAATTAGATATGTAAAACTCGTTTTATAGCCCGTAAGGGCAAAACCGACAATTACCGGATTAAGCCGATGACTATAAGTTATGCTCAGCCTAAAATTAATTAAAAATCTTCAAAAATCCCAAAATAATATATTACATCAGTGGGTAAAGAGTTTGATATCAAAAAATATGTTTAAATAGGCTATACGCTAATTATGTCGTTTAATCGCTAATAAACTTTCTAATTACGCTAATGAGCATATCTCTCAATCTACACCTCAAACTGATGTCAAAATTTGGGTGCAAGTTTATATATCAGTAATTAAAGTTTCTACTCTTTTACATTTTCAAAATTCACGTTTTAAGGTGAAAAGGGCATAATGGTCAACATATGAGCAATTAACGGAATCATGCATATTAATTGGTTAACTAATGAACCAAGGTGTATAATCACAGAGGGTTATACTAGCATGTAACCTGGTCCAAATAGAGCTCTAAGGTATTTCTAAATCATACCAAAACGGGTCAGAACTGAAGTCAAAGCTTTGCGACTTTCGGTTCCGAACCGGGTCTAAACAGTAAATTGTCGGGTTGAACATGTTTAGACATGTTCTTATACTAATTACCAAGTTATATTAATGATCAAACAGGTTGTATGTGTTCTACATTGCTAATTATGCATAAATTAGAATTTAAGTATCCTGTTGACTTTTTAATAACAAGTTTGACCCGACATTTGACCTAGTTAGAGTGGGAATCAGGGGGAACCCTTTTAAGGGTTTATTACCCACATAATTACCAACTTATAACTACTTTCAATTCGACTAATCACTGGACCATTAGTGATTAATCGCTAAGTCAACCATTAATTACGACGGTTTGACTTTTAAGCTAAAACTAAGCAAAAACTTAACTAGGAAAGGTTAAGCAAACTTAATGAAGTCCTATGCACGATTTGTGAAGCTTAGAGAGAAGTCTTGAGCTCCAGAAATGCTCCAAAGTGCAGATGGAAGGTGTGAAGAACTTGTTGCAACCTTGGCCCTTTATATAGTGCTCAAGAACTCATGGATCATTGACACACAAGTCTAACCATGGCCTTGGATCACTTCCAGATGTCCCTAAGTGTCTAGGGGTTGCCTATGGGTCGCCCAAGATGTGAAAAATCGTTTATAAGTCGGTTAGAATGCAAATGGAAGACAAGAACCCAAAGTTTTCGGATCAGACAAGCCTAGGCGTCACGCGAAGGACCCCGCCCCCTTGGGCCTCGCGTCGCGCGATGCCTTCCTGCACCAAATCAAATTTTTAGATTTTTATGTTTTGATCCTTGGCTCTTCAAAACTTTGTTTAGACTTCATTTCTTGCATTTTGAACCCTCCAAATTGACGTTTAGGGGCTTCAAGGCATATACCCATTTTGTTTAGTCCTCGGTTAACTTTATTGTCACCCGAAAAGTCCTAAACTTCAACGTTGACGCTTTTAACCCTTCGCATACGAATTTGATCATAACTTTCTCATACGATAACGAAACTTTATGAAATTTATATCGTGCATTCTAGTGAGCATAATTTACCGTTACAAAGCTTCGGGTTTGTCAAAAGGTCACTCAGAGGTATAACTTAAACATGTTGACACATTTAACCCCTGTAGTTTGAAATCTCTCACTTTCTTTCATATTTAGCTTTGTATGATCCATGATTTATTCGTTTGAAGGTATGAGCATCATGTAGGGTTAATGTACAATATATTTATTCACAGTTGACATTTAGGACTCGTATATTCACATACTTTCCATGATTGTCAACTTTAATCCTTCTATAACATTCTTTCACACGTTCAAACATATGACACGTGTCAACACATTATAGGACGTGAATTTTCGAGGTGTTACAATTGCGTTTTATAGAGAACACTTTCTTTTGTTTTTTTAGGCCATTGCGTTTTAGAAAGGAGACATTTTTAAGTGTTTTCTGGCCATTGCGTTTTATAAATAAGACATTTCTTTGTGTTTTTGGTGCATTGCGTTTTATAGAGAACACTTTCTTTTGTTTTTTTAGGCCATTGCGTTTTAGAAAGGAGACATTTCTAAGTGTTTTCTGGCCATTGCGTTTTAGAAATAAGACATTTCTTTGTGTTTTTGGTGCATTGCGTTTTAGGTAAAACACATTTTATGTGTTTTCATTCCATTGCGTTTTAGAAAGTACATTTTTTTGTGTTTTTAAGCTATTGCGTTTTAGAAATAAGACATATCTTTATGTTTCCTGGCAATTGCGTTTTACAAATAAGACATTTCTTTGTGTTTTTGGTGAATTGCGTTTTAGAAAAATGTCATTTTTAGGTTTTTTTTCCTATTGCGTTTTACGCAACTGGGTTTTTTTCCATTGCGTTTTACGCAACTGGGTTTTAAAAAAAAAATTCGAAAATATAGCAATAGTATACTCGTTTTAAAGATAAAAACGAGCGTTTTTTTGTGCAATTTTTATAAAAAAATAATGTCGTATGAAAGAGTTATTAACGTTTAAAAAATGGGGGGGAATTGGAGGAGAGAGAAACTATTGCATTGACTTGACTAGAATGCCCCTGAACAAACACACGCGCGCCCTTTTTTTTCTTTCAATTTCACCCATTAAATCTTAGCACTTGATCAAGTAAATGGATGGTCAAGATCACTTCCTAGCCTTTCTACCCAAATAAACTTTCTATTATATCCTAACGCTAGAAACATAATCCAGTAAGGAAAAATAGCTAGTTTTATGGTTTCATTAAAAAAATCACAAAATAGTTTGTATGTTTTATGGTGAATGTGTTTAGTCGGCATTTTCAGTTTTAAAAAAATCATAAAACTAATTAAGATGTGGCATGCCCCTATAAATCTATAATTATGTTAGTAATTAAGCATATAGCCAATAGTTACACGAAAGGAGGCTCATGTACAAACTAGAATTCAAGTATCCCAATTTAATTCATCAAATTCTCACAAAAATCATATTGTATGTGATAATCCGCTTGTGTGTCACCTTTCTTTGGCATATCGTCAACAAAACATATACTATGCTAATGAAATTCATTGCAAACGCGAGCTTGGTTCGCGTATCTTCTGTATTGTCTTCGTGTAGGGATGTGTCTATCTAATGCATGAGGTTAATTTCTAACTTCTTGACTAGGGCTGTAAACGAACCGAACGTTCAGCGAACAGTTCGTGAACCGTTCGGCGGGAAGTTCGTTTATGTCCGTTCGTTTAATAAACGAACGAACATGAACAAGAAATTCCGTTCGATTAGTTAAATGAACGAACATGAACAGAGGTCTCGTTCGTTCGATTGTGTTCGTGAACGTTCGGTAAGGTGTTCATGAACGTGTTCGTGAACATTCGTTCATTTGCGTTTGTTTATGTTCGTATGTTTGTGTTTGAATTGAATACTTTTGTACTTTCATATATTTTATCTATATTTTTTATATTATTAAACTTTTATTTATTTTATTACCCTAACAATTAAACTAGGAAACCCTTTTTCACCTTGTTTATGCACCATTTCCCTTTCATTTCTCATTTTTTATATCGGCGAATACGGTCGACCTACGTTCCACAATAAGGGATTCAAGTTCCAGTGCTCCTCTCTAAGCCATCTACCTTTATCCTTCGTTGCGTTTGCCAAATTTATTTGTGTCCGTTTATGTTCGTGAACCGTTCGCGAACACGCTCATTTCCTTAATGAACGAACACGAACATAAAATCTGGTTCGGTAAGTGTTCATGAACAGTTCGTGAACACATTTCTTTCCTTAACGAACGAACACGAACAAGGCCTTGTTCGTGTTCGTTCGGTTCGTTTACAGCCCTATTCTTGACACATTTTTAACGTTTTTACTAATTTCGTGAAAATAACATTGAAAGCGGCGGACGATTAATCATGCATCATGTGGTGCCGTTGATAGTCGAAAGACAAGGGGGTACATGCACTGATCGGCCTTTGTCCCGATTACTAAGTGTTATGTGTCTTATGTCCAAAGCTTGATACTAGGCCTGTAAACGAATCGAACGAACACGAACATAGGCATGTTCATGTTCGTTCATTCAACTTTAACCGAACACGAACATGAACATATAATCGAACACATTTTTTTGTCCGTGTTCGTTCATTAAGAAATCGGGCATGTTCATGTTCGTTTGTGTTCGTTCGTTTAAAGCCTAAACGAACATAAAAAAATTAACTGAACATATTTGAATAAACATAAATTAACATGATTGAAGAAACAAGTCTAATATATTACATTTCATCCGAAAACACATGTAAATAAGGGTTCATAGATATACTAATTAATTATATTTATATATGTAGTTAGAAAACCTAATATTTATATAAATATAACTATTTATGTATTTATTAAAATTTAAACGAATGTAAATAAACGAACGTTCACGAACATAAATGAAAGAACATAAGGTGTGTTCATGTTCATTCATTTAATTAAACGAACAAATTTTTTTTGTTCGTGTTCGTTCGTTTATTAAATAAACGAACATAAACAAACTTCCCGCCGAACAAGTTCATGAACTTTCGTTTCGTTTACAGGCCTACTTGATACAAACTAGAATCAAGTTGGGGTCTCACTAGAAGCAGCCTCTCTATTCCTACGGGGTAGAGGTAAAACTGTCTACATGTTATCCCGCCCAGATTCTACAACTATTGGTGGGATTTACCAAGTATGATGATGATGATGATGATAACACATTTATACATATTATTGATTCGTTATTAGTCATGATACAAAAGGGTGTGATACATGACCAATTTAGTGCATGAATCACCATGCTTGTGGATAACTTATTAGTCATGATACACAAGGGTGTGATACATGATCAGTTTAGTGCTTGAAATATCATGATTGTAGACAACCTCCCGTAGGTTATAAAACCCATGGATATGTATTCATTGAGTCATAGTCATCCAATTTGTTTTGAATTGAGTGCTCAAACACTTTTTGTCTATCAAAGGTGAGCGCATGACTAATGATGTGCCGTAGTTGCAAGTGTTTTAACACATGAGGATAGAGAGTAGGTTGAGTCATCTTCAACGTAAAATTGTGTCATCTTCATCTCAAACCAACTACCGAGGGTAGGTTGAGTCTTCATGCCCCCTCAAATACCATAGAATAATTTCATGCCTTTTTAATCAACGTAAAATTGATTAACCGTTATATGAAGATGACACGGTTTCATGACTAATGTTGCGTTGTTTGAATTGTTCCATTTTATCAACGGTTACAAATGAAAATGAAAAAAGAAATCCATCAATATTTTTTTGTAATTCCTTAGGTCAAGATGTCTACTTTAGTTATTTTCTCTTTTTTTATTATTATTAGTTTAACCGTTATATAATTTTTGATGGCATAGCAGCAAGAAACAAACTACATATTAGTAACTTTTCAATTTCATGGAAACCAACAACAAACAGAGTCGTAGAAAGAGACATAAATCACATTTGCATACATTGGCGCAAAACTTGAAGACTTTGTGCCAATTTGCCAACGTGGTATTACCTCGTTAGTTTGTGCCAATAGGCGCAAAGCAAGAAGAGACCTGCTCTCATATACACAAAAGTATGTAAATCTTAAGATACATGATGGGCATGTTTAGTTAGATGTAATAATGTGTACTGGTAATAATTTAACTAAACGTGGTGTGTTTTGTTAAAAGAGACATTATACACGACTAATAAACCGAATACGATACATCTAATGAAACATTCTATTATCTTACACACTAACAAGAACATCTTTTAATAAGTGGATTACGTGACATAACATGACTAAACGTAACTAGTTCAATAAAAATGACATGAAACGTTTAACACCATAAAAAAACTTATACAAAATACAATACATATCTTATTATACTATATTTAATTATGTATAAAATTGTGTCGTTTTGATATATGGGTCATAAACGTGTCACAACCTATTAACTTATTTAATGCAACAATATAATTGTGTTATGTGTGTCATTAACGGGTTAAACCCGTTTGGACACGATTATAATGGTGTCATTAACGTTACAACCCACTTATGATCTAAACCTCTTTACCCACAACACTAATTCCTTTATTTTCATGTCAAGTTAGACCATATTGATGGAAAATGTCATAAACTGCGAACTCTACATGGTGTGCCACTTACAAACCTTGCAAATGGCATATTAGCTCAATTATGATAGCATACTAGCTCAATTTTGATGAGTTTTTTTACTTCTGTCTTATTTTTTAGTTTCTCTAATCTAGTTTCAATTAGGTGAATCAAAGAAAACATTTGAAAGCCTCGTTGAAGCCTTTTTTTTTTTTTTTTTTACCAAACTCATAACACATAGGGGCTGTTGGTAGTCTCTGAATGGTCATTAAGAGGCTACATCCTAATTAATGGAACCATTAAGAATTTTTACCAATGAGAAGGTAGAAGAATGTGACATGTGATGATTTACCATTCAGAGGTTACATCTTAACTATTCAGACTTGAGGTTACCTCTTATTCATTCAGATGTTTTAAACCATTAAGAGGTTGCATCTGAATGGTCCATTAAGAGGCTACCAAACAACCCCATAGTCTAGCAATGAAATTAATAATTTATAAAGATAAAAATTAACGATTAATTTTGAAAACAAGTTTAACCAATGGTTCATTCTCTATTTGTCTTATGTATTGATTAATGATGTTACTTTTGTGATTACTAACAAAAATTGAAATAAAACTTACCCCAAAATAGTACAAGTTAATTCCAAGAGTAGCATAGAATTGAAGAGACAGCATGACGAAGGTTAGAATTGTACAATTTAATGTAACCATGGTGTGGGACAGTGAAACATTCTCCCCTTTGCTTTAACCAAATTCATCATACACTCAAATACCTACTAGACAACACTTTGCCTAAAATCAAACTCTATCCCAAAAATTGCACATGTACAATTTTTAATGCATCACGTACAACATAATGCACCACTCAAATAATGCACATTACTTGTAATGTACAAGTTAACAATGCATTGTTTTTCTCTTCAAATTTTTTTTGTTACTCAGTTCCCGTGAAGGAAACCCTGCCAAACCCCAACTGATCAACTTTATACAATTCTAACCAAACTTTCTCTGCTTCAAACCTTGCACCCTCTTCTTCTTTTTCTTCTTCAGCCACTAAACTTTCGGATTTCGTTTCTACTCCCTCATCTTTCCTCGACATTACACTTTGACCCTTCTCTTTCTCATTGTGTTTTAACTTCTTTTTCTTTTTGTTACCCAACCCTAAACACTTTCTCCCCATCATCCATGGGAGTTTGAAGAAAGTAAGGGTGAAGATATTCACGACGGCGCATGGGCAGCAGCACACGGCCACACAGTCGGCGATCACTGCCGCCGTGCATGACCGGCAAGACTTGCCGGAGCATCCAACTTCTTGGTCTCCTGTTCCGGTGACCTCCACTGGGTGCCCGTGTTTTCTTCTTCTGGTGACTCCGGCGGCGGCGGCGGTGGTGGTTGCGGCGGTGGCATTACGTGGTGAAAGTTCACATGGGCAGTTGTTTACTTCCTTGCCCATCGGAATCTTAAACCTTTGTGGAATCTTAAACCTTGCTAATGAAGCCTACAAAGAACACTCACATTATTAGTTTATGTGTATGTATGTATGTATATACTGCATTATTTCTCTGTATATATATATATACTGCATTACTCTCTCTCTCTCTCTCTCTCTAGAAAAGGAGGATTTATAGAGGTTGATGCAGAAGGGGAGGACAGGCAGATGGGGTTGTGGAAGTGGGTTTGTGTTTGAATCTTTTTTGGTATATTAATTGAAGTCTTTTTCTCTCCATGCAATTTTGATTTTTGCATTTCCAAGGGTTTTGTGAAGTCCATGAAATTAAATAATCTGGAAGTTAAAGTTGTTTGCTCATCAGCACGCACCCTAGACTAACGTGACTGTCACGCTCTCTTGTCTTTGCCTAGATTCCAAATTTTGACACCAGGGATTTCTGACTTAAAATAAAAAATATATACAAACCCAAGGAAATGAAATGAAATGAAATGTAATGTAATGCATTATTCTACTTTTTATATATCTCATGCAATATTATAATGTTTCTTGTGTGAATATGCAAATATGCAATTAATTGGATTAAAAGTAGATAATAATAAGTATTTAATATCAAATAGCTTTTCTTTAACGACAATTCCTAAATATTCAGCATTCACAACCTTTATTTTACAAGATTTGAACTTTAATCTTTTGGTCACTTGAAGAGTCAAGAGAACACATAAAGATTTGAACTTCAATTTTTTTAGCTGGATACGCCTACTGTAGTTGTTAGAGAATACATCTTTATGATGCCCCCGTATAATAAGCTCTTGTTTCGCAATTGATGAGTTCCATTAACAAGTCGCTTTATATAGAGATGTAAATGATGACTCGGTTGAAGAGGAAAACTATAATTTTTTTTATGACAATCACTCCTAAGACCTTCTCTAACGTGGAGAGGCGATAGGATCCCCAACTACCCTTCACGTTAGGCTCCCTCGGCTTCCCAAGGGTGCACCGTTCGCACGGTCTTCTCCCCGTTAGGGCGACACCCTCCACATCAGACGGGCTCCCTTGCGGGCCTTGCTTTGGAGAAGGCCTAAAGGTGAAGTTCTTAGGGTGGTGGGTGTGGGGGAGGGTAGTCCTATGGGGATGATCCGCCACATAGGCGGCCACGTCATCGGGTGTGAGGGATGAGCCACAAGGAATGGTCCAAGGGTGTGGTGATGAACCCCTTTATATATACATATTTATGTATATGTGTGTGTGTTGGATAAGGAAGAGAGGGACGTCGCGAACGGCTTTGGGAGGACGAAGACGACAGGGGGCGGAGTAGCCGGCCCAGTACTACCCTCGACGCCCGAGGACGAATCCCACACTTTATAGCCTTACTTTTTACCGAACTCATGTACATTATCACATGCTACCTAATTTAGGAATAACAGTGAACAGTGAGATTACCAAGTTAATTACCCTTGTCAGAAGGATGCAGAATTAACAGTCCCACTTCAACTTTATTACTTGTAAGGGGTGAAATTGAGAAGAAAAGGGGGTAATAGAAATGACATATGACACAAAGCCAAATTAGTGAAAGGATTTCCTACAGTGGTATGTCGTGTTGCAAACTCATCACTTCATGTGTTCCATCTTATTTAAGCTTTACTAGCTATGACATGTGCTTCCTCTACCTCTGTCCTTTCTATTTCATCTCAAAATCCTTTTTTTCTTTCTTGATTTGATTAGGCATATACTACTCTACTTTTGCTTTTAGGCATGGTGGGTCACTCATCCTCTTTAAGTTGTGCTAATTATGTCCTAAATTCACTAATTTACTTCAATGAATATGGACATAAAATCATTAAGTTATGAGAGTGTGCAGATGTTATGTTATTAAATGACAAGCTATCATGCAGTTGAACAGTTATCCATATAAGACCAAGCTATTGCCTAATGCAAACATGTTACATGTGCAGTTGGCAGTTGTTTCCTGATCTTTATCAGCTTTGTTATAACTTATAATGCAGATGAATTAGGGTCTTGCTATTCACACACCCCCACCTAACATGTATAATTTAGATCTATGATTTAATGATGATGAACTTAATAATAATCCGTACATATACAGTCACTGGAAAGTACAATCACAAATGTGAGGACCAATGAAATTGACTTGTTTAAAGCAAGAACCAGAGTCAAAAAGCTATTGACACAGTAGTTCCTGAAGGATTCCTTCAAATATTTGGAGTTAAAAAGTGTAAATGTTTAGCGTTCATTTCCCTTTTCAAAATCAAAAGTTCAAAACTCCAGATTTCAAAAATGTATTACTTTTGAAATGTTTTTATTTCCTAAACATGATTTATGTCTCAAATTACTTCTTTTTAGTTTTTTTTATTCAAAATATGCCGCCACCCCTTTCTGAATTACTTTAATTTTCAACAGATGATAACTTATCAACCTAAGTGTTTAGAGCATTTTCATGTGTTTAAGAAGCGCAAAGTATAAAAAAAACAGAAAAATATGATACACGCCATTAAATATGTGACCATTTTAGGTAAAATTACTCAAGTTTTCAACAAATAATCCTCTCAAAAGCTTCTAATCAATGATCAACCTAAGCAATTAGCGCATTTTATCGCGTTTAACAAGTGCAAAGTATAAGAAAATCCGAAAAATATGATTTACATTTTAAAATATCTGATTATTTAGATCGAATTACTAGAGTCTTCAACAAATGATCCTTTCAAACGCTCCCAATCAATAATAACCCTAAGCATTAAACACAAATTCAACACAAATCTTTTCGTACTTTCACTGCATGTAGAAATGCGAGTGAATACTTAAAACATTTGGCGTTTAATTGAGAAGAAAACAGTGAATATGATCTGAAGAATCTGAATCAGATATTATCCTGTAACTACATTTGGCTTTTAATTGATAAAAGAAAAAAAAACAAAAATCAAAATACAAAAACGTCGTTTTCTCACCACGTATTGACAAATTCATCAACTATCACGCGAATGATTATCAACAAACACGCAACCAAAACGATCAATCATATGAAACGCGATGAATGTGAGTAACTAGTGAGTGATTAAACAAAAAAACAACAAATCCAGAACAAACAGTAAACAAATTATTACCTCATAGGTCCAAAACCAGATCAAATCATGAAATCCGCAACAAATTACGCGTTCGTCACTCGATAATCTTCAAATCTTTAAATCAAACCGTCTGTAACCTCATCCAGATGAATCTGAGAAGTAGAGAGGAAACAAGCGGTTCGATCTCGCAAATTGAGTTTGAAATTCAAAGTAATGGTGCTTTTATCTGATGCGATTATTATATAATCAAACACACACACATATATGTGTGTATATGTATATGAATATGAATGAATCTCTCGTAAACTGTGAGTGCCTGGGACTTTGGGCGGTTTATGAAAGAGATGCAATGCATATATTTTTTTATTAAAATTATAAATCATTAAAAAATAAAAATAAAATTAAATACTCGTAGTTTTAAATACAGTCAAGTCTTTAACGAGAGTTTTTTTAAAAGGAGGAGAAGAGAAAGGTGTGGTTGGGGTGATTCGAATCTTCGATATAAAGTCTTCAAGTTCAAAAGCTATTATAAATGTTTATTTTCAATAAAGATTTATTTATAACTAGGATTAAGGATTAATTTCATTTTTATAATTGTGTTTAATTCAGAAATTACGAATAGTAACAACGAATTTGGTTGCTAAGACCATGTGTAGTGGTTTGGGTGAATAAAGTCCCTACTCTTGGGCATTTTCCGCCATGTGGCAGTACAGTCAGCAATAAGCATTATTGGGCATTTTTCTAAAATGAGTGTAGTGAAGATGTGTGCATTATATTAAAAAAGGGTGTTAAACAATTAAATAAAAAAACATCCAAAAAATGGTATTGGACAAGCATAGGAAAGAATGCATGTGATTGGCCAAACCATTTGATGTTTGGCGTGATTTAAAAAACGCGTGATTTAAAAAACGCCGGGGGGGGGGGGTTTAAAAAAACACGCTAGAAAACGCCTATGGGGGTGGGGATGGGGCATGATTGGGCGTGTCTGAGGGCTTTTTTTTTTTTTGAAAAAATCACGCCCACTACACATGGTCTAATAGGAGGCTAGCTCACTTGATAGAGGCAGATGCCTCTTAATAAAGAGATACCATACAAAACGTAAGAGTTTCATTTGTTATTAAAAAAACAACGCATTTGGTTCGTATTATCTTGTATTAAGATTTGCTTTTGGGCCATACAAAGTGAAGCTCATATTTACTATCTTGTGTCCAGGGGCGGACTTACCCTTTGGCCAGGGTGGGCGGCCGCACCCCTTGAAAAAAAGATTTAGTGTATATTTTAGGCAAAAAAACCCGACCGTACCCCTTGAAAATATGGTTGAACACCTCATCCGCACTCCCCGCAAATAATTTATGGGTCCGCCACTGCTTGTGTCTGTAAAAAAAAATTACTCACGTGTAATATATTGTTGTATTATAATGAAAAATTATATTGTATGATAATGTAGATGGGATTAGGGATAAAATTAAATTTATCTAGAAAAAATGTATGGCACATAGCATGTATAACTAAGTGTCTATACGTTACTATTCTAAGACTATATTAAATTATGAAATGTAAAAAAGAAAGTGCCTTAACTAAGAATGTGGGAATTTCACACCAAGTAAAGTGTGTTTTGATAGTGTGAGATATGATGGTCGGTTGAGATGACTTAATATGGGTAGGTTATATATTAATTATTTATTATTAATTAAAAAAATCAGCACATCATTCATCTCTGTCTCCCTCACGCCGGATTTTTATTCATAACAATCACACAACATTTTTTGGTGAAATTCAAACTTAACAGAAGCCATGTAGTTTATATTCGCATGGAACCTTTATGGGTGCAACTGTGCAATCATGGTAAATAGAAGCTCATATAATGCCTTTCGTTCGTAGGAGAAAAATAATAAAGATCCTACTTAAAAGTAACCATGTACGACCAACCAGTGCTAGCTTATTCTCTGGAACGAACGTAAGTATCGTGCAACACATATGGGGGATAGGAAGAGTTCATGACCTCAACAGAGGCTATGTGTGAACTTCACAACAGACGGCTAAGATCATGGGTGTTCTTAATAGAAAAAAAATATGAAATTATTGATTTAAGTAAACAAAGCACAGGATGGCCACCAAATAGGAGGCTTTATAAGAGGACAAAGAAGCTTATGCTATAAATTCGTAATGACCCACCATACCACCTACTTGAGCTCAATCAAAAACCAGTGTAAGAAAATGAGGAAGAATATGAAACAAACCTCATCAAGGCCTACCTTGTAGCCCCACTAACACCCCCCTTTTACTTTGGCATCTATTGATTTTAACCATCAATGATGAATGCCTGATAAATAGTAGTATGACATATATTGTGTTTATCGAATATCAAGTAGAGACAAGTTTTGCTACTATTTAGGCGTCAATAACCCTGAATGCTCCAAAAGAAAATAATGTGTCATATTGCCTGTATGCACCAAAATATTTTAATAAACTCTTATATTGCAGTGAATCATCAAGAAACTTACTAATTAAAACGATAGCAAATAATTTCAAATTACATATGATAATTATGACTAGACGGTCATATTAGAACTAAAGGCTTTGGCAACAAAAATATTTGAGTAAATTGCCAAAATCGTCCCTGATGTTTGAGCATGTTTGTCATTTTCATTCAAAATAATTTTTTTTGTACAATATAGTCCTCACGTTTGGGATTTTTTGCCATTTTCATCCAAACATCTAATTTGCTTTATTTTTTCTATCAAACATTTAGATGAAAATGGCAAAAAGTCCCAAATCTCATGGACGATTTTGGCAACAAAAAAAAAAGTTAGACGTTTGGATGAAAATAACAAACATACCCAAACCTTAGGGACGATTTGGCAATTTACTCAAAATATTTTATACAAAAGAAAAACCATAGAATCAAATATGATGAGTAACCATATATTACTAGCAAAATATTTTTTTCATCGTATTGCAGGACCAGATAGGTTACTTAGGTGCATTGTGATGAATTGAATAATTGAAATTGCCAACATGTACCCTCTCAATAATCTAAAAGGTTTGCAGCCAAAGGATTTATCATGTGCACTGTCATCTGTAACACCTCGTAAATTCGTGCCCGGTAATGTACCGACACGTGTCCATACTCCCAAATGTGCTTAATGTTGGCTGGGAGGGACTAATTTTGCCAATTAATGAAAGTATGAATGTGGAGGGACTAAAGGTGTCAACATGCTCACATTATGCCTTTGAGTGACCCTTTACAGACCGCAAGCTTGATGCTTTACGGTCCGTAGCGCCTTTTTATTTTTGAGCCTTGCCATCGTCTACGGACCGTAGAGGTCCGCAAGCAAGCGGAGAAAATCTGGTGAGCATGATCTTCACGGACCGCGAAGGGTATACCCCTACGGTCCGTAGAAGGTTTTCCAGTGACAGAAATTGCCTTTGAGCCCAAACAAAAATGCATGAAACCACTAACTCGAAACCATGAGCCTCTAAACTGGTCTTGACACGTTTATGGGCACTTGTACTGATCTTGGGAGGACTCATACACCTGTCATGATTTTAATTAAGGCCCTTCAAGTATAAATAGAGGTGGTATGCAACCTCATTTCTTGCACCTCTTCTCATAAATCATTCTTCTCCCTCATGTGGAAGTTCCTGAGCTATAGGAGCTTCCTAACAAGTCTATATTCATCCAACGATCACTTGTAAGTGTTCCTTTCCTCTACATTTTCGTTTTATAGGCTTTTATAGCCAAAAGTCAAGCAAAACCGATTTTTACTTTGACTTTCGGTTTAGACCATTATGGTACAGCCATTGTTCGAGTCGAATATGGCTACGTGATTGTAACTGGGTAGGTGTTAATCCCTCAAAAGGGCACCTCCTGAAAATCACGTTAACTAGGTCAAATGACGGGTCAAAGTTTAATTACTTAAAAAGTCAAAAGTCAGTTTTTCGTAAATATTATAAACTGATCATATATATGTTATAACCCATGTTTTGACACTTAAATAAGTTTTTTAATTAATGTTAGAACATTTATGAACATGTTCGGCTCGTCATTTCCAGTTTTAAGGTCGGTTGGCAACCGAAAGTCGAGCAGTTTGACTTCTGCTTTGACTTTCGATTCTAACCCGATTTAGCTTAGTTAACTACTGAATTTAAGTTGTATTATGATCGTATTATAATGCAGGATAACCCTCTGAGGTTATACTACATGATCATAATCAGATTCTGAGTTTATATGCAAGTTTCTATATTATGCCTAACTTTAACCAAAATGCCCTTTTTGCACGAAACATGGTTTTAATAAACAATGAACTTGCAAATGATTTACCTACTGATATGTTCATATAAATAACATATTTTGGTATTATGATTCTGTTCATAACCTGAGTTTTGATATAAGATCGTAAATTAGGTCATATAATGACCAAAACGCCCTTTTGGCGCATAGTATGGTTTAAAACCATAACTATCATACAAAATCTATTTCCTACTGTTCTTATAACATAATTTAAGTATTTTCATAGTAAGTACTTGATCATAACTCAGACTTTTAAACAAGTTCTCAAACTATGTATATAATGACCAAAATGCCCATACGGTGCATAGTTTGGTCTTAAATCATAAAACTAATACATGTTTGATTACTTACTGATATTATATCATAATTAAAGTTTTTTTTACAGAATGAACATGTTCATAATATCAGTTTTTATGCAAGTTCTTATCTTATGTCACATAATGACTAAAATGCCCATATGGTGTATATTTTGATTTTAAAAGCTTCATGGGCATGTAAGTTGATAACCTATTAATGTTACAACTTATTTAAAGTATATTGGCATATAGAACTTGTTTATGACTCATCCGGTTACCCGATGTCGCGTATATGCGTACGGTTAAGCTTATGTAATTAGTTTACGTAAGTTTACCGAAACAGGTCAATTCTTATCAGTTTTACTGCAAATTCCAGATTGTATATTGTTTACCCATATTATACAATTCTTAGTACTTGTTGGGTCTAAACTAAATTCTATTCCGGTCATTTCTTAATCAAGCGTATCGTACCGTTTTCATAATTTAAGTTAACCAGTCCAAGTCTACGACTTGAATAGGACCCGTTGACATTCTAATTGGTTATTTATACCATCATTCCAGACTAGGGCCTTCCGGTAAATTGAAACCTACCTTAGTTAATTGATTACGGATGATCTATTTATAATCTTGCATTTATAAGACGAGTTTTAGCCCAGGTAAATACACTTAACCTATTTTCCCTACACGGGCTTGGGATATGGTAAATTATTACCGCTTGGTCGGGTATGGGATCATATGTCGGATTGTGACTACAAAATTCCATGACCCGTTCTAAGCTGTTTTGTCTGATAACTTAAACATTGGGGGTTAACGCGACCGTGTCCTAGATATCCTTGACTCATTTAAGTTGCTAATGGCCACGACCGAGCACGGGGTATAGGCATACACCTGACAGATTGTCACACCCCAACCGATGGCGGAAACATCGGGGCATGGCACTGAGCGAAACAGATTGTCCAGAAGTTTCCATAACAATTATCATTACCAATTAATTTAAAGTAACATGTCCCATACCATGTCTCAAAATGCAAACAAATTATTACAGACAAATCTATCGGTTTTGAGTGCATTGAGTGTAAAAGAGTTGAAAGAAAGTTGAAAACCATCTTTCACTCCTTTTCATTATGAATATGTTTAGATCTATGAAATATCTTTGTTTGTTCATGTGGAAATCGGTTAGATCTAAGTTGTTCTTGGTGGATTGAGGCCAAAACATGAAGTTCTTCAAGAACACATGATGACGTCATCCTAGAACACCTTGAATCTTGATGATTTCACGGTTAAAAGTTAAGATTTAAAAGATAAAAAGGTGTAGGAGTGCGTGTAGATTAAGGAAGTACAAGATTTAGGACGAGATCTTACCGGAATTGCGAGAAATCTGGGAAAAAGCAAGGTGAGAGTGTTGGTCGGACGTCAGTTGCCAAAAGTAGAAAGAATGAAAGTGACAAGAGGTATTTATAGGGTTACCCAAAGAGGAAAGGGCTGGTCGATCGGCTAGGCAGCCCGTGCGGACAGCCTGTCCGATCGGACGGCAGTCCGATCGGTCAGCTGGTCGAACGGCTGGTCGCCTGGTCGATCAGTCACCTCGTTCGAGTGTTCGGCGCGACGAGTTTTGATGTTTCAATTGCGATTGCGAGTGTTGCGATGCGATAGATTTTCCTAGTCAAATTACTTTTAATCCCAACTACTCATATCTCGCACTATCTCTTCTCCACGAATTATCATACCATTTCGATTGCGATTGAGTTCGATTGCGTTTGAGTTTCGATTGCGATTCGATTGATTACCACACATAACATAATTTAAACATGCACAAGTAACACATAAGGCACACACACACGTATACAATAACCAAAATGAGTAATTCGAGTTGCGAGTGCGATTGCGATAGCGATACAGCGATTATATAGCGATTACCATGCGATTATTAATAGATACTCCACATAATACAACTAAAGCGAAAATAAAATAGACTAATTACAAGTCAAAGAAGTCAACACAGGAATTGAGCAAGGAGAGACAAATCACAATTAGCAATCTTGTCTTCCTTTGACTTCAATCTTGACTTTGACTTTGACTTTCGAAACACGGGGTGTTACAGCCTCCCCTAGTTGAGGGAATTTCGTCCCGAAATTAGGCCAAAGTCGTAACAAACAACTGCGGGTACTTCGCCTTCATGTCGCTTTCGAGTTCCCAAGTGAACTCCGCGCCTCGTTTGCCTTCCCATCGGACTTTCACAATAGGAATGCGCGAGCGTCTGAGCTGCTTGGTTTGGCGATCCATGATTTCAACAGGCTTCTCCACGAAGTGTAGTGTTTCGTTTACTTGAAGGTCATCGAGAGGTACAATTAAATCATGCTCAGCCAGGCACTTTCGTAGGTTTGACACATGGAAAGTAGGGTGGACGTTACTAAGTTCCTCCGGTAGTTCGAGTCTGTAGGCGACTTTTCCGACCCTTTCCAGAATCTAAGAAGGTCCTACATATCGAGGCGCTAGTTTCCCTTTCTTGCCGAATCTGACCACACCCTTCCAAGGTTATACCTTTAGGAGTACGTAGTCGCCAACGTCAAATTCAAGGGGCTTGCGTCGTCTATCGGCGTAACTTTTCTGTCGACTTCGAGCTTTCAACAAGTTGTCTCGAATTTGGAGGACTTTGTCAGTCGTTTCTTGCAATAGCTCGGGACCGGTTAATTGCGAGTGACCGATCTCGTTCCATACAATAGGCGATCGACATCTTCTTCCGTATAAGGCCTCGAATGGTGCCATTTGTATGCTGGAATGATAACTGTTGTTGTACAAGACTTCGACTAACGGCAGGTATGCATCCCAATTACCACCGAAATCTATGACACACGAACGGAGCATGTCTTCAAGAGTACGGATCGTTCTTTCAGTCTGTCCGTCGGTTTGAGGGTGGAAAGCGGTATTTAGATTAAGCGATGTACCGAGAGCCGTTTGAAACGTTTCCCACAGTCGTGAGGTAAACCGAGCATCACAGTCTGAGATGATGTCGCGAGGTGTCCCATGTCGACAAATGATCTCGTTGGTGTAGATTCGGGCTAATCGTTCTACCTTGTAGTATTCCCGTATTGGCAAAAAGCGAGCAGATTTGGTCAAACGGTCAACAACAACCCAAATGCTGTCGTGACCTGATGACGTGTGCGGAAGCTTTGTTATGAAGTCCATAGCTATACTCTCCCACTTCCATATAGGGATCGGCGGTTGTTCGAGTAAGCCAAAGGGTCTTTGGTGTTCAGCCTTGACCTTTGCACAAGTCAGGCACTTTCCAACGTAGAGAGCAATATCCCTTTTCATGCCCGGCCACCAGTACTTGTAGCGAAGATCCTGGTACATTTTGTCGGCACCGGGATGAATAGAATACCGGGATTTGTGGGCTTCGTCCATCAAAATCTTTCGCAATTCGGTCCATTTAGGGATCCAAATTCGGTCTAGATAATGGAATATCCCATTCGATTTATTCACAAGATGAGCTCCATCGTGGTAGTTTGTTCCTTCTTCAGGGTGCGTTCATTAAAACATGCATGCAGAGCTTCGCGGATGAGGGTTTCGAGGTCGTATTGGGCTTGGATGTTACGAATGCTGAGCAAATAACTCCGTCTACTGAGAGCGTCAGCAACAACATTTGCTTTGCCTGGGTGATAACAAATCTCACAGTCGTAATCGTTGAGAAGTTCTACCCATCGGCGTTGACGCATATTAAGTTCTTTCTGATCAAAGATATGTTGTAGGCTCCTATGATCGGTGAAGATCGTACACTTTGTACCATATAGGTAGTGTCGCCAAATCTTTAACGCAAAAACAACTGCGCCTAGCTCGAGATCATGGGTTGTATAGTTCTTTTCATGGATTTTGAGCTGACGAGATGCGTAAGCTATAACCTTGTCCCGCTGCATAAGGACACAACCAAGACCAAGGTTGGAAGCATCACAATAGACAATGAAGTCGTCATTTCCGTCGGGCAATGTGAGAACAGGAGCATTGCAGAGCATGTGCTTGAGTGTTTGGAAAGCAGACTCTTGTTCAGTTCCCCAAAAAAAGGCTTGTCTTTATGCGTGAGAGCGGTAAGCGGCACAGCGATCTTTGAGAATCCTTTGATAAATCGTCGATAATAGCCCGCTAATCCGAGAAAAGAACGGACTTCTGACGGGTTCTTGGGTGTAATCCAACTCTTAACGGCTTCAATCTTCGCAGGATCGACGTGAATACCCTGACTATTGACAATGTGACCCAGAAACTGAACCTCCTCCAGCCAAAATTCACACTTGGAGAACTTGGCATAGAGTCGATTCCCCTGGAGTAGCTCGAGAACCAAACGTAGAAGCTGCGCGTGTTCGGCTTTCGACTTAGAATGGATCAAGACATCGTCAATGAACACGATGACGAAACGACCGAGATATGGTTTACACACGCGATTCATCAGATCCATGAAAACCGCGGGTGCGTTGGTTAAACCAAAAGGCATAACAACGAATTAGTAGTGGCCGTAACGAGTGCGAAAAGCGGTTTTGGGTATATCCTCCTCTTGAATGCGTAGTTGGTGATAGCCTGAGCGTAAATCGATCTTCGAGAAACACGTAGCGCCTTGTAGCTGATCAAACAAATCATCAATACGAGGCAGGGGATAGCGGTTCTTGATAGTTAACTTATTCAATTCCCGATAGTGGATGCACATCCTGAACGACCAATCCTTCTTTTTGACGAAAAGGACTGGCGCGCCCCAAGGAGAGGTGCTCGGGCGAATTAAGCCTTTCTCAAGTAATTCCTGGAGTTGGTAAGGAGCTTTGGCAATAGGGTTGGCTCCAGGAATGAGGTCGATACGAAAGTCAATATCACGACTTGGCGGTAATCCGGGAAGATCGTCAGGGAACACATTAGGAAATTCACGAACCACAGGAACGTCTTTCACTTCTGTCTTTCCTTTCTTTTCCTTCTCCGCTACTACAATGTTAGCCAAGAAAGCTCTGTATTCCTTGCGGAGATACTTGCTAGCTTGGACACATGACATGAGTTTGAGACCTTTCGAAGCAGTTTTGCCATAAACACACAATAAATCACCATTCGCGAGCGAGAATCGAATCATCTTATCGAAACACACAACTTCAGCATGGTTTTCGCGAATAAAGTCCATGCCTACGATGACGTCAAAACTTCCGATTTGCATCGGAATAAGGTCGATTGGGAAGATGTGATTGTTGAGCTCGAGAGTACAATCACGAAGAACAGAATTAACGGTGACAGTTCTTCCGGTAGCGACTTCAACATCGAACGTCGAGGGGAGATGGGAGCGTTTACGACTAAGAAGTTTCTCGAATTCGAACGTCACAAAACAATTATCGGCTCCAGTATCAAACAAACATGAAGCATAAATACCATTCACAAGGAACGTACCATTGACCACGTTGTTGTCAGCCTGGGCTTGGCGCACGTTGATGTTGAAAGTTCTGGCGCGTGCGGCTTATTGCTGCTGCTGCTGATGCTGTTGCTGCTGGTGTTGTTGCTGCTGCTGGGGCTCTTGTTTCACCACCCTGTTCGGGCACATGTTCGCAAAGTGGTTGGGATCACCACATGCGAAGCAGACTCGAGCGTTGATCGCGGGTGCATGAGCCGCTTGTTGGCCTTGCGGGGCTGGGAGCAGAGCTTGATGAGCAGTGGCTTGAGCTGGGGCTTGACGGGGACCAGTACGGCAGTTAGCAGTGAAGTGGCCGTACATGTTGCAGTGAGCGCAGAAACGACAGGCGAGACCCACCAGGTGATGATAAGAATGTGTTGGGCAAGCCGGGTGGGGGCCTGTGTATGCATGCTTCGCTGGTGGTGCATAGGTAACTGGTGCTGGACGGTGATGGGGCTGCTGCTGCTGGGCCGGTACGGCTTGAAGTGGAGCAGCAGTGGTAGTGACAGCACAGTTCTTGTTGCTGGAGCTGCTGTTGTTGTTCTTCTTCTTGCGGCGTGAGGACTTTGATGATTGAGCGGCGGCGGTTTCGGCAGTTGGTGCGGTGGTGACTTGGTGCAGGTTCTTCGGAGTTTTATCCCAAACACCAGCTTTTACCCGCTTGTCCTTGATTTCGGCGGCAAGCAAGTAAGTTTCTTCGATCGTTGTGGTCTTTGCGGCATGCACAAAATCCGCAACACAGTCGGGTAGAGCTCGAATATACTTCTTGATCGCCATGTCGGGCGTCTTCACTTGATCGGGACAAATGATGCTGAGCTGCTTAAAGCGAGCAGTCAGGGCAGCGTTGTCACCTTCTTTCTGCTTAATATTCCAGAATTCGTCCTCCAGCTTTTGGCGTTCTTGGGGAGGACAGAACTCATCCATCATGATGGCCTTCAACTTTTCCCATGTCAGCTCGTAAGTTGCATCATTCCCGCGTTTGTTTCTCTCGGCCGTCCACCAGTCTAAGGCGCGGGACTGGAAGACGCCGGTAGCATTTAGAGTACGGAGATTTTCTGGACATCCACTCTGGCGCAGAGTGACTTCGATGGAATCGAACCATTGAAACATAGCCGTCGGGCCATCTTCTCCAGTGAATTCCTTCGGACCGCAAGCCTTGAACTGCTTGAAGCTGAAAGCAGTCTTGGTAGCAACTTTAGGAGCTTCGGTTCTGGACTCCTCAGATGATTTGCTAACGTTCTCGTAAATCTCACTCACTATCTGAGGCACAACCTTGGCCACTTGTTTAGCGAGGATGGCAGCAAGGCGTTTGTCCCTCGGTTCTTGGCGAGAGAGTCGTGGGTGACGGGATCCAGATGATGGTCCAGTTGACATTGTCTGCAATAGACATCGTCATAGGTCTCAGACACGTCATAATCGAATCTCACCTCACACGTCTACTACTTCTAAAGCCCAGGAACACGTATAATCATGTAAGCATATAGACACATAGACACATAATCGTAGATTCACATAAACACAGAGGCACGTAATCACGTAAGCACGTAGGGCACAGAAGCACATAAGCACATAAGCGTGTAACTTGTCTAGATGCACACAGAGGCGGTCAGAATACAAAAACCTATCATTCAAAGTCCGCGAGCGTTCGAGAATAGCGATTGAAAATAACTTGTCGAGTAGTATAGTATAAGCGTATAACATAGCATAAGGTCGTCCATAATTTAGCGATTTGTCAGCGTTTTGAGGTTGAAGTGTAGTGCGAGTCGTGCGTGTCGATCGAAGTGAAAGCAAAAATCGAATAAATCTCCAAAATTAAGCACATAAACCGGTAAATACACATACAAACACATAAAATCAATGAATCATCAGAGTCAGCAGTTGCGGGCTCAGAATGGAAACACATTTAAATCGAGAAATAGATCGTCTGCGGCTATTAGACATGGACTACCCAAAGTGGTTCAACTATTCACAAGGACCGTCTGGGCACACATCTGACCTTCGGGACTTGTGCTTCCACCTCGAATCTGGGCGTATGACACGTATCCTTTCAGTCTCTGCGTGGTCTTCAGTCGTTGGAGTCCGTCGAAACTTTGGTGAGAGCTTTGTAAAACAAAATAAAGATCGGAACAAATCGTCAAGGTTAGGGTTTCACCCCTAGCTTAACAACTTTGTTCCTGTTTTTGATAAGATAAAAGAGAATTATGTGTCAAAGTATGGATTTCACTCCTGATTCAACGCAAGTTCTCGTGTATATAGACAAAAATGTGGGTTGAACAAGCAATTTAGTCGAGAGTTTGCGGTTTTCACACCTAATCTTGACTTAATCGCTCATTCATATCTGAAAATTCGAGTGTAGTGATAGTGTAGCATAGGCGAGAATAGCGAGAAATAGCGAGAAATAGCAATTCCTCTGTTTTTGTGGAAGCTTACTGCTATTCCTATCATACATAACCCCTACTAGATATGCATGAGTCTGTCAGTTGGTTCCTAACTATAGACTAGGTCTCTAAGACATCAACCCGGACTAGGTCGAGTCTTGCCTAATTCCCTACAGTTATGGCTCTGATACCAATCTGTCACACCCCAACCGATGGCGGAAACATCGGGGCATGGCATTGAGCGAAACAGATTGTCCAGAAGTTTCCATAACAATTATCATTACCAATTAATTTAAAGTAACATGTCCCATACCATGTCTCAAAAGGCAAACAAATTATTACAGACAAATCTAGTCAAGTAGTTATGTTCCGACAACTCAGATTTATACATAGATAGTTTATTTATTGGTTTCTAGGACCCCTTTTCCTAGCCTCGATTTCATCACAGCATAGAGAGCATCCTAGACCTTTCCTTGCCTCAATTCACAGCAAGCTAAGCATAAAAACAACTTAAGCACCTGTCACATACGTTAAAGTAACAGTCAATACACATAGTGTAAAGGTGAGCATACAAGTTTGATAATAGCGTATAGAGTTCGAAAGCGTTACGCATAACCAGCACGTACACAGAGTGAAATGAGGCATGTTAGTTATCGACATGAACCTATCGATACCAATGACTGCGGGTTGACTGCCCAAGGCAGTTCGCGATACATTCTCACCACTGTGAGCCATGTAGGTAATTGTCCTTAACAACCCCCGAGTGAACGGGTGCTGAGTCCAAACTAATAGTACTACCGTTGCTAAGGCAGGTAGACAGCATTCCATGTGTAAACATAACAAACAAGCATTCATTTAGTCACGTATACATGCGATAACGGTTAGCGTTTAAAGTATTGCGTAGTGTGTTCGATGTGATTTTTTTGTATAAGTAACGTATGTAACACCCAAAAGTGCATAAAGCAAAAAGGGATCGAGTATACTCACAGCGATTGATGGATTGAAGGGAGTGCTAGAGAGTAGGGTTAGCCTGAACAGATTGATAGTATAACGATAAGTGACGCGCCAATCGATGCAAAGTACAAGTGGTTTGGACAGCAGTCCGTTCGGATGGTAGTCCGATCGGACAGCCAGTCGTGCGGTTGGTAGTCCGTTCGGACAGTCGTCCGGTCGGATGACTATTCGAGTGGATTGCTTCTTCCTTTGAGAAGGATGTGTTTGTGTATGATGGCTTGACTTTTGAAGTCTTCGTTGTAGTATTTAGAAAACAGAGAAGTACCTCTACCTTTCAGGTCGGTCGATCGGACGGTCGTTCGGTCGGACGGCAACCCGTTCGGTTGGGCACTTCAGTAAGAACAAGTTCACAGCAGGGTGTCACTCGATCGGATGGTCGTTCGGTCGGGTGGCATCCTTGGTGCATTGAACATGTTGAAAATTGTTTAAGTTTTGAAGTTTAAATGTCTCATGGTTCGATTGGCAGTTCGATCGGATGGTAGTCCGATCGGACAGCAAATCGTTCAACATTCAGACTTCAAGTGTTGGCAAAAATGGTTAAGTGTGGGACCAAGGTGCAAGTCGTACGGGTGGCCAGTCGTACGGTTTGGCTGTCCGTTCGGACGGCACTCCGTCCTGGTTGACCTGTTCGTCTTACACTTGGTTGTTTTGATAGTTTGTCGTTTTATCGAGATATTTTGATAACGTGTTAAGCAACAGAAACCTCGTCAATACTTGGTGCTCCTGATCGGACAGGAATCACCCAAACCCGATTAGTGGACGGTTCGAGACGACGTTCCACGTTTAACCCGGAATCGATAATCTCGTGGATAGAATACGGATCTTGAACCAACACGACCACAATAATGAGTAGTAAGCCGGCACAAGTTCCGATTCTATCGGTTTTGAGTGCATTGAGTGTAAAAGAGTTGAAAGAAAGTTGAAAACCATCTTTCACTCCTTTTCATTATGAATATGTTTAGATCTATGAAATATCTTTGTTTGTTCATGTGGAAATCGGTTAGATCTTAGTTGTTCTTGGTGGATTGAGGCCAAAACATGAAGTTCTTCAAGAACACATGATGACGTCATCCTAGAACACCTTGAATCTTGATGATTTCACGGTTAAAAGTTAAGATTTAAAAGATAAAAAGGTGTAGGAGTGCGTGTAGATTAAGGAAGTACAAGATTTAGGACGAGATCTTACCGGAATTGCGAGAAATCAGGGAAAAAGCAAGGTGAGAGTGCTGGTCGGACGTCAGTTGCCAAAAGAAAGAATGAAAGTAATAAGGGGTATTTTGTAGGGTTACCCAAAGAGGAAAGGGCTGGTCGATCGGCTAGGCAGCCCGTGCGGACAGCCTGTCCGATCGGACGGCAGTCCGATCGGTCGGCTGGTCGAACGTTTGGTCGCCTGGTTGATCAGTCACCTCGTTCGAGTGTTCAGCGCGACAAGTTTTGATGTTTCGATTGCGATTGCGGGCGTTGCGATACAATAGATTTTCCTAGTCAAATTACTTTTAATCCCAACTACTCATATCTCGCACTATATCTTTTCCACCAATTATCAAACCATTTCGATTGCGATTGAGTTCGATTGCGTTTGAGTTTCGATTGCGATTCGATTGATTACCACACATAACATAATTTAAACATGCACAAGTAACACATAAGGCACACACACACGTATACAATAACCAAAATGCGTAATTCGAGTTGCGAGTGCGATTGCGATAGCGATACAGCGATTATATAGCGATTACCATGCGATTATTAATAGATACTCCACATAATACAACTAAAGCGAAAATAAAGTAGACTAATTACAAGTCAAAGAAGTCAAAACAGGAATTGAGCAAGGAGAGACAGATCACAATTAGCAATCTTGTCTTCCTTTGACTTCAATCTTGACTTTGACTTTGACTTTCGAAACACGGGGTGTTACACAGATGCTATTGCTATTATAAAATGTTTTTCTTACCCACTAGTTGGGGATAACTCCTTTGTGGGTTTAAGTGGCGTGTCGGTTAATCATGTCTCGATGTTTAGTACTGGGCCCCATATGTATTGACAGGCATGTAAAACTGTATACAAGATCATTTTGAATTGTCCCAAGTTATTTATGAAAATCATGTGCGTTGTGCACTTAAAACATTTTTGAAATGTTTTCAAAATGAGTCAGTTGATTTTATTTACCAGTGTAAACTGACGTATTTTCAAAAGACTAAGTTACATGTTGCAAGGATACGTAAATTGGCTGGAAGTTGCTCGGTAATGTTAGAAGAGGAATTTGCAACTCCTTTGCATAAAGCCTAGTAGGCTGAGGATATCATTTTTGTACATTTTTGATCCGCCTGTGGATCTTTATTACAAACCGTCTGTATATTATTTTGAACATTTGGACACTTAAGCTTGTAATAATATTTTAAACTCCAAGACTTCCGTTGTGCTATCTGTGTTTGTCTATGATGATATCAATCTTACGTCACGATACTCCTCACCCGGGCCTACCCGGCGACGTAGTCGAAATATCGGGGTGTGACATCATCTCTTGTCAATTAATCCTTTGGCCAACTGAAAAACAAACCCTTACTAGAACCCCTTAATACTTGAAAAGAATCCAATGGGACATGCGTAGACTTATCAATCTTCACGTGGACCAGCTAATTATTTCATGGTCCAAATAGATCCAAGTCTATATGGTCACATATGATTCTTTTAGCTACCCAAATTGTAACACTTTCTAGAAAATCAAATTGAAAACATTCAGATAAATAATGCAGGAGAATTCACATCCAAAGCTATTAATGACTATTATGTCTATTGGGATAAATGTTGAACATCTGGTAGCTCATTCTAAAAAAAATAAATGGTGTAGTTGAACTACAATTAAATGATTACAGTTAATTACTACACAACTCATGATGTTACGTGAAATGTCTTCTTCCACATGAAGGCATGTCATTGTATGTGTTGCTACACTGATTAGATTGAGACCAAATCCTGATCATGAATATTGTTCACTATAGCTGGTCTTAGAAAAAGAACAATCAACGTATTCTTATCAATATATTGGGAATAGTATTCCCATTCTCTTAAGATCAGTTCCTTATCGTATGCTACACATGAATTCATCAAACTTGATGGCGAGGGAATCCTCTAAACTGGTAATATACCAAATGATTGAAATGCTAATTGTAACACTCCATACTTTTTCATTTGTTTTCATTTTAATGTAATTCGTACTCTCTCTTCAATTCCTTGTAATTTCGAGACTTGATCACAATGGAAATTATATTTTATATCATTTTTGCATAATTAATGCTTGCAAAAGGTATAAACAATCATGAATACGCATTTTAATTCATAACCGAGCCATACATCGAGATTCTATTTTCTTTAAAATATTATTTTATAAGTGTTATTATCAGTTACATGTTTGCATACACCTTAAATACCTAAAAACATGTTTAACTATGTGTTTTAAGCACCAACTAACTAACAAAACAACCACAAGGACCAAAAATGAAATTTTGAAAACTTTGAAGGTCCTTGCGGACCGTACCTCCGTAAGGGGGTGGTCAACACAAACTTGTTTGTATTTTCGAACTTTCCACCTCCTAACTCCCAACCAAGTCATTTAAAACCCCAACCACTTATCCTACTTATTAATACCAACCCCAACACCTCCTAAACACTTTCATCACCTCTAAATCTCTCCCAAACACTCTCTAATCTTCCACCTTTTCAACTTTGGGCAGAAAGTTCAAGAACCAAAACAATGGCTTTTGGGCTTTTTCTTGTATTTTCATACTTGTTTTCTTCTTCCCTACACTTGGAAAACCTCTAGGAGTATTACTAATTGTTTACCAAGGTATATAAAGATGGTAAACCGCCATTTTTGAGGTCAAAGTTGGGATTTTTAGTAAACTTTTTATACTTGTTTACCATTACTTTGTTATTTTGGAACTTATTCATACCAAACCAAGTCACCAACAAGCTTCTATGTTGAGGGACTTGTGTTAAGGTTAATTTCCAGAAACTTGAGGTTATATGCCTCCATTTCATGTACTTGTAAGTCACTAAGTAACCCACGGACAACTATGTCAGTGAAACCAAACCAAGTCTCCAACAAGCAATGTTGGAAGACTTGTGTTAAGGTATGAGTGGTGTTGTTGAGAACCTTGGTTCTACAGCTAACCTTCCATCATCCCTCACTTGGTTACTTAGCGAAATAGTGGTTTAATTATGCATTTCATTCCTTGTATTCATGACCATTTGAATCGTTAACTAAGTTGGTGATTTTATGCAATGGTGAAATTCTTGAGGTTAATGTATTACCCTACCTTTAATGCTTGACAAATACTTGACTATATAAGTAATAATTTATATATAATACCTACTCTAAAACCAAACCATAATATCAACCAATCCATGGTTGAATGTTATGTGTTAAGGTGTAGAATATCTGAGTCTTGGATTCCTTATTTTCTGACTTTTAATGGGTGTCTAACACTCATGAAAAACACACACTAATAATAAGTGTCTAAGCGAGATATGTTTTATGTATTTTCATACTCGTAAATTTCCACTTATTTTCCAATCTTCTAATCCTTATACTCATACACATTTGTTTACCATTTTAGGGTGACTTTGGTGTTCCATCATCCAAACCCGTGCGCTCGCGTCTTGTTTAATTTCTTCACAAACCGTGAGTTCATACTAGACCCTTTTACGCTTTAAATACTATTTGGGTTGAAAAATGTATTGATACTAAACACATAAACACACACATGCCCACAAACTTATTCAAACATTAATCCTTAAACATGCTTATTTGTTATGCTAATTGTGAACACATGCTAGATTAGGCTTATGCTTAGCTATCTATCATTAACATTGCAAGTCTCCCTTAACATGTATAGCGCTATAGGATTAGCTCACCGCCCCATTTTGTGGGTCATCGTTAAGTTATTCTTTGCGGCCATATTTGCTTCAGTGATAAGGTTACGCTAGTGCCAAACTTTGGATTGATTTTTAGTTATGCATGCTAGTATGATACATAATGTAGTATACCATAAATATGTGGATTTGAGACTTATTCTACCTATGCCATGTAAACAAACTAGTAGGTTGTAGGCTCATTGTCATAATTTGTGTTGACGGATATTTTATATATGTTGCAGGAAACGTTTAAGATGCTATGACAAGAAAACTACTTAGGGTGGATTTAGATACTCACCTAATTTATTTATGCAATTTGATGTTTTAGTCACGAAATTTCCAAATTGTTGTATTTCCTTTTGAAACATTGTAATGTTGATTCGATGATATGAAAATGAAAATGAAATTTTGAATCTTAATACATATCGAAATTTAGTGTTATGACGCATTTGAACAATTTATTACGTCTCGCTTTGATGTTTCCGTCATCGGTTGGGGTGTAACACTAATACAACTGCAAGTTTGAAAGAGTAAAATACTGATACCCCTTATGGAAAAGATGAATTAATATTAAGGGTAATCGTCAAAGGATCTCAATGGTGTGGAAGGACTTTAATGTAGTGACTCTTTATGACAACAAGAAAAAAAGATAATGCATTCACTCATAAGGCATAATTGTGTTTAAGTGAAACAAGAACTACATCAACATATAAACAACACTCTATAAAGAATATGTTGTTTATTAATCCTCAATAACATGGATATAACGTATGTATTTATAACACCTTTATCAAACATATTACACATACAAAACACTTTGTATTTTGTTTGTTTATTGGAGGATTATAAAGCTAGGATAGGAACTTTATAAGTAAAAATATTATTATATTAATTGTTACTTAGATATTGTCATGTGTGAGACGGAATATTTTGGGCAGGGTGACGAAAGAGACAGTCCGTCAAACTTCCCGAATTGCTTTCGTTTGACTTCTTTTTTAATACTTTCGTATCGCTTCACGTGCACTAGACTAGATCTATACAAATTTAAGATTGGACTCAATATGGGCTAACTTAATTTCTTAAGCTGGACAAGTTCAACCGGTTTGTAACCCGGAACTGTAAGTGATATTGAAACAGGTTTGGCAAGAACCGGTCCGAAACCTTACTGAACTGCGGGTTTGTAATCGGGTTAGGAATCTCAACACTAAAACCTGTTTGGAACCGATTAATAGTCAAAAACGGAACCGGTTTGGGCAAAAACCGATTTTGATTTTGTTAACCAGTTTGAAAAAAAAAGGTTTGTACACCCAGGGGAGGAGTTTTTAAGGGGCAATGGGTGCACCCGTCCCTGCCAATGTTTCGGTTAGACCGCCCGTAGTGGGGCGTTTTTTTTAAAAATTTTTGCCCGAAAACGCCCAATAACGCCCACCCCCCATTACAGGGGGCGTTTTGGGGCGTTATTTTCGAAAAAAAATCGTCCCGGCGTTTTAAATATAACGCTTAAATTGACATGGGGCCCACTATTTGACCGTTCTCAAACGGTAACATTCTTTATTAATTTTTTTTTAATTTAAAATATTCCCACTATAAATATATATCCCACATTCACACCATTTTTTATACAAAAACTCACTATCTCTCCCACTTTCTTCTAACTTTTATAAAAAAACCCACTTTCTTCTAATTTTTATACAATCATGCATCCATACCGCCCTCCTTTTGGTGTCCCCGCTAGACCCGCAAACCCGAACACAACCCAACCGCAAACCCCGTACAACTTCCAAGACATGGACCCGAGCTTTTTAACTTACGCGGCTTACTTGAGTGGCGCCCCTCCGTTTGTTCCTCCCACTTTCGGCTATGGTCAAGCCGGCGGGTCTCAACCGTCACAACCCGAAGCCGAACCCGATGTGGAAGTCGTACCAGAGACGCAACCCGAACCGGTGCAAGAAACATCGAAACGCGGCAAAAGGTCGCATAAGAAGAAGGATAAGGACGCACCGCGGCGTACAAAAAATATCATCAAATGGACGAAGGAAGAGGAATACACGTTGACTCGGGCGTTTGTCGACATTTCGGAGGACGAAGAGACCGGTAACTATTTTATATAAATATTATTTTACTTATTTTGTTACTTTATTTTTTAACAAACAACTTTTTTTTTTTTTTTGTAGCAAACTTTCAAACGGCCCCGGTTTTTTGGGATAGGGTTCGTGCACTCTTCTTTAGCACGTGGGGTCAAGGCGAACATCGGGACAAAGACTCCATTTCTAGCAAATGGACCGACATCAACAACAAGTGTCATTCGTTCCAAGAAGTCTTCCAACGTAACTACGATAACGAAGACTTTGGAGGAGTTCGAGAGGACAAAATGCCCTTTCACGTACTATAAGTGTTGGGCGCTACTACGAAAAAGTCCAAAGTGGGCGGTAGTTACCAATGGACAAAATTGCCCTTTCACGTCGGGCTAAAAGGTCAAAAACATCATCCTCCGTTGACCCGTCAACTCCGACATCGGATGCCCGCAATGTTGATTTAAATGAGGCGGTGGACGTTGACGAGGGAATTCAAGAAGAGTTGGTCCGACCCACCGGTAGAAGAAAGGGAACCGGGAAAAAAACGGTTGAGTCGTCTTCCGATCTCGAGTTAAAGGATGATTTCGAGGAGATGAACCGTCGTCTCCAAGACATTCGCGACCTCGGCTACAAACGTTGGGAGATTATGCAAGAACGAGTGGCCGAAACCAAAAAGTTTAACGAGATGCAAGAGGCGAGGCAAATGGAAAAGGACATTGAGTTTTTGTCCAAATCGATCGACCACCTCCAAGGCGACGCGTTGATCCTTGCGCAAATGCGTCAACAAAAAATTCGAGAAAAATATGGACTCTAGATCATGTTATTTTTTTTAACTTTATTTTTTCTGTTTTTTTATTTTTCTGTTTTTTTATTTTTCTGTTTTTTTTTTATTTTCTGTTTTTTTTTTCAGTTTATTTTTATTTTTATTTCAAGTAATGTAATTTTATTTTTAAATTAATGAAGTTTTTTTTATGTTTTAAATTAAAAAAATAATTGTGAAATGATTGAATGGGGCATTATACCCACTACACCACTTTTGCTATAATGCCCCCTTGCTGACTAGGACGCCACGTGTCGTATAATGCCCCATGGTGGGGGCATTATAACATTCTACCACTACACATGGTCTTAGTAGAGTAATTTTTCCGTTTCTCGAATTTTTAAAATTATATAGGTCAGTCCTCGCCAATTATTTTGCATAAAAATTCCCTGCCCTTACCAAGTTTATTGTCAAAAAAAAATATATACTTGAGTTAAAAAAAGTGAAAAACATATAGCTTAATTAAAAACGGTGCTTCAATTCGGGTATTTCGAGGTAAATTTTACATTAATCAACTCGTATCCTCGTTCTAATTAAAAACCCTAAAAATCAGTTTGTAACACGGAAAAAAACTTAACTCCGTTAAGCTATATTTAACGCAGACTATCATCGGCCAAAAGTGGACCAGTTCGTATTATTATCGGCCAATTACTAAGTTGGGATTATTATCGGCCAAATTGAGAAAGCTGAGATTATTTAAATCCAATCTGCCTATTCATAAAGTATAAAGTAATAACTAATATTTAATGATAATAAATCACTTTTAGTTCTTTGCGATAATGTTTATGTTCATAAGTTTAGATGATATATTCAAACTAAAATTGGTGTTGAAAAGTGACCTGTAGGATATCCAATCATTTATAACTTTTAAATATTTTATTTAAAAGTAAGAATGGGTTATTATTTCTAATTACTATGGTGGTGTTTGTTTTTTGCTAGAAGCACTTCAGAACCTCTTATGTCTGCGCCACGCAGACCACGCGCAGACATAAGGGTCTGCAGCTTGTTTGTTTTCTCGCAGACCTTTCATTAAAAAAGGTCTGCGAGACCTCTGCTTCAAACAGACATGAACCCATGTCTTCTAAGGTCTGCACAACCTCTTCTCCCTCTTCTCCCTCCACTCCAGCAGACACCACCACATCCTCTGCCACCACTTCCACTCCGCCACCACCTCCCACCCTCACCTGCCGCCACCTCCACTCTACCACCACCTCCATTGTTTACTTGCTCCTTATCATCATATATAAAGATGGAGCGATAATATTGATTCTAATTCAGCGGATTCTTGATTTTGTTGTATTATACATGAAGTCACCATTTGACAATTCCAACGTCTTAATTATTTTGCAAAATCTGTTGCTAGCCATGATTAGCAACAGATTTTAGTTTGTTTACAATCCGATTTAAAGCTTGGCAACTGATGTGAGGGCTCTTGGCTTGCTCAGGTGGTCTAAGACGGATAACGAGATAAAGAACTATTATCTGAAGAAGAAAGTACACCACTTAGATAACAAGAAATCTCAAGACACATAAAATAAACAAACACCATGCACAAGAATAGACTCAAGCCTTGAATCTTCAGAATCAGTTTGCTTACATGGTGATGTTGGAAAAAAAAACCCCACCGTGAAGCACTTACACAACTTTTAAGCGTGTCACGTGTTCACATGGTAATTAGTTTCAGGTAATTTAGTTGTTAAATTTGTTGACGATTTAGTAAATCTGCAATGTGTAACAACATTTTTTTGACGCTTTGATCTACGCCTCAATGCATTTTTTCCCGTAGAGGTAATCTTAAGAACATTTTGTTTGCTGTTGAATCTCTAAAACGACTCACCAATTTTTAGTTGTAATTATAAGTTGGATGTAATGCTTTCTAGAGGTAATCTTAATATTTGTTAGGTTATCGACAAATATTATACATTTACTTTACACATTTTAACAGAGACATATAGTATACCTGAATACAACAGAATAATATATTTGTAGAGGTGTTAGGAATTTTGTTTATTTACTGGTGGATAATGGCAGTTTTAGCAAACATACGCTAATTACTGTCTTATATGTTAACATACGTGAACTGTGCTACCGATAAACTAACACCTATAAATAACATATGGCAGTAATGAAGACACGGAGGCAGCATCATGAGGGGAAATCGCAACTATTCGCAAGGTCACCAAACTGGTCAACAGGCCAGAGGTGGAGATTTTAACAAGGCCAATAATCATATAGCCTTCGCAGAAGTATATAAGCAGGGAATACCTAAGTAGGCTAATATACACGCGCCCTCCAAATGAAATATTTGAACACTTCGTTAAAACTTACTATACAGGTTGTCGTTTGCCTATTTTTATTTTGTTTGAGTATTTTTTGTTGTATTAAAAGTCCTTAATTGCAAGTTCATAAACAAAATAAAGGCTGCTGCATTGGTAAATTAACAATAGTTGTGTACAAGCAACTTTAACTACCACCTAACTGATCATAGAATAAATATATACTTAAGTTAGGTAAGAGGAAAAAAACATTGTAGACATTTTATTAATATATTTACAATGGTGATGATGATGATGATCAACTACGCAAATTTAGTTTGTTGTGATGCATGCAGGTTGTCCAAGAAATATATAGCATGTGTAAGTCTCCCTCTTGACGTCTATTTGATTATAGTTGTTGTTTTAGTTCCGTGGCATCATCGTTAGCCGGCGGTGGAGGTAAATAGACCTGCATCCCTTGCTATCCACTGTTGTGACTCGGTTAGCCACCAGATCAATGTCACTTGCCACTGCTGGTGCTGCTTAAACTCTGCCTTTTGAGCTTTGGGTGATATTTGCTTTTGTTACACATTATGACATATGGGGAATATAATGGTGTGTATGTTAGCTTTGCACTAAAGGTTATTTATGACATATTTAGTTACCACTGCCTGAAGTTCCACTTGGGTTTTGCGCGCCGCAACGCGCGCGGAAGAAAAAACCTAGTTATAGTTGAAGTAGATGATGCAATTCCTGTTATTCATAGTTTCTATCATATTTAATATTCTTTTTTTAATGACAAATTTGGATCACTGACGGACTATTGGAGTATCATCATGTCATTAGCGGAACCACCCGATCATATCCATCTCCACTAGGGATAATGCTTATACATCAATTCAGGAGAAAACCCAATAAACATGGGAAAAACCCCCATTGTGAGAATCAAACCTAGGACCTATTGGTCCTAAACTTTATTTCAACCCCAAGATACCACTCGGCTATAACACATTGAACATATTTAATGTTCTACGTTATCACAATGTGAAAGTATAAAAAATGTTGATGAATTAACTCACTCAACCGTTTTGACCTTGTTTGACTAAATATGCTTTCTACATAGCATATACATTATTAATGTGATTTTAAATAACATCTTTTTGGAACCGATGCCATTTGGTTTATACTTGTATAAAGCTTATAGTTTAGTTAGTATATGGACATATCAACTCGATACATGTATGTTTTTCAATAGTACAAATATTAAAACTCTAAAAATGTGTTATTTTAGTCTCCTTTGTTATATTATGTTAAAAAAAAAAAGGTTCTAGAAACGTGGCTAGTGTTTATGGAACAATTGGCATTTGAGCACAAATATCGCGCTAAATACTGAATATCTCACTACCTACCAAGTGAAGGGACCATGTGTCAAGTCTTCAAACGAAAAAAAATGAGTTAATTACCATTTTCATCCTTGTGGTTTGTCAAAAATCACTATTTCAGTCCATTAGTTTAAAAATTGCGATTTCAGTCCCTGTTGTTTCACTTTCGTAACCATTTCAGTCCACCTCCGTTAACCCCATCCATTTATTCTGTTAAGTACACGTGAATTGACCATAATGCCCTTATTAATAAAAAACAAAAAGATATCTAAATGAGTTAATTACTGTTTTCGTCCCTGTGGTTTGTCAAAAATTACTATTTCAGTCCCTGTGGTTTCACTTTCGTAACCATTTCAGTCCTTGTGTTAATTAAATATGGACATATATGATTTTATTATTTGATTTATATGATTTTATTGTTGTATGACGTATGGACTTAAATTGGATTGTAGGGTTCGACACACCATGGCTTCAGTAGAAGTAGAAGTAGAAGTCTGGCACTATTTTTACATATATGGTTCCAAAATTTTAATTTTGGATTTTAGAATGAGAAAATGTCCAGGTAAGCATTATTTTTCAAAGTTATTATGTTAATTGATGCTGCTAGGAAGATATTAATTGGGGTGGGGTAATGGGTCGCCAGACATTAAGAGGGTGGGGTTGTGATGTCGGAGAAGATGACCGGAAGCTTTTGCCGGAAATGAGAGCAGGGATGGAGTGGGGTGGGGTAGCGTGGGGTTGTGTTTTAACAAGTGGGTCCTAGAATACAATCTTTTAAATTTCCATGGTTTTTTTATTTAATTAACACAAGGGTAATTTAGGTATTTCATTAAAAACTTAACGGTAAAATAGACGGTGTTAGGAGACTGGACTGAAATGGTTACGAAAGTGAAACCACAAGAACTGAAATAGTGATTTTTGACAAACCACAGGGATGAAAACAGTAATTAACTCATTTAGATATCTTTTTGTTTTTTTATTAATAAGGGCATTATGGTCAATTCACGTGTACTTAACAGAATAAATGGATGGGGTTAACGGAGGTGGACTGAAATGGTTACGAAAGTGAAACCACAGGGACTGAAATCGCAATTTTTAAACTAATGGACTGAAATGGTGATTTTTGACAAACCACAGGGACGAAAACAGTAATTAACTAAAAAAAAATTGTTGTTTTGTCCTAAAATATAATTAAAAATGTTGTACAATCCTATTTAAAGGTCAGTTATATAGCAAGATACTAAAGTGTTGGTGTGATAATTAAAGTGGTGTCACACTTTAGCTGAGGAATGATGAAAAAAGATTAGTTTTATAGCAAGATACTTTTTATCTAAATGTTAGGTTAAAGTATTATATTAAAAAGTTAATAATCACAATGATGTACGTGCATTTTGTCACAAATTATAGTTACTTTGTTACCAATAAGTAATCATGAAAATATACATTTTCGTAGTGGTGTTATCATCGCTAATATAATGCCGTTAAAAAAAAGAGTTAATATAATGTTGATAAAATGTGTAAAGTATTATATAATGCCGTTCAAAAAAAATCGTTAATATAATGTTGATAAAATCAGTGGCGGACCCAAAAATTATTTGCTGGGGTACGGATAAGTGGTTCAAGTATATTTTCAGGGGGTGCGGTCGGGTTTTTTGCATAAAAAATATACTAATTTTTTTTTCCCAAAGGGTACGCCCGCCACCCTGGGCTTCACCTAGTTCCGTCCCTAGATAAAATGTGTAAAGTATTATAATATTTCAAATTCGTTAACCCTAGATTGTATTGGGCAAAACTAGGCTAGAAAGTGTATTTTAAAAAGTGAGCAAGTACTGAACCATTTAACCATGTGTTGGTGAAGTTCTGAATATTTTTGAAGCGCAAATTATTATTCGTTTAGAATAAATTGAAATATAAAAATAACACAACTGGGATTATTAATATTAATAAGATTTTAGCATAAACTTCCATTATTATAAGCGATGGGTAAAAAAGTAATTCAGAATGATTTCTTTTTTTGAACGGCTAATTTTTCCCTCTCAACCAAGGTGTTTTAAATGATTTGTCTTTTATGCAGATGTTTTTTCCAAGTCCCACACGATGATATTACCCGAACTTTTATAATTTTCTGAAACTAGCACCCCTTTGTCAGCCACCAATCAATACAACAGAGGATATGTGTCTCTAAGCCTAGAATTTTGCAGCTATACGTCCTCCCAAAACCTCGCTTTGTCTCCTTTCCCAATTTTGCAAACTAATTTCCGCTCTAAATACACATTTGACTTCATGAAATCTTTATCTATACCGCTTATGTCCTTCCGCCAATGCCTTAACCATAACTACGTTCAATGCTTCAATTGCAAGAATAAACAGGAAAGGAGAAAGGGGATCTCCTTGACGGAGATTCCTTTCATAGTTGAGGACCGATGTTAGAGATCCGTTTACAAGAACCATGGCTTAATTGGTGTATAAGATTCCCAGAATCCAGCAGCGCCATTTAGAGGGGAATCCCATGTGGGTCAATATTGTGATGAGAAACTAGAACGTCCATCATCGAGAGGATCCTGTTTACAAGGACTTTGGATATAACTTTCTGCATTGTACCGATTAGTGAGATCGGCCTATAGTTATCTGGTGACATCGGATCATTTAGCTTGAAAGTTAAACTTGGCACACATGGTTAGTTAATGTAAAAAGTTTTATCAAAGCCAATGGAATCCTTGTCTAACATTGATGTGTGCAAATCAGGTATATTTGAAATCAATTACACAATTAGTTTTCAAAAGGTATTCGCCAAGGGAGTAACTACAGACGATTCGCAAGTGTAGTTGTGCGCGTGAAATGGCATATTAAAAGAAACAAGATTCGTACGGTCAAATTTTAAATTTATAAAGATGGTAATTATGCAAATACTACACACATATAGGCAAGTGTACCTATCGCATATGTAGTTTAGCGTGGTTAAAACCAAGTATCGTCCACATGACACAAGTGTGACAACTCCCAATACTAAACCTCCATCGATATCTAGTAAAACTCAATATATGAAACTGTACAAATGGAAGCAAAAACACTGCTTTTGTTTCTTTTTTTTACCAATAATTTAATTTAAATATTTAATTATTTCAATATCAAGTATGTGAATTATACAGAATGTACAAGGATGCTATATGTATTGCTGTCTAGAGAAATGGTAACATACACACTGACGGCGAGCCATCACAAACTCAAAAACATGTAACTATGAATCATTCTTGAATGCTATATGTTCCTTTAAAATTGCTCAATGTTCTTTCCAACTGCCAAAGCAAAAGGAATAAAAAAATAGTCACTCTAATCATATTTTTCATATTTTATTTACATATGAAACTGGAAAAAAATAGACAAAAGAAATGCTGGTGGGTCAACCCACCAACCCTTGACCCGTTTTGACCCATAACCCAACCCACCTATGAGGTGCACACAGAGATGACATTTAGACAAACCTGTGCATTTCTCGTTTTCATTATTCGCAATTGCTCAACAACGCTGCCAATGCTGAAATTGTAAACCATGTGTTAGATAAATTATACATAATGCAGCTTCAGACTACTATATATGTATATTATTATTAACGTACCTTTGTTGTAACTGAATAACCTGAGACTGCAGTTCTCTTTCCCTTGGAGAACTCACAGGAATCTGCATATTGCAAATACTTACAAAATCAGGCAATTATTTCAGATACCCTCGATTATATGCAGCGTAGGGATATCAAACAAAAGAGTCTCCAAGAAATTTTTAGAAAAATAGGATTCATTACTTGTAAGCTTTCATTGGTTCCTGATGCCACGTGTTCCATACCATTGCCTGCATAAGAATTATACAAGTAATTACGCGGACACAATTATACACATCGAACTTGAATGATGAAAAAACAGATTATGTACCTGAACTTTGCCCTGAAAGCTTTATTAACTTAAGTAGTTCATCCTGGACAGCATAGAGAAGTGTCAGCTCAGAGAGGAAATGTAAGGTAATAATACAGAATCCAAATAATCAGACACGTACGCGTTGCATATTATTATGGTGCAAAAGGGATTGCAAATATGGAATAACTGAAGCAGCTGACGCGCTTGATACTGGCGGACTGGCAATACCACTCGAATTGAAGGCTAAAGCCTTTGGATTATGATCTGCAGGGAAGACTTTAAAACGGCCCTTACGCTGGACCACTGCTCCTTCATCTTCCACTTCACAATGTAAAAGAAGACATATGATGATTAGGAAGGGTATTTACTGGTAACTTGTGGGGATATAAGAAAGGGAATTGGCAGATGAAAGATGCATTACCGGATGCAGAGTGATTCATATTATGCTTTTGACGGAACTGCAGCGGACCACTATGATTGCGTTGTGTCTTGAATCGTGATAGCAGAGGATCTCTTCATATAATCATACAACAGATGAACAGCCAAAGTCATTGCATGTTTATATATAAAAGAAAGATGAAACGAGATGATATGGTTACCTGTCAACATCGATGACCAGCTTTTTAGGAGAAGAAGAATTATCTGGAAGCAGTGAACCACTCAAATACTTTCTAGGCTCATTGGTAGTAGGTTTCGGCAAATAATTTCTTTGTCCAAAATGCTCAGCACCGTTGCTTTCAGCTTCTTGATCCACAGTTTTTACTGATGGCTGGCACTCTGCTGTTCGTTATCTGATGGATTATCATTATCTCCATCATCTTCACAAATATCGAAACATCCCCTGTATTAACATAAAACTCGGCATAAAACATCGAAATATCCCCTGTATTAACATTTCAGTAATTTTGGATGATATGATCGTACTTGAGTGCTTGAAGAGGCTTTATAGGAAATTCTGCAAATGAACTCTCCAAATCGGGAATTTCATCGATTGCATCCTGAGACGATTAAAGATTGATATTTACGCAATTTACGATAAATTAAATTTAAAACCCTCAAACTAATCCAGATGCAGAATCTGAACTCTGAAGGCAAGAAAAGACAACATAAATTTGACCAAGATAATACCTCGATGTGCGATCCGGAATCTGAATGATCAGACGCCTCAGGGGAAGACCTCTCTGCTGGTAAACCAACATCATCGAGTCTGTTTTGTTGCTTTGAAGTTCCGTTCAGATCTTCTGCATTTGATATTTCATCGTAGTCCTGTATCTGTCATCAAAGGAAATAAATTAACAATGTGTAACACCACGGATATTTTCTAAAAGACCCGAAAATTCGAACGACAAAAAAACATACAAGGGCAGCCTGATTCTTCAAATCCTCAATGTTGAAATTCCAGGCACTAATTCCACGTATATACTCTTGCTGCACATTGCCAAAAAACATGACAGGAGTATTACTAAGAATAAGAATTTTTAGATGGAATGAGCAAGCACAGTTGTTTGTAAACGCAACAAAGACAGAACAATTTCATATGATAAGCTTATGAGTCTAGGGCTGCAAATGAACCGAACGAACACAAAAAAGGCGTTGTTCGTGTTCGTTTGTTAAAGAAATAATGATGTCACGAACACTTACCAAACGAGATTTTATGTTCGTGTTCATTCATTAAGGAAATGAACGTGTTCGTGTTCGTTCGTTAGTTTTAGGTAACGAACGCTAACGAACACAAATAAACGTTCATGAACACAAATGCACATAGACGAACACAAACAAGCGTTCATGAACAGATTTGAACATATATTAAAAGGTATGTAATATGCAATAAACTAATATTTATTAAATATTTTATTAGTTGGAATTTCGAAGTATTCAAATTAAATATGGAAAATAAAATCCGTAATGAAGTATCGAACACAAACGAACATATACGAACACGTTACCAAACGTTCACGAACATAATTGAAGGAACACGGCCTCTGTTCATGTTCGTCCATTTATTAGACGAACGAACACAAATGAATTCCCGCCGAAGTCCGAACGGTTCACGAACTGTTCGCTGAACATTCGGTTGTTTGCAGCCCTATTTATGACTATAGAATATGGAAATTCTACCTGTGATAAGTGCTCCTTTTCACCGTATAATTCCTTGTTCTGCATAAGAAGTTCTGCTTCTTTTTCCTAAATAACCAAGGATGTCAACAGCTTACAAAATAAATAGAACGAAAATATGTAATCACATCATATAAAAGACAACACCTTTAGCATCCTAAAGCGATCGGCTAGAGGAAAAAGCCCCTCAAGAATAGTATGTTCCAGATAATCAGTTGATCGCGCATTCTTAAAAAAAGGGTGTTTCAAAAGCTTTTCTGACGAGGGACGTTTCTTCGGGTCTTTCACTAAGCAAGCGGCAACCATTTCTTTAAAAGACTGCAAAGCTGCAGCAAGTTAGCTCACAACATTCAAAGTCTGTTTAGATTCTAGTTGTAGGATGATACGAACCTTCGAGAATTTTTTGTCTCTTTCGTAGTCGAGACCCGGTGGTGCGTTTTGCAGAGTCATCAGCAAAACCTGCAGAAAACGAGATAGAATGATGTTATTCCAAACTAGTAAATAAAAACTAAAAGTGTTAAAAGAGATATGAACTAGTTACCTTCATCGGTGGATACTTAGAAAATGGTGCGTGACCGTGTGCGAGTTCAAGGGCGGTGATTCCAAACGACCATATGTCTGCTCTGTAGATACACCATAATTCTTTAACTGATGATGTTTTAACAACTTAAATATATATGGTATAATAACAGTGAACACGTGAATATTAATAAGTACTTACTTGAAGTCGTATCCATGCAATTGTTGCATAACTTCCGGTGCCATCCTAGGATAACATATTCAAGACATGGTTAAACAATCTTTAAGGTCAGTGAAGACAACAACTAGAATACATGTGAACTCGCTTTTAAAATGCGTGATGCGCTACGATGCATTTTGATCCCAAAAGCCGATGCGCAATACGTATGCGAGGCATTTGTTATTTAAAAATTATTTATAGACAACATTTTAACCTATTAAGTTTAAACACTTACAAAAAATAGCTCTAGTACCATCAAATAAGTTCAATATAACCAAAATAAGCCTTGAACTCTTATGTGTACAAGTAGTCTATGCGAAAGGTACAAGTAATCTATGTAGGAACTCACTGAACAACTTCATCAGCTCATTGTACAAGCTTATTAAGCACATTGTATACTTTTACTCTATACTGGCCAATTCTGAGAATGCGAGCATCAAGGCGCATCAGGAGCGCATTATGCGATTTAGAGCGCATCATCGTTGCATCATGTAATCTCAGTGCATCGCATCATCTGGTGCGATCTCATCAGCGCATCGTGCATTATGCACTTTTGATGCACACATTTTGAAACCGTGTGAAAAATAGAAAGCATACCAACAAGGAGTTCCCACAAAAGTATTTCTTGAACGTTGCCTATCCCCGGTGTCAAACATGCATGCAGATACTCCAAAATCTGCTAACTTGATAGTACCATTATAATCAACTAATATGTTCCCCGCCTGAAAAAATCATCAAGAAATACAACTTTCAACTTGCGAAAGAAACTATCGTCAAGAAACATTTAAACCACACGATTTTTATACCTTGACATCTCTATGGATGTGGCCATGGTTATGAAGATAAACTAAAGCTTTAAGGACCTCTCGAAGTAATGTAGCTATAACAGGCTCTTCAAAACCTTCTTGATAAGATGATTTCATAATGTGAAGACAAGATCCTGCAGCCATATATGGAGTAACAACCCAAAGGCTTTGGCCGGTTGTGAAAGAGCAACATGCCCGTAATAAATTTGGATGGTTGATCAAGCTCATGGTTTGTACCTCCCGACGGATACCATCCTATTTGAATTATTAAAAAAAGGCTTAAAAATGATAGCATTGAATATAACAATATGCACATATTACTACAAAGATTTAGCGAATTCAACATAATGCGCCTTCTCACAGGTCGAATGTCCAAACATAGCACATAATATGAAGAGTGAACCTTAAGAATTGTGAAAAGGTTATTTACTCTCCTCTGTGCTTTAACTCCGTGTACACTTTTAGTTGTTGGTTTTCTTTTGTTTTTAAGTAATTTTTGCGTTTCCCTAGCTTTCCAATGCATGCTTGTTTGGTGTGTGTGTGTATATATATAGGGATAGGTTAAAATGAGAACTCCCTCCAGTTGCGAGAACCGCGAGTAGGGCTGTAATCGAACCAAACGAACACGAACAAGGCCGTGTTCGTGTTCGTTAAGGAAATTCAGTTGTTCACGAACAGTTCGTGAACACTAGTCTCGAACACAAACGAACGCAGACAAATAAAAGCGAACGTAAAGAACATTTAACTTGAAAATAAAACATTGTTAACCTTAAACATTGGACATAAGTAGTTTAAATACAACCATCAAATGATAAATCAAACCACAAGAAGCCTACTACAACCACCAAACGATGAATCAAGTTTAACTAACTTAGACATAATTATTCAAAGTTTAACTAACTTAGACATAATTATCCCAAAAAATGTCTTGAATGTCCAAATTTTAGCTAACTTAGAAAAAAGCAGGGTTTCAAGTTTTCAATATGTTTAGATAAAAGGTTTATTATTTATTATTTTTTTAATATAATCAAACGAACATGAACAAACATAAATGAACGGATGAACACGAACGAATGTAACCGAACATATTACCGAATGTTCACGAACGCAGTCGAACAAACAAGACCTTTGTTCGTGTTCGTTCACTAAGCTAACCGAACGGATTTTTTGTCCGTGTTCGTTCGTTAAGCTAATCGAACGAGAACATAAACAAATTTCCCGCCAAACGGTTCACGGACTGTTCAGTGTTCACTGAACGTTTGGTTCGTTTACAGCCCTAACCGCGAGAACTCCGAGAGAAATTTTCAAAAAATAGTTTTTAATTTTTTTTTTACGAAAACTTTTAAAGTTATATAACTTTAAAAATTAATCGTATACGCCTTCTTACATCAATGTAAAACAAATTTACACAGCCGTAACGTCCTCAAACTGGTGATGTCATCAATTTTGTAAAAGAAATTTACATCGGTGTAAGGCAAACTTACATGTCGAATAAATGCCAGCTCGACAATTTTTTTTTCTTTTTTTCACAGATGTCTTAGTTAGATGTTCATCTACGTGTGAGCAAAATTTGGTTGAAAAACTCGCACGTGAAGTAGGATTTCCCCCGGAGTTCTAGCGGTTCTTGCCACTCGGAGGAGTTCTCATATGAACTAGATCCTCTATATATGTATATCTATGTGTGTGTGTGCCCGCGCGACCCATAATTTCACATGTTTATGCAAGTGTGATTAACCCTACCACTAGAAAATATATATTTGCATGTAATACATAAAACATGACCAGATGGTCAAATGAAAATGGTTAATTATAATAAGCTATGTGGAAGAAAGGTAAAGAGGAACCAACATACCAGATCATTATTACACTTTTCCAAATCAAGAACCTTGATGGCAACCGTCTCGTTCAAAGGAACACAAAGAGCTCTGTACACAGAGGCACTAACTCCTTCACCGATTTCCTCATATATCTTGTAATCCTTTGCATCAAGAGGAAACTTCTGTTTTGGCTCTTCCATGTGCTCTTCTATATTATACAATTAAGCCATATTTTCCATAAGCCCTATAGACATAAAGGTATGAGTCAACATGTATCAGTGTATAACTTTACATATCCAGTAACTTTGTCAACAATCTTCAAAGTGTCGCTTGCACCACGAGTCACATAACCACTGATAAATGACCACCCTAGTGTATGTTAACTCACGGCCTCAATATATGTATATCATCTTATATAATCGCTTTCGTTTTCAGATCAGAAGCACTAAAGAATCCTATAACGTAGATAAACCAGAATAGCCGATGAAAGCCGAAGGTGATAAAGAGGAAATCCTGAAACATTAGGAATGTATAATCAAGAACATGGCGGAGAGAAATATTCTACCAACAGAAAACAAGTTAAATACACTAATGCTCTAACGTGTGATGTAAAATAAAACATGACATGCAGATAACAACATGATTTCTTTAGTATCTCCTTGAAAAGAAACAGATTATAGCTAAACTGGGCCTCTAATAATGCAACTGCCAGACCACCAATTACAGATTATGTGTTTTAGGGGACCCTTTGGATCCCACTTGAGAAATGTTGTTGGTAAGTTCTAAAATACAGTCTGTTGCTAATTTCTCATAATGCATGACATAAAGCACAATTTATTAACTTGAAACTTATACATGTAAGGTCATTCTATTTCTTCATGCATGATAAATCCACACTGCCTAATCTTGAGTTTTAAAAGGCGCAATGAGGCAAGCGGATCCCGAGCAGAGGCGCACTTTGCGCAAGAATCAAATAACTCCAGTGGACCCCCCCCCCCCCACACACACACACAAACACATTGACAACCTATAATTAATATTAAATGACTAAATCTATGCAGTTAATATCGGTGATATATCGGTCCCCTAGTAAAATATCGAAGTCAAATATCGGTCAGAATATTGGTACCGATATTATCGGCGATATTGACCGATATATCACCGATATTTGACCGATATAATCGATATATCACCGATATTTGACCGATATATCACTGAATTATTAGTGTAAAATTGCCCCCTTTAATTCTAAGGGGGCGTTTAATTCGCGGAATGATTTGGAATTGGAATTGGTATAGGAATTAGAATTTGAAGGATTTGGAATTTAAACATTCCAATTGGAATTGGAAATTGTTGAATTGGAATCTCAATTCCATTTGTGTTGTTTTTGGTTGTCAAATGAATTGGAATCCATCACCCCGGCACCCACAACCACCAGTTTGGGTCGAAACGGTTCGCGTCGAAACGATTCGGGTCGAAGCGGTTCGATTCGAAACAGTACTGGTCGAAACGTTGTTCGAAACCGTTTGCGTTGAAACGTTACGGGTCGAAACCGTTTGCGTCGAACCGGTACAAGTCGAAACTGTTCGCGTCGAAACGGTGCGGGTCGAAACAGTTCGGATTGAAACATGTATGGGTTGAAACGGTTCGAATCGAAAAGGTACAGGTTGAAATGGTGCGGGTCGAAACGGTCGAAGATTCCAATGAATTTACTTTAATTCCTTCACATATAGTAAGGATTTTGAATTCCTTTAGTTAAAGGAATTTGAAGGAATTCATGCCTAAATCCAATTCCAATTCTAATTCCATTGTCAACCAAACACATGAAGATTGGAATTGGGATTCCAATTCCATCAAATTCTGTGAACCAAACATCTTAGGAGATGAAATTCGAATTCCAATTCCCTTAAATTCCATTGAATTCCCGCGAACCAAACGCCCCCTTAGACCCCTTTCTATCCGATTTACTTTTATCGGTTGGTCCAAACACAACTATTCCAACTCTTAGATCACTACTTTGTTTAAAAGAAGTAAGTTGAATAGCAACTTAAAGCTACAATTTTTAGTAATTGGCATATAATACTATCCCCTAAGCAATTAAATACTCTTCAAATTTTCCAAATAACAACAGCAGCATCAAATAGGTATCAGAAACTGAAAAAGTTTACACACAATCAACCAGAAGAAATCAAATTAAATTAATTAATAAATGAAAGAGGAAATGATAAAGTACAAACCTGGGGTTGTAAGAAGTGGTTACAGAAAAGAAGATGAAGTAATGAATTGGGGGGGATATATATGTTAAAGAGAATCACCGAGAAAGAACAGCTATTGTCTGCAGATCGAATCTTCACCGTTAATTATTATTATTATTCGATAAATGGAGATAATGGCTTCTACCAATCTGTTGTGGTTGATTCCGGTCTACCAATCTTCACCGGTGATATATCGGTCCCCTAGTAAAATATCGAAGTCAAATATCGGTCAGAATATTGGTACCGATATTATCGGCGATATTGACCGATATATCACCGATATTTGACCGATATAATCGATATATCACCGATATTTGACCGATATATCACTGAATTATTAGTGTAAAATTGCCCCCTTTAATTCTAAGGGGGCGTTTAATTCGCGGAATGATTTGGAATTGGAATTGGTATAGGAATTAGAATTTGAAGGATTTGGATTTGGAATTTAAACATTCCAATTGGAATTGGAAATTGTTGAATTGGAATCTCAATTCCATTTGTGTTGTTTTTGGTTGTCAAATGAATTGGAATCCATCACCCCGGCACCCACAACCACCAGTTTGGGTCGAAACGGTTCGCGTCGAAACGATTCGGGTCGAAGCGGTTCGATTCGAAACAGTACTGGTCGAAACGTTGTTCGAAACCGTTTGCGTTGAAACGTTACGGGTCGAAACCGTTTGCGTCGAACCGGTACAAGTCGAAACTGTTCGCGTCGAAAACGGTGCGGGTCGAAACAGTTCGGATTGAAACATGTATGGGTTGAAACGGTTCGAATCGAAAAGGTACAGGTTGAAATGGTGCGGGTCGAAACGGTCGAAGATTCCAATGAATTTACTTTAATTCCTTCACATATAGTAAGGATTTTGAATTCCTTTAGTTAAAGGAATTTGAAGGAATTCATGCCTAAATCCAATTCCAATTCTAATTCCATTGTCAACCAAACACATGAAGATTGGAATTGGGATTCCAATTCCATCAAATTCTGTGAACCAAACATCTTAGGAGATGAAATTCGAATTCCAATTCCCTTAAATTCCATTGAATTCCCGCGAACCAAACGCCCCCTTAGACCCCTTTCTATCCGATTTACTTTTATCGGTTGGTCCAAACACAACTATTCCAACTCTTAGATCACTACTTTGTTTAAAAGAAGTAAGTTGAATAGCAACTTAAAGCTACAATTTTTAGTAATTGGCATATAATACTATCCCCTAAGCAATTAAATACTCTTCAAATTTTCCAAATAACAACAGCAGCATCAAATAGGTATCAGAAACTGAAAAAGTTTACACACAATCAACCAGAAGAAATCAAATTAAATTAATTAATAAATGAAAGAGGAAATGATAAAGTACAAACCTGGGGTTGTAAGAAGTGGTTACAGAAAAGAAGATGAAGTAATGAATTGGGGGGGATATATATGTTAAAGAGAATCACCGAGAAAGAACAGCTATTGTCTGCAGATCGAATCTTCACCGTTAATTATTATTATTATTCGATAAATGGAGATAATGGCTTCTACCAATCTGTTGTGGTTGATTCCGGTCTACTTGGCTGCTTTGACTGCTTTGATTCCCCCCCCCCCCCCCCCCCCCCCCCCCCCCTTTTTTTTTTCATTTGTAATAAGATCATGTGTAGTGGTAAATCAAAATAATGTCTCTATCATGGGACATTATTTGACATGTGTCATCCCAGTCAGTATGAGGCATTATAGCATAAAGTGGTGTAGTGGGGTATTATTCCAATAACGCCCATGCAATCATTTCTCAATTATTTTTTTGAGTAAATTTCGGTTTTCGTCCCTGGGGTTTGTCAATTTTAACTAGTTTAGTCCAAAAATCTAATTTATAACAAATCCAACCCTGAAGTTTGCATTTCTTAACGCTTTTCATCCCTAAGGGTGCTTTTTCATTTAAATCTTAGGGATGAAAAGCGTTAAGAAATGCAAACCTTAGGGATGATTTTGTTATAAATTAGATTTTTGGACTAAACTAGTTAAAATGGACAAACCTCAGGGACGAAAACAGAAATTTACTCTTATTTTTTTTTAAACTTTAAATACTTCATTAAATTAAAAAAAAATTACAATACTAGAAATAAAAAAATTAAAATCCGATTAAATTAAAAAAAAAATACAATACTAGAAATAAAAAAATTAAAATCCGATTAAATAAAAAAAAAATACAATACTAAGAAAAAAAAAACACTAGTTTTCATCTTCGCTTTCTTCACCCTCGCCAACTTCGTCTTCCTCGTCCTCCGTTTCTTCCTCTCCCTCAGGTGGTACATACCGAAACGACCATGCGTGGTGTACCAAATCAACCATTAACTGGGAATGGTACGGTTCGTAACGTAACTCTCGCGCATTATTCACTCTTTCTTCCATTGACGCCTGTGGATGCTCCTCTTGAACGGCTTCTGGCACATAATTCTGGCATATCGCATTTCCTTCGTCTTCCAAAATCATGTTGTGCATGATTATACAAGCATACATAGCATCTCTCATTTTTTGCTTGCTCCATGCACGACAAGGATTTCTCAAATATTGTCAGCGTTGTTTAAGAACCCCAAAGCATCTCTCAATGTCTTTTCGTGAAGACTCTTGAACCTTTTTAAAGTATGCTCTTTTTTCATCAATAGGATCACTATACGTCTTCACGAAAATCGAATACCTAGGATAAATTCCGTCGCTCAAATAATATCCATGAGGGTAGTAGTTTTCATTTGCGTAAAACGATGCTTTTGGAGCTTTGCCAGAAATCCACTCCTCTAACAACGGAGATTGTTCAAAAACATTGATATCATTGCATGACCCGACCACGCCAAAGTAAGCCGACCAAACCCAAAGGTCCTGTGAAGCAACCGCCTGAAGAATAATAGTGGGTCCTTTTTGGTCACCCCGTGTGTGTTGGCCTCGCCATGCAGTCGGGCAGTTATCCCAACGCCAATGCATGCAATCTATGCTCCCGATCATACCAGGCAAACCATGCTCAGCATTATGTACCCCGTAGATCTTTTGAAGGTCGTCCCATGTGGGCGTTCTAAGATAACGCGCACCGTACACATCAATTATACCTTTATAAAAAAACATAGACAGCCATAAGCTTCAAAAAAAAAAAAATTGTAAACATACTCGTCGTTTTTAAAAAAAAAAAGTAAAGTGTAGAAATTGTACCGCGACAAAAATGCTCCAAGCTCTCTCGCGTTGTTTTCTCCGCCATTTTTAGATACTCGTCGTTGATGTCGGTAGTGTTTCCATAAGCAAGGATTCGTAACGCCGACGTACATTTTTGGATAGCGGTAAATCCAAGTGCCCCTCTCGCATCCGCTTTTTGTTTAAAATAATCGTAGTTGGCTTCCAAGTCGCCGACTATGCGTAGAAACAACCGCTTGCTCATTCGGAAACGACGCCTAAACATTTCGTTCGAAAATGTCGGCGCCTCATCAAAATAATCTTTCATCAAACGATCGTGTGCCGCGCGTCGGTCTCGTTCAATATAACCTCTTTTATTTTTTTCTGCTTGGGGGCGACGACAATGCTCGACATATCTCACCGCTAGTTGACAAGCACTCGTAACCGCCTCTTGCTCAACCTCCTCATCGGTGGAACCATCGCCATCCGCAAAATACTCGTTGTAGTAAAAATTTACCATGGATGAAGAACTAGGAGAATCCATCAAGTTTTTTATAAAATGGTTGTGTTTTTTAGAGAGTTTTTGAGATAGTTTTGGTTGAAAATGAATGAGTTTATATATATATATAGGTAAAATGTTAAAAAAAAAATAAAAAACTAGTCGTTACATTACTAGCCGTTGGGGAGTTCTGATTGGTTGGTCAACAATTGTGCAAGCGTTTTAAATAAAACGCCGGATTCATTTTTTTCCGAAAAAAAAACGACCCAAAACGCCTAGCATAATGGGGGGGGGGGGGGGGGGGGCGTTATCAAGCGTTTTTTTTTGAATTTTTTTTTACAAAACCACGCCCCACTACGGGTGGTCTAATAACTAGAATTTCGGACCCGCGTGCTACGGCGGGATCATTAAACGAAAAAATAGACGTAAAAACGTTGAACATCCTACACGGATTACAACATGTTAATTCATAAAAAAATAGACAGAACCGTAAAACGTAGAAAAGAATAAGTAACTCGACTTAGGACCCGTGCATTGCCACAAAGTTGTTTAACCGGAAAAAAAGTAGACGTAAAAACGTTGAATCACATAAGCATTTTGCAACGTGTTAACTCGCAAAATATATACCAAAACGCAAAGCATTTTTGTAAAAAAAGAATGATTAAGTCGAAACGATAGAAAACCCATGTAAAGTCTTAACTCAAATAGTAATAAAATATAACAATAATAATAATATTTAATAATATAAGAACGTAAAAAACCTTTACTTAAATAAACTACAATAAAACCTATTAATAAGTTAAAATAAAAGCATCTTCTTTGATTCTTATGCTTCACAAACTTGTACCAAAAAGATATATAGGGTTGTAAAAAAATAAATAGTGAAGAGTAGACACAAAGAAAAGTTTCAAATTAATAATGGGTAAATTTATGTATTTCTAAAATATGAAGGCCAAATAAAAAGAAGGATTATATCTAGAAAATCATGATATGCATAAGAACCATTAAATAATATAAGAAATATATAGAGAGAAAGAGGTGATGCAATTTTGACTAATTAAAAATCAACAAAAATTGAACAGTGTTTTGTGAGGAGGAAGAAAAGTTGATAACTAACTCAAATATTAATAAAATATAACAATAATAATAATAATATTATATAATATGAGAGCGTAAAAAAACCTTTATTTAAATAACAATAAAACCTAATAATAAGTTAAAATAAAAGAATCTTCTTTGATTCTTAGGCTAGTGGGTATGGTGATGGACCATCCTTGGAGGATGATCCGCCACGTAGGCGCCACGTCATAGTCCTCCCAAGGATGGTCCATCCTCCAAAACTAGAAGGCGTGAGAGGATGGTCCTAGTCATAGTCCTCCACCACTTTTATGTTTTTTTTTTTATTTTTTTTAATCTTCAACTTTTTTTTAACATTTAACAAATAAAGTAACAAAATATTTTCATTAATATTAAAAAACATTACATAAACTTAAAAAAAAAAATAAACTTAAAAAAAATAAATTTAAAAAAAACATAAACTTAAAAAAAACAAACTTAAAAAAATTTAAAAAAACATAAACTTAAAAAATATTCTAATATATTAAAATAAGCTACTAGTCTTCGTCTTCCATGTCGTGGCCGGGTTCGTTTTGAGCGTTGTTCCAAATGTACTCCACCAAGTCCGCTTGTAGGTTATGATGTGCGTACTCGTTACGTAGAGCGAACATGTTCAAATCTTGTTGTTCCGCACTAACTGGAACAAAATTTCCAGTAGACGCGTTCTCGTCGTACTCGCATATCGCTCTACCTTCGTCTTCGCAAACTTTTTTCTTTTGTCGTCTGTCGGGTGCGGAATAGTTTTAACGATTGTCGAGTACTTTGGGTATATCCCATCGGCTAGGTAGTAACCTCGCCTGTATTCCACCCCCGAAACTGTAAAGCTTGTGTCTGGACCTGTACCCGCCACTACATCCTCAAATATCTGTGACTGGTATATGATGTTAAGGTCATTAAGCGAACCAGGTAGACCAAAAAAAACATGCCAGATCCAGAGATCCTGTGACGCAACCGCCTCTAGAATAATAGTCGGATGTCCATGATCTCCCCGAGTATACTGACCTTGCCAGGAAACTGGGCAGTTCTGCCACGGCCAGTGCATGCAATCAATGCTCCCGAGCATTCCTGGGAAACCATGTCTCTGTTCGTGTGCTTGATATAATTTTTGAACGTCGTTTGCGTTCGGTTTCCGCAGGTATCGCTTGCTATACAATTTGACAACCCATTCGCAAAACTTGTGCAAACAGCGACGTGCGGTTCTTTCAGACATCCTAATATACTCGTCTAATGCATCGGGTGAGTAACCGTACGCAAGTTGGCGAATGGCCGACGTACATTTTTGTAAATTACTGAAACCCCTTTGCCCCCTAGCGTCGTTTCGCAATGTAAAAAACGGATCAGACTGGGCCATGTCGCCTGCAATACGTAAAAACAGTGGACGACTCATGCGGAACCGACGTCGAAAAATCTCGGCTGGGTACACGGGTTCATCGGCAAAATAATCGGCTACTAGTTTATCGTGCCCGGCTATAAATTTAAAACGAAACATAAATGAAATTAATTATAAAATACATTTTCAAATCTATATAAAACATAAGGAAAAAAAAAAGTAAAATACCTTCTTGGTCTCGGTTATATTTTGCTCGTCTAGTTAGCCGTTGGGACGACCCTTCATCAGCCGCCATGAAGACCTGAGCCGCGTTCATAATCATGTTTTGCATAATATCATCCTCTTCCGAAGATGATGAATACCACGCAGACGAAGACGATGAAGACATAGAAGAAATTGAAGAAATGGGAGAAGGTGCAGACATGATAATTTTTGAGCGAGAGATGGGGTGGTAGAGGGTAAAAAATAGTATAAAATATGATGAGTTTTTATAAAAAGGGAAGAGTGGTTATAAAATGTGAGAGAGATGTGAGATTGTAGTGGGTGAAAAGTTATGAAAAAATGTGTAAAAGAGGTGAGTATTTATAAAAGTGGGAGTGATTTGGGTGTTTTTTTGAATTATAACCGTTTGAAAAAATAATTTAAATTAGAAATTAATTTTTTTTTATAACGGTTACTTTTATCTTGGGCCCCACCTTTTTTGGACCGTCACAAACGGCGAGAACTCGACGAGGAGGACGCGACGGGGGGGGGGGGGGGCAAGGTGTTCGCCCCGTCACCGAACCAAGACGGACTGGGGCCGAACCCCATACCGTGTAGCCTTATGCTTCACAAACTTAAACTTATATCAAAAGTTATATAGGGTTGTAAAAAAAATGAATAGTGAAGAGTAAACACAAAGAAGAGTTTCAAATTAATAATGAGTAAATAATAAAACAATTGAATATTTAAGAAGATTTTTTTTTTTTTTTTGTTTTATAAGGATGATATAAAGAAAGAACAACCTTCTTCTTCTTCTTTTTTTTTTTTTTATAAGGATGATATAAAGAAAGAACAATAAAATAAATGTTTGTAATTAAGATAAAGATATATATGGAGGGTTGGATGTGAGATGCCTTTAAAAAAATAAACAAAGTTTAGAGAAAAATGATATTGTTAGTTAAATTAGATAGACAAAAACAAAGACTTAGATGAGATGGGAATGCTCTTATTTAAGGGTTTTTTTTTTTTTTTTTACTATCCTCCATTTTGTTCTCAGTTATTTAAGGATAAAATATGATTAGTTAAATTATACAGATAGAGACAAAGACACAGATGGATGGGAATGCTCTTATTTAAGGATTTTTTTTTACTATTCTTCGTATTGTTTTCTGATTTTTAAGGATAAAATATGAGATAGAGACCTTAAAACGCTTCTTATTTTCTTTAATCTGATTAGGGTGTTTATATAATCGGTTTCGGCAGTGGCGAAGCTTGAAAATTTCAACTGGGGGTCGGAAGTCACCGGACTTAAAAATTCTATATAAGTGAATTTTGTTTTTATAAAACCGGGGGGTCGAAAACGTATATACCTAAAAATTCTATACGAAACGTAAATACATAACACTACTGAGCGAAAAGTTCGGGGGGTCGGGCGCCCCTCCCGGCCCCTTTAAAGCTACGCCCCTGGGTTTCGGTTTATTCTGTTTTTTTTAAAGTAAACTGGTATTAAATTATAAATTTTAAAATTTTGTTTGAAACCTATTTCGAAATTGGAATAGAATACTCACTCTATTTGAAATTAAAAGAAAAGTCAATTAAATGTCGAAATTCGAAGTATAATGCTCACTCATATGAATTCAAATTCGTAAACCGAAATCGGTTGGACTTTGGAGCTTAGATTTAGAGTGCAGTTTAAAAATCCTATCTAATAATTTATATATGCAATGATTAATTAAAATTAATTATTGAGGTGTTTGAAGCTCTTTTATTGGCCGAGTATTTTATTTTTCTGCTCATTTATTGGCCAGGTACACATTTCAGCTCTCACAACATGTAATTAAAAATTCCATTTTCAATTATTATTAATTTTTAATATTTCTTATGTTTATTATTAATTTTTAATATTTCTTATGTTTTTTTACTTCTTTAAATAATAACAAATACAAATACATTTTTATTTTTCAAAAAGTACGATATATATAAATGATATTATACTTACCTGTTAAAGAAATTGATCATTTTTAAATTCAAGTTGATTTGCAATATATTACTTACTAGTGTTATTTATTTAATTATAATAATTAAACGTGTTGAGGTGTATTTGAAAGAACTATTTTGTGTAATGTGGAGTTGTTTATTACAACTTGTTACAAAGAAGATTGAGCTATATAGACGGGTGAGTTTGCTCTATAATTAGTGTTTTTTTAAGGGGAATATAATTTGGGTGTTTTAATATCATTTTTTATGTTGAAATTGTGTTTGATTTGTAGATGAATTTAGCAATTTGGGCTGTTTTAGCTATTATTAATCTACCGGTTTGATTGTTTTTTTTTTTATATCGGTTTCTTATTTCTACTAAATTAGTTTTAATGAACATGAATCAGACACTTATGTTTGTCGATTATTGGTTTGTTAACTAGATTTACTTGATTGCTATGATGTATATAGCTAGATGATGATGGTAAAAACTTATATTTTCATTACCTAACTAATATAATATTTTCTGCTTTATAATGTCATGGAAAAAAATTTGTTTATAAGCATATTTGCAGACCGACCCATAACTTTTTTCATGATGGGTAAGATAAACCAAATTTTTAAAGGGGTAGGTAATCGAGACTTTTTTTTTCTTTTTCTAAAAATAACACTAAAGATGCTTGCTCATTTTGACCCTTCGCTTTCGGTCTCGCATACTTGGGTGAGGGTATTGATGTTAGGTTGTCGACAATTTCAACATCATGAAATTCCATGATATTTTATAAGGAGTTATTGCAAGTGTTAATATTTTTAAAAGGTTGTTGACAATTTCAACATCATGAAATTCCATGAGATTTTATAAGGAGTTATTGCAAGTGTTAATATTTTTAAAATTTGAGGTAGAATGTGTATTTGTTATAGGGTTATTGAATTTTAATAATCTTAAGTTTCACCTGTTGACCGATAATAATCTCAACTTTAAAAATTCCCTCCAACAATCCCAACTTGTAAGAATTTGACCCCCATTAATCTTTTTCTAACATATAAGAATTTGGTCTTCTCAATAGATTCAAGTGCACCTGCAAACTCCTTAAATGATTTAAGTGCACATATGTTGGAAAAGGATCAATGGAGGCCAAATTCTTACAAGTTGGAATCATTGGATGAAATTTTTAAAGTTGATATTATTATCAGTCAACAGGTGAAACTTAGGATTATTAAAATCCAATAAACCTTTGTTATAAGTCAATTTCATTTGTTTTGAAAAATCATACACGAAAGGATACATATATATTATAACTAGATGTTAGTACCCGCCGCGTTGCAGCCGGGTTCACATTCACATATCAAAACGATACAAACAAAGCCCAATAAATCCATTTAGCAAGCCCTTATTATAGCACCTAATCGATGCGGCATTGAAACCCATGGTACAAATTTTTCAAGAAAGTAAATATTCATCGAGGCGGTCAGCAACACTTAGTAGGCCATCATCAATCATCATAACCATCAGCTTCATCCTGTAAACAAACAATAAAAATGTAAAAAAAATCATTAAAGCAGCTTGTATAAATGTATGACCAGCCACACGCTCTACCATGTAACTAATAATTTTAAGCAAATTAAAAACAATTTGATCACCAAAAGAAAGAATCGGCCTAAACAAAGCTACCTGTTTTAGCTCAAAATTTTGTTTACTTTTTTCAAATGATAGGTTCATAGCAGTGGCTAGCTTGTTATTGAACGGCAAAATAAGATGGTTCCTAAAACTCATAAGTGATTATATCAGCCTATTAACTTGAAATGAGAAGATCTGGGTTATGTTTTAACTAGGGGTATTGGATTTTAATAATCCAAAGTTTCACTAATTGGCCGGTAATAATCCCAACTTCAAAAATTGCCTACAACAGTCCCAACTTGTAAGATTTTGGCCACCAATGATCCTTGTCTAACTGGGTTATAACCTTGTTGGGCTGGTGACCTGCAACTTATTCCGGCGACCCGTTTTACCCCTGAAACCACCAAACGAGACCACCACCAATCATCTCCGACCTCCTGTAATCTTCTCCGCTTCTCAAAAGTTTAAAATTTCCACCATCTACGCAACTCCGGTGACCTGCAACCAATGTTGTAGAAGGCGCTAGGCGCTAGTCGGGCGGTGAGGTACAGCCTAGGGATTAATCGGGATTAATAGGGATTAATCGGGATTAATCGGAATGGGATTTTTATATGTATTTTTTCAAAATTATATATATATACCCAATAATATAAAAATAATACTTCAAAATTCACATAAATACTTCAATTTTCAGATAGTATGGTTCGATTTTGACTGATTTTGACCAATTCTGACCGCCTAGGGCCGCCTAGGACCGATTTTATCCGATTTTTTCCGATTTTGACCGATTAATATAGGCCGATTAATCCAATTTTTGACCGACTAGGACCGATTTTCACCGATTACGACCGCCTACGACCGACTTTGACCGATTAATTGGACCGACTAGGTTAAAATTAGTCAGTGGACTACCGACTAGCGCCTAGGCGGCGATTAATCGGCCGCCTAGGCCGATTTCTACAACACTGCCTGCAACTTATTCCGACGACCTTCTTTACCCCTGAAACCACCAAAGGAGACCACCACTTGTCATCTCCAACCTCTAGTGACCTTCTCCGCCGCTCAAAACTTCAAAAAACTAACTGGGTTATAACCCAGTTAGACAAGGATCATTGGTGGCCAAAATCTTACAAGTTGGGACTGTTGTAGGCAATTTTTGAAGTTGGGATTATTACCGGCCAATTAGTGAAACTTGAGATTATTAAAATCCAATACCCCTTTTAACTAAAAAGAGTCAACCCTCCTGGCATACCCATATTCACCTCTACTGAAATCTATTACACGATTGCTTAGAATGGAGTTTACCTCCATAATCATAATACCCAATGAATTTGCAATAACCACCACCACGTCCATGATATCCACCACGACTTCTTCCTCTTCCTCCTTCCCAACCACCATCTCTATTGTATTCATTTTCTCAATTATTATAGTTCCTTACAAAAATAGGCAACAATACAACTTTGGCTTTACTTATTCATCACGCATAAATAATCAATCTACTTCTTTCAAGCCATAAACAAAAGAGTTTAAGGTTTGCGCTTAGCATAAACCATCTCTGAGTTACAAACTTGGTTAAAAAAAGAGCAAGGTGCTCTGATGCGTTGAGGGCCCAAAAGATGAGGTGCTCTCTCCGCCTCAAGCCCCTAATGTGTTTTCCTAAAAGCCTCACGTATGAGGTAATCAATGATCAAACACTTTTCAATACCTATCGAAATTTTACATTTATTAAAACAATTACTTACTTTTCATCGATGAACATCTAAGCCGCTGTCGCATTAGTGGCTCTAAGAACTCTGCTCATCGTGCCACCAGCTCGCCCTGCCGCATAAGCCAAATCCATTGCTGAGTATTTCACATTATCGTTAATAAATACATTCATGAATCATAAATTCAAGTTTTTGTTATGATTTACATACTTGCAAAGATCGAGGCAAGGCCATGTAATTTCAGATAAGGTACTCTATTAAGCCACAATAATGTGTAAAAAATCGGCAAACGCGTGTCGGGCCAACCTAATTGGGCCAGGACAAAAGAGTTTGCCAGAAGTAAAACATATATGTTTTATCAAACAGGCCTGCATAAGTGAATTGTGACAAGTAAAAAAGGGTAAGACACTAAGATGGGAAGTGAACCCGTGTCTCAACCACGGAGTGTAGCAAGTTTAGCTAGTTAAAGATCCTAATGGACAGCAGTTTAACTGTACAGTTTGGTCGAACATTGCAGCTGGATTTATTTAAAAAACCATACTCATTAATCCATATAATAGCTACATCTTAACAATATGCTTCTTTGAAATCAAGTAAAACACCTGAAACCGCACAACATAAAACTCACAGAATCGCTAGTAAACCTTACAACTATCAACCTCAGATTTTCGTCTTCGACAACTGCAATGGGGTAGCAGATTGTCGATCGGAAGTTAGACATATCCAAGCACATTCTCGTCTTTCCCCTTTTCTGAACCACCCCATTCTGACCACCGTTGAAACACAAACCAATCAAATTAACATATCCAATCCATAAATCCCAAACTTTAAGAACCCTAACCCTCATTTCTCATGACATTCTGAGCTATCATTGAGCATCCCCTCTCACACACACCCTAAAATACAGACCAATCAAACCAACATATCCAATCCATAAATCCAACAGTTTCATTAACCATCACCTGATTAACGATTAAACAAAACAACTACATACTGAAATTAACAGTCTAAAGAGACGAGGAAGATCACATATACCTGTCGACGTTCGAAAAAACAATGCAAACGAACTGCTAAATAAGCTAATCGATCAACGGAGGTACGTGAAATTCGATGCAGGAGATGTGTAACACCTGTGTCTCCACGGCCATCAAACAAATACCAAGCCAATGAAATATTGTATTTCATAATTTGGACTTGTATAAATATGTGTATCTTTTGCACATATCAACTCTTGTTCGATTTCAAGCTCTAAATCGCTTTCTGGAAGGTTATACACGCTCTGATGTGTAGATATAACCAGTTTAATCCAACGAACACTCCGGAATAGTGAAATAGGCTTAACATACCTTAAATAACCTTTACATAACTTATATATAAGTTTTGGAAGGTTTGGTGTGGTGAAATCAAAGTTTTTCGTCTACAGGGACTAAAGTTGACAAACTGCGAAAGTATGCCAATTTGAACTGTAACAGACATTCCGGAACATGACCATAAGTTAAACATACCATAAATATCCTTTACATAGCTTAGAAATAGGCTTTGAGGTGTTCGGTATGCTAAAATAAACTTTTGTGTCATTCAGGGACTAAAAGTGTCAAAAAGTGCACAAGTTTGCATTTTCGCGCATAACTTACGTTCTGAATACATCCGGACATCCAAAAATTTATGTAAGCATGACTACATTATATTTTAATGTTCGCCTTAAGAAAAATCCATTCGTTTCGTCATTTGGATCGTTTTTCGCGCTTGTGCGCATTTCGTCGTAATTAAGCGAACATCGCGTTCGTACGGCCAAACGAACCATCATCCGACATATTTTTGAACATGTTTCATGTCCACAATGTTTAGGCAACATCTTAGGGCCTTAAAGTTGGCTTTACGGGCCTTAGAAGTGTCGGAAATGGCCTTAAACACGTGCAAGGACTGAAACTGTCATTTTTCAAACATATGTGCAGATCAGAAGGGCCATGCGGCCCGCATTGTCTTTGGCTGATCCTGAAGCGGGCCGCTTCCCACTATCAGACCAGATTAAGTGTATTTAACAGCTGTTTGCAGCTGTTTGCAGCTGTTTTGCACTCCCTAACCCCTTGCCAAGTGTTGATTCCTTATGGTGGTGAGCATTTTGAGGCACCATAACTTTCCGACAAGTGTACGGCCTTGATCGTGCCCTCTTTTCCATGAAACGATCCTAACGGTTACCCGAATACTATATATACCCCATTACCCCCATTGCTATTTCTTACAAGAATTCTGATTTTGAGAGCTCTAAGTTGAAACCATTGTTTCATACCTGAGTTCTTGAAGTCGGGATTAGCATTCGGGGACCCTGGGTAAGTATTCTTTCGTTCTTTTCCTTATTTTACTGCTTTTCGAGTCAGAAAGTCAAACTTTGTTTGACTTTCAGCGTTGACCAGTAATGGTCAATGCGAAGTTCGTTTGAACTTCGCAACGTGAGTGTAATCACGTTGGTCATAGTCCCTTGGGACTATGCCCACTGATTACCACGTTGTCTAGAGTCGTAGGATAGGCGATCTAATGAATCGCCTATACCTTCGAACTCGACCCATTTGGTCGATCATTAGGATCCGACCAAATACATTAGGTGACCATAGTAGGTAGGGAATAACCTTCCGAGGTTATACCCTATGGTCACATCGTTTAAGTAGTTGTATGATAGGTAGTTTATATGCCTTAGGTAAATTACCAGAATACCCTTTTCATGTATAATTGGTAATTAAGCATATGTAACCTAAACCTTTGTCACATAACTGATTATGTAACATGATTAGGCATATAACACTTGTCATAGGGCTAGTTAGGCGGTCCAAACGCGTTTCACGCGAACGACGCGTTAAAGTAGCATAAGGTACCTAAACGGGTCGTAATGGGTCGATAAGACTTAGGTTAAGTTTCATTTAGTATGTAGGCTTTGTTAAACCATATCACATGAGTTCCTACACTCATTTGGTTTACAAACCCTCATGCTACCCAGTCTTCCGATTTAGGTCCGGTTTATTAACGTAGTTACCTATTTAGGTGCCGTTTGATTCCGTGATCTCTAGCATTGCTTGGTGGTTATCATAGGACTTCTGAGCAATCTCAAGTGAGTACATAGACCCCTCTTTTACTGTTTTCCAAACTGTTTTGGGGTGGAACACATGTGCCTACTTGTTACTTTCATGCTTTCCTGTTTTAACATCATATACTGCTATGTTCGTTAGTACATTATAGTACATGATTTCAATACACTTTATGCTATGTATGTCCATTATGTGCATACTTAGTACATTGTTTTTCATTGCTTTTCTGTTGCATATGCTTATCCAGCATATGAACACATTATACTACATATTGAACCGTTGTAAACATTTGACTATGTGAACCGTTTGTATCTGTGATCCGTTGATATCTGTGAACCGTTTGTATCTGTGAACCGTTTGTATCTGTGAACCGTTTGTATCTGTGAACCGTTTGTATCTGTGAACCGTTTGTATCTGTGAACCGTTTGTATCTGTGAACCGTATTTGACCATACATAAACATTTCTACTATTGTTAAACATTACTTTGGTGGTTTGGTTTGATTAAATGATTAAGTAACGATACGTGTGTAATATGATACAAGCATGGTGGATACGCCGCTGGTACTTCCTATATATAAGTGTTTGTATGGTATTACATATTGTAGCGTTATTTGGATCATTTCAGTTTGATACATATAACATTTTATACAAATAACATACTTTTCACAAGACATTGTTTTACAAACAACTTATCTTATACAAATCCATTTTACTATGGTTATTCATTTAACCATACATTATTCATTTATTTCTACATATCATCTGATCTTATCGATTTTCAAATGATTTACAAAACAAAGCAAATAACAAGGTTCATGACTAAACATTTTCTCAAACATAAGTCATGAAGCCTATTTTCACAAAACCTATGTATCTCACCGGCATTTTTATGCTGACGTACCTATTTTCACATGTGTTTTTCAGGAACTGTTGCATAAGATGATCAAGATACATATAGGCAGACTTGGGCTTTAGTGACAATAAAAGATGCAGACTAGTTAATTATGTTGTATTTCCATGTTTGTTTAAACATTGTAACACTTTTAATCAATAAAACGAAACTTTAATTTCCATGGTTGTGAAACATTAATTCTGTTACAACACTCCCCGACGTTTCCGCCACGTTTTGTATGTTCCACGTGGTCGGGGTGTGACAGAAAAGATGGTATCAGAGCTTATGGTTATAGGGAATTAGGTTATTAGTAATGCTTTGACCTAGTCTATAACTTTTCTAGGACCCTAACGCAAGTTTACTTGCGTGTAGTCATAAAACATACCGTCACCTATCCTTAGGCGACTACCACAACAAGAACATAAATTTCAAAACCGCTTCGAAAACTAATCATCTGTTCTAGGATGATTGATTACTAGGTTTTGAACCCTCTATTGTAAGGTTTTGAACTCTCTATTATAAGGTTTTGAACCCTTTGAGTTTTCAAAATCTCGTCAAGGTTTTGGGTTTTAAATAATGTGAACACGTGCAAACTGGAAGGGTGAATGCCTGTATTCTGGGTTTTCTGTCTAGGCAAGCACTTCGTATACATCTCATCAGACGCGAGACCAGTTGTGCTTACCTGGGAATTCTTGGGATGAGTGTTCACTTATAGGCGAGCATGTCTTCATGATACATTATTTTTGACTCATCTACTTTGATTAGTCACTGTGTGTCGTTTGTTGCTTTGTAGTAACAAACAAATGACCACTATCCTTGCTTTCAGCAGATTTGTTCATCTCATTCTTTTCGTCTATTTCTCTCATTCGTTTCCTTTCATGTTTCCTCTTTTAGAATGCCTCCTCGACGCGAAAACCAAATAGCGACTGCCGAGCTGGCAGAAATCATTGCGCAGCAAATGGCTGCTCAATTCCCAAACCTCTTTGCTCTATGGAATCAAGCCAACAACAACAACAATGGTCCATGCAATTTCAAGAGTTTTAACTCGGCAAAACCACTCAAGTTTAGTGGTTCTGAGGGAGCGACCGGGCTTCTTCAATGGTTCGAGAGCATTGAGAATACTTTCCGCCACGTGCAGTGTCCTGACAATCGCAAGGTCGAGTTTTCTACGAGTGTGTTCCAGAAGAGGGCCCTTACGTGGTGGAACGGGGTTATGAGAGATCGAGGTGCAGAAGTTGCTCTAGCACAGACGTGGGCCGAACTTAGGGCTCTCATGATGAAGGAGTTTTGTCCTCGTCACGAGATCAGAGCTTTGGAAAGGGAATTTGATGATCTTAAGCAGGATAGCGGTGAGCATCGAGCCTACACGGACCGTTATGAGGAGTTAAGTCTGTTATGCCCAAACATGGTCACACCTTTGGATAAGGCAATCGAAAAGTACATTGATGGCCTTCCCGACTCAATACAAGACATTTTGACTGGTAGCAACCCTACTACTGTTAGGCAGGCCATTGAGCTATCTGCAACCTTGACTGAATCGCAGATCAGGAAACGTAAGCTTTTCCGAAAGGATGACAAGAAACTGGTCGAGGAATCGAAACCAATCGAGGAATCAAAGACCATGGATGAACAGACTGGATCCTCTAAGAAGTCAAAGAAGCGAAAGGCTTCTCAGAACTTCACCGTGGTTACTCACAATGATCAAGCTGTCCCCAACCAACCAGCTCAACCCCTTGCCAGGAAACCCTACAACGGAACTGCACCCTTGTGCAACCAATGTGGCCTACATCATCATGCTGGTGTGAGGTGCCGCACATGCCAAGTTTGCGGACTTATAGGTCATACAGCGAGGGTTTGCCCAACAGCAGCAGCACCAAATCAGATTAACAACAATCCTGCTCAAGCTCGTTTTCCACTGGGGTCTTGCTACAACTGTGGCGAGATGGGCCATTTTAGTAGGAATTGCCCAAGACTTGCTAATGCAAATCCAGCGCAGGGATGAGCATATGATCAACTAGAAGACAACATCGTTTAGAAATAATCACGTCTTATGTATTATTTTCTTTTGTTGTCACGATCCATGAAACGGTTGTTGTTATCATTGTTTATAAATAAATCTTTTATTTACATCGCAATGTATTTATGTGACTGTATGTATAAACAACATATCCTCTACAATACCGACAATCAAGGAACCATATTCCTTGAAGAACAGACTACTTCCAAATTTTTTCCCTTGTACGATCTCTTGCGTTTTCCACGAAAATCATAAGTACCCGTTTCTTCCAAGAGAAACGAGGTACGAGGCGCCAAGTTATAGCAATCAATAACAAGATGGTAACAATTAAACAATTATGTGGTTATGTGCTTATGTGTTATCTTTTATGTGTCAAGTGATTCAAATTATGTTATCCAAATCCTCGTAGAATCTTACATATCCTTGTGCAAGAGATTCATAGTAGGATACCCAAAAGGTACTACCTAAAATCCTTAATGGACTTCTACGCTGTAGTTAAAGTCCCTTGGATTATAAGGTACTACTTCGTAATTAGGCCTCTTTAATGGTCTAGTTAAACAGATTGATCCAAAAATCTGGTTAGGGATATCATGTGATGATATAGCTGAAAGGACCCTATGGTAGTCTAGTCACCGTCATCACTAGTTCGACATCCTTCCCCACAACATTATAAAACAAACTGTGCGGACTGTGCAAGGAATTACGTAATTATGGATGCATACATAATTATGAAATTTAGTGCACGGAAATCACAGCAAGTTCTATCATGTATCTAGAGTTAACCCTATTCATTTCCAATTCTGATGAAGCATCCGTTGAGGAAAAATGAACTAGCTATTCATTTTTCACTTCTGAAGAATATCCGTTGAGGAAATGAATATCCGTTGTTTATCTTTTCATTTCCATTCTGAAGAATAACCGTTGAGAAAAAAATGAATTATCCATTCATTTTCATTCTGAAGAATATCCGTTGAGGAAATGAATATCCGTTGTGTAATTTTTCATTTCCATTCTGAAGAATAACCGTTGAGAAAAAAATGAATTATCCATTCATTTTCATTCTGAAGAATATCCGTTGAGGAAATGAATATCCGTTGTTTATCTTTTCATTTTCATTCTGAAGAATATCCGTTGAGGAAATGAATATCCGTTGTGTAATCTTTCATTTCCATTCTGAAGAATAACCGTTGAGGAAAATGAATTATCCATTCATTTTCGTTCTGAAGAATATCCGTTGAGGAAATGAATATCCGTTGCGTAGTCTTTCATTTCCAACTCTGAGGAAATAACCGTTGAAAATGACCCCGTTAGTTCATTTTCGTTTCTGAAGATTTATCCGTTGAGGAAATGAATATCCGTTGTGTAGTCTTTCATTTCCAACTCTGAGGAAATAACCGTTGAAAATGACTCCGTTAGTTCATTTTCGTTTCTGAAGATTTATCCGTTGGGGAAATGAATATCCGTTTGTCTGTCCTTCATTTCCGTACCTGAGGAAACAACCGTTGAAAATGACTCCGTTATTTCATTTTCGTTTCTGAAGATTATCCGTTGAGGAAATGAATATCCGTTGATTTTTCTTTCATTTCAAATTCTGAAGAACAAACCGTTGAGGAAAATGACCCCGTTTGTTCATTTTCGTTCTGAAGAATATCCGTTGAGAGAAATGAATATCCGTGGATTATTCCTTCATTCTCATTTCTGACGAAGAATCCGTTGAGAAAGAATGAATCATCCATTCATTCTCACTTCTGAAGAATATTCGTTGAGGGAAATCTATATCCGTTTAGTTAATTCCTTATTTTCCATTTCCGAAGAACCCGTTGAAGAAAATGACTCTGTTCGTTCATTTTCGCTTCTGAAAAATATCCGTTGAGGAAAATAATCAGATTTTGCTTTACATATCTTTGATGACTATTTGACACAAAGTCATAGACAGACTCCTACGAATAAATTTCGGGACGAAATTTCCTAAAGTAGGGGAGACTGTAACACCTGTGTCTCCACGGCCATCAAACAAATACCAAGCCAATGAAATATTGTATTTCATAATTTGGACTTGTATAAATATGTGTATCTTTTGCACATATCAACTCTTGTTCGATTTCAAGCTCTAAATCGCTTTCTGGAAGGTTATACACGCTCTGATGTGTAGATATAACCAGTTTAATCCAAAGAACACTCTGGAATAGTGAAATAGGCTTAACATACCTTAAATAACCTTTACATAACTTATATATAAGTTTTGGAAGGTTTGGTGTGGTGAAATCAAAGTTTTTCGTCTACAGGGACTAAAGTTGACAAACTGCGAAAGTGTGCCAATTTGAACTGTAACAGACATTCCGGAACATGACCATAAGTTAAACATACCATAAATATCCTTTACATAGCTTAGAAATAGGCTTTGAGGTGTTCGGTATGCTAAAATAAACTTTTGTGTCATTCAGGGACTAAAAGTGTCAAAAAGTGCACAAGTTTGCATTTTCGCGCATAACTTACGTTCTGAATACATCCGGACATCCAAAAATTTATGTAAGCATGACTACATTATATTTTAATGTTCGCCTTAAGAAAAATCCATTCGTTTCGTCATTTGGATCGTTTTTCGCGCTTGTGCGCATTTCGTCGTAATTAAGCGAACATCGCGTTCGTACGGCCAAACGAACCATCATCCGACATATTTTTGAACATGTTTCATGTCCACAATGTTTAGGCAACATCTTAGGGCCTTAAAGTTGGCTTTACGGGCCTTAGAAGTGTCGGAAATGGCCTTAAACACGTGCAAGGACTGAAACTGTCATTTTTCAAACATATGTGCAGATCAGAAGGGCCATGCGGCCCGCATTGTCTTTGGCTGATCCTGAAGCGGGCCGCTTCCCACTATCAGACCAGATTAAGTGTATTTAACAGCTGTTTGCAGCTGTTTGCAGCTGTTTTGCACTCCCTAACCCCTTGCCAAGTGTTGATTCCTTATGGTGGTGAGCATTTTGAGGCACCATAACTTTCCGACAAGTGTACGGCCTTGATCGTGCCCTCTTTTCCATGAAACGATCCTAACGGTTACCCGAATACTATATATACCCCATTACCCCCATTGCTATTTCTTACAAGAATTCTGATTTTGAGAGCTCTAAGTTGAAACCATTGTTTCATACCTGAGTTCTTGAAGTCGGGATTAGCATTCGGGGACCCTAGGTAAGTATTCTTTCGTTCTTTTCCTTATTTTACTGCTTTTCGAGTCAGAAAGTCAAACTTTGTTTGACTTTCAGCGTTGACCAGTAATGGTCAATGCGAAGTTCGTTTGAACTTCGCAACGTGAGTGTAATCACGTTGGTCATAGTCCCTTGGGACTATGCCCACTGATTACCATGTTGTCTAGAGTCGTAGGATAGGCGATCTAATGAATCGCCTATACCTTCGAACTCGACCCATTTGGTCGATCATTAGGATCCGACCAAATACATTAGGTGACCATAGTAGGTAGGGAATAACCTTCCGAGGTTATACCCTATGGTCACATCGTTTAAGTAGTTGTATGATAGGTAGTTTATATGCCTTAGGTAAATTACCAGAATACCCTTTTCATGTATAATTGGTAATTAAGCATATGTAACCTAAACCTTTGTCACATAACTGATTATGTAACATGATTAGGCATATAACACTTGTCATAGGGCTAGTTAGGCGGTCCAAACGCGTTTCACGCGAACGACGCGCTAAAGTAGCATAAGCTACCTAAACGGGTCGTAATGGGTCGATAAGACTTAGGTTAAGTTTCATTTAGTATGTAGGCTTTGTTAAACCATATCACATGAGTTCCTACACTCATTTGGTTTACAAACCCTCATGCTACCCAGTCTTCCGATTTAGGTCCGGTTTATTAACGTAGTTACCTATTTAGGTGCCGTTTGATTCCGTGATCTCTAGCATTGCTTGGTGGTTATCATAGGACTTCTGAGCAATCTCAAGTGAGTACATAGACCCCTCTTTTACTGTTTTCCAAACTGTTTTGGGGTGGAACACATGTGCCTACTTGTTACTTTCATGCTTTCCTGTTTTAACATCATATACTGCTATGTTCGTTAGTACATTATAGTACATGATTTCAATACACTTTATGCTATGTATGTCCATTATGTGCATACTTAGTACATTGTTTTTCATTGCTTTTCTGTTGCATATGCTTATCCAGCATATGAACACATTATACTACATATTGAACCGTTGTAAACATTTGACTATGTGAACCGTTTGTATCTGTGATCCGTTGATATCTGTGAACCGTTTGTATCTGTGAACCGTTTGTATCTGTGAACCGTTTGTATCTGTGAACCGTTTGTATCTGTGAACCGTTTGTATCTGTGAACCGTATTTGACCATACATAAACATTTCTACTATTGTTAAACATTACTTTGGTGGTTTGGTTTGATTAAATGATTAAGTAACGATACGTGTGTAATATGATACAAGCATGGTGGATACGCCGCTGGTACTTCCTATATATAAGTGTTTGTATGGTATTACATATTGTAGCGTTATTTGGATCATTTCAGTTTGATACATATAACATTTTATACAAATAACATACTTTTCACAAGACATTGTTTTACAAACAACTTATCTTATACAAATCCATTTTACTATGGTTATTCATTTAACCATACATTATTCATTTATTTCTACATATCATCTGATCTTATCGATTTTCAAATGATTTACAAAACAAAGCAAATAACAAGGTTCATGACTAAACATTTTCTCAAACATAAGTCATGAAGCCTATTTTCACAAAACCTATGTATCTCACCGGCATTTTTATGCTGACGTACATATTTTCACATGTGTTTTTCAGGAACTGTTGCATAAGATGATCAAGATACATATAGGCAGACTTGGGCTTTAGTGACAATAAAAGATGCAGACTAGTTAATTATGTTGTATTTCCATGTTTGTTTAAACATTGTAACACTTTTAATCAATAAAACGAAACTTTAATTTCCATGGTTGTGAAACATTAATTCTGTTACAACACTCCCCGACGTTTCCGCCACGTTTTGTATGTTCCACGTGGTCGGGGTGTGACAAGATGCGTTTCCGGAGTCGTGGAGATCGGATTCCGCTATTGACCGCGTCAGATGTTAGAGTTAAAGCACAATTAGGGTTTCAGTCGGTACGGACAAGGAGGTGGATTCAGATGTCCGCTTGACTCAACGGCCAAGAACCGTGAATTCACCGATGATATGCGGTGTATTTAGGTATTGAGGAGCACGTGATTGAAACTGCAAATGCTCTCTTCGTGTAGGCGGTGGTGTCAAGCCAGATATATTTACCAACCCTAAAACTTAAAGATACAACCCCCCTGCTGTGGAAACCTGTATTCTACTATGTACAACTCACATATGCACCAATATGTTACAAATTGATAGTTACAAGATCACAAAGCACATAACACCAAATAAGCGGAAGTTACTACTCCTTATGCCTAGAAATGTTACTAATTTATATAGTATATAATATAAGTTTAAATAATTTTCTAATTTCTTGCTTTTTCATCCTATCGAAAATCAAATAAAGAGAAAATTACAAAACTAGCAGTTGACCAACTGAGTTTACAAAAATGCACCCTCAAACGTTTATGGAGTGGTGCCTCAACGATGGGAGGTGTCCGTCTGTGATCTATTGCGTCTGTATAATGGAGTTGTGACACGTGTCCGACTAGCCTCTTGCGTCGACGGCTGACGCATCCAAGCCAAAAAGGACGTCTCCTACACGGCTTGCGTCAGTTATGGAAAAGTAGTGTGGCTTGCGTCTGTGTCGCCTTATGGCTGATTCATTGGAGATGTCAGTCCGACGCATTGGAGAGGTCTTGCAGACGTCATGGATCTGAGGCCAGGCTGACGCCCTCGAGAAGTCTGGCTGACGCATTAGAGCGTAAAAGGCCGACGCCTTCGAACAACTAGATAATCATCCTCACAAACCGAATACAAATTAATACAGAAACACAAACAACAACCATCTTAGAAGAGCGTCATAGACCCAACTGAAAAGTATAAATAGTCTTCAATAACTAAACAGTCATCGTCACCAACAAACCAACTATCAATACACATAATCCAAGAACTTTTAAAGACAAACAAGTACGTGATCGAACGATCAAACACAAAAAACCAAGAAAACAGCATCATGGCTAAGATCGGAAACGAATAGTCAAAAGAAATCAGTCAACCAAAAACATCAAGCATACGGTCACGTAGCAGTTCCGTTATCATCATCGAGACAAAAACCCAACAAAAAAATTGTATAAAGACAAATCAGTAAGACATAAACCTACCAAACAAAATGGTACAAAGACGAAAACCCAAAAACCAACACCATCAAATAACATACGGCAAAGCCGAATGAAAATACTAAGCGATAGTCAACGAAAAATCTAAATCACTAAGACATAAACCCACCAAAGAAAATCGTAAGCATAGGAATACCCAAAGACCAACACGATCAAATAACATACGACAAAAAAATAAACAAAATAATTACCTTCAGTTGCCAGAAGTTCGCCGAAGAAGACGCAAGAAAAGCATCCGTGGTGTAGAGAGAGAGAAATCGTAAAAGGGTAACATGCGGTGAGATGTCAACCTTTTAAACCCCACCGACCAAATAAGTACAAAACTAAAAGCCAAGGAACAAACTTCTTAAAAGAAGTAAAACCAACAAAGTAAAATGTACAACCAACAATGAAAAGAAAAATTGTAAATTAACATTATTATTATATATATTAAGCATAAATGTTGGTGACATTTACATCTTCTGTCCCTCATACTTTTTTCTCTTGGCTCTTTAGGTTTCAATTATGATTTGCTTCACTCCATTGCATCGTTTATAAACTTACTAGGTTTTTACCCGGGATTGCTTCCCGGGCTCGGGAAACTTAGTTATATTAATTACTATTTGTTACTAATACGACCACATTACATCAACCATCTCATTCGATTCAACAAAAATTGTCTTCAAATCACTGGATTAGATCATGAATGCATATTAGAGGTCAAACAAAAGCACAACAAGACCACATGAATAATATCATTTCCACTTTTACTTCAATGCACTTACATGATAGGGTGATTTGGGATTTTGTAAAAATGTTAGTTTTTGTACTTCTTTACAAAATAAGATGTTGACCAAAATTCAAACAGATGTTGACCAAAAGTAAATTAGATGTTGAGCATAAACACTGATTCTATAACAACAGACACTGATTATATTCAAACTACTGATACATAAACATTGATTCTTCATTCCACTGTTGTAATCTATGCACTGATGTTGAGCATCAGTGCTATCTTCAAAGGGTGATCAGACCTTGAATGGACAATGCTTTGATCTTCAACAATGCTTGGATCCCATCAGTAGTTTGAGCTTCAATCTTTATGCTTCATCAGTGCTTGGATTCCAATGTATGTTGAAGCTTTGCTGAGCTGTCATCTTCAAGTGCCATTCTCTTGATATCCTCTTTAAAATACACAGCTTCTTGCTCTTTCTCTTCTGCATCAGTTAGCTTTTGCCTCTTTCTTTGGTTTAACATAATGACAGAGGTATCTGATGATGTGAACAGTGGTTCAGAATTGTGGACCTGCTTCTTTGACATGTCAATAGTTTTGTAATCAGGCTTCTTTGGAAGGCTAGGATTTGTTTCTCTCCTTTTTCTCAGCCTTTCATAAGCTTCATCAGTGTACTGCTTTGTCCATTTTGCTATGGCCTTGGCAGTTCCAACCTTTGCATCAACCAACTCTTGTTTCTTTCTTTTATACTCCAAGGTAAGATCATCAATAGCCTTTTTGTATTTACACCAGTTTGGTGCTGACCTTTTCATGCTTGGATCTCTTTTTATTCTTTCAATTCTATTGAGTTCTGTCTTGAGACCAACAAGTGGCCAATCTTGGAATTGTTCTTCCTTGGCAGGGTAGAACTTCTCACTCATGATTAGTGCCAGAATGTCTTTTCTCAGATCTTTTTGCAGGCCAAGTTCTGGTGGTAAATTTGACATTTCTTTACTCAAATCTCTAGCATAGTCTTCCAGGAGCTTGACTTTGGTGAGTAAAAACTGATAATGACTTGAAACCACATTGTCATTTTCTCCTTGGCATTCAAGCCTAGCTCTTATTTCAGCTTGTCTAGCTTTTAGTTTTAGATATCCATCCATGTTTTTTGGATCTCTAAAACCAAGCAGAGAAGGGAATTTCCTTTTTGAAGGATCATCCACTGTGAAGAACTGCCTCATTTCATTCTTTACTGCATGGAGTTCCAGTGGATAACTGGCAGCTACTGGTGTAGTATCTGCAGAGTCATATCCTTGAAGAGCTATTGGATCTTTGATTGGATTAACCAACTTTGGAGGAATGAAAGATTCAGGTTTGGTGATTTTGTAAGGTACAGATGAAACAGGATCAGGTGCTGGTATGTCATCATCATGCACTTGAAACTTTTTTCTTCTAGTATACACATTTTCAGGAGGAGGTGTTTCTGTTTGAGGTTTTGGAGCAAAAAGAATTATGGCTTGGGAAGGATTGTTAGAAGTGGTAGGTAACTGACTAACAGTTGTTGAAACAACTGGTGTCTCAACCACTGTTGTCACTACAACTGTTGATGTATCAACAGTTTTCTTTTGCTTTAAGGCAGGTGGTGATTTTTGTGATGATGGTTTTGTTTGTGGTGTTTGAGTAGTGATGGTGTGTGTCTGACTAGCAGCTGTTGAAACAACTGGTGTTTCAACCACTGTTGCCATTACCACAGATGATGTATCAACTGTTGTCTTCTGCCTTTTGGCAGGTGGTATTGGTGGTGGTGAAGTGATTTTTGGTAATGGTGATAAGGTAGTGGATGTAGTGTGTGTTGAAGTGGTTGTGGTGGCAGTTGTTTGGATAACAGACGTTGAAACCACTGAAGTAGCAATAAATGTTGATACAACAGGTGTTTTAACATCTGTTGGTTTGGAAGATTGATGTGTGGAGCTTTTGGAAGGTTTGGGAGTTTGTTTTGTGGATTTGGGAGGTGTGGTTTTAGGTTGTATGACTTTTCTAGTAGACTTTCTTATGGGCTGAGGATTTTCTTGATCATTTGGCTCAGAAGTACCCTGCTCATTCATCTCCATAAAAACTCTCTTATCCTGTTCAAACCTTGCTTTATCCTTTGCCTCCATATCCTTTTTCACCCTTGCTTTTGCATCAGCAATGGCATTTAAGGTTACATCAACCTTTTTGGAACCATCTGGCAAAGGGATGTCTGCAAGCATACTTGAATTATCTGGTGCAATGTACAGACCATCTTCATATCCATTTTTCTTCAAATGCCTTATTTTCTCCCCCTTTTTGGCATCATTTGGTGGTGGGTTGTCCACAAAGATGATAGAGGGAGGAGCAGTGCCAGTGGTGTTCAGCAAGTGAGCCTTCATGGCTTTTATATCTGCCTGGGTGTTTTTGAACCTAGCTTCCATGATATTTCTGATCTTTTGAACCTGAATTTCATGTTGCTGATCAGCATTTGCTCTTTGTTGGTGAAGCAGATGTTGAAATAATGCCCAAAGGTCAGTGTGAGCAGGTGGTGCCTGTTGTGTTTGTAACAACTGTTGCAGCATGGTTTTGATTTCTGCAACAGATGTATCCAGTTTGTTAACCATCTCCGTCAATTCTCGATACATTAAACCATCACCCAATTTAATGGGATCATCTGATTTCCCACCAGAGGTGGTTGTAACAGTGGTTGACTGAGGGAGACTTTCCCAAAAGTCATCCCCTGTTGCCCCTTTTTCTTGGTACTTGGGACTTCTTTCCTCAGTAAAGGTTACCAATCTAAGCTCACCAGTGAATACAGGATACACACCAGTGTTTAGAAAGGTTCCCATAGAAGAAATTGCCTTCAAGGAAGTCTGATTGATGAAACTACTGTCCAAGTGTAAACCAGTGGGTTCAACACTTGTAGTAGCTGTTTCACTTGAACTACTGACAGGAAGTACTTGTACATCCTGTAGTGTAACCTCCTCAGGTGTTGTTGGTGGGTTAGAAATGATAGGGAGCTCAGACTCAGACACTTTCTGTGGCATGCTCTCACTAATAGGTGGTTGAGAGGAACTGATTGCTGTCTGAGTTATATCAAGTGCATCCAACAAAAGTTTTGTTTATGGTGGAATTGTGGCAGTGAGTATGGGAGTGGAAAGAGAATTTGCCCCGGGCGGTGGGCTGTGGATGATGGATTCAAGTGAGTCCAGAGCAACATAATTTGATGTCCCTATTCTTACAACCTGTTCTTTTTTAAAAGAAGCAGGAGGAGTTTGAGGCTCAGGTTGAGATCTTTCTACCATCTGCTGTGAGGAAGTAGCAGTAGTGGTTTCTGGTGACTTTTGTGTTTTCACTGGCAGTTGCTCTGGGATCTCATCTTCCAGAGTTGCCTTTGTTTTAGGTTTGGGGGGCTTTTGTGTTTTCTTTTGTCTTGGTCTTTTGGTGGATTTAGGTGTGGGTTTCACAGCAGTTGTTTTGCTACTGTGATCACCTTGAGCAGTGGGCTCAGCAGCAGGTGCCTGAGGAGCAGTGGTAGCTGCTAAAGTCTGCTCAGGAGCCTCTGCTTGTGTTTTGGACACTTTTGATGGCCTTGTAAATGTTTCAGGTGTAAGGCCATTTATTTGAAAAGGTTCACCCTGGATGAGTACATGAGCACCATCCTTTCCAAATTTCTTTTGAAAATAAAAGCTTAGGAACATTGGAAATAGTAAAAATGATTTGCTAGTAACATTTTTGACCAAGTCATCAAAGATCTCCTGTGAATAGTTAAAGTTTTCCCCATGCAAGATAGCATATCCCAGGTATTGGATCTTTAATGGAATTTTATTGAAAGCATTGGTCTTATTAGAAACATACATTAAGAGGGTATGAAACAAAAACCTTGGGGCAGGGGGAAAACTGCCTTTTTGCAAAGTGTCTTTTTTCATTTCCTTTGCATACCCTCTTTCTAAAAAACCTGTTTGATACTCTATTTTAGGGAAAGAAGTTTTACCTTGAAGATCATTGAGTTCAAACACTTCAAAGATGGTTTGTGGTGTGATTTTAACTTCAACACCCTTTATCGAGGAATTGATGGCTATGGGTGTTTCATCTTGAGATTCAAGTTTTGCATTTTTCCAAAATTCCCTCTGGATTGCCAAGTAAATCGGAGCATCAGAAGTCAACAAAGTTTTGTACTTTGAAGACGAAAGGGCATCTATGACGGAATTGAACGTTTCAGTGTTACTAGGTTTTGTCAACAGACCCAAGTAGTTATGGGGAGCTTTGTATCGAATTTCTATGGCCTTTTGACTGGATTTCCTTTTAACTGATGAAGACGGTGATTTTGCCATTTGAGGAAGAAGGACGATGAGGAATTTTGAGAGAAATGGAGGATAACTACTTTGAAAAAGGAAATTTGAATTCAATTCGACAGTTAAAACCCTGTTTGGGGGTTTTAATCAGGGTTTTATAGGGGAAAAAGTGAATGTTGACGTGGCAGCGGTTACAAAAGATCTGACCGCTATGAACTGTCCACGGCCCAACCCCTGATGAGTAATGGAAGACAGTTGTTTTATGAAGCCACTGATGGAATAATATCAGTGGTTGCAATGATTACAATGAAAACAGTGGGAGACTTTAAGTTATCAGTGGATAGCCTGAAAACATTTTAATGCTTATAATTCATGAAAATTTTTCATTTTAACTATTTTTAAGATGCATGTTGAGATTATTAAAATAAAGTATCACATAGAAAAATAGAAATTTAATGAAATATTTATAAACTATTACACACTAAAGTTAACACTTGTTAGGATTTCGTAGGTAAAATTGTAACGATTAGGTAGAATTGTAATTTCATTGTAATTCTATTTTTTAACTATCAGTAGATAGCCAACAGTGATTGAAACACAGATGTTTGGTCACTCAGTGGTCAACATGAAAAATGAAGAAACAGAGGTTGTCTTTCAACAGTGGATAACATTTAACAATCAGATGTTTGAACCAAAACAGTGGTTGTAACAGACTTTTAAGGATTAATGAAAACTATCATTTTTAACTATTTTGAGGATGTTTGACCTTAAAAAGAAGTTGGCCCATAAACAATTGTTTGCAAAAAAAAGACCAATTTCAAAAATACAATACCCAAACAATGAAAATGAGGAGCTTAATAATCAGTTAGCATGCTGGGATGATGTGATAAATACCGTTACATATAAACATCTCAATGATATGAAATCTAACAATCTAACAGAGTATAAAACACTGATGTGAGAAATACTGTTACATATAAATATTGTTAACATAAACAAAGGTAGAATATCTACTGTTGATGCTGAACCACTTTTGTTGTTGGGCAGTGGTTCGTCTTTGAGTTTGTATAGGGTTTTTCTCGAGAGATAAACTATAGCGAACAACTGCTACACTAAACATTGTTACATAAGAAACACTGATACATAAATACTAATGTTGAATCCGCTGTAGTTGCTGAAGCACTACTGCTACAGAGCAGTGGTTTTCCTTTCGTTGATCAGCCTTTAGGTACATAAGTGCTTGTCTTTAACAGGGCTTTGTCTTCAACAGTGGATAAGCCTCATCAGTCTTTAAGTCCATCAATCTTTATAAGGAGTAGTGGTTAATTATAATAGTCCTTAGCATGATCAGCTGTTATAACCACACCATAACCCTTTGAGAGGAAGCAAGTGTCCGTCTATTCATTTGAGAGGACTCATTGCATTACATCCCTGTTGAAAAATAGAATCCATAAATTTAGGGAAAATGGATTTGAAATATGATAACCCAATAGTGGAGGATCTCATTCTACAGCTCAGATAAATTCACGGGTATTCTCAAATAATGGTTCCTAGATGTTTGAAGAATGACAAAGATAAACAAATGTCCACAGTGCTGCTTCTTTGAACATTTGTCGGTCTTCAAACATCTACGAAGCATTATCTCATTGGAATGTAACGATTAGGAAAAAATGTAATTTCATTTTAATTCTAGTTTTCATTTGATAATTTCATTCTATAATTAATTAACCATATCAACAATAAAAATGTGAGCAGTGGATGTTTTTTAGGAAAACCAATGATTGTCAATATCAGTGGATGTCAACAATAAAAATATGAGCCGTGACTATTTTTTAACTATCAGTGGATAGCCAACAGTGATTGAAACACAGATGTTTGGTCAATGAGTGGTCAACATGAAGAATGAAGAAACAGAGGTTGACCATCAAACCAATCCGTGACACTATTAAACCTCTGTTGACTTACCAAACAGATGTTCAGACACAATTCAACATCAACATAATCTAAATCTTACTCAAACACTAAATAATAAGTAAAAATAAAACACAACATAGATTCATAAAATTAAATTTATTAATTTATTCATGACCTTAAAACTATATTCATTTATTCATGACCTTAAAACTAAAAGTCCAATAATTACATCACATATTGAACAATATTAAAGTTCAAATCTAAGAATAACAGCAAGAATTAAGAAACTTTAGTTTCAACTCCATCGATTGCTGAACCTCTCGATGTATGTCCTTCAGCATCGCCATGAACTGCACATCTCTATCACCACACTCTATATTACTGACAACACAAATAAGAAACAAACCTAAAATGCAAAGGTCTCTTCTCAACTGTTGTAGCACATCTGAGTTTTCACGATATTGCATGAATCTATACTTTCTATAAAAGAAGAAAATCTTCCTGGCGTAAGAAAACCTGACTTTCGATTTAACGAAAATCAAACAATGCAACTCTCCCATCAAAGAAGATAGCACATGCAACTTTTCATGATAGAAGATACATATCGTCTGTTCAAGCTGCAACTCTGCCATCAAAGAAGGTAGCACATGCAACTTTTCACGATGTTGCAACAATGATACTGCTACATCGATATTGAAAGGTTGATGTGGAATGCGAAGTTTCATTGAAACGACGATGTTGGAACAATGATACTGGAACGATAACATGTAAACATAATAAACAAACATTCGAACAAAGAAGTGTAATCGGAGATTAGCGGCTGAATCACGAGAAAGATGCATTTGAGAGAGAGAGATTCGCTCACATATATGAGCGAGCGAGATTTGAATGTGAAACCAGATAATTATATCTTATTTATAGGATAACAATATATGGTTTGAATTTTGAATTTCAAAATTACTGATATTATCAGTAATTACTGATCTGATTTGAAAGCAATTGTCATGATGTTTATTGGGAACTGAAAGGTAAGTAGTGTATATCCTTATATCTTGATTTATTTAACTAATTAAATATTAGAAATGATATGCAAAGTAGGAAAAAAAAAGAGAACGTCAATTTTAAATTACCATTTTGCATATTTTGAATTTCAAAATTACTGATATTATCAGTAATTACTGATCTGATTTGAAAGCAATTGTCATGATGACTTTTCTAATTTTTATTTTAACTTTAATTAAGAGATAATAACCGTCAGTTTGAAATTTAAATTTTGCATATTTTAAATGTCCAAAGCTCAAGAAATTAGCATTAATTACTGATTTGATTTGCAACAACTAGTCATCAAGATTTTTTTTTATTTTTTAATTTAACTTTAAATTTTATCACGAAAACAATGTTGGAGGAACTCTTATCTCATTGGAATGTAACGATTAGGTAAAATGGTAATTTCATTGTAATTCTAGTTTTTATTTGATAATTTCAATCTATCACTAATTAACACCATCAATAATAAAAATGTGAGCAGTGCCTGTTTTTTTAGGAAAACCGCTGATGGTCAATATCAATGGATGTCAACAATAAAAAAGTGAGCAGTGGGTATTTTTTCCTATCAGTGGATACCCAACAGTTTTTTAAACACTGATGTTTGGTAAGTCAGTGGTCAACACGAAGATTGAAGAAACAGAGGTTGTATTTCAGCAGTGGATAACTTTTAACAATCAAATGTTTCAACCAACACAGTGGTTGTAACAGGCTTTTAAACAGATGTTTCGCCTTACATATCAGTTGTCTGGACTTAAACAAAAGTTTGAACTTAAACAGATGTTTGCCCATAAACAGAAATTTGTCCATAAACAGATGTTTGGCCTTAAACAAATGTTCGAGCTTAAACAAATGTTTGCCCATAAACATCTGTTTGCAAAAAAAGACCAATTTCAAGAATACTATACCCAAACAATCAAAATGAGGAGCTTAATAATCATCCAAGTGTACTTGATTTTTATTTATTAGTATAAAAATGAAACAACTGTTCAATTTATAGTACAGATCAAACCAATGAAGTGAGGAGATAAACACTGTTACATATAAACACTGTTGGGATAAACACTGTTACATATAAACACTGATGTCATAAAAATTGTTACATATAAAACACTGGGTGATGACATCTAACAACCTAACAAACTATAAAACACTAATGTGAAAAACACTGTTACATATAAACACTGTTAACATAAACAAAGGTCTGAGCTTAAACAGATGTTTGCCCATAAACATCTGTTTGCAAAAAAAGACCAATTTCAAGAATACTATACCCAAACAATCAAAATGAGGAGCTTAATAATCACCCAAGTGTACTTGATTTTTATTTATTAGTATAAACATGAAACAACAATGTCTTTAAATCACCGGATTAGATCATGAACCCATATTAGAGGTCAAACAAAACCACAACAGGACCACATGAATAATATCATTTTCACGTTTACTTCAATGCACTTAAATGATAGGGTGATTTGGAATTTTGTAAAAATGTTTGTTTTTGTACTTGTTTAAAAAATAAGATGTTGACCAAAATTCAAACAGATGTTGACCAAAAGTCAATCAAATGTTGGCCAATAGTGAAATAGATGTTGACCTTAAACAAATGTTTGGTTTAAGGCCAAACATCTGTTTATGGCCAAACATCTGTTTAAGGTCAAACATCTGTTTAAGTCTAAATATCTGATACAGAAGGCGAAACATCTGTTTAAGGTCAAACAACTGTTTAAGTCCAAACCTCTGATATAAAAGGCCAAATATCTGTTAAAGGCCAAACATCTGTTTAACCCTGAACAGATGTTTAACTTAATATGATCTACTGTCTTCTCACACTGTTTTCCTCTTAAAAACACTGTTCAACCTAACATGGGTTTCCATTATCTATTGACCAAAATGCAAACAGATGTTCAAACCACTGTTTGTTATTGTACTTCTTTACAAAATTATATAGAATTCAAGAAAACGAAACTAAGAAATTTACGAATCTAAAAGCAACAATTTAAAATCTAAAAACAACACCAAGAAATTTACGAACCTAACAACAAAAATTTAGTGCTTTTAGCTTAAAATTTAGTGCTTTTAGCTTTAAACTCTATCAAAGTATATCTTCGACAATCGCCATGAACTCCACGGAAATACTCAATGTATCAACAACAGGATTTATAGAAACCTGATCTCTCATGAACAGACCAAGATGCAGTACATGAAAACACTTCTTCAGCTGTTGAAGAGTAGCCATGTCCTCATATACTTAATCCTTAACTTTGTTCATAAAGAGCTGCTTTAAACCAAACTTTATGCTTCTTTTAATACAAAAAAGGCAGGAAAGACCATTACTCTAGTAAGATAAAATCTTATCTTACAGCAATAGCAGATGCTTTCTTGCATTTAGTAGGAACTACTGCGGCTTCTACATCATCATCATCTACCCAGAGTCATATATAATCATCATTTAGTCACCAGCAAAAATTATTTTAAATGTAGATTTAAAATATTTCTTTGTGTTTAATTTAACTTTATGCTTCTTTTAATACAAACCTATAATAACCCGCAGCAGATTGTATGAATTTCAAACAACTGTGATTAGACTGAAATATAAAGCGAGAATTAGAGTATATCACTTCAAAATAAAAAACTTAAAAATTCAAAATTGGAGTAGCAAAAAACACATACTTTAAACGATGTTGGAACAATGATACTGGAAACAACCATAGAACAATCATCATCATCATCTGCAACAGATCATTCACAATCATCATTTAGTCACAACTCAGATAACAAAACTTCAGTAAAAATAAAAAAACAAAAACACATACCATTATCAAGGGAAACAACATATCAACAATTTTTTTTTTCTGAAAATGGGTTAGAGAGAGCTTCAGTTTTCTCTTATCCTTTATGAACAAATGCCAAGTATTGAGAAGAAGAGATTTAAGGGATAGATACATATCATCCGTTCAACTTACAACTCTCCCATCAAAGAAGGTAGCACATGCAACTTTTCACGATGTTGCAACAATTATACTGCAACATCGATATTGAAAGGTTGATATGTGATGGGAAGCTTCATTGAAACGACGATGTTGGAACAATGATACTGGAACGATGATTATATAAGGAGCAGTGGTTAGTTATAACAGTCCTTAGCACATGAAACTTTAACAGGGATTTGTCTTCAACAGTGGATAGGCCTCATCAGTCTTTAAGTCCATCAGTCTTTATAAGGAGCAGTGGTTAGTTATAACAGTCCTTAGCATGATCAGCTGTTATAACCATTCCATAACACTTTGAGAGGAAGCAAGGGTCGGTCTATTTGATTGAGAGGAATAATTGCATTACATCCCTGTTGAAAAATAGAATTGATAAATTTAGGGAAAGTGAGGTTGAAAGATGATAACCTAACAGTGGAGGATCTCATTCTACAGCTTCGATAAATTAAGGGTATTCTCTTATAATGGTTCCTAGATGCTTCCAAAGAATCCGCACTTTGGACATCTGTTGTTCTTCAAACATCTATTATCTATTATCTATTCTATCTATTATATATAATAAATGAAAGTGATTTGGTCCACGTGGCCCAAATAACTTTCATTTATTATTTATAATAGATAGAATAGATAATAGATAATAGATGTTTGAAGACAACAGATGTCCAAAGTGCCGCTTCATTGGAAGCATCTAGGAAGAATTATATGAGAATACCCTTAATTTATCGAAACTGTAGAATGAGATCTCCACTATTGGGTTAACATCTTTCAACCTCACTTTGCCTAAATTTATCAATTCTATTTTTTAACAGGGATGTAATGCAATTATTACCTTATTTAAGATACCTTCAACTGCATCTTCTGATAAATCAACATTCATTTCACTCAAATGATCCCTTCAACTGCATCTTCAATCATGAACTATCTAAAGAAATGGATGAAATCATCCAAAAATACCCAAAATAAAACTAAGTAAACCATCCAATATTCTTGAGTACTCACCATTAATGTCATGACCAATATAAAATCAAACCCTAAAAGCATACAAATCATAATGAAATATGAAAGAAACAAACCAAAAAACTTGTTGGGCGATTAAAATTAAAAGGATATCATATGCAATATTCAGGTAATTAGAATGGCCATTTTTACCTTACTTGACAACAATAGCAAACAACATCAAACAATAATAGCAAACAACATCAAACAATAATAGCAAACACTTGATGTTGAATCCACTGTAGATGCTGAACCACTGCTGTTACAAACAGATAATACCTCGGGAACTGGAAATTTAAAAGGATCGGCTTCAAAGGCTTCAACAATCGGAAGATTCAAATCTCAAGCAAATGAAACCCTAATTTCAAAAAGAATAATCGGTGAACATATTCAAAGATCAATAATCAACAGATGTTGTACTCATATCATCACCGTTAAGAAAAAAACCCTTAGTTTCTGAACATATTCAAACATACCAGTTCATGGCGGAAATCTATCCGCAGGTAAGCGGATTTCAACTTTGATGACCATCGATGACAACAACCCTGGAACCATATGATGAGATTACGAGTAGAAATTAGGGTTTAATTAAAAGTTTGTATGAAAATAAGAAGAAATCAACACAGATCTATAAACATACAAATCAAACCTTAAATGGAAGAACCTTGCCGATGAAGAAGATGAAAAAATCTTCCCAACTATAGCTCGGGATGATAATTACAAAAGCTAGATATTACCTCTTCATGGTATAATCAGACATGAAAATTACAAAGGCTGAATGATTCATGATGAGATGATTTGGTTTGATCTTTGATTAAGAAGGGAGAAGAGTACAGGAGAAGGAGAAAGAGAAGGAGAAGAAGATTCAGATGTAGGGTTTTGAAAAGGAAAAAAGGAGACGGAGGGAGTATAAAATGGATGGAAGTGTGGTACTGTTGGGCAGGAAAACAGAACTGAGGATGCCCTAATTAAGTGACACGTGGCCCAAATCACTTTCATTTATTATATATAATAGATATTTTTTTTCTATCTGTTCTCTAAAACAAAGACCAACAAGAAAGTGTGCAACACCTTTTTTTCATCTTTGACACCCCCTCTATTTTGGAAATTAGCATTTTAGCTCCTATTTCATTTTACATATTATACAAATTAACCTTTGGGTTTTAAATGTTTCAACTTTATCCTCATACCATACATAATATTCGTCACTTATTAAGTTTTTACTAATTTATTTTCCTTTAATAACTTTAGTTCGCTAATTTCTTTTAAAAAAAGCTAAGTTGTCGTTGTCTTTAAAACTTTGTAAAAATATCATTTTGACCCTCTCGAGTTTCAAGTTTACCTCTATCGTTTATTTACTTTAAAATAATTAATTTTTACGTACGTGTCAGTATAAATTCGAGTTGTTTTACGTTTCGACATAAACTTTTTCTGGAAACGAGTGAAGTCCAATCACTGCTAGAAAACTGGGTATTTGCGACCGCTTTTACGGTTGCAAAACGATCGCAATTGCCCTGTTGCGACCGTTCTGTAACCAAACACACGGTCGGAAAAACACACGTCGCAATTGCCCTACTGCAACCAAGTTGCGACCGCTACAATACTTTTGCGATCAGTATTTGCGACCAAAAGAGCGGTCGCAAATTTTGCGACTGTTTCTTAGATTTTGTGAGAAGGTCTTGTTGCGACTGGTTTTGCGACTGCTTGCTTTTTACAATTTGCAACTGTTTGGCGACCTCCTGCTTTCTACAAACTTCCGACCTTTTTGCGGTCGCAAAATGGTTTTTTTAGCCGTTTTTCTTTTTAAATCTGCTAACAATGTTTTATATTTTTAGAATCCATGCATTTATCAAAATTTTCAAAATTATATAAAACATTTCACTTATAATTTGCAAATTAACACATCAACGACCCATGTTATCCTAACATAATACATACAATAATTGACATTTCGAGACCTAACTTTTAAATTGCTTCAATGTTTGCCATCCAAGTTACAAAGCTGGGATTGATATTCCTTAGCTTGTGTGTGATAATGTCCTTGAGTATCACAAACCCTATGCTCGCCACTTGTTCCAACTTTTTCTGGGATATTTTGACTCAAAAGGTTGACAGTTGAGCCACCTATTCCGCCTATAAAAGAGATGTAAATTATCAGTACTCAACAAGTACATAGGGTGCACGAATGATGATAAAAACAAAAGATTAACCAACTTGGGTTACATCTGTAGAGTTCTACCTGTGCAGCCAAAAAAGACTCATTTGTTATGACCTGTAAAAAAGCAAGATATATTTAAAAAATAGTTAAATAATGATATAATCTCAAAGAAAGAATTAACCAACAGCTTGTTGCTGCAGAAGTGCAGAAACAACACACAATAATGTATATTAATTTGAACCAGGACTCGTTTTGCCCTGTCACCCAACACACCCATCGTCCAACCCCAAATTATCAGTTATGGCGTCAGGTATAACGATTGACAACGAAACAATTCAAGATTTGGCCCATTTCCTCAGCTGTAATTTGAAATATATACAAATTGTTTTGTTGTCAATCATTATACTTGAGTCCATAACTGAAGTTATGCAATGAATGCTTGTATATATTTTAATATTTCAAACCAAAATAGCATAGGACTAAAATTTGTAATTCCTTGATTACCTGTTCCTGGATTGCCAACTCTTAAACCAAAGGGCGACCTTACTCCTCTTTTCGTATGAGTCGAACAGGGTGACAGTTACAAAATGCATTTAATTCAATAAGAGAAGGGTCGTATGAGTCGAAGAACGTTGTCCTTCGAATATTAATGAATTAGTTATTATGAAACTAAGTACTTGTTAAATAAATAGGCCTGTAAACGAACCAAACGTTCATGAACTGTTCGTGAACTTGTTCAGCGGGAAGTTCGTTTATGTTCGTTTATTTAATAAACGAACGAACACGAACAAAAAATTATGTTCGTTTAATTAAATGAATGATCATAAACACACATTGTGTTCGTTCATGTATGTTCGTGAATGTTCGTTTATGTTCGTTCATTTATGTTCGTCAATGTTCGTTTATTTACGTTCGTTTATGTTCGTTTATATTTTAGTAAATACATAAAAAAGTTATGTTTATATAAATATTAGGTTTTCTAACTACTTATATAAATATAACTAATTAGTAATTAAGTTTTCTAGTAATAAAAAAAGAAATTTTAAATTTTTTTTAGATCGCAACTGATCACTTAATTAATATTTATATAAAAAAACCTACTTAAATTTAGTATCATGAACCCTAATTTAAATGTGTTTTCGGATGAACTATAATATATTAATTAGACTTGTCTGTTTGTATTCACTAATGTTAAATCGTGTTTTTTTATATTTTTTTAATTACGTTAATTTGTGTTCGTTTATGTTTGTTTAATCATGTTAATTTATGTTTGTTTATGTTTATTCAAATATATTCAGCTAATTTTTTATCTATTTATGTTCGTTTGTGTTCGTTTATGTTCGTGAACTGTTCGTTTAGGCTTTAAACGAACGAACATAAACGAACACGAACATGCCCGTTTTCTTAATGAACGAACACGGACAAAAAAATGTGTTCGATTATATGTTCGAGTTCGTGTTCGTGTTCGGTTAAAGTTAAATGAACGAACACGAACATGCCTATGTTCGTGTTCGTTCGGTTCATTTACAGGCCTATAAATAAATAGGTTGAATTAACATATAGCTTTATTAAACTTGGTGTTTGATACGATAGAGTAGAAAACTAGACATTATAAGTAAGCATACAAAACCTGAGACATGAAATTATTTCCAGTATCGTAACGAGAAAGTCCAGCTTTGATACGATAGCCAGCTTGGGTCGCCAAGTAATACAATCCACACCATATCAACCTTGAGAAGCGTTAAACAAAAACAACTACTCAAATGTCTTTCATAAACTTTTATATGTCAATTTTGTAGCTATAAAGACACAAGTATATAAGGCAGCCATAACACCTTAGAAAGAAAGAGATACTAATAACACTTACCTGAATGGAAAGATCAGCAAGGTTATTTGAAACATGTTCCTTGAGATACTAATTAGTAAAGATATGCCAAGAAGCACAAGCTTTCATTTGAAACTCGGCTCACACCATACAACTGCAAAATGTGACACGTGATACACTTTTAACAAGGTCTAAGAGTTGACTTTACCATAAACAATGAGAAGGACATGCCATTTTTGACAAGAAAATAAAGCCATAAAGATCAAAGCTTCCATGTTCCCTACTATAGGGCATTAATGTTGACATATAAAGCTTATTTGGGTTTCTTTAGAGCATATCATCTCAAATATTTCATCAATAAATATAGATATAGAAACTAAACTTATGAGTAGCACAACAATATTAATTGTGATGATAAAAATAAAGTAGCAGTACTAGCAGATGACTTTTCAATCTCCCCTCATGAGAAGATGCTTGCCTGCTTCTATTTTATTGACCAAAGTAGCATGCTACTCTAAGATGTTGCTCCATTCTTCATCAACACAACTACAAAAGCTCCATATGACGTTCGTGTTATATAAACATCACACACCTGCAACCTAAATGTCGACCTCTTGTATATTCTCGCTTTTTCATCGACTAATCGTTAAAAGCATGAGTAAGTTTGTATAAATACAAACTTTCTAAATGTCAAAATCTTATAATTATCCCCAGATCACACCTCCATGGCACCTATATCAGTTCATGAACTGATAATATTCGATGAACAGATTCGTCTTCAGAGCAGTTGTTTAATTGAACAACAAAACTACAACAATTATTCACTTGAACAACAAAATCAGAGCAATTATGTAATCGAACAAAAAATTCAGAGAGATTATTCACTCGAACAATAAATTCAGAGCAATTATTCAGTCGAACAACAAAATCAAGTCAAAAAACCGAAACGCAATAAACTAATCATACCTCAAAGTACGGAGGATGCAGAGCAGGATTTTTAGGTTTTCATGGAGCAGAAGCTTTCTTCGTCTTCTTCACTTTCGTATCCTTAGCCTCCGTTTCAGCCGGAGGAAGTTCTTCTGCCGCAGCAGGCTCCGTAGCAACAATCGGGTTATTCCGTCGCCATTACGCGAGTTAGGGTTTTGACGGTAGATCGGAACTTGTAGGTGTGTGAATAATAAGATGATGTTGATGACGATGAAATTTGGGATTTAAATGAAGTGAATTTATTGGGGGTGTGTTAAGACTTGAGATACTGAAATCCGATTGGTCATGGATAGATGTATGTGAATTTAGGGGTGCTAAACGGGTTGTGTTCGTGGGTTGGCAGGTTCAACCTGACTCGAACCCGAAAATTTTATACGAATCCGAAAATTGTGTCTTACATATGAACCCGAACCCGACCCGAATATTCGTGGGTTGACCCGAACACGACACGACCCGTTCCGTTCAACCCAAATCTTTTTATTTTTTTATTTTTTCCACAAATTAATATAGTCAATTTAAAATTTACTTAAAAAATACAAACGCATATAATACAATTACATTTAAATTGTCAAATCTTATGTGAATTTCTCTTTTTAAGTTATAATTTAAAATTTACTTAAAAAAATACAAACGTATATAATACAATTACATTTAAATTGTCAAATCTTATGTGAATTTCTCTTTTTAAGTTATAATTATGACATAAAATAGATACCCAATTTAATTTATTTCATAAAATATATTGTAAAAAATATAATATAATATAATATAAAAGGGTTAAGTGAGTCAACCCGCCAACCCGATCAGGTTGACCCGAACCCGACCCGTTCACCAAAACGGGTTCGCGGGTTCAACCTGAAACTGACCCGCACCCATTTATCCCAAACCTAAACCCACGATTTTCATGTTAGGTTCGTATCGTGTTTTCGGGTCGTGTCGAAAATTCACACCCCTATATGTGATTCTTGAAGGATAGTCATTTCTAGATCCAATTCGTCTTCAGAAACAATTCATCATCGCTTCAGATCCAATTCTTGAAGGAAAGTGGTCCATGGTTTTTCTAAAAGGTGGAGTGGAAAAATTAAAATTTGATGTAAGAGGTCGTTGTTTTGTGCATATAATTATTTAAAAAAGTTTTCAAATCATACATTTATTTAAAAATGTTTTTTTTATTTCTCATATTCGCGACCGCTTTAATGATCGCAACTTTGTATCTATTTCTTATATTTGTGACCGCTTTAAACGGTCGCAATTTTTGCTTTTTTTCTCGTATTTGCAACCGTTTTAACGGTCGTAACTTTTGCTTTATTATATATTTCTCATATTTACGTCTGCTTTAAATCGTTGCAACTTTTGTTTTTTTTATTTTTCTCGTATTTGCGATCGCTTTAAACGGTCATAACTTTTGTTTTTTTTTCTTCTATTTTTCTCGTTTTTTGTGTCCGTTTTCCAGCCACTATTCAGCATATTTGCGACTGAAAAAATGTGGTCACAAAATTTGCGACGATTTTACGACCGAATCTGGGTTGATCATAAATTTCGCGACTATTTTGATTTTGGTCGTAAACCGGTCGCTAATTTTGCGACCGCTTTATGTTGGTCGCAAATTTTGGTCGCAGTTGCCTTGTTTTCTAGTAGTGAATATAGTGCGTTTTGGATTAAAAAAATCATTGTTACGCGCAATTTTTTATGTACTTGTCAGTATAAATTCGAGTTGATCTACATCTCGACGTAATTTTTTTTTTTTTGGAAAAGAGTAAAGTCAAATATAATATGTATTTGTGCTTATTTTATGTATGTTTCGTAAATTTTGTTCCGAACTGAGTGGAGTCAAATTGTGGTTTCTTTTTTTTTTTGCCTTTTGATTACACGTGTCATTTTTCTTTATACACGTTATGCTTTCTATGTATGAATATATAATATGTTATGATTGTACGGTATAAATTCGATTTACTTTATGTTTTGATTCAATCGCAATGCTTATATAGATTAAACTGAGATCAATTAGACATGTCTAAACACATTCATATATTTAACGCATCAAATAGCGATTGGATTAATCCATTCGATGTTTGCGATGTACCCGCGTCGCAAAGCGCCTTATTACTAGTTATAAAAATAATCAAATCTTGTATATTATGCTTAATGGGGTAAGATCAAATAAAAAGTTTATTTTGCCTAAGTAGGATAAGAAGGAATCTTAACCATTGATTTTTCAAATCAATTGTTAAGATAAAAGTGTAGGAGAAAGGAGGTGTGCAAGGGTATCTTGGTAAAATCCTATTTGTGGACTTTTTCTCTCCACATGCAAGGCACATGCATATTCCACCCCCGTTTTTTAAACGTTCATAACTTTTTAATACGATATTATTTTTTCCATAAAAATTTCACCGTAAAATCGAGCGTCTTTTTATCTTTAATTTGAGTATCATATTGCTATATAAAATATGAAGACTAAAAAAACCCACTAAAAAGTGTTGTATTTCTTGTATAACATTATTCGTGCTGGATTTTTGTACTATTTTTTTACTAAATTTTTTGTGCTGATTTTTTTTGTCTTAAATTTTTTTTCTCAATTTTTTTATGCTAGATTTTTTTGTACTACATTTTTTGCTGAATTTTTTTTGTGGTATATTTTTTTGTACTAGATTTTTTTTGTGGTATATTTTTTTGTACTAGATTTTTTTGTACTAGATTTTTTGTGCTAAATTTTCTTGTACTAGATTTTTTTGTTGTATTTTTAAAAAACAAAAAGGGTGCCACATGTAATTTTTACTCATATTTATAAGGACCAAAATGCCCTTCATTCCTACTTATTAGGAGTGCCACATGTCATCATCACAATCCTTCTTAGGCTACTTAGGCAAAATCTACTTTTTAATGGATCCTTCCCCACCTCCAATATAAATATAAATATATAAATATATATATATAACTTTAGGCATAGATTATTTCTATCGTATATATAGACAATTTATAATATTGTCCACATTAATATGCGCGTAAAACCTCTTTACATATATAATTGCTAACAAAATAACCTTCTTTGAAACTAAAATAGAGCTCATTGTAACAGGACAAATGCCTTGAAAATTTGATCAACATACTCAGTTGTTCCTAAACAGTTTGGGTTATTAGCTAATATGTATTCTATCGAGGAGAGCTTCAACGATTAAGGAAAACATGCGCAGAAGCGCTTTACGCTTCTCGCATACCACCCCTCAATACACCTCGTTATTGAGTTAATGACATGACAAAACCAATAAATCAGTAACGCTTATCAATAAGCTTGACGAAATAGCTGGTAATCGGAAGACCAAGTGGTACGCGTAGAGCCTCCTTAAGACTATAGTGACACTTTGTATACATTCATGAATTAAAGAAAGTAGTTAAAACACACGCAAAGCTTATCTCATGAAGGAAAATTTAATTGATTATTGATTATTTAAACTAAAAGGAGTGTCCAAACGGGTGAAACTTCGTTCACACACCAACCAATGTGTCATTGGTATTACGTCATATCTTTCTTTCGAGAATGTTAAATGCCACGTTTTAATTAAAAATTAGAATACTCATAATGCAAGTAACTAGTTGATGCTCCGCAAGCGTTGCGGGGCGATAACTGAATAATTCTCAATAAATTAAAAAAAAGACTACTATAATTTTGCTAGAAAAAAAAGGATGATAGACAGTAATTTTGGGCTCAGGGCAAAACAGTAATTTTTCAGGACTAATGAGCCAGTGTTAGGTAGCTCCTTGACACGGAAAAAAATTAAATCGAGTAAAGCAAAAAAAAAAAAAAACATTTATAGTTTTGCTAAAAAAAACTAAAACGATGGGAAAAACGTAATTTTTAACTGAGGGCGAAATCATAATTTTAATTCGAGGATAAATCGTAAATTAAATGGACTAACGGGGGAGTGCCAGGAAGCTGTCGGCACGACTGTAATTTTACACTGGGGGCAAACTTGTAATGTCACCAGGAAAACAAACAAAAACGATGGGGGAAAATGTAAATTTAAGTTGAGAGCAAAATCGTAACTTGACTATGAGAAAAAAAACTAATGGCAAAATTATAAATTTATATGGGGCAAAATCGTAATTTTGATCTGAGGGCAAAATTGGAATTTTTAGCTGGGAGCAAAAGCGTAAATTTATTTTTAAGTGGGGGTAAAAACATAATTTTGAACTGACGGGAAAATCGTAATTTAAATGGGAAAAAAAACTAATGGCAAAACTGTAAATTGAAACGGGGCAAAATCGTAATTTTTAACCGGGGGCAAAATCATAATATTTACATGGGAGCGAAAGCGTAAATTTATTTTTAACTGGGGGCAAAAACATAAATTTCAACTGATGGCAAAATCGTAAATTTAAAGCGAGATAAAATCGTAAATTTGTTAGGCAAATAGGAGAGTGTCAGGCAGCTGCCTGACACTATACTTTTGCCACCCATTTAGCCCAATAAAGGGCCACAACTATTACCGTGTCGGCGCCGACACTTGGTTTTGTTGTTGTTGAAAATAAAATAACAGTAATAATCGTTTTAGTTCGTATGAACCTCACAAAGGTTATGTCGAGGTCAACTCTTAAACCAACAAGCTCGTTCTCGATTGTAGGTTATGCATTAGGGATAAATATAATAGAGTAAACTGCAATTTTACCCCCTGAGGTTAGGGGTGATTGGCACTCTTACCCCCCCTAAGGAAATAATTGCAATTTTACCTCCCACTGTTAACTCTTATGTCGCAACATTACCCCCTATACTCAATTTTGTTGACTAATCTGTTGACTTGGTGATGAAATGACTATTTTACCCTTTTATTTTACCCCCTGTGTTTTGTTTACTCAGTAATATTACCCCCTGCCACCATTGCCACCGCAATTCACCACCACAACCACCACTGCCACCTCCAACCACCACCCTCAACCACCACTGCCACCGCCATTCACCACCACAACCACCACTGCCATCTTCTTCCTCCCCCTCTCTCTCTCTCTAAAAAAACCCACCACCCGCCTTCATCTTCAACAATCACCACCGTCATCTCCACCACAGCCACCTCCCTCAACCACCTCCAGCCACCACCCTTTCGGTAGAATCAAAATCGATAATGGTAATCAAATTTTCATGTGTCAAATTCAGAGTTCATTGTCTCTTAAAACAAATACATACCAACCGAGTTGCCTAGCCAAGATACGGATCCGCTCTGTAAATTCTGATTTTGCTCAAAATAATTCCCATTGTCATAGCCTCTATATATGGAACAACAGTAGTAGCAGCAGCAGCAGCATCAACATAATCATTATCATCATCGTCATCAACATATCCATTCCCATAAAGGGGATATTTGTTTAATCAAACATACTAGGTTACGAAATCATGGGCTCAATTAAGATATTGTTAATTGGTAAACTGGAAACAGTTATATCAAAAGTCAAAACCCCAAATGCAAGAGTTGTACGAATTATAAAAAATCAAACCAAAATATGAAAAAGAAAGAAGAATTAAGATGAAACCCCAAATGCAAGATGAAACCCCTCAGGCGAAGGAAGGAGGCTCAAATATGTTTACCACCTCCGGTGAGTCTCCAACTGGGTAACGGCGGTGGTTAGGTGGTGCGTGGGTACGGCGGCGATTTGTTTAACCCCAAAAGATAGAAACATCCCGGTCAGAGCGATCAAGAGCGATCGAGTTTGTCCTTGCTGGTGGTTCGCCGGTGGTTAGGAGGCGGTGGTGGGGTACGGCAGCGATAGGTGGTGCGTGTGTTCGTTTCTCTCTCAAACTGTGGTGGTGCTCTCTGTGGTGGGGCTTTCAGGGATATTGAAGAAGAGAGGCAAGAACTATGTATTTTTTTTATATATATAATAACAATAATAATAAAAATAATAATATAATAATAAATATAGGGTAAGATTACCAAAATACCCTCAACTATTAGGGTCAAACTACCGTTGACTGAGGACGGGGGGTAATGTTGCGACATAAGAGTTAACAGTGGGGGGTAAAATTGCAATTATTTCCTTAGGGGATGGGGGTTAAGAGTGCCAATCACCCCTAACCTTAGGGGGTAAAATTGCAGTTTACTCAATATAATAAAAAGAATATATAATCTGTATTTGTATCCAATCTCACAATAATAATAATAATAATAATAATAATAATAATAATAATAATAATAATAATAATAATAATAATAAGGGGAAGGATCCACTAAAAAGTGGATTTTGCCTAAGTAGCCTAAGAAGGATTGTGATGATGACATGTGGCACTCCTAATAAGTAGGAATGAAGGGCATTTTGGTCCTTATAAATAAGAGTAAAAATGACATGTGGCACCCCTTTTGTTTTTTAAAAATACAACAAAAAATTCTAGTACAAAAAAATTTAGCACAAAAAAATCTAGTATAAAAAAATATAGCACAAAAAATGTAGTATAAAAAAATATAGTACAAAAAAATCTAGCACAAAAAAATCTAGTACAAAAAAATTCAGCAAAAATGTAGTACAAAAAAATCCAGCACAAAAAATTAAGAAAAAAAACTAAGACAAAAAAATTCAGCTCAAAATATAGTACAAAAATCCAGCACAAAAAATGTTACACAACATAGAAACACAACACATTTTAGTGGGTTTTTTTAGTCTTCATATTTTATATAGCAATATGGTACTCAAATTAAAGATAAAAAGACGCTCGATTTTATGGTGAAATTTTTATGAAAAAATAATGTCGTATAAAAAAGTTATGAACGTTTGAAAAACGGGGGTGGAATATACATGTGCCTTGCATGTGGAGAGAGAAAGTCCATAAATAGGATTTTCCCAAGATACCCTTGCACACCTCCTTTCTCCTACACTTTTATCTTAACAATTGATTTGAAAAATCAATGGTTAAGATTCCTTCTTATCCTACTTAGGCAAAATAAACTTTTTATTTGATCTTACCCATAATAATAATAATAATAATAATAATAATAATAATAATAATAATAATAATAATAATAATAATAATAATAATAATAATAATAATAATAATAATAAAATGCACGGATAGTCCCTATGGTTTAGTGAAATTTCACCTTTAGTCCCCAACTTTTTATAATTACACTCTTAGTCCTTGTGGTTTGACAAGTTGTTACTCGGATAGTCCACAAAGCGGATGAAGGTTACTCGGATAGTCCTTGTGGTTTGACAAGTTGTTACTTGGATAGTCCCTATGGTTTGATAAGTTGTAACTCGGATAGTCCTTGTCATTTCACACCCACTTAACCAGAAAAACTAACCTCCATCCGCTTTGGGGACTATCCGAGTAACAACTTGTCAAACCACAGGGACTAAGAGTGTAATTTTTAAAAGTTGGGGACTAAAGGTGAAATTTCACCAAACCACAGGGACTATCCGTGCATTTTACTCTAATAGTAATAGTAATAGTAATAATAATAATAAGGTAGTGTTTAATATGCAGAAATAAGAGACGGAATGGAATGACTTATTGTGAGGGAATGAAAAAATATATGTTTAGTTGGTCAAGGTAATGGAATCAACCATTACAAAAGACATTTCATTCCCTCAAAAACAATGTTTTCAGAACCGGACCGGAGGTCGACCCGGTCACCTTACGGGGTCAAAGGTCGGACCGGTCGGACCGGTTCGACCGGATTTAAGAACCGAATTACGTCATAAATTATATAAAAATATATATAAAACATATAAAATAGATAAAATTCCAAATAGTTAAGGAACTAAAAACACAACCATTAGTCATCAAAAAACATTCAAAAGTACCAAATCTTGCAACTAACTATCAAACATAGTGTAAAATCTTGTTTTGGGTTTTTTAGATTAGGTTTTGAAGTGATTTATTCCATATTTAATTTAAAAAAAAAAAAAAAAAAACCATGACCGGCCCGACCCTATGCGACCCGCCGGCCCGACCACCGGCCCGCCGGCCCGACCTCCGGCCTGATGTTGGTCCGGTTTGATGGCATGAACCGGCCCGGATGAAGTCCCGGTTCCCGGCCGGACCGGTCCGACCGGCCGGCCCGGTCCGGTTTTCAAAACATTGCTCAAAAACCTCAAATTCATTCCGTACACCCTTTTGTTTTTTTTCATTCCATTCCCTCTCTCACCCTTCATCACCACCATCGACCACAACCACCACCCTCCGATGTCGACCACCGGCGCCATTGCCAACCCACTTCCCCGTCGCCACCCTTCGCCGACGACCACCGGTGCCACGGCACCCTATTAATTCTAATGTATTTCTATATTTAGTGTGCACAGCTTTGGGTAAGTAATTTAGTGGGAAATACCAGCAAAATGTGTGAGATATCGATAGAAAGATGTTCTAATGTATGTTTGCTTCATATCTTTTTGTTTTGATCATACTATACACTTGCAAACCTTAAAAGTGTATTCATGGATGGAGGATTCACTAATAGATTGTGACAAATCTTAAAGTGGGGCTTGATCAATCGTGGGAGGAAACAAGCTAGAACAACTCAGTCACTCAACATAACTTAATTTTTAGCATGCAAGTCTTGAATAACAAAATTAATTAATATTAAGGGAAAGGATACATAGAAAATCATATATCTATCGAACTTTTGCTTGAAATGTTTTAAGTGTTGACAATGAATTCTTTGATTAGATTTACAATTGTTGTTTTGAGCATGTTTTAATTTTCTATAATGAATTAAGTAAATACTTATGTTTTGCTTAAAAAAAGTTTTGTTATTTCGCAAATTCTTCAATACATTGAAAACTTATAGGTTTTTTTTTTTCCCACAGAAGAAAATAGATATAGTGTATTTAAGATGTTGAAATTTATTTAATATTTAAAAAGAAAATTGATATGGCTTGATATCAAGTTTTCAGTTTTGTTAAATGATGAATATACATTTACTTGATTTGTAGTATTATCGCTATCACAAACGGCCAACAGTGTAGAGACGGTGGATAATTTAGTCCCATAATTTACGCAAACGAAATGACGTAGAACACGATTACGTTCAGAGTGGTGCATTCCACAGTCTAATTTCACACCTGCCCATATATCCACACCTCACTATATATATATATATTATGTACCAACTGCTACCAAAGGACACTCAATCATCTAATTTCAAAACTAAACAAACACAATGCAACTTCAAGGTGAAACCGACGATTTAGGGTTTTGTCTTAGCTTCAGTTGCTACTTTTCAGATAATAATTTGATTGCTTCAGCAGCTGCTAAAGTTATCTGCGAATTGAAGCAAGAACAGGCACCTCAGTTCTATGATTTTAGTGATGTTGATGAAGATGAGTTTGAATTCTCTTCTGATCTTTCTTACGAACAAGTTTCCGGTAAACAGATAGATGATTTTGGGTTCATTTTTCCCGTTGAAAACAGTGCGGTTGAAGAAACCGATGATGCAGCTTCTCTGGTTAGTGTTCAGTTACATAAGTCTTCTGTTAAATCATACTCGTCTTCGTCTTTCTCGTATTCAGAAGTGGATGAAGATGAATGTGATTCTAAACCTTCTGGAATGTTTTGTTTTGCAAAATGTAAGAAGAGTTGTTCTACTGGTGGTTCTGGATCTCATGGATTGAGAAGGTGGCGGATCTTGAAGTCACTTCGTTGGAGCAACAGCGAAGTGGAGAATGCTGTGAAAGTTTCCGGAAAACTGAAGAAGACGAGGTCGAGTGCATCTCCTTCGTTTCATGAAGTGTTTTACGCGCAGAAACGAGCAGAACAGAAAGGCGATAACATGAAATCGTTTCTACCGTACAAGCAGGATCTGTTAGGGTTCTTTGTCAGTATCAACAGGTTCGGGAACAAGAAGTTATGATTAGTTTGAGTTACGAAACGAATAATGATTTTGCTTTGGAATTTAATATAAATGCATGTAAATATATAGATATCATCACCTAGCTCCATTGATATGCAAAAAGTAACATAATTGAATAAATGAAAAAAATAATAATGCATGCTTTGTAAAATTTTGGTGGTTTGCCCTTAGATAAGCTATCTTGAGTTTTGTTAAGTAATAAGTAACTTGTATTCTACTCGTATGTTTCCGCATACAGTGACAGATCCATAATTTTTTTTTGACGGAGGCACAAATTAATGGTTGTGTTGAAACAAGACAGGTCAAAACAAGTCAGATAAAACTAATTCATACTTATCCACTGAATGATATATTGTAAAACTATTCATACTTATCAACCGAAGGATATATTTACTTAATAATACAATAAATTTGAGAACACAATAGGAGCAATCACAACCGAAAACAAAAGGGTACTATGAGCGCTAACCTGAAACGAAAGTCAAAGATAATTAAAGGATCGTTGTGGACTTGTTTAAATTTCTCCAAATCCACTAGATAGTCATAGAGCATCATCAACATGCGTAACACCTTATTTGGTAGCTCACACATCAAAATATGAAGCAAATTAATATTTATGCTAATTGGCACATGGTGGATAGTGTCTGATGAAAAATAACTAAAAAACCTAAATACATTTGGGCTCAGGCGAGTTTTAGTCGGAAGTTGGTTTGTACAGAGAAAAAAGGCAGTTGGTTTTGTACGGAGAGGAAAAATAACTAAAAAACCTAAATTCATTAATACATGGGGGGTTTTGGTTTTGGTGATAGGAATGAGTCCGGAAGAGATCTTCTAGACTTTGCAGTAGCTCACGACCTAGGTATTATAAAGTCGTTCTTTAAGAAGAGAGATTCGCATTTGATTACTTATAGTAGTGGAGGACATAACACACAGATTGACTATCATTTGACGAGGCGATGCGATTTACGATGTTGCAAGGATTGCTAGGTTATACCAGGGGAGACAGTAGTGGCGCAACACCATTTATTGGTGGTGGATATAGTCATGAGAGAAAATTTGACTAAGGGGAAGGGAAAGATGCGATCCAGTTTTCTATGGGGTAATTTCAAAGTTGACAAGATTGTAGTTCGCCGATATCGGCTCGACTGGATGGGGATGGGGACTCAAACCGAGTGTGGGTAGCTATGGTGACCACCATTAATCATGTGGCGAAGGAGACTCTAGGGGTCACAACAGGAAAAACAGATGGGCATAAGGAGTCATGGTGGTGTATTGAGGATGCACAAACCAAAATTAAGGAGAAGCAAGAGAGTTTTAGGGATCTTCTGAGATGTACGAACGATGATGAGTAAATGAGATTGAGGGAGAGATACAAAAAGGCCAAGAGGGAGGTGAAGAAAGCAAGGACCGAAACTAAGAATACATTCTATAAGAAGATGTTTGAATGCCTAGAAACAAAGGAGGTGGAGCATGATATGTTCAAGATTGCCAAAGCTAGGGAGCACATGAAGCGGGATCTAGGGGTAGTAAAGTTTATAAAGGGAGAGGATTGTAACACCTCGTAAAATCACGTCCAATGAAGTATTGACACGTGTAATAAACCCTAATGAAGTCAAACGTTGAATTAAAGGGACTAATTTTTTGAAAAATCGAAAACTTTGATTATGAAAGGACTGGAAGTATTATCATACCTAAAATAAGTTTCTAAATAACCTTTTACGGTTTTATATTCACAAATGAGCCATTTGTTAATCAAGTGTAGCCGTTTGTGTAATTAATTGAAAGTTTGCGCAATAATGGGTTAAAAGCGTCAACATGTTAATTCTTACCTCTGAGTGACCTTTTAACAAACCGAGAGCCTCATGATATTTGATTATACTCTCGGGATTGCCAATCATTGGCCACCCAAGGCTTTTATGCCCAAAAGTGAAGTTACGCGCAACTTTGCAAGTATAAGGGACTAAAAGTGTCAATATGTTTAATTATACCTCTGAATGACCTTTTATCGAGCCCGAAGCATTATCATGTTTAATAATACTTTCAAGAATGCCTAATATGGTTTAGATAAGGCTTCAATGTTATTAATGATGAGATGTGCAAGTTTACGCTATAGAGGGACCTAAAGCGTCAAACTGCAAAAGTATGTCGATTCGTATGTTATTGAACCTTCCGGAATATGACCATGAGATAAACATACCCTATTTATCCTTAATATAGCTTATATATAGGCTTAGAGGTGTTTGGTGCGCAAAAATAAGCTTTTAAGTCATGCAGGGACTAAAAGTGTCAAAAAGCGCACAAGTTTACGTTTACGCGCATATCTTACATTCTGAATATCCCCGGACACCCAAAAATTTATGTAAGCACTAAAATATTTTATTTTAGTGTTTGGCTTGATAAAATTCTATTTATCGCGTAATTTGGTTCGTTTTTCGCGTCCGTCCGTGTTTCGTCGTAATTAACTGAACAACGTGACCGTACGACCAAACGAACCGACATCCGGCATATTTTTGAGCATGTTTCATGTTCCCCATACATAGGCATCATTCTAGAGCCTTAAAAATGGTTTAACGGGCCTTGGATATGTCGGAAATGGCATTTGGAAGTGCAGGGGCTAAAACTGTCAACAAATGAAAGCTTCTGAATGCTGACCAGGTCCTTACGGACCGTAAGACCTGGACCTTACGGTCCGTAAGCCTTGCCCAGATGCAGAAACTCGGAAAAATGGCTGTTCAGCCCATGTAACGACTTATATGGCCCTTTATCACTTCCAAGAGTTGCCTAAACTGATTCTTAGGCCTTAGGGACACTTGTTAATAATCAAGGATCATGTATAGCCTTGTTTGTCATGATCTTGTTGGATCAAGAACACTATATAAAGCCCCCTTTGTTTGCTATTTTGATCATTCATTCTCAACTCATCTTCAGATCATTTCTGGAGCTCAAGAGTTTCCCCTAAGCATCTCTGGTCGTGCATTAGACCTTAGTAAGTGTCCTTAACCTTCCTTAATTGAGTTTTGCTTAGTTATTAGCTTAAAAGTCAAAACGTCGTAATTAAGGTTTGACTTATCGATTAATCACTATTAGTCCAGTGATTAGCCAAACTTAAGGTAGTTATAAGTTGGTATTTATGTGGGCAATAAACCCTTAAAAGGGCACCCTCAGATTCCCACTCTAACTAGATCAAATGTCGGGTCAAAGTTGTTTAGAAAAAGTCAACAGAAGCTTAATTTGCAAATTAACATGTAATTAGCAATGTAGAAGGCATGTAACCTATTTTATCACTCATATAACTTGGTAATAAGTATAAGAACTGATCTAAGCTTGTTTGATCCGACAATTTTCTGTTTAGACCCGGTTCGGAACCGAAAGTCGCAAAACTTTGACTTTTGCTTTGACTTCAGTTCTGACCCGATTTAGATGGGTTTAGAAATGCCTTAAGACTTCCCTAGGACCAGGTTACATGATGGTATAACCCTCTGTGGTTGGTTCGTTGATTGCCCCATTCGTTTACACGTTTCCGTTAATTGCTTAATGTTTACCATAATGCCCTTTGTCCATAAAACGAGAATTTTGGAAATGTGAAAGGACAATAATCTTTATTACTGATTTATAAACATGTCCCTAAATTTTCACATCAGTTTGAGGTCTAAATTAGGAGTTATGCTCAATAACGTAATTAGGACGCCTTTTAGTAATTAAACGGCGTCATTAGCATAAAGCCTATCTAAACCCAGTTTTGACACCAAACCTTTTACCCACTGATGTAATATAATATTTTGAGATTTTTAAAGATTTTTAATTATTTTTAAACTGATCATAACCTAAGGTTATCACCTTAATTCTGTAAATACCGATTATACCCTTTTTGTGTATAAAATGAGTTTTACATAATATTTTGACACCAATCCAATCGCTACTGATTTTAAATAATAAATAAAGTATTTTGAACCTTATAACCTGATCAGAAAACTCAGATTTCCTGTATAACCCGGAAATCGCTTAAAATGGCTTTTTACGCGTAGTAAACGCCTAGTACGGGTTTAAAACCATTTTATCACATAAGACTTATCACCAACTGTTATAACCTATTAAATTAAGTTGTTTTACTGATAATTTCAGACTCGAGTCTCAGAATTAAAATTAATCTCTTTTATAATCTTTTAAATGACCAAATACCCCTGCGGGGCTTATATTAAGATTAAACTCGTTTTGGGCATGATGGAAGGTATCCTACTGATATCACAACATATTTAAGGCATATTAACTTAGGAAACCTGTATATGACCCATATGGTTAACCGTTACGCCTCTTGCGCGTTCGGTTCGGTTTATGTAACTAGTTTGCATAAATTAGCCGAAACGGGTCAAACCTTACCGTTTTTATCTCGAAATCTAGAATGTATTTAGATTACCCATATTATACAAGTCTTCAAACTTTTCGGGTCTAAATCACATTCTATTCCGGTCTTCGCTTAATCGTTCGTACGAACCGTATCTTTCTTTAAAACTAACCGGTCTAAGTTACGACTTAAATAAGACCCGTTAGGAATCTAATAGGTTAATAAAACCTTCGTTCCAGATTAAGAGCCCCAGTAGAAGTACTTGTGCTTGCTGATTAGAATATACGGCTGAGTATAAATTGCATTGCTAGCTCAGGTAAATACTTTTAACTTATTTTCCCTTATACGGGCTTGGGATACGGTATTATAAAAATACCGCTTGGTCGGGTGTAGAAACCTTTTAATCGGAGATGATTAAATTGCATAATCCCGTTTTAATCTGTATTGATTGATAACAAATAACATTGGGGGTTAATGACCGTGTCCTGGATATCCTTGGCTCATTTAAAAAGTGAATGGCCATAACTTAAACACAAGGTGTAGGCATAACACCTCCTGTTGCGTATGTAAAAGATATACTCACTAGTAAGGATGTCTTCTTGTGAGTTATATTTATGGTGTGTCGATTAATCTTGACCGGCTTGTATCATCGGCCCTAAATGTTGGACAACCATGTAAACCGGATACAAGATTTTTATTAATAAAATTGTCCCAGGTTATGAAAGAATGTTTGTGCCTTGTGCATTCAAACCAATTTTCTTAAACATTTTCAAAACGAGTCAGTTAATTGTATTTACCAGTGTAAACTGACGTATTTTCCAAAAGGTTAAGTGGCAGGTACTATGCGTAATTGGCTGGGAGCTCAGAGCGTCAATAGGGAATCTTGAAAGTTCTAGATGCCTAAAGTCTGTTGGACAGTTTTCTTTTATTTGATCCGCCTGTGGATCCTTTACTTTCCGTTGTAATACTTTGACATTACTTTAAATTCGGAATGTAATATATTTATCTTTTGCTTCCGCTGTGCATTTATATATTGTGTTGTTTGACTATGATGATATCAACTACGTCACGATACTCCCCACCGGGCCCACCAGTAATACGTGGAAATATCGTGGTGTGACAGGTTGGTATGAAAGCCAACATTGAGTGAATTAAACACTAGCCCTTAGTGTTTAATCTCAATGACACAGTAGCACATTCCTTGACCTTCTGAGTCTAGACTTAACATAGGAATACTCTCAACCATAATCTGAAAACTATTGCTTCCAATTTCTTATATATATTGAATATGTCGCCAAGCGAAGAAGCCGTATTAGAAATTCTTCACATCCGGAGCCTTGAAATGCCGAGCTTCGTACCGCGACTAGGATGAAACGTACATCCAAGGAGAACACATTCAGAAATAAAGTGAAGAAGAAAACTCCTTTTTGCTGAAATTCGCTTCCTTAGTAGTCCTTATAAGGACATACTTATCTTTCAGTCCCTTCGAGGACAACATTATTCCTTTCAAGTCCCGCCTAGGGCACATCTGTACTTTTAAATTTATAGAGGAATGATTAAATTTAAATTTTCATTCTAAGCATGAAAAAATGAAATAAATGAAAAATAACATTCCTTTTATAAGATCTACCATTATAATAAAATGACAAAATCTAAAAAGGACAAAACCTAGCCCGTGTGTCATTTTAAGACGAGGCCAAGATGGTAGTTCCTCAATTAGATTCAAATCCTTGTTAACATTTGTAACATGTTAACACGTATGACAAATTGTGATTCGATAAAACCACATAAGTCATTCTTAAAAAAATTGGGTTATTCTAAATTCCCTCATTTATATAATCATCCCTTAAGGATGAAGTGCCTACAGGCTATAATTAACGTCCTCTGAGACTAAAGACAGTCGTAGCCTACAACTCCCTGTCAAGAAAAGGTAATGAACTTTGATTCAAACCTTAATGCCTCGATTTCATAAAATCTGGGCTCATAAATTAAACTTGTCTACGTGACTAGGCCATTTGTGCTATTATTAACTTATAAATTAGGATTTATGATAAAAATCATGAATAAAATAAATATCATTCCTTTTCTGCCAGTAAATATTAAAAAGAATCTAAAAGGTGAAACCTAGCCTACATGTCATTTCAGACGTGGCCAAGATGGTGAAACCTATTCAAGAGATTCAGATCCTTGTTAACACCTAAGAACGTGTTAGCACTCCTGACAAATGTGATTCGAGAAAATCACAACAGTCATCCTTATATTGGATTCTTCCAATTTTCTTGTCTAGCCTAGTGATTTAGAAATCATGGCTTAAATCATCAACTAAAGATGATCATATTGTTAACACCTAAGAACGTGTTAGTACTCTTGACAAAAGTGATCTGAGAAAATCACAATAGTCATCCCTATATTGGAATTTTTCAAATTTCCTGATTTGGCCTAATGATCTAGAAATCATGGCTTATATCATCCTATAAGATGATCATATTATAAACATCCATTAGTGATGAAGTGCCTACGGGCTAAACTTGTTGTCTGATAAGACAACGACAGTGGTGGTCTTGACCTCCTGTCTAAAAATGTTGGACCCTGTCCAAGCATAATAGTCGGTATGATCCATACGATCTCGACTAATAACATCTGAAAAGATGATCATATCATAAACATCCCTCAGAAGGGAAATGCCCACGAGCTATATCTATTGTCCTAAAAGACAAAAGACAGTTGTAGTCGTCGACTCTCTGTCAAGAAAAGTAACCAACTATGCTCAAACCTTAAATGCCTCGATCCCAAACGATCATGGCTTGTAAATTCAAAACTGTCCTCGTGACAAGGCCTGTTGTGCCACTTTAAATATCCTTAATGATTTATGCACTAGGATAGATTATAATGAAAATACTAATAAAATTAACAAATTAACCAATATGGTTTATATTACCATGGTTAATAAATTATCAAAAATGATAATTTCATAATAACCTCAGAATAAATCATTGTCAATGTTTATGTGGCCATCAAGCTACATGGCTGGATTAGATGAAGTTAACAGCCACATGAAGGAGAACAATGATACTACCAGAATTAATGTAACTAGAGCAGAACTGCAGGCAATAATAGATTATGATGTTACTCGAGTTCTTGACAGACAGTATGATGAATCAAATGATACCCACTCTAAGACTCTATCTGTGGCTCGTAGTAAGCCCCCTTCTAAAATACATGAGTCAAGGGAGGATGATGTTCATAACTTGTCAAATCAAAGGAGTATTCCATCTAGACAGGTTGTGTTTCATCAAGAGGCACCAGTTAAGACCTGCTCATATAAATATTTTGTCTCATGCAAGCCCAGAGACTTTACAGGAGAAAAAGGGGCCATCGATTGCATGACATGGCTCGATGAGATGGACGCTGTTGTTGACATCAGCGGTTGTGCGGAGCAAGATGTTGTGAAATTTGTTTCACAATCATTCAAAGGAGAAGCGTTGGCATGGTGGAGATCATTGCTTCAAGCCACGGGAAAGGTTCTACTCTACAACTTATCTTGGGATCAATTTGTTGCATTAGTCAAGGAAAACTATTGCCCTCAGCATGAGGTAGAAAAGATAGAATCAGACTTCTTAACTCTGGTCATGGAGAATTTGGATTGTCAGGCATATGTGACAAGTTTCAACACTATGTCCCGCCTAGTTCCTTATTTAGTCACCCCTGAACCTAAACGCATAGCGCATTTCATTGGAGGCCTAGCACCAGAGATAAAAGGAAATGTTAAAGCATCTAGGCCAACCACATATAAGTCCACGGTGGACTTATCCTTATCTCTCACCTTAGATGTAATCAGAAATAAATCTGTTAAGGCTTCTGGCGAGGGAAGAAGAGAAAGAGAGGAGGAAAACTCTCATCAATATAACAAGAAGAAGAAGGGAAGCTTTGAGCACGGGAAAGATTCCGAGTTTAGGAAAAAATCAAGTCAGTCTAATAACAGACCCAAATGCAGTAACTGCAGAAAGCAACATTCTGGAAAATGTACAATCGACCCACGTGCTAAGTTGTGTGGAATATGCAAGACCAAGGGTCACAAAACCTTAGATTGCAAGGAGTTAAAGAACGCCACATGTTACAATTGTAACGAGGAAGGGCACATCAAAACCAACTACCCAAAGCTTATAAAGAAGCCTGGAGAGGCCAGGAAAACAAACGCATGAGTCTTCCGGATGAACGCCCAGGAGATGGTGCAGAATGATAACTATATAGCAGGTACCTTTCCTTATCAAGTAGTTTATGCAGAAATTTATTTGATGCTGGAACATATGATTCTATAATGAACGATAAATGTTGAGAACTGTTGTCTCCGCCTGATTAGGACTCCGGTCATTTAATGCGAGGTAGAAATTGGCCGATGATACTTTGGAAAATGCTCCAACAAATCTTAGATTGATATTTTATATCTATTAGGAATCACTCTTTTCTGATATCCTTATGGCAAGCTTTCAAGCTATCCAAATTCATCAATATAATAAAGACAGATGTGACATTTTGATCCCCTGTCAAAAAGATGATGGATTAGGTCCAACCCTTAAATGCCATTGATGGTCTTTTGTGACCTAGGCTAAGTGATATTGATATGTTTTTAAAATAACGTTCATTAAGAATGTTAGTGCCATATTTGGCCTGTATAGTTAAATGAAACCATGGTTAGTATATGTTAAGGCCATCAGGGTGATCAATAGCAGTTGTTGGATTGCAACTAAGTAAATGATTCATCTGGTAATAGGAACCAAATCTTAAGTATGACAAAACCGGATAAGGCATCAGTCAATCGCGCCATTTGATGATGTGACTCATGCTAATGATACTACAATTGTAAACCTGAGAAAGTCCAAGGATGTTCCTCAAACTATTATAAGACGCAGCTGTTGGAAAAGCTGTGAAGGAGATCGTGAAAAAGTTCAAATAGCCGAATGCTACTTGCTCCAAATCCTTCATAAACTATAAGTATAGCAAACCTTTAAAATATTTCATAAGAACCATAGTTATTAAGTGAAGGGTAAAACTTATAGGCGAAATCATAAGAACCATTTATTCTGTTCCTGTCAGAAGCCTTCAGGCATAGAATTTTAGAGGTATCCTCTCTCTGGAGGAAGTGCATCAGCATACATAATTGATATCTCTTTGATCTCTATCGATTGGGAATACCAGACGGTATGATAAAAGCGCCATGTGAGGATTGGTGTATCTTAATATGTTCCATAGATTGCTTCCATGCCTGATCAGTATGGAGGTTTAATGCATGGGACCACAAAGATATCCCGATGGTCATGTGGTACTAAAGTCAACTATTGGTATTCAAAGAAGATATCCAGAATGGAATTGTCCAAGTAAATGTTCCCGATTAAGGAATTCGTGGACTTGTAACATAAATGTGCCACTTATTTGGCACAAGCATTGACGGATGAACCGGAGCCAGAGATATGGAAAATCTCTGTAACCTCCTCGTATCCTGATTATCTTCTCCTAAGATTACCCTGTTTACCTTCTGAGAGGCAAGTAGAGTTAAGATTTATATCCCATTTAGGACAGTACCATTATGAAATCTCCAAGACAGCTAGTACCATTATTGGGAAAATCGAAAACCCTGATTAAGTAAGTTTTAAGATATAGATTCGTAAAGCCTAACTCAATATTCTGAGAATTCAAGTATTGTTAATTAAGAAAGACGGTTCATTTTGCTTATGCATTAATTACCGCAACCCTATTTAGGCAACAATTAAGAATTTACATCAGCTGCCCAGGATCGTCGATTTGTTCGACTAACGACAAGGATTAGCTATTCCTTAAAATTAGTTAAGCAGTGGTTGGAATAACCATCTCACCTTTAGATAAGCTTTTATATAATAGTTGATATATAAGCATCAAGACTGCTCCTTTGGAGACCTTGTATAGATGACATGTTAAACATCTATTGTTAGGACAATAGATTGGTGAGTCCAATTATCAGGGCCTGAAAGTTGCCTGGGAGACAACAAATAAGATTATGCAAGTCCATAGTCATAAGTAAGGCGCCAGTATTCGGTAGAAAATCAAGGATTAATGATTAGTAGCAACCTTCTTAAGTCCTTAATAAGGGATAAAGTTCAATCAAAGGTATCACCCTAAGAAGGGTGTGCTAAAATTTAATTCCTCAGGGTAAGTTAAGCCCTGGATATATATATAGGAACCTTCAGGAAATCAAATGCAACAAAGGTCAATAGCCTACGAGCTAAAACCTATATAAGGAGCTTAGTGGAGCTCGCAATGCGTTACATACTAATGATTTAAGGATGTGTTTCGCCAATAAGTCAATAAGCATTATCACATAGTTATATGCAGATTTATGATTGGATGAGAAACCCGTATCAATTTAGGATCAGCAGGTTAAGAAACTCCAAAAGGATACATGACCTATTATAGAGGTCAACTGGGGTGCCTTAGAGGCCCAAATGTAATGAGGAAGGCTAAGTTCAATATAAGACAGAAAGTACTTCCTTTACTTTAAGCAAATCTCGAGGTCGAGATTTCTTTAAGGGGGTGAGGATGTAACACCTCGCAAAATCACGTCCAATGAAGTATTGACACGTGTAATAAACCCTAATGAAGTCAAACGTTGAATTAAAGGGACTCATTTTTTGAAAAATCGAAAACTTTGATTATGAAAGGACTGGAAGTATTATCATACCTAAAATAAGTTTCTAAATAACCTTTTACGGTTTTATATTCACAAATGAGCCATTTGTTAATCAAGTGTAGCCGTTTGTGTAATTAATTGAAAGTTTGCGCAATAAAGGGTTAAAAGCGTCAACATGTTAATTCTTACCTCTGAGTGACCTTTTAACAAACCGAGAGCCTCATGATATTTTATTATACTCTCGAGATTGCCAATCATTGGCCACCCAAGGCTTTTATGCCCAAAAGTGAAGTTACGCGCAACTTTGCAAGTATAAGGGACTAAAAGTGTCAATATGTTTAATTATACCTCTAAATGACCTTTTATCGAGCCCGAAGCATTATCATGTTTAATAATACTTTCAAGAATGCCTAATATGGTTTAGATAAGGCTTCAATGTTATTAATGATGAGATGTGCAAGTTTACGCTATAGAGGGACCTAAAGCATCAAACTGCATAAGTATGTCGATTCGTATGTTATCGAACCTTCTGGAATATGACCATGAGATAAACATACCCTATTTATCCTTAATATAGCTTAGATATAGGCTTAGAGGTGTTTGGTGCGCAAAAATAAGCTTTTAAGTCATGCAGGGACTAAAAGTGTCAAAAAGCGCACAAGTTTGCGTTTACGCGCATATCTTACATTCTGAATATCCCCGGACACCCAAAAATTTATGTAAGCACTAAAATATTTTATTTTAGTGTTTGGCTTCATAAAATTCCATTTATCACGTAATTTGGTTCGTTTTTCGCGTCCGTCCGTGTTTCGTCGTAATTAACCGAACAACGTGACCGTACGACCAAACGAACCAACATCCGGCATATTTTTGAGCATGTTTCATGTTCCCCATACTTAGGCATCATTGTAGAGCCTTAAAAATGGTTTAACGGGCCTTGGATGTGTCGGAAATGGCATTTGGAAGTGCAGGGGCTAAAACTGTCAACAAATGAAAGTTTATGAATGCTGACCAGGTCCTTACGGACCGTAAGACCTGGACCTTACGGTCCGTAAGCCTTGCCCAGATGCAGAAACTCGGAAAAATGGCTGTTCAGCCCATGTAACGACTTATATGGCCCTTTATCACTTCCAAGAGTTGCCTAAACTGATTCTTAGGCCTTAGGGACACTTGTTAATCATAAAGGATCATGTATAGCCTTGTTTGTCATGATCTTGTTGGATCAAGAACACTATATAAAGCCCCCTTTGTTTGCTATTTTGATCATTCATTCTCAACTCATCTTCTGATCATTTCTGGAGCTCAAGAGTTTCCCCTAAGCATCTCTGGTCATGCATTAGACCTTAGTAAGTGTCCTTAACCTTCCTTAATTGAGTTTTGCTTAGTTATTAGCTTAAAAGTTAAACCGTCGTAATTAAGGTTTGACTTATCGATTAATCACTATTAGTCCAGTGATTAGCCAAACTTAAGGTAGTTATAAGTTGGTATTTATGTGGGCAATAAACCCTTAAAAGGGCACCATCAGATTCCCACTCTAACTAGATCAAATGTCGGGTCAAAGTTGTTTAGAAAAAGTCAACAGAAGCTTAATTTGCAAATTAACATGTAATTAGCAATGTAGAAGGCATGTAACCTATTTTATCACTCATATAACTTGGTAATAAGTATAAGAACTGATCTAAGCTTGTTTGATCCGACAATTTTCTGTTTAGACCCGGTACGGAACCGAAAGTCGCAAAACTTTGACTTTTGCTTTGAATTCAGTTCTGACCCGATTAAATGGGTTTAGAAATGCCTTAAGACTTCCCTAGGACCAGGTTACATGATGGTATAACCCTCTGTGGTTGGTTCGTTGATTGCCCCATTCGTTTACACGTTTCCGTTATTTGCTTAATGTTTACCATAATGCCCTTTTGTCCATAAAACGAGAATTTTGGAAATGTGAAAGGACAATAATCTTTATTACTGATTTATAAACATGTCCCTAAATTTTCACATCAGTTTGAGGTCTAAATTAGGAGTTATGCTCAATAACGTAATTAGGACGCCTTTTAGTAATTAAACGGCGTCATTAGCATAAAGCCTATCTAAACCCAGTTTTGACACCAAACCTTTTACCCACTGATGTAATATAATATTTTGAGATTTTTAAAGATTTTTAATTATTTTTAAACTGACCATAACCTTAGGTTATCACCTTAATTCGGTAAATACCGATTATACCCTTTTTGTGTATAAAATGAGTTTTACATAATATTTTGACACCAATCCATTCACTACTGATTTTAAATAATAAATAAAGTATTTTGAACCTTATAACCTAATCAGAAAACTCAGATTTCCTGTATAACCCGGAAATCGCTTAAAATGGCTTTTTACGCGTAGTAAACGCCTAGTACGGGTTTAAAACCATTTTATCACATAAGACTTATCACCAACTATTATAACCTATTAAATTAAGTTGTTTTACTGATTATTTTAGACCCGAGTCTCAGAATTAAAATTAATCTCTTTTATAATATTTTAAATGACCAAAATACCCTTACGGGGCTTATATTAAGATTAAACTCGTTTTGGGCATGATGGAAGGTATCCTACTGATATCACAACATATTTAAGGCATATTAACTTAGGAAACCTGTATATGACCCGTATGGTTAACCGTTACGCCTCTTGCGCGTTCGGTTCGGTTTATGTAACTAGTTTGCATAAATTAGCCGAAACGGGCCAAACCTTACCGTTTTTATCTCGAAATCTAGAATGTGTTTAGATTACCCATATTATACAAGTCTTCAAACTTTTCGGGTCTAAATCACATTCTATTCCGGTCTTCGCTTAATCGTGCGTACGAACCGTATCTTTCTTTAAAACTAACCGGTCTAAGTTACGACTTAAATAAGACCCGTTAGGAATCTAATAGGTTAATAAAACCTTCGTTCCAGATTAAGAGCCCCAGTAGAAGTACTTGTGCTTGCTGATTAGAATATACGGCTGAGTATAAATTGCATTGCTAGCTCAGGTAAGTACTTTTAACTTATTTTCCCTTATACGGGCTTGGGATACGGTATTATAAAAATACCGCTTGGTCGGGTGTAGAAACCTTTTAATCGGAGATGATTAAATTGCATAATCCCGTTTTAATCTGTATTGATTGATAACAAATAACATTGGGGGTTAATGACCGTGTCCTGGATATCCTTGGCTCATTTAAAAAGTGAATGGTCATAACTTAAACACAAGGTGTAGGCATAACACCTCCTGTTGCGTATGTAAAAGATATACTCACTAATAAGGATGTCTTCTTGTGAGTTATATTTATGGTGTGTCGATTAATCTTGACCGGCTTGTTTTGTATAATCACCGGCCCTAAATGTTGGACAACCATGTAAATCGGATACAAGATTTTTATTAATAAAATTGTCCCAGGTTATGAAAGAATGTTTGTGCCTTGTGCATTCAAACCAATTTTCTTAAACATTTTCAAAACGAGTCAGTTAATTGTATTTACCAGTGTAAACTGATGTATTTTCCAAAAGGTTAAGTGGCAGGTACTATGCGTAATTGGCTGGGAGCTCAGAGCGTCAATAGGGAATCTTGCAAGTTCTAGATGCCTAAAGTCTGTTGAACAGTTTTCTTTTATTTGATCCGCCTGTGGATCCTTTACTTTCTGTTGTAATACTTTGACATTACTTTATATTCGGAATGTAATATATTTATCTTTTGCTTCCGTTGTGCATTTATATATTGTGTTGTTTGACTATGATGATATCAACTACGTCACGATACTCCCCACCGGGCCAACCGGTAATACGTGGAAATATCGGGGTGTGACCCGGATGGATGTGTGTTAGTAAAGGAGCATGACATTAACCTGAGATGGCAACCGTACTTCCACAAACTTTTCAACAGCAAAGGTGCTTACCAACAACCAAGAGATGACTCGATTACCTAAAGACAACAGCAGAATAAATGTCATTGTAATCGTATCACTCAAGGGTAGGTGATGACAACACTAAGGACGATGGGAAGGGCTAAGGCAGGTGGCTCGGACAACATACCAATTGAGGTATGGAAGTGTTTGGAACATGAAGGAGTTCATTGGCTAACTAACTTGTTCAATCTTATTTTCAAATCTCAAAGAATGACGAACCAGTGGAGGAGTAGTATTGTAGTGCATTTATATAAGAACAAAGGAGACGCCCAAAGTTATGGGAATTATAGAGGAATTAAGTTGTTAAGACATACTATGAAATTATGGGGAGGGTGATTGAAACTAGACTTAGGAAACAAACTCAGGTTACGGTAAACCAATTTGGTTTCATGCTAGGGCGGTCAACTGCAGAAGCGGTACATATTCTAAGGAGGTTGATGGAAACTTATAGAGAGAAAAAAATTGGGATCAACATATGGTGTTCATTGATCTAGAAAAGGCATATGATAGTGTGCCACGTAGACTGATATGGGACAGCTTAGATTGTAGAGGGGTTCCTGGAAAGTCCATAGACTTAATTAATGATATGTATGTTAATACTGAAACTAGTGTCCATGCACCAGTAGGGGATACTGATTTCTTTCCGGTGGAGGTAAGACTCCACCATAGGTCAGCCTGAGTCCGTTCCTATTTGCGGTTGCCCTAGATGAGTTATCAAAGTAGATTCAGGAGCTAGTTCCATGGTGCTTGCTTTTTGGAGACGAAATTGTGCTTATTGAGGAGGGTAAACAAATCCTGAATGCAAGGTTAGAGGAATGGCGAGTAGCCTTAGAATGTGAAGGTTTGAAAATTAGTCACTCTAAGACTAAGTACCTTTACTGCGATTTTAGTGGAGCAGGAAATGATCACGACACTCATGTCACCATTGAGGGCAATGTAGTTATGCATGCAACTAATTTCAAGTATTTAGGATCGCTTGTGCAGAGTAATTGAGAGATAGATAGTGATGTAGCTCATTGTGTTAAGGTTGGATGGTGTAGACGGAGAGAAGCCACATGGTATTGTGCGACAAGAGTTTAAAAAGGAAATTTTGTAGAGTTGTAGTTAGACCTGCTTTGTTATACAGTTTAAATTGTTGAGCATTTAAGAAAATTCACGCACGTAAGCTAGAAGTGGCAAAGATGAGGATGCTAAGATGTATGTGTAGGCATACTAGGTTGGACAAGATAAGAAAATGAGGTTTTTAGGAAAAGATTAGGGGTTGCTAGTATTTAAGATAAAATAAGGGATGGGAGATTGAGATAGTTTAGGCATGTCAGAAGGGGACAGGTAAAAACCATGGTTAGAACAGTCGAAACGCTCACTATAGTGGGAAGGAGGAGTAGAGGCAGGCCGAAGATGACTTGGGATAAGTGGATTAGACAAGATTTGCTAGACTTGCACCTATCTGAGGACATGGTCAAGGATAGAACTTCGTGGAGATGTAGGATTAAGGTTAAGGATATTTAGGAGGTTGGCTTGGATTTTTTTTAGGTTCTTGTCATAGGAAGTTAACTTTCAGTTTCTTTGAGGAGGTGTATGGCATTTTTATTGGTTTTCACCATTTCATGATGTTGTAGTTTGACTAAGAAATACTTTTTATTTATGTGTGTATGTTTAGTATCTTTTATTTTTACCCTTTTTTGTAGTTGTGTACATGCGTCTGTTTTCTGGAATCTTATGTCTTGGTTATGGTTTTTGGAGCCGGGGGTCTCACTGGAAGCAGTTTCTCTATCCTGTAAGACTTGGCTACATTCCACCCTCCCCATACCATATCAATACCCTCGCTATAAATGAGATTATACTGGTAAAGTTGTTGTTGATCATAATTACACATTTATTCCAGGTGTGTAAATATTATAAAAATCAAGAATTTTTTTATCTAAATTTATACCTTTCTTTCTAATAGAAAAATTAGTATATACTACCAACGAAGATGTAGAACACCTTTCATATAATTGTTTTGAGGTTATCGATTATAGACAAATGTTAAATATTTATACATTTAGTGACATTAAATAAATGACATATCTTTCAACCTTAAACCAAGACACTGCTTTAAAATGATCATTGTGGTGAGAAAGCCAAAGTTAAGGGTATTTAGTTTGGCTATGGTTATTTTATAGATTCCAACATCCCAATTATATCAAGGGTAAAAAAAGGTAATTGTTGGTGACTCTCTCTAACCCGGTAGCCACCTCCCGTAGCCACACCCACAACAACCATCCAACATCACCAACCACCACCACCACAACCAACCACTAAGTGGCCACCTCAACGTCCACCACATAACACTCACCTAGCCCCTGCCACCACATCACAACGACCTAACATACACCACCACAACACCACTAATCGGACCTCATCGCAAAAGAATCCAGCCTATCAGGTTTCATTTATCTTAGTTTGAGTGTATTCCTATTTTGTTAATGTGAAAATCCGGATTTGTACTGTCTTAGAATCACCCACCTTGTACTGTCGATGTTGTATAGCGTCTGGCTATAACAACCCTCCTAAATAAATTTTCGACACCCCTAATATGTTTAAACTAACCCTATATGTCTTAAAACATACCCTGTATAAGAAAACCGAGCCCAAATACCGTTTCATAATTAAAAATAAAATGAAAACAAAATTTTGGGGTCGCTCGCGGGGCGCGAAGACCGCCTTGTGTTCCTACGCGGGCCGCGACAGCTCGGAGTCAGGGCGAGCCCCCAAGCCGCCAAGTGGCCGCCTCGTGTCACGCCTAGTGGCCAAATCAGCCAAGCTAGGGCCTACCCTAGCCGGCTCGCGGGGTGCGAAGGCCCCCTCCTTCTCTTACGCGGGGCGCGACGAAGACAATAATCAGCCCTATAAATTGAGGGCATCGGCGGTTCATTCTGAACGCTCACAACAACTTTCTCTCTCGAATTTCTGCATAGTTAAAGTAATTTTCGGGCATAATACCTCCCTAAATAACGAAGTTCTGCCTTGTTGTAAGTATCATAACCCTGGCTACGTATTAGATACGCTGCCCGATTGATCCAGGGTTCCGTAACAGCTGTCGAGGTTCTGCCTGTCACACCCCGATATTTCCACGTATTACCGGTGGGCCCGGTGGGGAGTATCGTGACGTAGTTGATATTATCATAGTCAATTAATCACAGTTTAAATGCACAGCGGAAATCTAAAAGTAATTATACATGTTTGTCGTTCGTTCAGGACCCGGTTAGAAGAGCCGGATTAGATTAATAGACACACCACAAGTATAGGCCCACAAGAGAGTGAGATACCGTTTTTACATACGCAACTGTCAGGTGTATGCCTACACCTCGTGCTTAAGCCGTGGCCATTTCTAATGAATGAGCCGAGGATATCCAGGACATGGTCATTAACCCCCCAAAGGCATTGCATTAAACAATACAGATTAAAACGGGTTATTTCAATGGTTTAACCACTAATCGATTAAACATTCAATACCCGACCAAGCGGTATTATTATAATACCGTATCCCAAGCCCGTATAACGGAAAATAAGTTAAAAGTCTTTACCTGAGCTAAAATATAATTTTATTCTCAGCCATATATCAAATCAGCAAGTACAAGTAGCTTTTACCGGGCTCCTAATCTGGAACGAAGGTTTTAATAACCTATTAGATTCCTAACGGGTCTTATTTAAGTTTAAACTTAGACCGGTTAGTTTTAAAGAAAGGTTTACGGTTCAAAACGCAAGATTAAGCGAAGACCGGATTAGAATGTGTTTTAGACCCAACAAGTATGAAGACTTGTATAAATTGGGTAAACTAAATACATTTTGGATTTTGAAGTAAAAATGATAAGGTTTAACCCGTTTCGGTTAATTTATGTAAACTAGTTACATAAACCGTACTGAACGCGTATAAGCACAACAGGTAACAAAAAGAATCATGTACAAGTTTCACAAGTTAATATGCTTTAAATATGTTAGGATATCAGTAGGATATCTTCCATTATGCCCAAAACGAATTTAAAAACAATTTATGCCCCGTAGGGGTATTTTGGTCATTTTAAAGTTTATAAAAGAGGTTAAATAGTAACCTGAGGTTCTGGTCTAAAACAATCAGTAAAAATATTTATTTTTAACAAGTTATATTAGTAAGATATCATACATATGTGAATTTTATCATTTATGGCCAAACTATGCACCGTAGGGGCATTTTGGTCATTTCACATATGCTTTAAGGGTCAAATTTGGAAATCTGAGTTCAAGACTTATACTTACTATTAATGTATAAAAATTTATTTATAACTTCAATAGGTAACAAGTCTTAGGTGCTAAATATGGTTTTAAACCATACTATGCGCCTAAATCGCATAAAAGTCGGTATTTGACGATATTCGGGTTATTTAATGAAATCTGAGATTTTTATCAGACTTAACTGCTCAAAATATTTTATTTAATATATAAAATCTGTGGAAAAAGGTTCGACATGTAAAGGATGTGTAAAACTCATTTTATTAGCGAAAATGGCGTTATCGTCAATTACCGAGTCCATGCAAGATCTCCATGTTTTGATCAGTTTAAAATTCAACAAAAATTTTCAAAAATCCCTAAATAATATATCTTAACAGCAGGTGGCAAGTTTGGTGTCAAAAATTGAGTTTAAATATGATTTATGCCAAAAATGCCATTAAATTAACAAAAAGCTTTGGTTTACGATATTGTGCATAACTCTCATTTAAACCAGAAATGGATGTCAAATTTTTAGGACATACTTATAATTCAGTAATAAAGGTTTTTGTCCTCTCACATTTTCAAAAATCTCGTTTAATTGATAAAAGGGCATAATGGTCAACTTTTAAACATTTAACGGAAACATGCATTGAACTAGGATTTCTATGGAACCATGTTGTATAACCTCAGAGGGTTAAACTAACATATATTATGGTCCTAAAGGAACCCTAAGGCATATCTAAACTAAGCTAAATCAGGTCAGAACTGAAAGTCAAAGCAAAAGTCTACTTATATTATTTACCAAGTTATTTAAGTGATAAAACTTGTCGGGTTGAACATGCCTAAACATGTTCTTATATTATTTACCAAGTTATTTAAGTGATAAAACTTGTTCCATAGCTTCTACATTATCAGTTATGCATTATTTTGTAAAAACTGACTCGTTTGACTTTTTGTTCATAACTTTGACCCAATTGACTGAAATAATGTGATAATTAGAAGGTGCCCTGTTAAGGGTTTAATACCTATATAATTACCAACTCATAGACACTTTCAATTCGAATAATGGCTGGACCGTTAGTGATTAATCACAAAGTCAAAGCGTAATTACGCTAACTTTGACTTTCGGTCATTACACTAATGAAAACTTAATTACAGAGGCTAAGTACACTTACAAGAGTCCTTAGCACGAAGTTTGAACTAGAGAAAGCTTCTTAGAAGTTCAGGAGGCTCCAGAGAAGTGAGTTTGAGAGTAAAATTCAAATGTTTGTAAGAACAAGTGAAAATCCAAGCTCTTATATAGGAAAATGCATGATCTTGGATCATTGCATTTGTCCCTATGTTGTTACCAGATGATCCCAAGTGTCCCTAGGGCAGTAAAAACCAGTTGCAAGCCCCAGGTATTGCTCAGAACCCATGGAAAGGCGGTGGACAGGCTGCAACATGCAGCTGTCCTATTTTTCTGTCGTTGGCACTCTTACGCGGCCCGCGTAAGATTTGGAGTCGGCCTACGCGGCCCGCGACAATGGGGTATTCCGGTTAAAACTTTGCACGTTTTGCAATTTTAGTCCCTGGTCCAAATTTAATTTTAATTACTATCTTTTATTGCACTTATGACCCCCATAGTTAACTTTTAAGGGTCTTGAGTCATAAATTAACTCCGTTAAGCTCCCGGTTAGTTGCTAAGCCACCCGAAAAAGCTTGTTTTCTTCGAAACTCCAAGAGATTACTATCCAATATTCTTGAGAGCAAAATATACAATTATTACAATGCTTTTGGGATTGTTTAAAGGTCACTCATAGGTAACATTTAACATGTTGACACATTTAACCCCTATGCTTTGTAAAGTTCTCAATTTAAGCACAAACGACTTTCTATGTCCAACAATTTATTCATTAAAGAATACGAACGTCGTGTGAGGTCAATCAGAGGCACAAGAATGGCATGTTGACACTTTGGATCCTTTTACTTACATATTTGCATTGTGTGACAATTTTAGTCCCTCGGAATCAATTCATTACACGATAAATCTTCATGACACGTGTCTTTATTATATTGGTCGTGATTTTGCGAGGTGTTACATCCTCACCCCTTTAAAAGAAATATCGACCTCGAGATTTACTGAAATAAATGAGGGTACTTCTGTTTCATTGGGGATTCAACCTCCCACGTGTATTCTGGGCCTCTTCGGGCATCCCATTTTACCTTCACAATCGGCACATGCTTTCTTCGAAGCTTCTTAACCTGTCGATCCTCGATCGACAAAGGTTTTTCAACGAACTTCAAGCTCTTATCTATCTGCACGTCCTTATGCGACATTTCTAGCGACTCATCGGCTAGACATTTCTTCAAGTTGCAGATGTGGAATACATTATGAATTCCACTAAGCTCTTCTGGCAGATTTAGCTTGTAGGCCACAGTTTCGACACATTTGATGATCTCGAACGGTCCTATGTATCTTGGGTTTAGCTTGCCCTTTTTGCCAAAACGCATCACCCCTTTCCAGGGTGATACCTTAAGTAGCACTTTATCACCAACTTCAAACTTTAGAGGTTTGCGCCTCTTATCAGCGTAGCTTTTCTGCCTATCCCTGACAGCTTTGAGACGATCACAGATTTGGACAATTTTATCTGTCGTCTCGATGACTATATCTGGTCCTAACAGTTGGACTTCTCCAACCTCCGCCCAACAAACTGGCGTTCTGCACTTCCTTCCGTACAAGGCCTCAAAAGGCACGGCCTGGATGCTCGAATGTTAGCTATTATTGTATGAAAATTCAATCAAAGGAAGATGGTCATCCTAACTTCCACCCAAGTCTATAACATAAGCTCGTAGCATATCCTCAAGCGTTTGAATTGTACGCTCGCTTTGCCCATCTGTCTGAGGATGATAAGCAATGCTGAAATTTAAACGAGTGCCTAAAGATTGCTGAAAGCTTTTCCAAAAATGCGATGTGTATCTTGTATCCCTATCAGAGATAATAGATACTGGCACTCCGTGGAGAGATACAATCTCATCCACGTATAGCTGCGCTAGCTTATCGGAGCTGTGCGTTTCTTTAATTGGCAAGAAGTGAGCTGACTTGGTCAACCTATCGACTATAACCCAAATCGTATCGTTCCCACGCTTCGTCCTTGGTAACTTAGTGATAAAATCTATAGTTACCATTTCCCACTTCCAAGTGGGAAGTTCAGGCTGTTGCAGCAAGCCTGACGGTTTCTGATGCTCGGCTTTAACCTGCGCGCATGTCAGACATTTAGCTACATAGGTGGCTATAGATTTCTTCAAACCTATCCACCAGTAATTTGCTTTTAAATCCTGGTACATCTTATCACTACCTGGATGCACTGAATATTTTGAGCTATGAGCTTCTTGAAGGATCACGTCTCTAATTCCTCCATGGATTGGAATCCAGATTCGACCATTCATCCTAAGGATTCCATCCTTGCCATATGATAATTGGTCAGCAGTTACGCCTAACTTCTTCTTTGGATAGTTAGCTTCTAATACAGCTTCCTTTTGAGTGGCTAACAACCTTTCATTCAAGCTGTTCTTTAATTCAATGCTTTTGGCATTTATTCTAATAGGTTTGATCCTTTCTTTCCTGCTCAAAGCATCAGCGACTACATTCGCTTTGCCTGGATGATATCGGATTTCACAATCATAATCGTTTAATGTTTCCATCCATCGGCGTTGCCTCATATTAAGATCTTTCTGATTAAACAGATGCTGAAGGCTCCTATGATCAGAATAGATCACGCACTTTGTCCCATAAAGATAATGCCTCCAAAGCTTTAGTGCAAATACAACGGCACCCAATTCCAAATCATGGGTGGTGTAGTTCTTTTCGTGCACCTTTAATTGACGTGAGGCATAGGTAATAGCCTTGCCTTTCTGCATAAGCACACAACCCATGCCAGTGTGCGATGCGTCGCAGTACACAGCAAAATCTTCAATTCCTTCTGGCAATGTCAATACAGGAGCATTGCTTAATTTCTACTTAAGAATATCAAAGGATTCTTGCTGCCTGGGACCCCAGTCAAACTTTATATTCTTGCGAGTCAACGATGTTAGAGGTGCAGCAATACCTCTAACATCGTTGACTCGCAAGAATATAAAGTTTGACTGGGGTCCCAGGCAGCAAGAATCATATTCTTAAGCAGAAATTAAGCAATGCTCCTGTATTGACATTGCCAGAAGGAATTGAAGATTTTGTTGTTTACTGCGACACATCGCACATTGGCATGGGTTGTGTGCTCATGCAGAAAGGCAAGGTTATTGCCTATGCCTCACGTCAATTAAAGGTGCACGAAAAGAACTACACCACCCATGATTTGGAATTGGGTGCCGTTGTATTTGCACTAAAGCTTTGGACCTGTAGTACCCTGCTAGACCCAAGAAGCTGCGAATTTCAGTAGGTGTTTTGGGCGCTTGCCAATTCATAATTGCTTCAATCTTAGCGGGATCCACCTGGATACCACGCTCACTTACCACATGTCCAAGAAATTGGACTTCACGAAGCCAAAACTCACATTTAGAAAACTTGGCGTAGAGCTTCTCTTGCTGTAGAAGTTTGAGGATGCACCGTAGATGTTTTTCATGATCGGCTTGACTCTTCGAGTAAATAAGAATGTCATCAATGAAAACAATGACAAACTTGTCTAAATATGGCTTGCAAACGCGATTCATGAGATCCATGAATGCTGCAGGTGCATTAGTGAGCCCGAAAGGCATCACTAAGAACTCATAGTGGCCATAGTGTGTTCTGAATGCGGTCTTGTGTACGTCTTCATCTCTGACCTTCAACTGGTGATAACCTGACCTTAGATCGATCTTTGAAAAGTAACTTTCTCCTTGAAGCTGATCGAATAGATCATCGATCCTGGGTAGCGGATACCTGTTCTTGATTGTTACTTTATTCAGCTCACGATAATCGATGCATAGGCGCATCGAGCCATCCTTCTTCTTCACAAACAGAATCGGTGCTCCCTAAGGGGACGAGCTGGGTTGAATAAATCCTTTTTCCAATAAATCATCCAACTGAGTCCTTAACTCTTTCATCTCAGTTGGTGCCAAACGGTAAGGTGCTCTTGCAACTGGTGCTGCTCCAAGAATAATATCGATCCTGAACTCCACTTGCCTATCTGGAGGTAGTCCAGGTAGTTCTTCAGGAAAAACATCTGGATATTCAGAAATAACGGGGATTTCTTCAATCTTGGGCTTTGGTTCATCAATGGTTATCTGTGCCATATAACTGACACAACCTTTCTTCAAACACTTCGATGCCTTAAGCATAGACACTTGCTTGGGTAACCCGTACTACGTATCTCCTTGGATTGTTAATGGCTCACCATAAGGAGTCTTGATAACCACTTTCTTCTTATCACATACAATTTGGGCTTGGTTGTGAGACAACCAATCCATACCTATCACTATGTCGAATCCTGCCAATTTCAACGGAAGCAAGGATAGCGGAAAATGGTGATTCCTAATGGATATAAAACATCCATCTAGAATTGTTGAAGCAGTCTCTATAGTACCATCAGCCAATTCTACTTCATACTTTATGCTTAGAGTCTTAACAGGCAGATTTAACAATTTACAAAATTTATTGTCTACAAAAGACTTGTCTGCACCAGAATCAAACAACACTCTAGCATAAACATCATTGATAAGAAAAGTACCTGTTATCACATTGTCATTCTGAACTGCTTCCTAAGCATTCATTTGAAAGACCCGAGCATTGGTCTTTTTAGCCTCCTCAGGCTTCTTTGCAAATTTTGGGTAGTTAGTCTTAATGTGCCCCTTTTCGTTGCAAACATAACAGGTTGCATCCTTCAACTTCTTGCATTCCGAAGTCTTATGCTCCTTGGACTTGCATATTCCACATCCAATAGGCTTTGACTGCGACTGCGATTGTGATTCAAATCTGCATTTTCCAAAATGGTGTTTCTTACAGACCTTGCATTTGGGTTTCTCACCCGACTGTTGATTGTCCTTTTTGAATCCAGAACCCTTCTTATGCTCAGAGTTCCCCTTACGCTTCTTATCAGAGCGACGTGAGTTCTCATCCTCACATTTCCTCTTCCCTTTATCAGAGTTCTTAAGCGACTTCTGCCTAACCGCATCGAGAGTAAGTGATAAAGACAGATCAACCACTGACCTAAAGGTGGTAGGTCTAGATGCTTTCACATTTGCCTTGATTTCTGGAGCTAGACCTCCAATAAAACGAGCTATGCGCTTCGGTTCCGGTGTGACTAAATAAGGAACCAATCAGGACATGGTGTTGAAACTTGTAAGGTATGCCTGACAGTCCAAGTTCTTCATGACTAGAGTCAAGAAGTCGGTTTCAATCCTTTCCACCTCATGCTGAGGACAGAAATTTTCCTTGATCAACGTAACAAACTGATCCCAAGATAAGTTATACAATGGAATCTTTTCTGTAGCTTGGATTAACGACCTTCACCAAGCTAAAGCTTCACCCTTAAATGATTGTGAAACAAACTTCACAATATCTTGTTCTGCACAACCACTGATATCAACCACAGTATCCATCTCATCTAGCCATGTCATGCAATCAATGGCTCCTTTCTCTCCTATAAAGTCCCTTGGCTTACAAGAGACGAAGTATTTGTAAGATCAGGTCTTAATGTGTGGCTCTTGATTGAGCACAATACGCTTGGATGGAACACTTCTCTGATTTGACGAATGATGAGAATCGTCCTTATGTGAGGCGTGCGACTTGGAAGGTGGTTTTGTATGAGGTACATATATGGTCTTGCTACAAGTACCACTTGATTCTTTGAACTGTCTGTCCATGGCTCGGGTGACAGCATTATCTATCTTTGCTTGCAAATCTGCACCAGCTACATTAACTCTGGTGGTATCATTTCTCTCCCTGGGGTGGCTATTAACCTCATCTGATTCGGCCATGTTGCTTGATTGCTACATAAAAATGATGACAATGATTTATTCAGAAGTCTTATTATGGAATTGTAATTTTTGACGATTCATTAACCATGGTAAATACAAACCATATTGGTTAATTTGTTAGTCATATTTAGTTAGGATTTTCATTATAATTTATCCCTAGTTATAAAACATTAAAGATATTAGTGTGGCACAAAAGGCCTAGTCACAAGGATAGTTTTAAATTATAAGCCATGATTTTATAAGATCGAGGCATTAAGGTTTGAACATAATTCATCACCTTTCTTGACAGGGAGTTATAGACTACGACTGTCATTTGTCTTATAGGACAATAGATATGGCCCGTAGCTGCGAAGGGTCCTTCAGGGTGGAGGGCATTGTAGTAATTGTAACCCGAGTAAGCTTGCTGTTCAAACGGGTTATACGCCGCTGCACCGGCGTAAGAAGGAATTGGGTTTTCATAACCCATGGGCGGTGGTGGTGCGACTGGAGCAGAGTCGACTTTAGAAGCTGGGTTTGAAGGCCCACCCATTTGCGGGTCTTCATATAGCGGCGGGTAGTGGCTGCCGCTGGAGCGTTGGGGGTGCTGAAGTGGAAACCCCCTCGCACGGACATCCGTGCACCTGATCTTCTTCGCCTCGGTGGTTCTGGAGGCAGTTGTTGTTCTGGCGGTGGCGGTGGCGTGACCGCCTGGAAACGCGAATCCTCAGAGGGATCCTGCTGCTTGTTTTGGTCAAAAATTACCTAAGCAATTTAGTGATTAAATTAGTAAAGTGAGGTAGTGTGCTAAAATCATGTGTGAAAAATGTATTAGCCAAATTAGATGTGAAAACAGTTTCAGGATACAGCCCGGGATATAGAGCTGTATTAATGATCAAACAATGAGCAAAAAAGTAAAGGTTGACACGTGATGTACGAGGAAAGCCCTTGATCAATCTAGATCGCCGGCATAAAACCTCGGGAGCTGACAATCGCAGCTGCCTTGTTCTTCTATTGCTTCAAATATCAGAATACAGTGCAGGATGTGGTGCGGATCAACTAGGTGTTACAACGTGATTTGATTACAAGTGTTGGTGTGTAGTGATTGCTAGAAGCTAGAGAGCAAAGTGTGCGAAAGAGAGTGTGTGGAAAAAGTTGTGTCTGCCTATGATCCGATCGCTCCCATTTATAGTAACAAAAACTAACAAACTATCCTATTATTCTGGGATACTTTGGAATATTCCATTCTGAACGTTGGGGGACTGCTTTTACTTGTTTTCCACGTGCTTATTGACTATAAAACCGGGTCTTCAGCTCATATGACCGTTACAACGTCAATAGCATTGACCAGCTTCCGATATTCTCGTGGAATATGCCTTTATTCTATTCTGACCGTTACAAGACCCATTCTTCCACCATCAACGTCCATTTTTCAACCATCTTGAGCGAATCTTCAGGTAGATCAAGTCCTTTAACGTTGGTACCTTGCAACCAAAGAAAATCGTTAGTAACTGCCAGGATACTGCGTCAGGATGTTACCAATATCCTGGTCTGGTATCCTGATCGATACTGCCTCAGGATGTTACCAATATCCTGGTCCGGTATCCTGATCATAAACAGCTAACATGAAATCAAGATATGGTGTCAGGATATGGGCTCAGAATTTCACCCATAACAATTGTCCCCAAAAATATAACTGTTGGATATCCTGATTCCAACAGATATATTTTTCAGTCATTCCAATACGTCCGGTAAGGATATCTGTTTTGAACATTCCTGCATATGTTTGGTTAATCAGCACATAATATGATAAGATTGAAACTACTCCCTTTTTCTGTAGACTCTGCTAAGGTCCCTGTTGTCTTCAATCTTGAGGAGCTTGACAGTTACTCCAAACCTGTCCTGGTAAAAGAATCATCTGTTACCACCCGCTCTAAGCTGTCCACTATTGTTGCCGAAGGTTTCTCTCATGATGACCTTGGCTTCATGGAATCCATCGAGCCCATGACCTCCTTCCTTAATAAGGTAAATATCCAAATCCTGTATCCCGTACACATATACTGAACCTGTATCCTGGTTAGTTTGTCTTTAACGATACCTGTACTTTGCTTTGTAGGGTCTGAATCATCTGGTCGTCCTGTACTTAGAACAATTTTAATTTCCTGCAAGCTTTAGAACAATTTAACAGTTGGAGGTGAAGGGATCTCGTGTTTTCAGGACGAAGCCTTCAACTGTTTATGTAAATATGCTTTAAAAACTTAATTGTGTTCTTGGTGGATGGGTCTCTTTTTGAGATGAAACCAAGAATACAATTAATAATAAACTAACCTTTTAACCTTACATGTTGTTATTTGTTATGCATTGCTTAGTCTGAATTCCAATGTTCCAAACTTAGTTCAATTATTACTTTTATGAAAATATTTTGATCAGTATACTCGCAAATATCCTATTAAGACTTCCGTCAAATAGGGTTTTTATAACTCAAGCAATTCAGATAAAGTTTTCAGAGAAAGAGGACAGTTCATTTTTATTTTACAAAGTTGGTTTTGAGAACACATGTTTGACTAGAACACAGTTTCAGTTTTTAATCCAAGTATCCTGAAGTATATCCTGAGAATACATCTTGAGAATATATCCTGAGAACATATCCCGATCAGATTACTCATAAGTGTTATAATATAGTTTCAGAAATTTAGACAATCTAGATAAGGTTTTTTAAAGAACAAAAATAGGAAAGATCATACCGAAACATAAGACATCTCAATCCTTTCATTCCAGTCCTTTCGCAACCATTCCACCGAAGGTGTCCCCAGTCCAGGATACTTGGCGAATTATGCCCAAACTTGATCCTTTGAGTTCCTCACAATGCCTTAGTGGGATATAGTGTTGGCATAGGTTTCCTTCTTGCTCCAGCATAAATGTCCCTAGTAGGATATAGTATCAGCATACGTCATGTTCCATCACAGATGTCCCCTGTTTGTGCAGGACCAGTATGTTGTACCAGGATATGATCCTTTAGCAATTCTTCAACCAGTTGTTTAAACTTAGCAACCTTTTTTCAAAAATTTATGTAGACTTGTAAATGATTATGTTTTTTGAAAATATACTTTGGGATTATCCAAAAACTTTGTATTTTATTGGGACTGAACCCATTTTCCAGGCATTTAAGCCGGAGTATAAGAACCTCAAGACTTGAAAAGGTGAAAACCTTTAAGTCTTTGAGTTTTACTAGGGATTTTACCCACGTTTCGTGCGCTACAGGCGAGGGTGTGGAAACCCCAAAACTTAGAAAGGTGAAAACCTTTAATCCTGGGGAAAATCCCAAATTTTCATGCGCTACAGGCGGGAGTGTATAAACTCCAAGACTTAGAAAGGTGATAACCTTTAAACCTTAGAGAGTATGAAAATACCCTTTCGTGAGAGAGGGTGATCAATCCTCATATACCTTTAGGATTCAGGATATAGCCAACAGTAACGAAATTGTCAGCCACTTTTACATGGACTGGTCCCGCCACCTTGAACTATTCCCGAATAACTTGCGCTCCAGGCGGGGTGTTTAAACCCAATTCGGAAGAAAGGTGAATACCTTTAAACCTGTGAAGGGATCAGGATCCCTTATACGTGAGAGAGGGGGCCAATCCTCTAATCTTCCGAAGTATCCTGAGTGAACATCCTGGAGCTATATCCTGGAGCATATACTGCAAAACATCCTTAAACTAAGGTGGGTGTTAGCTTGGCTAACACCCCTCCGATGCTTAAGTTAGTATTGGGTTCAAAGCAATAAATAATATTAAACACATTAAAAAAGATAACATTCATACCATCCTGAGTTAGAAATTAAATTCCTAACTCACTTGAAATAGAGCTTCAAATGTATAGCATTCCAGGATCTCGGTAACATATCCCCCTCCATATCCTTGAGTCGGTATGCACCTTTTCCTGATTCTGATTCAATCTCATATGGCCCTTCCCATTTCGGAGCAAGCTTTCCATCAGCAGGATTGGTAGTATTCTGAAAAGCTTTTCTTAACACCCAATCTCCAACTTTGAACCTTCTAATCCTTATATTCTTGTTGTATGTTCTGGATATCCTTTGTTGATATGCCGCCATTCTTAGCCTTGCTGCATCTATAGTATCCAAATCTTGACATAAGGCTTCAGGATTCTGTTCAGGATCCTGTAGGATAGATCTTGCAGTAGGTATCGCCATTTCCGTTGGAATCATTGCTTCTTCTCCAAATACCAAGGAAAATGGGGTTTGACCGGTTGCATTCTTTACCGTTGTTCTATCATCCCACAAAACAAAAGGTAATTCTTCTGCCCATCTTCCTTTTTTGGCTCCAAATCTCTTCTTTAAATTATTGACAATTATCTTGTTTGAGGATTCTGCTTGTCCATTCGCTTGAGGATGTACCGGAGTAGACGTGATCATTTTGATTCCCCAACTCTTGCAAAAGTCAGTAGTCCTCTTGCTTATAAACTGGGACCCATTATCACAAATGATTTCAGCTGGTACCCCAAACCTGGTCAGGATATTCCTCTTTATGAAGGATACTACTTCTTGATCTCTAACTTGGACAAATGCTTCAGCTTCAACCCACTTAGAAAAATAATCCGTCATTACTAGCATAAAGACTTTTCCTCCCGGAGCTTTTGGTAACTTCCCTACTATATCCATCCCCCATTTCATGAATGGCCAAGGGGACGCTACAGGATATAGTGGTTCAGCTGGTTGATGTAGTATGTTACTATGCCTTTGACATGCATCACATCTTCGAGCATATTCTGCAGCATCTTTCCTCATCGTTGGCCATTAATATCCTATCCTTAATGCTTTGGAGAACAATGACCTGCCCCCAGTGTGGTTACCACAATCCCCTTCATGTATATCCTGAAGTACTTCTTTGGCTTCAGGATCCTCCAAACACCTCAAATACGGTCCTGCAAGAGATTTTTTGTATAAAACATTATTTATAATAGTGAATCGCGATACCTTCATCCTAAATGCCTTAGGATTTTCATCTCCGGGGATGTGTCCTTCCTTGAGATATCTCATGATTGGAGCCGTCCAGGATTTAGGATCATTTTCAGGATACTCCTCATCAGGATTCTGAATACTTATTACTTCCTTATCCTGAGGATTCGTCGCAGGATATAGGATATGTAATATTGGTATTGGGGTCCCTTCCGGTATCCTAACCGATGATCCCAGATTTGCTAAGGCATCAGCTTCAGCATTGTCTTCTCTTGGTACCTGTTCAAGTGTAAAAACATCGAAATATCCTGCTAATTTTTTGAGAATATCGAGGTATTCGATTAATTTCTCACCCTTAACTGCATAGGATCCATTAAAATGATTAGTAATTAACAAGGAGTCAACATATACTTGCAGATTCTTGATACTCATATTCTTAGCCAACTCTAGTCCTGCAATTAAAGCCTCATATTCTGCTTCGTTATTAGTAGCAGGAAATTCACACCTAATAGCCTGGGGTAATATGTCCCCCTGTGGCGATTTTAGTAGTATTCCCAATCCTACTCCTCTTACATTAGATGCACTATCAGTATATAACGTCCAGGATCCTGAAGATTCTCCTAATTGTTGAACTTCTAAATCTACTTCATTCTGAATGTCACTACTGAAATCAGCCACAAAGTCAGCTAAAGCCTGAGACTTTATGGCATTTCTAGGTTCATATACCAAATCATAAGCACTTAACTTTACTGACCACTTGGCCATCCTACCTGACATCTCTGGTTTCCTAAGCACATTTTTGACAGGATAATTGGTTTTAACATGGATCCTATGTGTCTCAAAATAATGTCTAAGCTTTGTCGATGCCATAACTAGGGCTAATATCAATTTTTCTAAATGAGAATATCTAGTTTCAGCATATAGTAGACTTTTACTAACATAATAGACAGGATATTGCTGACCTTCATGGTCTTTTATAAGAACGGCACTTACAGCATTCCCTGATACAGCGAGGTATAGGGATAGTGGTTCACCGTTTTCAGGCTTCATCAATAGAGGTGCATTCGAGAGATATCGCTTCAAATCCTGCAAGGCTGCTTCATGCTTTGCTCCCCATTCGAACTTCTTATTCTTCTTGAGGATATCATAGAATTCCTTGCATTTTTCCGAGGATCTTGAAATAAATCTGTTCAATGCTGCTACTCGACCTGTTAACCGTTGAATATCCTTCATATTCGAGGGTGATTTTATATCCAGGATAGCTTTAATCTGCTCCGGGCTTGCCTCTATCCCCTTTTTCGTCACCATATATCCAAGAAACTTTCCTGCCCCCACCTCGAAATGGCACTTAGCAGGATTCAGCTTCATGTTGTACTGGTCCAGGATATCAAATGCTCCCTTGATATCCTGGAGGTGATCCTCAGCCTTTTTAGATTTTACCACCATATCGTCAATATATACCTCCATGGTGTCCCCCAGCTTATCTTTGAACATCATGTTCACTAATCTCTGGTATGTTGCACCTGCATTTTTCAAACCGAAAGGCATGGCAGTATAGCAATATATACCTGTTGGTGTCATGAAAGCAGTATCCTCCTGATCCGAAGGCTCCATTTGAATCTGCTGAAATCCTGAGGACGCGTCCATGAACGTTAACATTTCATGCCCAGCAGTGGCATCCACCATTGCATCAATATGAGGAAGGGGGAACGGATCTTTAGGACAAGCCTTATTCAAGTCCGTGTAATCTACACAGACTCTCCATTTCCCATTTTTCTTCTGCACTACGACCACATTTGCCAACCACCTTGGGAACTTGACTTCTCTGATCATCCTGGACTTCAATAGTCTTTCAACTTCCTCTTGGATAATCGTATTCCGCTCAGGAGCAAATTTCCTTCTTTTTTGCTGAACAGGCTTGAATGATCTGTCAATTCCAAGTTTGTGAGTGATAACGTCTTTGGATATACCTGTCATATCCTCATGCTTCCATGCAAACGTCGACATCCTGCATTTCAAAAAGTTAGTTAACTGCTCTTCAATATCCTGAGGGATATTGGTTCCTACGAGCACCGAGATATCAGTATTATCCCAATCCAGGATAATTTTCTTCACATCTTGCTCCGAAGCTTCCAAGGTATCTCGGGCCCGCATCTTTAATTGCTATGCTTGATTAGGCTTGGTTGAGGATTTCATTGAGGATGAGTAGCATTCTTTCGCCTCCTGCTGATCACTATCAACTTTCACGACCCCCCAAGGGGTTGGAATCTTGATGCATTGGTGATAAGTCGAAGGCACAGTCTTCATGTCATGGATCCATGGCCTGCCCAGTATGATGTTATAGCAGGATAAGGAGTCCATCACACAGAAGTGTTGTATCGAGTTGACCCCTTCAACGTATACTGGTAACTTTATTTCTCCTACAGTATTTCTAGCTTCTCCACTGAAGCCAACGAGCACAGTGGACTTCGAAGTAATGTCCATCGGAGATACATTCATCCTCTTCAATGTTTCCAGCTGAATTATATTGACAGAACTACCGTTGTCTACCAGTATCCTGCGTACAAAATGGTTAGCCACATATAATGTTATTACCAAAGCATCATGGTGAGGATCCTGAACAGTATCCTTGTCATCACTATCGAAAGTGATCACTTTATCAGTTGTGAGGGTAGTCATCCTGACTGGTTTGTCTCCCCTTTCACTCTTAGCTTCCTTTGCATGTCTCTTAGCCACCGAATACGAAGTTCCACAAATATCGGATCCTCCTGAAATAAAGTTAATTATCTTGGCATCTGCCGGGGGTGATGCTGCTCGTTCAGGATCCTTCTCGGGATCCTGACCTTTATTCTTCTTTCTTCCCAGCAAGTCCTTCAGATACCCCTTGCTTAACAGGCAACTTATCTCTTTCCTTAAAGCAATGCAATCCTCGGTCATATGTCCGAAGTCTTCATGGAAGGCACACCATTTAGATTTATCCTTCCAATCAGCTTTCTGCTGGTTCTTTCGAGGCCACCTAGCTTTGTCCCCTAAACCCTGCATAGCATACATTAACTCAGGTATATTAACAGAAGAGCAGTATTCAGATAAGTTAGGATATTCTTCAGGATCCTCGTCTTCAACAGCGTTCACTTTCTTGTTATCATTTCTGCCATATGGCTTGGAGCGATATGGCTTATATGAGGATTCTGATTTCCTGTTAGTTGATTCATAGGTTGAGGTAGAATTCATCCTCTCCTGCATCTTCTTTTCGTCTTCCAAACGGATATATCTCAAAGCCCTGTTACGAGCTTCGTCGAGATTCCTGCAGGGATTCATTACAAGATCCTGATAAAACTGAGAATCCTTTTGTAACCCCATCTTAAAAGCTTGCACAGCTGTTGCAACATCAAGATGTAGGATATCCAAGGATTCTCGACTGAATTTGTTCACATAATCCCTCAAGGATTCCTGAGGCCCTTGAGTTATCCTGTAAAGATCACTGGTTAGTTTCTCAAAACTCCGACTACAAGAAAATTGACTGTTAAATAAATTAACCAAATGAGCAAACGAAGTAATTGAGTGAGGAGGGACGTTTAGCAGCCATTTTAAGGCTGATCCTGTCAGGGTAGAACCAAATCCCTTGCATAAGCATGCTTCCTTGAGATCTGGAGGGATAGGATTGATTTCCATCCGTTCCCTATACTGGGCAATATGCTCCTCAGGATCCGTAGTCCCGTCATACAGTTTCATGTTGGGAGTCTAGAATCTCTTTGGTATTTCAGCATCACAGATAGGATATGCAAAGCGGGATATCCTGTGACTGTCTTGGGATACTTCCGGAATTGGCTGGACCACTCCAGGTACACTGGATATCATGTCCTTCAATTTTTGGAGCTCCCGGGTAAATGTTGACGTCATACCTGCATCCTGCAAAGTGCCATTGTTGTTAGTAGCAAGAATATTATTATTTGACACATTACCGGTCTGAGGATTTTGGCCACATCCTGAAGCATATCCTGAACTCCTCACAGTCGACATCCTAACCGAAGAGGGTATCTCAGGGGTATGATTCTGAGAATGGCTTGGGACGATATTCCCCCTGTTATCCTCGGTGTAAACTGTGGAACTGAAGTTCAAAGCCCTGGGCTGTATAGGAGTGACAGTTTCTTCAGCAGGTATGCTCGAGCTAGCTTTTAAGAGTTGTATTTCTCTTAACAGCATTTGGTTAGTCTCCTGTTGCTGCCTCATTTGTTCCTGCACACTTCCAAATAAAGTCAGAATTTCATCATTAGAGGCTAAAACGGGAGTAGATCCCTGAACACTCCGAGTAGGGATAACATCCTGAGATTGTGAAGAAAATGGCATCCTTGGAGGAGGTGGTGGAAGCACCGAACCGGTAGTAGCAGAGGTTGCAGCAGACATAGTAGAGGAGCTCATGTTTGATCTTGAGGCCATTGTAAACAATATGGCAAAAAGTTTTGAAAATAGAAAACCGATTAACGATTTTACAAAGATTTTTAGTAAAAGTAGCACCACTTGCCCCACGGTGGGTGCCAAATTGTTTTGGTCAAAAATTACCTAAGCAATTTAGTGATCAAATTAGTAAAGTGAGGTAGTGTGCTAAAATTATGTGTGAAAAATGTATTAGCCAAATTAGATGTGAAAACAGTTTCAGGATACAGCCCGGACTATAGAGCTGTATTAATGATCAAACAATGAGCAAAAAAGTAAAGGTTGACACGTGATGTACGAGGAAAGCCCTTGATCAATCTAGATCGCCGGCATAAAACCTCAGGAGCTGACAATCGCAGCTGCCTTGTTCTTCTATTGCTTCAAATATCAGAATACAGTGCAGGATGTGGTGCGGATCGACTAGGTGTTACAACGTGATTTGATTACAAGTGTTGGTGTGTAGTGATTGCTAGAAGCTAGAGAGCAAAGTGTGCGAAAGAGAGTGTGTGGAAAAAGTTGTGTCTGCCTATGATCCGATCGCTCCCATTTATAGTAACAAAAACTAACAAACTATCCTATTATTCCGGGATACTTTGGAATATTCCATTCTGAACGTTGGGGGACTGCTTTTACTTGTTTTCCACGTGCTTATTGACTATAAAACCGGGTCTTCAGCTCATATGACCGTTACAACGTCAATAGCATTGACCAGCTTCCGATATTCTCGCGGAATATGCCTTTATTCTATTCTGACCGTTACAAGACCCATTCTTCCACCATCAACGTCCATTTTTCAACCATCTTGAGCGAATCTTCAGGTAGATCAAGTCCTTTAATGTTGGTACCTTGCAACCAAAGAAAATCGTTAGTAACTGCCAGGATACTGCGTCAGGATGTTACCAATATCCTGGTCTGGTATCCTGATCGATACTGCCTCAGGATGTTACCAATATCCTGGTCCGGTATCCTGATCATAAACAGCTAACATGAAATCAAGATATGGTGTCAGGATATGGGCTCAGAATTTCACCCATAACACTGCTGATGAGGAGGTGGGTTGAAAGGGGGAGTGTACTCCCAGTTGTATGTGGCCCATCTTTCAGCAAAACTGTCTGGGCCCCTGTAAGGCGAACCATGAAATGATGATCCGCTGGAAATCTCAATGGGATGCGTCGGCGTCCCACTTGGCGGCATCTCGGGATCTGGATCTTCGTCCATCTCCATATCCTGCATCTCAGGATAGTGATCAGCTGGCCCCAAAGGGTTTGGACCCTCTGGTTCTTGAACCTGGTTCATTGGATTAAACCTGCTTTGGAAGTATGGGGTCGGGTCCTGGAAGGCACGGTGCGAACCCGATCGCTGCAATGGTATGAAGGAATGGTGAGGGTGGTCGGACTCGTCGTTCTGATGCAGCCCGAAAGGATCATGATAAGATGGTGAGGAGCTAAGCGAGACAGAGCGTTTCGCTAGTTCTAGGTAGGTCCTCCAGTCTTCATGAGGACTCGATCCGATTGATGCGGATGGTGTGTGTTTTGGTCAAAAATTACCGAAGTAATTAAGTGATCAAATTAGTAAAGTGAGGTAGTGTGCTAAAAAGTGTATTGAAAATATGCTGGTTAAGTTATTTAGAAAATCAGTATTCAGGATACGGCTCAGGATATTGAGCTGTATCTATGATCAAACTATGAGCAAAAAGTAAAGGTTGACACGAGATATACGAGGAAAGCCCTTGATCAATCTTGATCTCCGGCATAAAACCTCGGGAGCTGACAATCGTCGGCTGCCTTGTTCTTCTTATTACTTCAAACGTCAGGATACAGTGTAGGATATGATGCGGATCAACTAGGTGATACAATGTGATTGAAGTACAAGTGTTTGTGTGTAGTGATTGCTAGTAGCTAGAGAGCAAAGTGTGCGAAAGAAAGTGTGTAACTTAGCCTGATCCGATCATTCTATTTATAGTTACAAATAACAAACTAACTCTCCTATTATTCCGGGATGCTGGGAATATTCCATTCTGAACGTTGGGAGACTCTTTTAACTTGTTTTCCACGTGCAAATTAACCATAAAACCGGGTCTTCAGCTCATATAACCGTTACAAAGTCAATAGCATTGACCAGCATCCGATATTCTCGCGGAATATGCCTTTCTTCTATTCTGACCGTTACAAGACCCACTCTTCCACCATCAACGTCCATTTTTCAACCACCTTGAGCGAATCTTCAGGTAGATCAAGTCCTTTAACGTTGGTGCCTTGCAAACAAAGAAAATCGTTAGTAGCAAGCAGGATACCCCCGAGGATGTTACCAATATCCTGGTTCAGTATCCTGGCCGCAGCATCAAGCATATTATATAAGGATATGCTTCAGGATATAAGCTCGAAATTTCACCCATAACAATTGTCCCCAAAAATATATCTGTTAGGATTCTGAAATCCAAACGGGTATATTTTTCGCTGCGTTGTTCGATACACTTAATGGGATGTAGATGTTGATGTGACTTCGTGCAACTTCCAAAGTTATACTTTATCATAACTAGACAGTCTTCTGGCACATCTGGTAAGGATATCTATTTTAAATTTCCCTTGGTGAAAAAGGAGCCCTCCGCTGCCACCAGGTTTAAACCTTTTTCTGCTGCTCCCAAGCTTTCCCCTCTGACTAGGTCCCGGGCATCAGGATCTAAGGAGAGGAAGGGTACTGATTTCCCTGCTACTGCTGTCACAACCTTCTTCTACGAGAATCCTGGCTTCATCGAGTCCACTTTGTTAAATTTGATGGTTGATGTTTGTCGAACAATTTACTTTCCTGCACTTAGATACTAGTACAATATGATGGCCAGAGGTGAAGGGATCCTGAGTTTTAGGACGAAGCCTTCGGTCATCAGTGTTAATATGCTTTTGAATCTATCACACTCTGGGCGGATGGGTCTTGATTTAAGACGAAGCCAAGAGTGTGACATTTTGGTTTGTTAATAATAGACTAATCTTTTGACTTTATCTGTTGTTGTTATGTTTTCGTTTTGAAAGATATGTTCTAAATATTCTGATCAAATATCCTGGTCAGGATACTGTTCAATACTTTTGTCATCAAAATGTTAAACAAAAACTTGGTTGAATATAATTTTATAGAAAACTTAGATTATTTAGATAAGGTTTTCAAAACTTGAAAAATAATAAATCATACCAGAAACACCTAGGCAATAATTTCCAACCTCAACCTTTGAATTCTTTACAATGTCCCCGGCATGGATGTCCCCTGTCTGTGTAGGATATTGCATCAGCGCATGACTTGAGTATTTCTTCACTTAGTGATTGAACTTCGTAGTTTTTTATCCACAAAAGAATGTGCGTAATCTGCAATCTTGTCAAAACTTTAGTTTTACTGGGGATAAACCCACAGTGTACTAGGGATAAACCCACAGTGTACTAGGGATAAACCCTTAACATCCTGGGGATAAACCCTTAGCATCCTGGGAATAAACCCTTAACATCCTGGGAATAAACCCTTAGCATCCTAGAGATAAACCCTTGTTTTCGTGCGCTACAGGCGAGGATGTGGAAACCCCAAAACTTAGAAAGGTGAAAACCTTTAAATCTTATAAGAGTGTGAAAACACTCTTGTTTTCGCGCGCTACAGCGGGAGTGTATAAACTCCAAGACTTAGAAAGGTGAAAACCTTTAAACCTTAGAGAGTATGAAAATACCCTTTCACGAGTGAGGGTGATCAATCCTCATATACCTTAAGGATCCAGGGTATAGCCAACAGTAACGAAATTGTCAGCCACTTTTACATGAACTGGTCCCGCCACCTTGAACTATCCCTGGATAACTTGCGCTCCAGGCGGGGTGTTTAAACCCAATTCGTGAGAAAGGTGAATACCTTTAAACCTGTGAAGGGATCAGGATCCTTTAAACTTGAGAGAGCTCTTTCGAAGTATCCTGAGTGTGTATCCTGGAGCGATATCCCAAAGCATATTCTGCAAAACATCTTTAAACTAAGGTGGGTGTTAACTTGGCTAACACCCCTCCGATGCTTAAGTTAGTATTGGGTTCAAATAAAATAAATTATATTTAAAAGAGATAGAATTCGTACCATCTTGAGTTAGAAATTAAATTCTAAACTCACTTGAAATAGGCTTTGAGATGTATAGCATTCCAGGATCTTGGTAGTATACCCTCCTCTATATTCTTAAGCTTGTATGTTCCTTTTCCGGATTTCGATTCAATCTCATAGGGTCCTTCCCACTTTGGAGCCAACTTTCCATCAGCAGGATTCGTAGTATTCTGAAAAGCTTTCCTTAACACCCAATCTCCAACTTGGAACCTTCTAGTCCTTATATTCTTGTTATATGCTCTGGATATCCTCTGTTGATATGCTGCCATTCTCAACTTTGCCGCATCCCTTGTCTCATCAATAGTATCCAATTCTCGACATAAGATTTCAGGATTTGATTCAGGATCCCGTAGGCTTGATCTAGCTGTCGGTATCACCATTTCTGTCGGGTTCATTACTTCTGCCCCAAATACCAAAGAAAATGGGGTTTGCCCAGTAGCATTCTTCACAGTTGTTCTATCAGCCCATAGGACAAATGGTAGTTCCTCTGCCCATTTCCCTTTTTTGGCACCTAACCTCTTCTTTAAATTGTTGACGATTATCTTGTTCGAGGATTCTGCTTGTCCATTTGCTTGAGGATGCACTGGTGTTGACGTAATCATCTTAATTCCCCAACTCTTGCAAAAGTCAGTAGTTCTTTTGCTGATGAATTGAGAGCCATTGTCACAAACTATCTCAGCCGGTACCCCAAATCTGGTCAGGATATTCCTGTTTATGAAAGACACCACTTCTTGATCCCTGACTTGAACAAAGGCCTCGGCTTCGACCCACTTGGAGAAATAATCTATCATTGCCAGCATAAAAATCTTTCCTCCTGGAGCCTTTGGAAATTTCCCTACTATGTCCGTCCCCCATTTCATAAATGGCCAAGGGGAAGCTATAGGATATAGTGGTCCAGCTGGTTGATGTAGTATGTTACTGTGCCTCTGACATGCATCACATCTTCGAGTGTATTCTGCAGCATCTTTCTTCATTGTCGGCCAATAGTATCTATCCTGTTCTCAACACTTTTGAGAATAAAGATCTGCCCCCAGTATGGTTACCACAATCCCCTTCGTGTATATCCTGAAGCACTTTCATGACCTCAGGATCCTTCAAGCATCTTAGGTATGGACCTGCAAGAGATTTCTTATACAAAATATTATTTATAATGGTGAATCGTGATACCTTCATCCTAAGTGCCTTAGGATTTTTGTCTCTGGGGATGTGTCCTTCCTTGAGATATCTCATGATTGGAGCCGTCCAGGATTTAGGATTCTCCTCAGGATATTCCGCTCCAGGATCCTGAATACCCGCTACTTCTTTATCCTGAGGATTCGTTGCAGGATACAAGATATGTAATATTGGTATTTGGGTCCCTTCTGGTATCCTGACCGATGATCCCAGATTTGCTAAGGCATCCGCTTCAGCATTATCCTCCCTTGGTACCTGTTCAAGTGTAAAAACATCGAAATATCCTGCTAATTTTTTGAGAATATCGAGATATTCAATTAATTTCTCACCCTTAACTGCATAGGATCCATTAAAATGGTTAGTAATTAACAAAGAGTCAACATATACTTGCAAATTTTTGATACTCATGCTCTTAGCCAACTCTAATCCTGCAATTAAAGCCTCATACTCTGCTTCATTATTAGTAGCAGGAAATTCACATCTAATAGCCAGGGGTAATATGTCCCCCTATGGCGATTTTAGTAGTATTCCCAATCCTACTCCTCTTACATTAGATGCTCCATCGGTATATAATATCCAGGATCCTGAGGATTCTCTTAATTGTTGGACTTCTAGGTCTACCTCATCCTGAATGTCATTACTGAAATCAGCCACAAAGTCGGCTAGGGCCTGTGATTTTATGGCATTTCTAGGTTCATACACTAAGTCATAAGCACTTAACTTTACTGACCACTTGGCCATCCTACCTGACATCTCTGGTTTCCTAAGCACATTTTTGATAGGATAATTTGTTTTAACATGAATCCTATGTGTCTCAAAGTAATGTCTAAGTTTCGTTGATGCCATGACTAATGCTAGTATCAATTTTTCTAAATGAGAATATCTAGTTTCAGCATTTAGCAAGCTTTTACTAACATAATAAACAGGATATTGTTGACCTTCATGGTCTTTTACAAGAACGGCACTTACAGCATTCCCTGATACAGCGAGGTATAGGGATAGTGGTTCACCATTTTCAGGCTTCATCAATAGAGGTGCAGTTGAGAGATACCGCTTCAAATCCTGCAATGCTGCTTCATGCTTTGCTCCCCATTCAAATTTCTTATTCTTCTTGAGGATATCATAGAATTCCTTGCATTTTTCCGAGGATCTTGAGATAAATCTATTCAAAGCTGCTACTCGGCCTGTTAACCGTTGTACTTCCTTCATATTCGAGGGTGATTTTATATCCAGGATAGCTTTGATTTGCTCTGGGCTTGCTTCTATCCCCCTTTTCGTCACCATATATCCTAGAAACTTTCCTGCCCCCACTCCGAAATGGCACTTAGCAGGATTCAGCTTCATGTTGTACTGATCCAGGATATCAAATGCTCCCTTGATATCCTGGAGGTGATCCTCAGCTTTTTTAGATTTTACCACCATGTCGTCAATATATACCTCCAATGTGTCCCCCAGCTTATCATGTTTACCAATCTCTGGTACGTTGCACCTGCATTTTTCAAACCGAAAGGCATAGCAGTATAGCAATATATACCTGTTGGTGTCATGAAAGCAGTATCCTCCTGATCCGAAGGCTCCATTTGAATCTGCTGAAATCCTGAGGATGCGTCCATGAACGTTAACATTTCATGTCCAGCAGTAGCATCCACCATTGCATCGATATGAGGGAGAGGAAATGGGTCTTTAGGACAAGCCTTGTTCAAGTCCGTGTAGTCTACACAGACTCTCCATTTACCGTTTTTCTTCTGTACCACAACTACGTTTGCTAGCTATCTTGGAAACTTGATTTCTCTGATCATCCTGGACTTCAACAATCTTTCAACTTCCTCTTGGATAATCTTATTCCACTCAGAAGCAAATTTTCTTCTTTTTTTCTGAACAGGCTTGAATGATTTGTCAATTCCAAGCTTGTGAGTGATAATGTCTTTGGATATGCCTGTCATATCCTCATGCTTCCATGCAAATGTTGACATCCTGCATTTCAAAAAGTTAGTTAACTGCTCTTCAATATCCTGAGGGATATTGGTTCCTACGAGCACCGAGATATCAGGATTATCCTGATCCAGGATAATTTTCTTCACATCCTGCTCCGAATCCTCCACGATATCCTGGGCCCGCATCTTTAATTGCTATGCTGCACTAGGCTTAGTTGAGGATTTCATTGAGGATGAGTAGCATTCTTTCGCTTCCTGCTGATCACTTTCAACCTTGACAACTCCCCAAGGGGTAGGGATCTTGAAGCATTAGTGATATGTTGATGGCACAGCCTTCATATCGTGAATCCATGGTCTTCCCAGTATAATGTTATAGCAGGATAAGGAGTCCATCACGCAGAAGCGTTGTATCGAGTTGACCCCTTCAACATATACCGGTAACTTTATCTCCCCTACGGTATTCCTAGCTTCTCCACTGAAACCAACGAGCACAGTGGACTTCGAAGTAATGTCCATCGGAGATACATTCATCCTCTTCAATGTTTCCAGCTGAATTATATTGACAGAACTACCGTTGTCTACCAGTATCCTGCGTACAAAATGGTTAGCCACATATAATGTTATTACCAAAGCATCATGGTGAGGATCCTGAACAGTATCCCTGTCATCACTATCGAAAGTGATCACTTTATCAGTTGTGAGGGTAGTCATCCTGACTGGTTTGTCTCCCCTCTCACTCTTAGCTTCCTTTGCATGTCTCTTGGCCGCCGAGTATGAAGTTCCACAAATATCGGATCCTCCTGAAATAAAGTTGATTATCTTGGCATCTGCTGGGGGTGATGCTACTCGTTCAGGATCCTTCTCGGGATCCTGCCCTTTATTCTTCTTTTTTCCCAGCAAGTCCTTCAGATACCCCTTGCTTAACAGGTAACTTATCTCTTTCCTTAAAGCAATGCAATCCTCGGTCATATGTCCGAAGTCTTCGTGGAAGGCACACCATTTGGATCTATCCTTCCAATCAGCTTTCTGCTGGTTCTTTCGAGGCCACCTAGCTTTGTCCCCTAAACCCTGCATAGCATACATTAACTCAGGTATATTAACAGAAAAGCAGTATTCAGATAAGTCAGGATATTCTTCAGGATCCTCGTCTTCAACAGCATTCACTTTCTTGTTATCATTTCTGCCATATGGCCTGGAGCGATATGGCTTATATGAGGTTTCTGATTTCCTGTTAGTTGATTCATAGGTTGAGGTAGAATTCATCCTCTCCTGCATCTTCTTGTCATCTTCCAAACGGATATATCTCAAAGCCCTGTTACGAGCTTCGTCGAGATTCCTGCAGGGATTCATTACAAGATACTGATAAAACTGAGAATCCTTTTGTAACCCCATCTTAAAAGCTTGCACAGCTGTTGCAACCTCAAGATGTGGGATATCCAAGGATTCTCGACTGAATTTGTTCACATAATCCCTCAAGGATTCCTGAGGCCCTTGAGTTATCCTGTAAAGATCACTGGTTAGTTTCTCAAAACTCCGACTACAAGAAAATTGACTGTTAAATAAATTAACCAAATGAGAAAACGAAGTAATTGAGTGAGGAGGAACGTTTAACAGCCATTTTAAGGCTGATCCTGTCAGAGTAGAACCAAATCCCTTGCATAAGCATGCTTCCTTGAGCTCCGGAGGGATAGGGTTAATCTCCATTCTTTCCCTATACTGGGCAATATGCTCTTCAGGATCCGTAGTCCCATCATACAGCTTCATGTTGGGAGTTTGAAATCTTTTTGGGATTTCAGCATCACAGATAGGATATGCAAAGCGGGATATCCTGTGGCTGTCTTGGGATACTTCCGGAATTGGCTGGACCATTCCAGGTACACTGGATATCATGTCCTTCAATTTCTGGAGCTCCCTGGTAAATGTTGACGTCATACTTGCATCCTACAAAGAGCCATTGTTGTTAGTAGCAAGAATATTATTATTTGACACATTACCATTCTGAGGATTTTGGCCATATCCTGAAGCATATCCTGAACTTCTCACAGTCGATATCCTGACCGAAGAGGGTATCTCAGGGGTATGATTCTGAGAATGGCTTGGGACGATATTCCCCCTATTATCCTCAGTGTAAACTGCGGAACTGAAATTCAAAGCCCTGGGCTGTATAGGAGTGACAGTTTCTTTAGCGGGTCTACTCGAGCTAGCTTTTAAGAGTTGTATTTCTCTTAACAACATTTGATTAGTTTCCTGCTGCTGCCTCATTTGTTCCTGCACACTTCCAAATAAAGTCAAAATTTCATCGTTAGAGGCTAAAACGGGAGCAGATCCCTGGACACTCCGAGTAGGGATAACATCTTGAGATTGTGAAGAAAACGGCATCCTTGGAGGAGGTGGTGGAAGCACCGAACCAGTAGTAGCAGAGGTTGTAGCAGACATAGTGGAAGAGCTCATGTTTGATCTTGAGGCCATTGTAAACAATGTGGCAAAAAGTTTTAAAAATAAAAAACCGATTAACGATTTTACAAAGATTTTTAGTAAAAGTAGCACCACTTGCCCCACGGTGGGCGCCAAATTGTTTTGGTCAAAAATTACCGAAGCAATTAAGTGATCAAATTAGTAAAGTGAGGTAGTGTGCTAAAAAGTGTATTGAAAATATGCTGGTTAAGTTATTTAGAAAATCAGTATTCAGGATACGGCTCAGGATATTGAGCTGTATCTATGATCAAACTATGAGCAAAAAGTAAAGGTTGACACGAGATATACGAGGAAAGCCCTTGATCAATCTTGATCTCCGGCATAAAACCTCGGGAGCTGACAATCGTCGGCTGCCTTGTTCTTCTATTGCTTCAAATATCAGGATACAGTGCAGGATATGATGCAGATCAACTAGGTGTTACAACGTGATTTGATTACGAGTGTTTGTGTGTAGTGATTGCTAGTAGCTAGAGAGCAAAGTGTGCGAAAGAAAGTGTGTAACTTAGCCTGATCCGATCATTCTATTTATAGTTACAAATAACAAACTAACTCTCCTATTATTCCGGGATGCTGGGAATATTCCATTCTGAACGTTGGGAGACTCTTTTAACTTGTTTTCCACGTGCAAATTAACCATAAAACCGGGTCTTCAGCTCATATAACCGTTACAAAGTCAATAGCATTGACCAGCATCCGATATTCTCGCGGAATATGCCTTTCTTCTATTCTGACCGTTACAAGACCCACTCTTCCACCATCAACGTCCATTTTTCAACCACCTTGAGCGAATCTTCAGGTAGATCAAGTCCTTTAACGTTGGTGCCTTGCAAACAAAGAAAATCGTTAGTAGCAAGCAGGATACCCCCGAGGATGTTACCAATATCCTGGTTCAGTATCTTGGCCGCAGCATTAAGCATATTATATCAGGATATGCTTCAGGATATAAGCTCGAAATTTCACCCATAACAGTGTGCGCCTGTGAGATGGCCCGACTTCGTGGTCATTTCTCGCAGTTATTGGCTCCTTTCCTCTTCCACCTCTACCTCTAATACGTGGCGGCATTGTCTTTGTTCCTGCCAAAACAAACAAAATAAACCAACAAAAAGAAAACAATATGATTAGGATTAGTTCTAAGTCATTTGACTAGACTCGAAAGTCAAGGAATGTACAAACTGTGTCATTGAGATTAAACACAAAAAAAGGCTAGTGTTTAATTCACTCAACGTTGGCTCTGATACCAACCTGTCACACCCCGATATTTCCACGTATTACCGGTGGGCCCGGGGGGAGTATCGTGACGTAGTTGATATCATCATAGTCAATTAATCACAGTTTAAATGCACAACGGAAGTCTAAAAGTAATTATACAAACCAATTTGAAAGTATAATAAAAATATTACACAACGGGTTGTAAATGGATCCACAGGTGGATCAAAACAAAAGAAATAATGTTCAACAGACTTAAAGTGATAAAAGCTTGCAAGACTCTTTATTTAATCACTCAGGAGTTTCCAGCCCATTACGCGTAGTACCTGCACTTAACCTTTTTGGAAAAATACGTCAGTTTACACTGGTAAATACAATTAACTGACTCTTTTGAAAAGTGTTTATAAAATTGATTTAAATGCACAAGGCACAAATATTCTTTTATAACTTGTGACAATTATTTAAAATAATATTGTATACAGATTTACATGTTTGTCGTTCGTTCAGGACCCGGTTAGAAGAGCCGGATTAGATTAATAAACACACCACAAGTATAGGCCCACAAGAGAGTGAGATACCGTTTTTACATACGCAACTGTCAGGTGTATGCCTACACCCCATGCTTAAGCCGTGGCCATTTCTAATGAATGAGCCGAGGATATCCAGGACATGGTCATTAACCCCCCAAAGGCATTGCATCAAACAATACAGATTAAAACGGGTTATTTCAATGGTTTAACCACTAATCGATTAAACATTCAATACCCGACCAAGCGGTATTATTATAATACCGTATCCCAAGCCCGTATAACGGAAAATAAGTTAAAAGTATTTACCTGAGCCAAAATATAATTTTATTCTCAGCCGTATATCAAATCAGCAAGTACAAGTAGCTTTTACCGGGCTTCTAATCTGGAACGAAGGTTTTAATAACCTATTAGATTCCTAACGGGTCTTATTTAAGTTTAAACTTAGACCGCTTAGTTTTAAAGAAAGGTTTACGGTTCAAAACGCAAGATTAAGCGAAGACCGTATTAGAATGTGTTTTAGACCCAACAAGTAATAAGACTTGTATAAATTGGGTAAACTAAATACATTCTGGATTTTGAAGTAAAAATGATAAGGTTTAACCCGTTTCGTTTAATTTATGTAAACTAGTTACATAAACCGTACTGAACGCGCATAAGCACAACGGGTAAACAAAAGAATCATGTACAAGTTTCACAAGTTAATATGCTTTAAATATGTTAGGATATCAGTAGGATATCTTCCATTATGCCCAAAACGAATTTAAAAACAATTTATGCCCCATAGGGGTATTTTGGTCATTTTAAAGTTTATAAAAGAGGTTAAATAGTAACCTGATGTTCTGGTCTAAAAAAATCAGTAAAAATATTTATTTTTAACAAGTTATATTAGAAAGATATCATACATATGTGAATTTTATCATTTATGGCCAAACTATGCACCGTAGGGGCATTTTGGTCATTTCACATATGCTTTAAGGGTCAGATTTGGAAATCTAAGTTCAAGACTTATACTTACTGTTAAAGTATAAAAATTTATTTATAACATTAGTAGGTAACAAGTCTTAGGTGATAAATATGGTTTTAAACCATACTATGCGCCTAAATCACATAAAAGTCGGTATTTGACGATATTCGGGTTATTTAAGGAAATCTGAGATTTTTATCAGACTTAACTGCTCAAAATATTTTATTTAATATATAAAATATGTGGAAAAAGGTTTGACATGTGAAGGATGTGTAAAACTCATTTTATTAGCGAAAAGGGCGTTATCGTCAATTACCGAGTCCATGCAAGATCTCCATGTTTTGATCAGTTTAAAATTCAACAAAAAATTTCAAAATTCCCTAAATATTATATCTTAACAGCAGGTGGCAAGTTTGGTGTCAAAAAATGAGTTTAAATATGATTTATGCCAAAAATGCCATTAAATTAACAAAAAGCTTTCGTTTTACGATATTGTGCATAACTCTCATTTTAGACCAGAAATGGATGTCAAATTTTTAGGACATACTTATAATTCAGTAATAAAGGTTTTTGTCCTCTCACATTTTCAAAAATCTCGTTTTAATGATAAAAGGGCATAATGGTCAACTTTTAAGCATTTAACGGAAACATGCAATGAACTAGGATTTCTATGGAACCATGTTGTATAACCTCAGAGGGTTAAACTAACATATATTATGGTCCTAAAGGAACCCTAAGGCATATCTAAACTAAGCTAAATCGGGTCAGAACTGAAAGTCAAAGCAAAAGTCTACTTTTGCGACTTTCGATTGCGAACCGAGCCTAAACTCAGAATTGTCGGGTTGAACATGCCTAAACATGTTCTTATATTATTTACCAAGTTATTTAAGTGTTAAAACATGTTCCATAACTTCTACATTATCAGTTATGCATTATTTTGTAAAAACTGACTCGTTTGACTTTTTGTTCATAACTTTGACCCGACAATTGACTGAGATAATGTGATAATTAGAAGGTGCCCTTTTAAGGGTTTAATACCTATATAATTACCAACTCATGGTCACTTTCAATTCGAATAATGGCTGGACCGTTAGTGATTAATCACAAAGTCAAAGCGTAATTACGCTAACTTTGACTTCCGGTCATTACACTAATGAAAACTTAATTACAGAGGCTAAGTACACTTACAAGAGTCCTTAGCAATAAATTTGAACTAGAGAAAGCTTCTTAGAAGTCCAGGAGGCTCCAGAGAAGTGAGTTTGAGAGTAAAATTCAAATGTGTGCAAGTACAAGTAAAAATCCAAGCTCTTATATAGGAAAATGCATTCTCTTGGATCATTGCATTTGTCCCTATGTTGTTACCAGATGATCCCAAGTGTCCCTAGGGTAGTAAAAACCAGTTGCAAGCCCCAGGTATTGCTCAGAACCCATGCAAAGGCGATGGACAGGCTGCAACATGCAGCTGTCCTATTTTTCTGTCGCTGGCACTCTTACGCGGCCCGCGTAAGAATTGGAGTCGGCCTACGCGGCCCGCGACAATGGGGTATTCCGGTTAAAACTTTGCAAGTTTTGCAATTTCAGTCCCTGGTCCAAATTTAATTTAAATTACTTTCTTTTATTGCACTTATGACCCCCATAGTTAACTTTTAAGGGTCTTGAGTCACAAATTAACTCCGTTAAGCTCCCGGTTAGTTGCTAAGCCACCCGAAAAGTCTTGTTTTCTTCAAAACTCCAAGAGATTACTATCCAATATTCTTGAGAGCAAAATATACAATTATTACAATGCTTTTGGGATTGTTGAAAGGTCACTCAGAGGTAACATTTAACATGTTGACACATTTAACCCCTATGCTTTGTAAAGTTCTTAATTTAAGCACAAACGACTTTCTATGTCCGACAATTTATTCATTAAAGAATACGAACGTCGTGTGAGGTCAATCAGAGGCACAAGAATGGCATGTTGACACTTTGGATCCTTTTACTTACATATTTGCATTGTTTGACAATTTTTGTCCCTCAGAATCAATTCATTACACGATAAATCTTCATGACACGTGTCTTTATTATATTGGTCGTGATTTTGCGAGTTGTTACACAGCCCGACGTAGTCGTTGGAATGCCGTCTCGGGGAGGGTATTACTAATGTAAATATTGGGTTATTATACTAACGGGTGTGCATTTGTGTGTAATTAATAGATAATTACCAGGAAATCCTTATGGAAAACCCTAAGACAGCAATGTGAGTAATCACCTTTTTTTTGTAAACTGTTTTTACAAAATCTCAAATGTTTTACATTATTAAACAATTATTGAGTATTTGTATTCTACAATTATCGTCGGTATGTTGGGGTTTTGTATACAAAATTTGTTACTACACTGTGAGTAGTAACATGACCCCAAGTTGGGTTGACAGTACCGTGGGTGGTAATTAAAGTAGATGGAAACAAATGTAATTGCGTGACCGCCCTCAATACTGTAAAACGGTTTTACTTACTTTGATTAAACTGGGATTCACTCACCAGTATTTCCCACTGACAAAATGTTTTTAAACGCGTTTCAGATAACAACATGTGAAAGCCAAATAGAAGCCAGCTGGACAGCACTGAAGGCTTGGAAAAGTGGCTATAAAGTTACCTAAATAAAGAGACGTTTTTATTTTAATAAAATAGGGTTTATCCCTATGAAAATGTGTGTACTAAAAACTTGGGAATTTCCCACATGTTTACTATTATAAAAGTGTGGTATTTTACTCTGATAAAATATTTCCTAACTACGGTCCTGATGTAATTTCCGCTGCCAAAATGATAAACATCGATACCACTGAAACTGGCCGCGACCGCCCGTTCCCGAGTTATTAAGGGGACGGGGGTTGCGACAGAAGGTGGTATCAGAGCTAATCCACTGATTCAGCCACATAAGTGTTCTGTTGACACCAAAATATTATTCAAAATGTTAGGAAATTATCTACGGAACTACGTGCATATCTGTATTTTATTATTGTGTGTTATTTGACTATTTGTTAGTTTACAGTATGAGTGACCAAGGACCTTCAGACGTTTACCGTCAGTTGTCCAGCTCACCTAGGGACGAAGGCACCTCTTCACAACCTACCCTCTCAGGGTATTCAGCTGACAATGAAGATGGGATATTCGTGTTCAAGGCCCAATCTGAGGAGCTATTCCCTCCTAAAAAGAGAGGATGGTTCACCAGATGAGCGCATGAACGTAGGAAAAGGATGAAAAAGTTACAACAACAACGAGCTTTAGCAGCCGTTAAGAAAGAAATAGATGCTCACAGCTGCAGACCCTAATTTAGAGCAACTTATAGCACCCTAACCATTACCCTTGTTTCCCACACAACCAATGGAGATTGAAGCCAACCCAGAAAACCAAATCCAAATGCATGATTTTGACCCAGCAGAGATACCTAGAGTACCAGCACCCAATCTCTTAGACCCAAACTATGACCCGTGGTTTGACGACCATAGGGATTACCAGCAACGCTACCCAATACCAGATAAACCCATGCCAAATATAGCAGCCTACCCAGACTTGGACCCTCTAGACCCTTATTATGATAATGATCAATTTATCAGGGAAATTCTAGAAAACCCTTACCCTTACCAAGAACCCATGCCCCAGTTCCCAAACCTAGTATCAACCCCTGCACCCCCAATGAGTGCAGAAAATGTGCAAAAACTCCGAACCTTTGGTGAGGAAATTTTAGAAGGAAGCGAGAGAATGAGGCAGATAGGGGAACGACTCGTCTAGAAATATGACGAGCGTAATATGGACTTCTGGATGAACCCCTATCATTAGTACTAATAGTTATAATATAATTCTTCATTAGACTTCATTTAATATTTGTACTTAATGTAACTATAGAAAAAAGAAGAAATTTCAACCAATAGAAATTCTTCATTAGACTTCATTTAATATTTGTACTTAATGTAACTATAAGGGTAAATTAGTAAACTTACATATATCATTAATTGGTAGTTTCATCTTTAATAACTAACTATAGTAAATTTGTAACTTATTTTTAAGATATATATTTTTCACAAAAAATAAAAATAAAAATTCATTTATAGTGTTGGATAAATACGAGGCGTGTAGAATAAATTACGAGTTGTGTAGGATAAATTTCATTATGTGTAGGATAAATTTCGAAATGTGTAGGATAACTTTTGATGTGTGTAGGCAAAAATATTTAGTGTGGAGGATTATAGTCTTAATGACTAATTAATTAGTCAAACATAATAATAAATGAGATGAGAAAAAAACTATTTAATGTTTTACAATTGTACCCTTTTATTCTTTTTCTTCTCAATAAAATTTTCTTCTCAAATGAACCTTCCCCTATATATATACATATATATATATATATAATATGTGTGTATGTTTGAGAAAAAAAAACTAGACAATAGCTACTGATGCCTAATAGTATTGTAATTTTAAATTCCAGTTCCAGTTTGTATTAGATGCATAATATATAAGAAAGAATAAAAGTCGCAATGTTCGACGATTTTGATCAATATGTGTGTTGTGTGATTGTTTGCGTTAAATATTATCTTGTGATATTAATATGTGGCAAATGTTTAAAATCAGATGGACAACGAAGTGAACCAGGAAAACCAGAATAACGAAAACCAGAATAACAATGATAACCCGAACAACAATAATAATGGAAATCAAGTGGATAACAGTGCTATCCAACACATAGTAGCACAAGGAATTATAGATGCGATGCCATATGTTATCAAAATGGTTAAGGAAGTGGATAATAAAAGTAACAATGGCAGTAAACGACCTACTGAACCAGATCACAGCGTAAACAATGGACCAATAATTCAAGTGCCCATTCCTAAAAGAAGAAGAACCATGTCCTATGGTTGTTCTTATAAAGAATTCTAGTCTTGTAAACCAATGGAATTCTCGGGCAATGAAGGGGCCGTTGCAGCTCTACGCTAGATAGAAAAGACTGAGGCAGTCTTAAAAATAAGCAAGTGCGCAGAAGAGGATAAGATAATGTTTGCTTCCAATCTGTTTAAGAACTCAGCCTTAGAATGGTGGAACACTATCCTACAGTTTAGGGGAAGTGACTGGGTTTACAATATGGAATGGGAAGAATTTAAGAATATGGTGGAAAGGAAATTATGCCCTCCCAATGAAAAAGAACAGATAGCAAATAAGTTCTTAAACCTTAGAATGACTGGAGTGGATAGTAAGGGTTATACTACTACATTCTTTGAATATGCTAGAATAGTGCCAACCCTTGCATCACCAGAACCAATATTAATCTCCCGTTATATCTGGGGATTAATCAGTGTCACACCCCGACCACGTAAAGCAACAAGACGTGGCGGAAACGTCGGGGAGTGTTGTAACAGAATCATTGTTTCATAACCATGGAATAAATAAATTCTGTTTTATTGAATTAATGAACTCATTGTTTTAATACAATCAAATAAGTACAACTATGATCTTCCAAGTTTTAAAGTTGCTAAGGCACGAGTCCATCCTAAGTGTAGCATATATCATCAATCATCACAAAGCAGTACCTGAAACATGTGTAAAAATAGGTACGTCAGCATAAAAATGTCTGTGAGATACATAGGTTTTGTGAAAATAGGATTCATGACTTGTAAGTTTAAGAAAATGTTTAATAAAGTTTAGTCATGAACCTTGTAGATTGTTTTGTTTTGTAAATCATTTGAAAAGCAATAAGGTCAGATGATATGTATAATAAGAGAATAGTGTATGGTTAAATGAATAACCAAGTAAAGATGAGTTTGTATAAGATAAGTTGTTTGTAAAACAATATTTTTATAAAAAGGCTTATAGTATATGTGAAAATATACTTTGGATTTTAAGAGAATCGAATGAGTAATATATTAAAATATATTTCAGTTCCAATATCGTTAACCTAAGTGTACTAAATAACGCCACGGTATGTAATGCAATGAAAACACTTATATATAAGAAGTACCAGCGGCGTATCTACCATGTTTTCATCACATTACACCCGTCCCGTTATCTAAACACTAATCAAAACCCAAACGTTGGATAGATAGTACATTAAATATACTTTAGTTGTTTAAAATAATAGTTTTAAGTAGTATATTACATGTATACTTCGGATTCATAAATAACATATTAAACTATGTTTTGGTTTTGTAAATAACATATCAAAATATGTTTTGGATGATTAACAAAATATATGTTGGTTTTGTACAATATCACACATGTGAGCATATCAAACTATACTTTTAGGAGTATAACTAAATATACAAAAATAATGTGATTTAAGAATTCATTCAGACCTAGTGCATCAAAATACACCTTTGAGACTATAGGGATACCACAAAGGCAATCCCTATTTGGATGGAGAAACAAATTGGTTTCAGACATTCCATGACAACAGGAATGGGGTGTCAAATCCTATAGCGCTATATCATACTAACAACCGGTCTGGTGAACAAAATAAGTACAATTCAACAATTAATGTTATAGTCTTTAAAAAAAATCAGTGTTTAAACCATAGATAGTCATTCAGTTTGTCAACAGATAAGTACTAACATGTATAATCAATTATACTTTTGGAAAACATGAAAATAACAGATAGGTACACATGCTTCACCCCAAAACAGTTTGAAAAACAGTAAAAGAGGGGTCTATGTACTCACTTGAGATTGCTTAGAAGCTCTAGGATAACCACCAAACAATGCTAGAGATCACGGAAATCAAACGACACCTAATATAGGTAACTATGTTAATAAACCGGACCTATATCGGAGGATTGGATAGAATGAGGGCTCGTAAGCCAAATGAGTGTGGGAGCTCATGTAATATGGTTTAACAAAGCCTACGTACTACAATGAAACCTAACCTAAGTGCTTACGACCCATTACGACCCGTTTAGGTAGCTTATGCTACTTTAACGCGTCGTTCGCGTGAAACGCGTTCGGAACGCCTAACTAGTCCTATGATAAGTAAAATATGCCTTAACATGTCTAATATTGTTACCAAATCAGTTTAGATACCAAAAGTTATGTTACATAAGCTTAAAATGAATTTTGGCGTTAAAAGGGCATTTTGGTAATTTACCTAAGGCATATATACTACCTATCATACAACTACTCAAACGATGTGACCATAAGGTATAACCTCGGAAGGTTATTCCCTATACAACTATGGTCACCTAATGTGTTTTGTCAGATCCTAATGATCGACCAAACGGGTCGGGTTCGAAAGTATAAGCGATTGATTAGATCGCTTACCTTACGACCCTATATAAGCACTAAACTAAAAGTGACGAGCTAAGCATGTTAAACATGCTTAACTAAGTTTAGAAAACATGTTTGGTATCAAAACAAACGTTTTTGATACCTATGAGTGGTTTGGTTACAAAATACGCAAGAATGCGCATTTTGGCCGAAACTACGACTCGTCACTGAGCCTAGATAACGTGGTAATCAGTAAGTATAGTCACTAGGGACTATAACCATCGTGATCACGCTCATGTTATGAAGTTCAAATGAACTTCACATTGACCATAAACTGGTCAATGCAGAAAGTCAAACGCAGTTTGACTTTCAAGCTAAAAACGCATAAAAGCATGAAAGAGGACTTACAAGAGGTCCAAGAATGGAAGTTTGATCTGAAATTCCCAGGTATGAAGTGTTGCAACTCCAACTTAGGGAAATGATCAGATCATGGGTGAGTTTGAAGCAAATGGGGGTGGGGTATTTATAGGAAAACCAAGACCGTTAGGATCGTTTCTTGAAAAACGTGCTTCGATCTAGGCCGTCCAAGTGTTGAAATGTTATGGTAACTCATTTTGCCCCCACCACAAGAGTTTGACATGTGGCATTGGCCTTTGGGGGGGTTGAAAGGCTGGAAACAGGCTGTTAAAAATGAGTTGCTGCATCTGGCCCCTGCTTACGGACCGTAAGGGTAATGGCTTACGGTCCGTAAGCCATCAAGTTTGGCAGAATTACACTTTTGGTCCCTGTTATGCGTTAGAGCCATTTCTGACACGTTTAAGGCCCGTTAACCTCATTTCAAAGCTCTAAAATGAATTTAAAGTATAGGGAACTTAAAATGTGCTCAAAAATATCTCAGATGTCGGTTCGTTTGGCCGTACGGTTGCGAAGTTCGCTTAATTACGACGGAATGCGCATAAGCGCGAAAAACGATCCAAATGACGTGACGAATGGATTTTTCTTATGCCAAGCACTAAAATAAAATATTTTAGTGCTTACATAAATTTTTGGATGTCCGGATGTATTCAGAACGTAAGTTATGCGCGAAAGTGCAAACTTGTGCACTTTTTGACGCTTTTAGTCCCTGAATGACCCAAAAGTTTATTTTAGCACACCGAACCCCTCAAAGCCTATTTCTAAGCTATATAAAGGATACTTATGGTATGTTCAACTTATGGTCATGTTCCGGAATGTCTGTTACAGTTCAAATTGGCATACTTTCGCAGTTTGTCAAATTTAGTCCCTGTATGCGAATTAACTTGATTTTGCCATACCAAAGCCTTCAAAACTTATTTCTAAGTTATGTAAAGGTTATTTAAGGTATGTTAAGCCTATGTCACTATTCCGGAGTGTTTGTTGCATTAAACTGGTTATATTTACGCATCGGTGCGCGTATAACCTTCCAGAAAGCGATATAGAGTTTGAAATCGAACAAGAATTGATATGTGCAAATGATACACATATTTATACAAATCCCAAGTATAAAATATAATATTTTATTGGTTTGGTCTTTGTTTGATGGTTGAAGTGACACAGGTGTCACAATTAGTGAGATTAGGCATGTAGTCAAGGCAGCTAGACCCCAAACCATAGAAGAAGTTGTAGAACTAGCAAACACCTTGACTGATGAATTAGTGCGTACGCAAGAAGAAGATCAGAGGAGAAACCTAGCTCAAAGGCTTACCCAAGAATTCCGTTATGGAAATTCCAACCATGGGAAAAATGTAGGTTCTACCTCTGCACCTTACTGTAAGGCCTGTAAGAAAAAGCATTCAGGAAGATGCTCCACCTACTGCAATTTCTGCAAGATCCCAGGACACAAAGAAGAAGATTGTAGGAAGAAACCTAGTAATGGAGTATGCTTCAATTATGGAGAAAAAGGTAACATCAAGCCAACCTGTCTGAAACTAGCTCCAGCCATGAACAACAAGACTACTAAAAATGCTAGAGCATTTGTCCTGACTGCAGAAGAAGCCAAGATGATTCCGGACGTGATTGCCGGTACGTTTTTAGTTAATTATGTTTTTGCTAAAGTATTATTTGACTCTGGTGCAAACCAAAGTTTTATTAATACTTTGTTTTGTAAACTTCTCAATCAACCATTAACTAAACTCCCACAAGAATGTCTAGTAGAAACAGCAAATGGGGAAACCATTAAGATTACTGAAATCTTACAGGGAGCAAGAATAGAGTTTTTAAATCAAAAGTTTATTGCAAACCTTTATCCAATGAATCTGACAGGATTTGATGTTGTATTAGGAATGGATTGGTTAATAACCAATAAAGCCAGTATTTTATGTGATATAAAGTCAATCCAAGTAGATTCACCAAAGGGTGAAAAGATCACCATTAAAGGAGACAAACCGTCTAGATCCACAAAATTCATCTCTGTAATGAAAACGACTAGTTATGTAAGAAAATGGTCATTAGTGTATTTGATTTCCATAATCATTAACACTAAAGGAAAAGAGCTGAAAGATATTCCAATAGTATCCCAGTTTCCAGAGGTGTTTCCAGAAGAATTACCTGGACTACCGCCGGACAGAGAAGTCGAATTCAGAATCCACCTTCTACCAGGAATACCACCAATTGCCAAAGCACCCTATCGTTTGGCACCTGCAGAAACGTAAGAATTGAAGAAACAGTTAGACGAATTGTTGGAGAAATGATTCATACATCCAAGCTCATCGCCATGGGGAGCCCCGATTTTATTCGTTAAAAAGAAAGATGGGTCAATGCGAATGTGCATTGATTACCGTGAATTGAACAAAGTCACGATTAAGAATCGGTACCCATTACCGAGAATTGATGACTTGTTTGATCAGTTGCAGGGAGCTCGATTTTTCTCTAAAATCGATTTACGCTCAGGATATCATCAATTAAAGGTACAGGAAGAGGACATTCCTAAGACCGCTTTCAGAACAAGGTATGGCCATTATGAATTTACTGTCATGCCATTTGGTTTAACCAATGCCCCAACTGCATTTATGGACATGATGAACCGAATATGTAAGCCATATTTGGATAAATTCATAATTGTCTTTATAGATGATATTCTCATTTACTCTAAGAATAAGGAGGAACATGCAGCGCACCTGTCACACCCCGACTTTCCACGTGTCACCGGTGGGCCCGGTGGGGAATATCGTGACGTAGTTGATAACATCATAGTCAAACAACAGAATATATAAATGCACAGCGGAAGCAAAGGATAAATATTATTACTTTTCCGAATATAAAGTAATATTCAATATTACAACGGAAAGTAAAGGATCCACAGGCGGATCTTAAAACATATCATTTATTCAACAGACTTTAGACGCCTAGAACTTGCAAGATTTCCTTATTAGCGCCCTGAGCTTCCAGCCAATTATGTTCAGTACCTGTCACTTAACCCTTTTGGAAAATACGTCAGTTTTCACTGGTAAATACACTCAACCGACTCATTTTGGAAAATGATTGAAAATTGATTTGGATGCACATGGCACAAAATATATTGACACTTTGATTAAGATGCACAGAGGCAAAATTAATCTTTTATACTTGGAACAATTATATTTATAACCTTGTATACAGATTTACATGTTCGTTGTACGTTCAGGGCCCGATGTAGAAACCGAGTCAGATTAACAGACACGCCACAAGTATAGGCCCACAAGAGAGTGAGATACCGTTTCCCTTTAAGCAACTTTCAGTGTATGCCTACACTCCGTGCTTAAGGCGTGGCCATTTTATAACACAATGATGTCAAGGATATCCGGGACATGGTCATTAACCCCTAAAGGCTTTTATTTCAAACAATACAGATTAAACCGGGTTACCTCAATAATTTAACCTTCATTAAGATTAAATATTCAATACCCGACCAAGCGGTATCGTTATACCGTATTCCAAGCCCGTATAGGGAAAATAAGTTAAGAGTATTTACCTGAGCTAGCTCCTGTCTTAAATAGCAAGAATCTAATAACTCAGCCGTAGTCACTTAAGTAAGCGTAGGTACAATTTACCAGAAATACTCTAGTCTGGAATGATGGTATAAATAATTAATTAGAATGCTAACGGGTCTTTAATTAAGCCTAAGCTTAGACCGGTTAGTCTTAAGGAAATATACGGTTCAAACGCATGATTAAGCGAAGACCGGAATAGAATGTGATTTAAACCCGACATGTTCAGAGACTTGTCTTTTATGGGTAATTCATACACGTTCTGGACTTTGAGATAAAACCGATAGGGTTTGACCCAATTCGGCTAATTTATGTAAACTTGTTACATAAACCGAACCGTACGCGTAATAAGCGTGATGGGTATTCATTTGAGCCATCTACAGGTTTCCTAAGTTAATTATGCCTCAAATATGTTGTGACATCAGTAAGATGTCTTTCATTATGCCCGAAACGAAATTAAACACAAACTATGCCCCGCAGGGGTAGTTTGGTCATTTTAAAGGTTGTAAAAGAGTTTAAATGTTTAACTGAGTTACAGGTCTAATGTAAACAGCAAACATACTTAATTTGATGAGTTATAACAGTAGGCTAAAGCATATATGTGGAATTTATCATCTTTAACCAAACTATGCCCCTTAGGGGTATTTTGGTAATTTCACATAAGCCGAAAAGCTCAAAAACGAAGTCTGAGTTAATCAACCTTTGCTTACTGTTAAAATATCATAATTTGCCTCATATATCAGTAGGTATCAACCCGGGTATGTTCAATATGATTTTAAGACATACTATGCGTTAAAAACGCTAAATAAGGCGATTAAAGGCCAATTCCGGGTTTGATACTTAAATCTGATATTTTTATATTTCCAAAAGGATTAAAATAATTTATTTAACATATGTGATTAGTAGAAAAAGGTTTGGAGTCGTTTTGATAAGTAAAACTCATTTTATGGCCCGTAAGGGCAAAACAGACAATTACCGGATTAAGCCTACGACTACTAGTTATGCTCAGCCTAAAATTAATTAAAAATCTTTAAAAATCCCAAAATAATATATTACATCAGTGGGTATTAAGTTTGATACCAAAAAGTAGGCTTAACTAGGCTATACGCTAGTTACGCCGTTTTATTAACATAAAGCATTAATTTTTGCGACATTGAGCATAACTCTTAATCTACAAGTCAAACTGATGTCAAACTTTGCATACAAGTTTATATATCAGTAACTAAGGTTTCTACACTTTTACATTTTCGTAAATCATGTTTTAAGGTAATAAGGGCATAACGGTCAACATATGAACAATTAACGGAAACTTGCATATTAATTGGATAACTAATGAACCGAGGTGCATGATCACAGAGGGTTGTTCTAACATGTAACCTAGTCCAATTTAAGCTCTGTGGCATTTCTAAAATATGCCTAAACGGGTCAGAACTGAAAGTCAAAGTGAAAGTCAAACTATGTGACTTTCGGTTCCGAACCGGGTCTAAACAGGAAATAGTCGGGTCGAACAGGTTTGGACATGTTCTTACACTAATTACTAAGTTATAACAATAATCAAATAGGTTATACATGGCCTAGATAGCTAATTATGCATAAATGACCTTTTAAGAATTCTGTTGACTTTCTTTTAAGTATATGTTTGACCCGACTTTTGAACTAGTTAAAGTGGTGATCAGGGGAAACCCTTTTGGGGTTTTATTACCCACATAAATACCAACTTATAACTACTTTTAATTCGAGATTTGACTGAGCCATTTATAACTAATCACGAAGTCAAATCGTAGTTACGACGGTTTGACTTTTAGCTAAATAAGTAAGCTAAACACTATTAGAGAAGGTTAGGCTTACTTACAAGTGTTTAATGGTTGATTAGAGAGGCTTGTGATCTGCTTGGAAGCTCCTCAAATGACCAGAGATGAGTGCAAGTATGAATGATCACAATGTTGCAAGTTTCATGGCTTTATATAATGGTTTCAATCACCACAACCTTTTGACAACAAGGTCTACAACTATCCACAACATTATTACATGTGTCCTACATGTTTAGGAGGTGTTTTAGGAGCCAAGGGATGTGGAAAATCGGATGGGGTCGAGCAGAAAGGCAAAGGCAGACAACAACCCAAATAATCTGGTACTGGGCACCCCTAGCGTGACGCTAGGGACCCCTGGCGTCGCGCTAGGCCCTCCTGATCAGCTTTTGTGATATTTTGCATTTTGATCCTTGGCTCTTCGAAATTTGATCGGGCACTTGTTTTTCTTGCATTGTAAACCCTCTATATTAATCTAGAAAGGCTTTAAAACATATACCCACTTTGTTAGGCCCCCCGGTAACTTCGTTGTTACCCGAAAAGTCCTAACATTCCACGTTTACGCTTTAACCGTTCGCACACGAATTTGATCATAACTTTCTCATATGTTAACGAAACTTTACGAAATTTAAATCGTGTATTCTCGTGAGCATATTTAATATTTACAAAGCTTCGGGTTTGTCAAAAGGTCACTCAGAGGTATAAATTAAACATTTTGACACATTTGGTCCCTGTAGTTTGAAATCACTCACTTTTAGCTTCGTATGATCCATGATTTATTCGTTTGAAGGTATGAGCATCGTGTATGGTTAATGTACAATATATTTATTCACAGTTGACACTTCGAATACGTATATTCACATACTTTCCATGTTTGTCAACTTTAGTCCTTCCATAATATTTCTTTCACACGTTTAAACTTTATGACACGTGTCAACACATTATAGGACGTGAATTTTTCGAGGTGTTACAGCATCTGCACGCACTTCTAAGTTTATTGAGAGAAGAAAAGCTTTATGCAAAATTTTCAAAGTGCGAGTTTTGGTTAGAACAGGTACAGTTTCTTGGACATTTAGTTGATCATGAAGGAATTCATGTGGATCCCACAAAGATTAAGGCAATTATCAAATGGAAAACCCCTGAATCACCAACCGAGGTTATAAGTTTCCTAGGATTGGTCGGTTATTATAGAAGGTTTATTCGAGATTTTTCTAGAATAGCCATTCCCTTAACTAAACTAACCTGTAAATCTGTTAAGTTCGAACGGGGACCAAAACAAGAAGAAGCATTTAAAATCCTTAAGCAAAGATTGACCAATGCACCTATACTAGCATTACCAGAAGGAACTGAAGACTTTGTAGTCTATTGTGACGCTTCTTAGTCAGGTTATGGATGTGTGTTGATGCAACGTCGAAAGGTTATAGCTTACGCCTCTAGACAGCTTAAGAATCATGAAGAAAATTATTCAACCCATGATCTAGAATTAGGAGCCATAATTTTTGCCCTTAAGATTTGGAGACATTACCTTTACGGTAGTAAGTTTACCATTTTCACAGATCATAAGAGTTTAAGGTATGTTTTCGGGCAAAAGGAGTTAAACATGAGACAAAAACGTTGGATGGAAATTCTTAGTGATTATGATTGCAATATCCAGTACCATGCAGGAAAGGCTAATGTGGTAGCTGATGCTTTAAGTTGAAAGTATCATGAAAAGCCAAAAAGAGTGCGTTCTCTTAAGTTAAACTTGCAGGTAGATTTAAATGAACAGATTAAAGAAGCACAAGAATACGTAATCAAGGATGATACTGAAAAGTTGAAAGGAATGATTAAGGAATTAGAACGAGGGACATATGGAATTTGGAGATTCCATAAGAAAAGAAGGTGGATACCCAAATTAGGAAACCTACGCCACCGTATATTAGAAGAACCCCATAAGTCTAAGTATACGATGCATCCTGGAAGTGATATGATGTATCAGGATTTAAGAAAGAATTTTTGGTGGATAGGAATGAAGAAGGATATAGCAGGTTATGTTTCTAAGTGTTTAACTTGTTCGCAAGTTAAAGCTGAACATCAGAAACCCTCAGGTTTGTTGCAACAGTTAGAGATGCCAATTTGGAAATGGGAACTAATAACAATGGATTTTGTTACCAAGTTACCCAAAACAAGAAAAGGTAATGCCAATTTCGGAGGTAGTTGGGACAATCACTTACCATTAATAGAATTTTCTTACAATAACAGCTATCATACCAGTATCAATGCTGCACCATTCGAAGCACTTTATGGACGAAAGTGTCGAACGCCTGTCTGTTAGGTAGAAATTGGAGAGAAGCAACTATCTGGACCAGAGATAATACAAGAAACGACCGATAAAACTATCCAAGTCAAGGAACGATTGAAAGCAGCACGTGATCGACATAAAAGTTATGCTGACAACAGGCGAAAACCGTTGGAATTTCAAGTAGGAGACAAAGTGTTATTGAAAGTTTCTCCTTGGAAAGGAGTGGTAAGATTCATCAAAAGGGGAAAGCTAAGCGCCAGGTATGTTGGACCTTTTGAAATTATTAGAAGAATAGGACCTGTACCCTATCAACTACAACTGCCAGATGAAATGGCAGGAATACATAATGTATTTCACGTATCTAATATCAAGAAATGCTTAGCTGATGAATAACTAGTAGTACCTCTTAAGGATATAGAGGTAAACGAAAGGCTCAAGTTTGTAGAAAGGCCTATACAGATTGAAGACAGAAAGGTCAAGAATCTCAAACACAAGAGATTAGTTCTGGTCAAAGTGAAATGGAATTCCAAGAGAGGACCAGAATACAATTGGGAGCTTGAATCAGAGATGCAAAGGAAATACCCGCACCTATTTCAGTAGACCTCGAGGACGAGTTCTAAAACAAGGTGGGGAGAATATAACAACCCTCCTAAATAAATTTTCGACACCCCTAATATGTTTAAACTAACCCTATATGTCTTAAAACATACCCTGTATATGAAAACCGAGCCCAAATAATGTTTCATAATTAAAAATAAAATAAAAACAAAATTTTGGGGTCGCTCGCGGGGCGCGAAGACCCCCTTGTGTTCCTACGCGGGCCGCGACAGCTCGGAGTCAGGTTGAGCCCCTAAGCCGCCACGTGGCAGCCTCGTGTCATGCCTAGTGGCCGAATCAGCCAAGCTAGGGCCTACCCTAGCCTGCTTCGCGGGGCGCGAAGGCCCCCTCCTTCTCTTACGCGTGGCGCGACGAAGACAATAATCAGCCCTATAAATTGAGGGCATCGGCAGTTCATTCCGATCGCTCACAACAACTTTCTCTCTCGAATTTCTGCATAGTTAAAGTAATTTTCGGGCATAATACCCCCCTAAATAACGAAGTTCTACCTCGTTGTAAGTATCATAACCCCGGTTACGTATTAGATACGCTGCCCGATTGATCCAGGGTTCCGTAACGTCTGTCGAGGTTCTGCCCGATGTAGTCGTTGGAATGCCGTCTCGGGGAGGGTATTACTAATGTAAAGATTGGGTTATTATACTAACGCGTGTGCATTTGTGTGTAATTAATAGATAATTACCAGGAAATCCTTAAGGAAAACCCTAAGACAACAATGTGAGTAATCTCCTTTTTGTAAACTGTTTTTACAAAATCTCAAATGTTTTACATTATTAAACAGTTATTGAGTATTTGTATTCTACAATTATCGTCGGTGTGTTGGGGTTTTGTATACAAAATTTGTTACTACACTGTGAGTAGTAACATGACCACAAGTCGGGTTGACAGTACCGTGGGTGGTAATTAAAGTAGATGCAAACAAATGTAATTGCGCGACCGCCCTCAATACTGTAAAATGGTTTTACTTACTTTGATTAAACTGGGATTCACTCACCAGTATTTCCCACTGACAAAATGTTTTTAAGCGCGTTTCAGGTAACAACATGTGAAAGCCAAATAGAAGCCAGCTTGACAACACTGAAGGCTTGGAAAAGTGGCTATAAAGTTACCTAAATAAAGAGACGTTTTTATTTAAATAAAACAGGGTTTATCCCTATGAAAATGTGTGTACTGAAAACTTGGGAATTTCCCACATGTTTACTATTATAAAAGTGTGGTATTTTACTCTGATAAAATATTTCCTAACTACGGTCCTGATGTAATTTCCGCTGCCAAAATGATAAACACCGATACCATTGAAACTGGCCGCGGCCGGGCGTTCCCGGGTTATTAAGGGGGCGGGGGGTTGCGACACTGCCTGAGGGTGTTAACCACGCAAACTCTTCCCCGCCATCAAGATCAATGTTACTCCATCTTTTTCCCTCTAAGTGTATGATACAGGGCTAAGGGTAGGGCTATAATTTGCTGATTGAATGAAGGGAGAAATAGTAATTTCGACTAGACGCCATTAAAGATAATTTAGGAGGTACGGGTTATACTCCCCCCACAAAAAAAATTGTTAGCATATCTTCCAAGTTATTTGACCGATTTTTGACTTTTGAAGTTGGTATGACACGTACTCACTTAAGAGTGTGCGGGTTGTACCCCGGTTTTGAAAACCATAAAACACCCCTATTTAAGCCCATGGCAGCTAGAAACCCATGAACTCGCCTTTTGGATGTTGAGAAGGTTGTTTCAGAGCAGAAATGAAGATCCAGAGATCTAGAAGCTTGAGGATTGAAGATCCGGCTATTTGGTTCGCTTTTAGTTGCATGTTTTGATTTGGTTTTCTTCTGATTTCAGTTTCTGTATTATCTATAACTTCACTAGATCTGGTTTTGGTTTGTTTTACATTACTGTGCTAGACTAACTTCTATAGCCATTTAGGCTAAGCTGATTTTTGTTCTTGTTTGATTTAAACATTGGTTTTTATGTATAAGCGTGTGATTTTAGTAAAGTTTTGTTATTATGAACTTATGATGTGTATGATTGCATATTATTATTGGTTTTTTTTATTGAGTTGTGTGATTGAATCGATCTTTTAATGAGGTATGCTTGTTAGATTCGATTTCTTATACATTTAGATTATATTAGTACTCGTTAATCTAACGCTTGAAACCTTAACCGGTAATACACAATATGGTAAGATAATTGCTAAAATTTGTGAGCTACCTATTGGAAGGATCTATATAAAAGGTTCAGGAAACTAGTTAGAGTTTGTTAAATGGTTGATCTTGATTAGTTCGTGTAAGTCGCAATGTTCTTTGTTCATTCTCGAACCCAACCTAGAAACCTTAAATCAGGATGATAACTAAAACTTGCTTCATAAAATTAGTTTTTGGTGTGTGTATATAACATTGATTCTCTAGTTTTATGGGACTAACCCTAGGAGGCTCTCATCCATTTTTGCACTTCATACGCTAGTTTAACTAATTAATAAAAAAACTTCATAACTAATTAAAACCAACAGTTAATCTAGTTAATCGCACGTCACACGGTGTCTGGTGCGCCACAGTCGGCCCTTGAAAATCTTGAGGACCGAGTACCACCCACGCCTAGTCATACTCATAATCGCATCAGGTCTCAAAGGTGAACAAACTCTAGTCGACGTAACATATGTAAGCAAGTGAAGTCAGCAAAATGGATCCGTAACCTCCAGCCGCTGGACCATACTCTGACTGAGTCGTTTCTAGGGTGGGCGGGTTGTTAAACAGAAAAGATAACTCTTCTTGAGGCCCCCGCCGACGTCTCGGGAATCTCCAAGCATCATGACATTGGGGCGTTTTCATGTAAAAATGGTCTTCATAACTAATTAAAACCAATACTCATTCCAGTTAAAATGCGTTGAAGTCTAAATCGTTAACTCTGTGTGTGTAGTTTGGATTCGATACTTGATTCTTGCCCACACTATAGCTCCTAATATTAAATGCCCACACTATACTACATATACGATACTTGATTCTTTGGATTCGATACTTGATTCTTGCCCACACTATAAACCAAACGATTTATACAGACCAACTAATATAAACCAAACGATTTATATTAGGAGCTAGAGTGTCTTTGGATTCGATACTTGATTCTTGCCCACACTATACTACATATACGATAAGTGCACTTGCTTTTTATGTGTGTAGTTTGGTTTGAGGTAATTTTCATTTTTATAAATTTAAAACTTATGTAAAGATGTGTTTTATATATGCCATTCGCATGCATCAGGAACTTTTCAAAATAAAACATACAGACCAACTAATATAAACCAAACGATTTATATTAGGAGCTAGAGTGTTTTTGGATTCGATACTTGATTCTTGCCCACACTATTCTACATATATACGATAAGTGCACTTGCTTTTTATGTGTGTAGTTTGGTTTGAGGTAATTTTCATTTTTATAAATTTAAAACTTATGTAAAGATGTGTTTTATATATGCCATTCGCATGCATCAGGAACTTTTTACACGACGTGTCGACGCAACATTATTGGGTGGCTATGTATTATAACAAAAATTAAAAAATATGTAGACACGCTAGAAATATTTATAAATCATGACACGAACAAAGTTCTTATTTTTACTTTTTTTCTTATATCATAAGTTGTATTCAGAATCATAAGTATCTTAACTAATATACTTATTTTTATATAATCTTTTACTTAAAAATCTATCTATGATATCTCTTTGTTTAATGATTGAGAAGAATTAAAATGGTATTTTTTATGTAAAGCATTCACGCCTTTTTCATATTTTAATATTATAAAAAGACTTTATTTTTAAATATTTTCTTAGCGAAACTAAAACAAATTTGTCCTTATTTACTTGAAAGTTTATGTTAATCCTTTTATAATGAAAAGGATATGAAGATATATTGTGACAAACGAAACTTCTTTCAAACATCATATTCTGTGTTATCATAATTGTTACATAATAAATAAAGGGTCCTAATATTAACACATGGGAAAACTTATTTACACATGGTGTATACGGGCCTTATACTGTTATACGGCCCGTATAGAATAAAAACAACTTGACAAAGTCTGTGCCAGCAGACTTTGTCAGTTGTTTTTATTCTATACGGGCCGTATAACAGTATACGGCCCGTATACACCATGTGTAAATAAGTTTGCCTGGTCGTGTACAATGTATACGAACGTGTATACGGGTCGTATACTGTTATACGGCCCGTATGGAACGAAATTTTGATTTTTCAAATATTTTAGAGTGGTGAGGTGCTCAAAACTTTCTAAAAGTAGAAAAAAATAAAACATCAACAAGTAACAAAGATTGAAGAACAAGAAAACGTGTCGTATGACTGTAATAAAACGGAAGCTATCAACGCGGGATTACGGGCATGGTGTTATTCTTTATTTAATATTTATAGAATAAAAGGAAGGGTGAGGCATTTGATGAGAGTTGTAAGGAGTCTGAATAAAACGGAAGCTATCAACGCGGGATTACGAACATGCGTTTAATTCCCAACATATTTGTTTTGTCACGTACATTTCGTAAGAAACTTTTCGTGCACTGAACCTTCACCTCCAATCATTTCCTGGTCAAATCACACACTATAAAGTTTAAACTTATCGTGTGTTGTAGTTTGGAAAGATGACCGAATAGAGATCTGAATAACAAACTGTGGAGAACTTGTTTGCGTTATCCACCAACAATCCGTTCATTATCTGTTGTTGTCTAAAACAATATCAATTAACGTTCAGTTGTGTATACAAATTCATCACCGGTTTCTACAGCACAAGCACATACACAGGGAGAATGTTCTCGAAATTGAAGGAAAAGAAAAAATGGTTGTTGATGTTTTTTCTCTATCAGGATTTTGTTGGTTTGTTTGAGAACCAGATTCCAATGTCCTACTACTTCAATCCTTCCTACATTATTGAAAATTACTATATCACCCGGCATTCTCTTGCACCTGTATACATTGATTGTGGATTTTCTTGAGTCGTCGGGAAAACTTTTCCTCAGGGGAGGGTGAGTAGTATGAGTCTGAGTCCATTGTGGTTCGTGAAAGTTGGAAGAACCCGACACGTCTTCTGCTGCCTCTTCGGTTGGTAAAAGACATAGGATGGCTTCTAATACAGGCTCTTTGTCAGTTGTGGTTGATTTATAGGAGGAGGTTATGAAACGAATATATGTTTATGCGAACATCCTTATTTTGTCACGTACATACGTTTAATTCCCAACATCCTTATTGTATCAGACTCTCTCCCCTCCTGATGCAATTTTACTCCCGAAGAAACCATGCCCACCTTGACCAGAATAGATAAGCGTATCACTCGATCCACTGTCAAGATAATATTTGCAGAACCCGACATACTTGACAGTGGTACCAATGTCAAGTCAAGTTGAGCTTCCTGATGCAATTTTCACAGTGGTACCAATGTCAAGTCAAGTTGAGCTTCCTGATGCAATTTTCACAGTGGTACCAATGTCCTACTACTACAATCCTTCCAACGCCTGACTCATATACTCTCGGTTAAAAAATGCTAAAAATGGTTTATTCTCTTTAATCTATTAGAACGATCCTTGTCTTAAGAACCTGATTCTGATTTAAACAATGTAATTTGTGGATCAACAGAAATAACTGAAAATAACTCGTCATTAAATACAAACTCTTCTGAAAGACAAGAATACAACGTTCATGTATCACAAGGAATGACCGAGTTTGGAAACCGGACGGAATCTACGAAGAAACTGTTGGAATTTGTGGATTTCGGTTGGTTCAGAAACTTAACAAGAGAAGCAACTAAAAAAAGGAAAGAAAGAAATTTTTTACCATATGTATACGGGCCGTATACCGTTTATACGGCCGTATACTCTGGGTAAAAAACATATTTGCCGATCGTATACAATGTATACGATGATTGTATACGGGCCGTATATTCTGATACGGCTCGTATACTATGGTAAAAAAACTGTAAAAATTGGTTTATTCTCTTTAATCTATTAGAACGATCCTTGTCTTGAGAACCTGATTCTTGTTTAAACAATGGAATGTGTGGATCAACAGAAATAACTGAAAATAACTCGCCATTCTCTTGCACCTCTATACGTTGCAAGGTATAGAATGTTTGAAGTATTCTTGGTTCAATACAAACTCTTCTGAAAGACAAGAATACAACGTTCATGTATCACAAGATAATGGTTTCTCGACAAATGAAGTATTATCTGACATCATCTGTTCATCATTGTTCTTGAAGATGAAGATGAAGAAACGAGACTTTGTTTTGAGAAATTAACAAGGTAAACCTGAATTTTCAGATTTTTAGACACTTACTTGAACATGAGTCTGAGTCCATTGTGGTTCGTGAATGCTTCGATTTCAACAAATCTTTTCAAGGTCTTAAGTGATGGACAACTGGTTAAAAGATGTATAAGAGTTTGTGTAGAGATCTTTACGTACAAATTTGCATCATCCTTACGGTTACAAATGAACCGTTGGGATTCAAGGGTTTATGAGTAAAAGAATTGTGGATTTCGGTTCGGTCAGATCTCGGAAGTACTGAATAACAGAAATAACAAAGTTGTCATTTTCAAGTGTGAGATTAGTCAAACGAGGATGAAAGATACTCAAACCATCTGATCCCGTTGTTGCATACTTCTTTAATGTGAGATTCTTCAAGTTTGCACATTTTGAGAAAATACCAATGTGTTTGTCAGCTTCGTCAATACACAAAGTGACAGAATTTGTGGATTTCGGTTGGTTCAGAAACTTAACAAGATAAGCAACTAAAAAGTTAACATTCTGATTCAGATTCAGAAAGCAGATGTTTAGTAGTGTTTACCATTTTTTACCATATGTATACGAGTCGTATACGGTTTATACGGCCGTATACTATTGGTAAAAAATATTTTTACCGATCGTATACAATGTATACGATGGTTGTATACGGGCCGTATATTATTATACGGCTCGTATACTATGGGTAAAAAATGGTAAAAAAGGGGTTATTCTCTTTAATCTATTAGAACGATCCTTGTCGTGAGAACCTGATTCTGATTTAAACAACGGAATTTTTGGATCATACTACTAGCAGAAGAACCCGACACGTCTTCTGTGATGATTCGAAACATTCACGAACCACAATGGACTCAGACTCATACTACTAGCAGTAGAACCCGACACGTTTTCTGTGATGATTCGAAACATTCCGAATAACTAGCAGAAAAACCCGTACCGGTGATTGTTTATCCATACTATTCTTCATAGCCATATTCCCACTCACAATTTGTTGATACATATCGTCCGTTCAAGTTGAGTATTTTTCTAACTTTATGCTTGCATCCACCACAGTGAATGTTAACTTTGTGCGAAAGAGTTTGGAAACCGGACGGAATCTATGAAGAAACTGTTGGAATTTGTGGATTTCGGTTGGTTCAGAAACTTAACAAGAGAAGCAACTAAAAAAATACAATTGATTTCTCTTCCGGTTACCAGGCCTATCATCTCCGTCTACGTTTGGTTTCCTCAACGAAGAACCATAAGCCATTATCAGCCCTTTTTTCCTTTGGTTTCTGGTTGATTTTTGAGGGGTGAGGGTTTTGAATTGATTCCTGCGCTCAAGTTTCAACTACTGGAGTGAAAATTGGTAAAAAATGGTTTATTCTCTTTAATCTATTAGAACGATCCTTGTAACCATCAACCGTTCAAGTTGATATAGGAGAGTACTGAACAACCGAGATAACAGCTCCGGTATTTATCACCAACCCATCTTTGGTAGTGTGACAACCCTCAAAATTTCAGGTACTGTACAAATTAATTAATCTTAATTACGTGCTTAATTACTGTGCTTAAATACAACTGATAATTTAAACTGCTCTATGATTCTATATCATATATATACATGCATCACATTTTATACAGTCACTCCATTCATTACATACATACATTAGTGACATACTTGATGCACTCAGCATGGTTGACACACTGAACGGTTGATTCAGAAATAATGCTGACAATGCCAGCACTTAGACATACAATATTATTATCGCCAGCATGGGCCAGGGATAGAATACTACACCGGTTTGTAGTGTAGGGAAGTGAGGACCACAAGACTGCGTCATTAGGTGATAGATATAGTGCCGGGAAGTGCCTAAAACACACTTTAAATACAGAATTCTGCTTTCTTTTATATAATTCAGCATTTTATTATACACAAATATGGCAGAGTAGTCTTGTATACTTTTCTAAGTGCCAGGAATGTTTTCGTTACAAAAAGATGCATAAAAGACACTTTACGGTACAATTTAACGCTTTAACGGAACGATACGTAACCGAACAACCAGACAATACCCGAGACACAAAAATATTGTCAGAAATATTATTTTATCTTTCTTAATTAATTTCGGTCACAAAAATTCCCATACACCATGTAAACATGACCTACACCCACTATACTTGAAAATACCCTTAACCTTCTCACTTAATACCTATTAGTTACAAAATTTTTCATTTTACCCCCCCCCCAACCGAAAATTCTGCCATGATTACCTATATATCTTGTTTAGATTATGGTTAAGTGTGGTCTTGAATTCTATTGGCTAAAAATATTAAGAGGTTTCTTGTGGTACTTAGCATGTAAGAGATCTTACAAGTTCCAAGATAACTTTCATCATTTCCTCCAACATCACACTCCACCTCCTCCCTCCTCCCTCTAAATTTCGGCTCACACCCCCCCCCCCCCCTCTCTCCATAACCGATTTCACCACCACATTCCTTCACCACCTCCATTTCTTTCACTAAAAGCTCTCATTCAAAGATTGAGGATTCATCCATAGAAGTGCAAGATTGAAGGTTTTCAAGGAAGCTTGATTCAAGTTTTGTCACCAACATTTCACCATCATCTCATCCTAAGATTACTACCCTAGCCTTGTGCTAGTAGTAAGTCTCTTCACACTCTTGTTTCACCTTGATTCTTGTTATGTTTGTTTGAATGTTCATGTCACCTAAAAGCTTAAACACTAAAATGTGAACTTAAAATTCTGCCTAAAAACCATATATAAAAAGGTTGTGTGAGGTTGAAATCTGAATGGTTTAGGGTTAGTTAAAGCATGATTGAAGTTTTAACATTTGTTCATCAATAAACCATGGTTAGGACCTTTGCTTATGCGTTTTTAGTAACTTCTATAATAAAAATAGCTTGCTGATTGAGATTTTCCAGCCCCTTCAACAGGCTGTAACGGGTTCATTTTTAATCGAAAAATTGAATTTCTGGAGTCTAAATTGTGTAATTTCGAATATCTAAACAAATGAAACTGGAATCGTAATTTTTCGAGGTCGTTTACTATTTTTCAAGAATTATTTTAAGACAGCAGCTCAAGCTGAAATTTTCCTGCTGAAAAAGTGTGTCGTAGTCGGAATCAAAACTTAAAACCTGAGCAGAATCGGCTCGTGGGATTTTTACTGAAGATGGTCACTGTTATTCCCGTGACCCTCCAACTGGAATTTCGACGATCCGACTTACGATTTATTTTTAGTGAATTTTTCCGTAAAACTGCAATCAGAATGTAACAAATCTGATTGCAGTCAGGTAAAAGAATTTTTATATAAAATTGGTAATGAACTGGTCTCCGAAATTTTTACACAATAAATCGTGGATTATATATGACATTCTGCAAAATTTTGAGAATTTTTGGAAAAGGATAACTATTTTATTTTAATACTCGAAAACAGTCCTGTTTGGTTTAATAAAGCTGAAAAGACGTAAATAGGGCATTGCATGTATGATTGTCGGGTTGGTTATGTGGGAACACTCTACGGGATTTATATAAAAGAAAATGATATGCTCTTAAGCATGGATGCCTCCATTTACAAAGGAGACTATGGCGAAATTTTCCGAAAATCCGAACACTTAGTAAATATTTTATGGACAAGTGTTTACTAGTATATGATAGACTATGTTTTCAAGCATAAAACTCGCCATAATTTTTTATAACAAAATACAGAGTATCGGGCGTTGGTTTTATACAGGAATATGGTTAAATATGTATTCTCTAAAATGGGACTTAAAAATATAATTCCAATACGAATAGACATATGTAAAATATCCCATCCTTGGGAAGGAAATACGAATACACAAGTATGAGAAGTATTATTACTAAAATATTGAAGACACTTTAAAACGTAACTCAAAGGCACTAATCAATACTAAGACAAGGCACGACCCGTTCGTCTAATAGACGTTAGACCATTGTAGGTAGTCGTGTTTGCTGAGGAGATTTGGGTTACGAGTACCGAAGATGCAATACTGTGAGTTCATGTCCCCCTTTTCTCTAACTATTTCCAGTTTTACACCTCGGGGGTGAAATACATGTTACAGACATTTACAGACATTTACAGACATTTATTTACATGGTATGGTTAGCTTAAGGAGGGTTTTTATTACGCGAACATGTGAGTGGTGGGCACAACACTTAAGGCCATCAATCCTCGTTGTAGGACCGAGACACATTAGTGATAGATCTATTTGGGTGTAGCGAGCCCCACTCCTGAGTCCGCTGAGTGGACCATGAAGTGACTAAGTGCCCGACGCACAAATCCGCTAGGTTTGAGTCTTCCTGCATTACTTCACACTTATCATTGGCTTTGCAACCCAATGGTGGTCTCTTTTTCCTTAATTGCTACATACCAGGGATTTTTATACATACAGACATTTTTACGAAGGTTCATATCTACTCACTTACACATGAACTCGCTCAACGTTATGTTGACTTTTCAAATTACATGTATTTCAGGAAACTAACGGATCTGGCACGGTATGCACGTATTTTCAAGCTGCGTTTGAATAAAGAAATCATCTAGGGTTTAGAAGGTGTAATCTCTTCCTGGACGGGTTATATACACTTAAACCTGGTTTTGTTTAAAGTCTTTTGCTAAGTCTTTATGAACTCAAATAAATCAAGTTAAGGTTTGTAAACTATTTTGTGATTGTTGAAAATGGAATGTTTCTAAACTTTATTAATGAATGAATATCTCATGTTTTTAACATATAGCATTGTTATGGTTGTTGCTATGGTATTAAGAAGTCACACCAAATAAACCACGCTTCCGCAAAAGTCAGGGTGTGACAGCTTGTTATCAGAGCCTCGATCATAGCGAACTAGGATTCTTTCTCGAGTCTAGACTATGATCATCAGGGCTCTCACGAAAATGTTTTCAAACATTTTTACACTGCATACACAAAACGTCCAGATCCAGGAAACAAACATTTTTTTTTACAAACAAAAGGCACAAATACACGTTTCCAAATTTAAATTTATAATTCAGTCTTAGAGACTGAGGGAGGATCAGTCTTAGAGACTGAGGGAGGATCAGCCTTAGAGGCTGAGGGAGGAATTTAGTCTTAGAGACTGGGAGGATGGTCTTAGAGACCAGGGATTTAGTCTTAGAGACTGGGAGGATGGTCTTAGAGACCAGGGGGTTAGTATGAGAGACTAGGGAATCTAGTCTGAGAGACAGGGTAGGATAGTCTGGGGAAGACTAGGATGACTACTTGCTTACATTGATTGTGACTACATGCCTTCATTATTACTACATACATGCTTAATTGCTAATTATTGATAAACGGGCATATGTGGTGGTTATTGCATACATAAATTGTTAATACTTACTATGGATATACATGCTACTCACCGGCACACATGTCACTCTATTTAGAGAACGAGTTATCAGACATTGATAACCCTACGACCACCGCCACAGTTAATGATAACTACAGCTGCGCTAGAGACATTTACGCCAGACGCTGAGAGTGATCCTGATATGCTGACTAAGGACGAGGACGACTTCCAACGGTCCGCGCTACCAGATTTTGGTGATACTTTATTTTGCCGATGGTTTCCCCTGACAAGAAACTTTCTGTCACTCTTGTTTCAATCCATGACCACTCTATCGCTGGTCATCCCGATGGTGGGCACCCCATGGCTCCAATCCTCGATGATGTGCCTCCTGTGGACATTTCTACTAAAGGTTGGCTACTCGACAAACAATTCATAATTGACGATGACATTGGCGTATTATCGATGGTCCCCTTGTTGACGCCCATGATGATAGAAAATTTGACGAGAACCTTGTTACTAATTTCACTTCTTAAGACCCCTGTTATCAGGCTATCCTATGCTCCTAGTATACACTCGACTTCAGACTTCTTTGAGTTTGTGACATCTGCAGCCTTAAAGGCAGCTGGACTACAGCTTTCTACTACTGACGCAGACAACAATGACGTGGCTGCTGCACTATCACCTGCTCAAGGCACCACACCGTTACACGACCTACCCCTGATGCTAGCTTCTGCACTTGTGAGGGACAGTTTGATGTTACACCTGCTGAACCCGCACCTTTACTTGACCATGACCATGTTCTTTTGGTTTACCAGGCATTGCATCCCTTATATCTGACCCAGTACCTGCACAGATGATATCCTTATTGGTTGAAACGTATGTTCCTGCACCTTCAACCGCTGATGATGCCCTTATAAAAGACCGTCGTCCATTGCGCCAACATGCCTATCGCTTTCATTCAAGACATACCAGCACCACGGGAAGGTACTCTAGGCCAGCAATCGCGTAACGATCCCAATGGCTACAGTAACATTTTCTACAGTCCGCACCAATTGCTACTTTTCGCTGGTTCCTATGCTACCCTATGCTGATTTTAGACCCTTGTCATCCCTCACATTATGGAGGCCACACATGAGATGAGTTGCTCCTGTAACACCCACTACAGTTTGAGGATATGAGTCGCAGAGTGTTGGAGCTTGAGCTAACACCACATTTGGTAACTTCAAATGCCAAACATTACATAACTAAACGCATGATTTAAGTATTTATATCACAAGACAGCATATTGTCAGAAAAGTTTATATAAGACACCACGTCCTCCACCCTGTTTATTGCCAGCATACTTTGATCCTCCACATTTATCAAGGTTCCTTTTTGCGCTCTCAACCGTTACTATTACACCGTTCCTAGGATTCTGATGCTCATTTCTTTACTATCAAGCGGTAGAGCAGATAATTACTTCGACGTGTACACAAGCCCAAGGAGGAAGTCCACGTGTGCTAACAAGTTTACTTTCTTTCCTCCTCACCCTCAGACACTGGTATAGGGATTTCTGGATCATGCAGATTACATTGCTTTCAAGTAAAGACACTAATGATAAGCCGGGTTTGTGGAGACTTCTAAAGACCACTTCAGACTATGTGAATTTGATACACTAATACATTTAATGGACAAGGGTAGGGTGACCCTGTGTCCCTATTGATGTGATACATTTTGGAAGGCAATACAATTGTGGTTGGGGAATAATGAGGGCCCAATCATTATAAAATATGCGACAATACTTTATGGCCAATGACCAACGAAACTCCGTCGCTATGTCTCCGTTAAGCACGTTATTAATCTATATGTGTGTACAATAATTATAACGCTACGTGCTTGCTTACTATGCTCTCATTAAACATAATCACCAAATTTCTTGGTTATACTATGATTATACTATTGCTTGATTGGTTGGTATGATAACCTAATATGTGTGTGTACATACGATCTCTAAACAACTATATGCACTCCCCGAACGAATGAGACCTGACCTAACCAACCTTCTTCTCAGAAGATGTCGATACAAGGGAACGTCGATACCAACAACCCTCTGCCGACAACAGCAGAGTCAGAACTGCAAGGGCGCATCTCGCAAGCCATCGCACAACTCGAGGCCCTTCGCTCCGAACACGGCGGAGGTACCTCAGGAAATAACCCACCCAGCGGCTGCACCTACAAGCAGTTCTTGAACCACAAACCTCGAGAATTCGACGGCACTGGGGGTGCCTTAGCATTTGTGCGTTGGGTGGAAAAGACGAATTATGTCTTACGATTGAGCAAATGCGCCCCAGAACATCAGGTTACGTACATAGCAGGGCTATTTGTAGATGGGGCTCTGTCATGGTGGAACCTTCAAATTCAAGCAATGGGCGAGGCCGCTGCATATGCTATGACGTGGGACGAACTGAAGGAACTAATGCGCAAAAGATATTGCTCTAAGGCGGAAGTCCAGAAGTTGGAAACTGAATTGTGGAACTTGAGAATGGAAGGTCCAAAGATAGCTGAATATGTGCAGAGATTTGGCGAGTTATCACAAGTTGCATCGCGTTTGGTGGAACCAGAATCTAGGAAGATCGAACTTTTCATCAGGGGACTAGCACCACAGATTCTAAGCCTGGTAACAACATCTAAGCCTTCAACAGTTATCGAAGCAATCGACATGAGCGTGGCGCTCACTGAAGAAGCGATTAGACAAGGAAAATTTTCCACTCCGGAAGAGAAAAACGAGGCTCCTGTAGAGTCATCTGGGGATAGCAAGAGAAAACTCGTGAATTTCAAGAAGGTGACTCGTGTAAGTAACGAGAAGAAGGCCAAAAAGGGAAAGGACTACATGGGTATTCTACCTAAATGCGACAATTGTCTACGCTATCATGTCGGGCGATGTAAATATGGAAAATGTGATAACTGTGGCAAGAGAGGGCATCCCAACGAAACTTGTAGGCAATGTACTGAAAGTAGAAATGGAGGTCAAGATGGTAGTGAGAATCACGGTGAAAACAACGACAATGACGAATACCAGGGCAGAACAAGTGACAAACAGAAACGTGCTTAAGGTTGTCTTAACTGTGGGAGTAAGAAGCATTTCAGAAAGTACTGCCCTAAGAAGAATCAAGCACAAGGACAAAAGCTCAGTAGCAGAACTATGGGAACACGCCGGGATTCAAGTATCAGTACGTTCTATATTACTCAACGTTATGCATCTGTGTTGCAAGATACTATTGCAAAATCTAATCTTCGCATCTCTAGAGTTTGAGAGTGTACTTGGGTTAGTAGCAAGTAAGTTAGATAACTCGCACTCGATGGAACTAGCTAGGAGAAGCTAGTGGAAGCCAACACAGTAACTAGGAACGGCAAGATAGAACCTGGAGAGCGTAAGTTTACGCTTGATCTGCTGCCCGTTGAGTTGGGAGCTTCAACGTGGTAATCGTGATGGATTAATATCCATATGATCGAGCGGAGTTTAATGTCCGCACCCCAATGGTGAATAAAGGAACGATCGTGACTCATGAAACAGGATACGCCCCTACAAATTACAAATTGCTGGAGGGCACGAAAGTTGTTGCGCAAAGGATGAGTTGTTTTCCTGGCTCATGTCGGGGACAAGGGAGCCAAAGAACTAAAACCCGAAGATACCCCCGTGATAAGAGAATACCCTGAAGTCTTCCTCGAAGACTTGCCGGAATCATCTCCTCAACGATTAGTCGAATCTCGCATCGATTTAATTCCAGGCACCGTACCTGTAGTCAAAGCGTCGTAGCAACTTACATTTTCGGAGATGCAAGGATTGACAGTGAAGTTTTAGCAGTGAATAGAGAAGGAAGATAACAGACCAAAATTCCCCTTTTGGGGTAACCTCAGTTCCGCTCATCAAGAAAAAGGACGATGACTTTCAAATGATCGGAAGTCGGACGAGCTAGCCAACCAGGGTCGGTGGCTCTTGCTAAGGATTGACGAATTTCGTATTTAACTAACTGTGAGGATCCAATTGCTATTGCACGACTGATCGACGATCGAGTGTCATTGGCGGTAAATTCAGTAAGGAGGTATACCGAGGAAAAATTGTGGGACAACGACTTGTTCTTAGACGTACACAAAAATAGTGCTTCCTACACAATGCCCAAACCAGTCTACACGGGATACGAAATCTGGAGGATTTAGAAAACATATATTTAGGACCTTTGTGAACCCAGGTCCAAACTTGTAAGGGTTTTTATTTAGGAACCATATCTGTCAACTAAATCAACCATCTTTAACCTGGCGCATATGCCAGTTCCATTGACCTAACAGAGAGTACTTGGGTTTCTTTCACTTCTGACGAGTAGATGTCTGCATCTCTACTCCCCTTAATGGTAGTTGCATCACATTAATTTTCTCGCTGAGAGCGAACACACATTTGCTTCGATAGCTGGTCATTTCATCACTTTAGCAGATACTCGTTGTTCCTTTTCTAGGAAACTTACCTGACATACATGCATCATGCTACGCATGTGATTTCGTTTTGAATGAAAACTTCATTGGAGTTTACAAATCATTTTGCTAAGCCTAATTACAAATTCCTGATTCGAGTGACCTACATTATTGTTATTGTTGAACTCTTTTGTTACCAAGCCAACGCACTTTCTTGAAACCGCTTTCTTTCAGGTTACAGACATGGTTTATTTTGCTACCATGCCGAAAATTCCTTTGTTGGTTCATACGTTTATTATCAGGTTACGTTGAAACCAAGTTCAATTGCTTGAACTTATCCAGTTCACAGGATTAATTTAAAACGCTATATGATGTATTGGGAGCATCATATTCAACTGTTCTTGCAGAGATTCTTTCATTTCAAGTCGTAGTAGATTTGGTTGGTCTACGACTCCACTAAAATGTTTGATTTATTTCGATACCTTGCGGTGATATTTTCACAAAATTGAAGCTTGCGCTATTTTGATTACTCACTTCGTACACGAAATTCAATTCCCTACTTAGTTGTTAACAATCCATTTCAGATCTTCACGATCAAAGCGGTCTCAACACAATTGTGTGTTAAGGCAACGGTACATATATTCATTTCATAGGCACAATGTACCTCCTAACGATACCTTCATTGTCAATCAAATACCTTGCCAAACTTAATGCTTTTCACCTTCAATCAAAGGCAGTGGCTCTTTGATGTTCCGTATTTAACTAAAAACTTTGTGACATTGTGTAAATCAAAACTTCAGATTGTCTCGATACACTATCATTTGATTTCAGGCACGGTGAACTTGTTCAGTCACCATTCTTATTGAATCTCGTCATTTCGGCACCTTGTGGTGTTACTAGCTTGTGCTAATCATGGTCAACTGTTTCACAAAACTACATATACTCTTGTTTGACTTGTCATTTAAACATTCCTGATGCAACTACAAATTTAGACAATGATACACCAGATTCACTTGTACTTCATTCGGTGTATTTTCGCAACTCGAGAATGTCAACACGCAAATCCTTATCATTTACTTATTTTCCAATTGGCAGGTCATTTTCATCTCCAAGTTGTTGATTTTGAGTTCATATAGCGGATGCTATGGTTTATGAAAATTTGCATACTATGACCAGTCATTTGAAAACTCTATTGGATAAGACTCCTCTTTTGTGAAACACTGCAAGCTGGATTACTCTAGACTATACGTCAAATGCATACTGTACCTTTGACATTAAATGCTATAAGCACATACCTTTTTACTATTGGAATTGTGATGTTATATATATATTCTAGACTCACTTGATGTGAATAAGGTTTGATTCGATTTGGTGATTATCTACCTCGGTACTATTCATATACATACATACATACATAACGAAACCCTAAGGAATTAAGGTAGTACAAATTTCGAGGACGAAATTTTCTTAACGGGGGGAGAATATGACAACCCTCAAAATTTCAGGTACTGTACAAATTAATTAATCTTAATTACGTGCTTAATTACTGTGCTTAAATACAACTGATAATTTAAACTGCTCTATCATTCTATATCATATATATACATGCATCACATTTGATACAGTCACTCCATTCATTACATACATACATTAGTGACATACTAGATGCACTCAGCATGGTTGACACACTGAACGGTTGATTTAGAAATAATGCTGACAATGCCAGCACTTAGACAGACAATATTATTATGGCCAGCATGGGCCAGGGATAGAATACTACACCGGTTTGTAGTGTAGGGAAGTGAGGACCACAAGACTGCGTCATTAGGTGATAGATATAGTGCCGGGAAGTGCCTAAAACACACTTTAAATACAGAATTCTGCTTTCTTTTATATAATTCAGCATTTTATTATACACAAATATGGCAGAGTAGTCCTGTATACTTTTCTAAGTGCCAGGAATGTTTTCGTTACAAAAAGATGCATAAAAGACACTTTACGGTACAATTAAACGCTTTAACGGAACGATACGTAACCGAACAACCAGACAATACCCGAGACACAAAAATATTGTCAGAAATATTATTTTATCTTTCTTAATTAATTTCGGTCACAAAAATTCCCATACACCATGTAAACATGACCTACACCCACTATACTTGAAAATACCCTTAACCTTCTCACTTAATACCTATTAGTTACAAAATTTTTCATTTTACCCCCCCCCCCCCCAACCGAAAATTCTGCCATGATTACCTATATATCTTGTTTAGATTATGGTTAAGTGTGGTCTTGAATTCTATTGGCTAAAAATATTAAGAGGTTTCTTGTGGTACTTAGCATGTAAGAGATCTTACAAGTTCCAAGATAACTTTCATCTTTTCCTCCAACATCACACTCCACCTCCTCCCTCCTCCCTCTAAATTTCGGCTCACACCCCCCCCCCCCTCTCTCCATAACCGATTTCACCACCACATTCCTTCACCACCTCCATTTCTTTCACTAAAAGCTCTCATTCAAAGATTGAGGATTCATCCATAGAAGTGCAAGATTGAAGGTTTTCAAGGAAGCTTGATTCAAGTTTTGTCACCAACATTTCACCATCATCTCATCCTAAGATTACTACCCTAGCCTTATGCTAGTAGTAAGTCTCTTCACACTCTTGTTTCACCTTGATTCTTGTTATGTTTGTTTGAATGTTCATGTCACCTAAAAGCTTAAACACTAAAATGTGAACTTAAAATTCTGCCTAAAAACCATATATAAAAAGGTTGTGTGAGGTTGAAATCTGAATGGTTTAGGGTTAGTTAAAGCATGATTGAAGTTTTAACATTTGTTCATCAATAAACCATGGTTAGGACCTTTGCTTATGCGTTTTTAGTAACTTCTATAATAAAAATAGCTTGCTGATTGAGATTTTCCAGCCCCTTCAACAGGCTGTAACTGGTTCATTTTTAATCGAAAAATTGAATTTCTGGAGTCTAAATTGTGTAATTTCGAATATCTGAACAAATGGAACTGGAATCGTAATTTTTCGAGGTCGTTTACTAATTTTAAAGAATTATTTTAAGATAGCAGCTCAAGCTGAAATTTTCCTGCTGAAAAAGTGTGTCGTAGTCGGAATCAAAACTTAAAACCTGAGCAGAATCGGCTCGTGGTATTTTTACTGAAGATGGTCACTGTCGTTCCCGTGACCCTCCAACTGGAATTTCGACGATCCGACTTACGATTGATTTTTAGTGAATTTTTCCGTAAAACTGCAATCAGAATGTAACAAATCTGATTGCAGTCAGGTAAAAGAATTTTTTTATAAAATTGGTAATGAACTGGTCTCCGAAATTTTTACACAATAAATCGTGGATTATATATGACATTCTGTAAAAATTTGAGAATTTTTGGAAATGGATAACTATTTTATTTTAATACTCGAAAACAGTCCTGTTTGGTTTAATAAAGCTGAAAAGACGTAAATAGGGCATTGCATGTATGATTGTCGGGTTGGTTATGTGGGAACACTCTACGGGATTTATATAAAAGAAAATGATATGCTCTTAAGCATGGACGCCTCCATTTACAAAGGAGACTATGGCGAAATTTTCCGAAAATCCGAACACTTAGTAAATATTTTTTGGACAAGTGTTTACTAGTATATGATAGACTATGTTTTTCAAGCATAAAACTCGCCATAATTTTTTATAACAAAATACAGAGTATCGGGCGTTGGTTTTATACAGGAATATGGTTAAATATGTATTCTCTAAAATGGGACTTAAAAATATAATTCCAATACGAATAGACATATGTAAAATATCCCATCCTTGGGAAGGAAATACGAATACACAAGTATGAGAAGTATTATTACTAAAATATTGAAGACACTTTAAAATGTAACTCAAAGGCACTAATCAATACTAAGACAAGGCATGACCCGTTCGTCTAATAGACGTTAGACCATTGTAGGTAGTCGTGTTTGCTGAGGAGATTTGGGTTACGAGTACCGAAGACGCAATATTGTGAGTTCATGTCCCCCTTTTCTCTAACTATTTCCAGTTTTACACATCGGGGGTGAAATACATGTTACAGACATTTACAGACATTTATTTACATGGTATGGTTAGCTTAAGGAGGGTTTTTATTACGCGAACATGTGAGTGGTGGGCACAACACTTAAGGCCATCAATCCTCGTTGTAGGACCGAGACACATTAGTGATAGATCTATTTGGGTGTAGCGAGCCCCACTCCTGAGTCTGCTGAGTGGACCATGAAGTGACTAAGTGCCCGACTCACAAATCCGCTAGGTTTGAGTCTTCCTGCATCACTTCACACTTATCATTGGCTTTGCAACCCAATGGTGGTCTCTTTTTCCTTAATTGCTACATACCAGGGATTTTTATACATACAGACATTTTTACGAAGGTTCATATCTACTCACTTACACATGAACTCGCTCTACGTTATGTTGACTTTTCAAATTACATGTATTTCAGGAAACTAACGGATCTGGCACTGTATGCACGTATTTTCAAGCTGCGTTTGAATAAAGAAATCATCTAGGGTTTAGAAGGTGTAATCTCTTCCTGGACGGGTTATATACACTTAAACCTGGTTTTGTTTAAAGTCTTTTGCTAAGTCTTTATGAACTCAAATAAATCAAGTTAAGGTTTGTAAACTATTTTGTGATTGTTGAAAATGGAATGTTTCTAAACTTTATTAATGAATGAATATCTCATGTTTTTAACATATAGCATTGTTATGGTTGTTGCTATGGTATTAAGAAGTCACACCAAATAAACCACGCTTCCGCAAAAGTCAGGGTGTGACAGGTAGTGTTTGTTTGAGAACCTGATTCAGATACACAACGGTCTCTTTGCTTCGTCCACTAGAACTATTTGTGTATGCATTCTTTTGGTAGTTAACAACGCTAATTAGAAAAAAATCTGAAAAATTAATCATATCGATTGCAATAACAGGATGGATGTGACACACATAGATAGATAAAATGTCACAGTTGTCAAGACTGTTTGTCGGGTTTCCAATGCTCACACAGGGTGATAAACAACGCTGATACACGTAACATCTTGTTATATTCAGATTTAAACAATGCCCGCCTCAATCTTCAATACTTCAGTAAAATACCACTAGTAGAAGAACCCGACACGTCTTCATGTAACAGAGAATGTTTTAGAAATTGAAGGAAAATGAAAAGATTTGTTGAAATCGAATTTGACAACTATGACAGCTTATTAAAAGTATCGTGTGTTGTAGTTTGGAAAGATGACCGAACAGAGATCTGAATAACAAACTGTGGAGAACTTGTTTGTGTCAGGTTCTTCTGCTAGTTACTCGGAATCGATAAATAACCAACACGAAGATCTCTGCGATCGCTAAGGTTTTCATCAACGGACTGATCGGTAACGTTACTCTACCTGTGCTCTGATTTAAGCGGCATGTTCCGATCAACGTTTATCGACATTGTTAAAGGTGATGAAGAGTTTAGAAACCCTAGAATGATTGTGTTTTTACGGGAATAAAATGTGATACTTGAAAAAACGCCAATATATACGGCCCGTAAAGGTGATGAAGAGTTTAGAAACCCTAGAATGATTGTGTTTTTACGGGAATAAAACGTGATACTTGAAAAAACGCCAATATATACGGCCCGTAAAGGTGATGAAGAGTTTAGAAACCCTAGAATGATTGTGTTTTTACGGGAATAAAACGTGATACTTGAAAAAACGCCAATATATACGGCCCGTATACAATAGGGGATGTGAAAATAAGATATAGGGTATGTGGGAATAAGGCCCCCCCTAAATAAATTATACATTGTGAAGGTAAATGGTCATATAATGAATATATTATGCTTATTATTTTATGTATTTTTACCAATTGTCAAAGTGAATGATTACATAATGAATAACTTATACTAAAAGTATTCTTTGTGGACAAACTCACCCATTATTTTTTTACGTGCCAAAGTTGTATATACATGTATATGCAAAAAGTGTCGGACCCAAGATTTCTTTTATAGGGGGATAACTAGGGGCTCAATCAAACTTTTATGATGTTATCGGGGTTTTGTGTAAAATAACACTATTTTTTTCATGGGAGGCGGTTGCCCCATGGTTTTTTATTGGGTCTGATAATATAAGCGAACAAAAACTAACAAAGTCCATAAAATCCTGATGCATATAGGCACGTCAAAGATAATCATTAAATCCCATAAAAATAAGCCCTCGGATTTTAATTTGGTTCATTTAGAATTCTCAAACGAATCTAGGATATGAAATACCTTTTAAAATTTACACGCAAATAAATAGAATACTTAACACTTTGCATGTGATGTGTGCACTTAAGTATTTAACGGATAAATCTATGTATGCGTCAATGGAAGATATGTTGGTCAACCATATTTATATTACGTTAAGAGCATGAATCAAAGCTTCTAATTTAGTTAAAGTCTGAAGAAAATGGATAATGGAACCGACCATGTGGGTGTCGGAGGGTGAAACGTGACATGCTATTACACCTTTGCTTTACGGTGATGAGGCTTCGAGGATGAAACCATAAATTTGTGTGTGTGTGTGTGTGGGGGGGGGGGGGGGGGGGAGCTTCTTGATTTTATGTAAAATACATTAGCAATTTAATTAATTCCAATACTGTAAAGACAAATACTAGTTTATGATGTGCTAGTATAAGTCCATCAAGATTATTATAAAAAAGTAGACTAAAAATGTCATAATAATGATGTTAGGGTTATGTGTGTAAATAAATTTGTATGGGTTTGGTTAGAAGGGTGGGTTAACTTTTACTTTGAAGCAGGAAGAGACATGTGTGTATTGAGCGTGTGTCTTAGTGTTCTTAAGGAAGAACTAAAAAAGAATTGGTAAATTGACGATGGACAAATTTCTTCAACCTTAGACTACTTATTCTATGATGCTAAAACGGATCATCTTATCCTCTTTGGTAAGTTCTAAAGTCATGCATGCGATTTAATGAACTTATGCAATAAAATGAAATTCAGGAGGTAACTTAGCATCAAAGAGTAACTCCTATGACTATACAATTCAAATGTAACAACTTTGACTTGGCATCCGTAATACACCCTCGCAAGATGGAGGCTTCATTGGAGATTCTAGTCTTGGAGTGGAAGCGTTTCATTAGTAAGTCTGCAAGTTGATATGGCAAACCCGTAGTGTACGAAGAAAATGATATTCGAGAGCAACATGCTTCATTCTTGAGTGATAAACTGGATTGGCACAAAGGTAAGTTGCTCTCGTGTTATCACAGAATAGTGTGGGAGGCTGAGTAATAGGAACACCTAGTTCTTTAAGTAAGTTTTTCACCAACGAAAGTTCAGCGGCTGCTTTTGCCAAGGCTTTATATTGAGCCTCAGTTCATGATCTTGAAACCTAATTTTGCCTAGCAGACTTCCATGAAATAATATCAAACGCAAGGTAAATAAGATTCGTCATTGTCGACCGACCTATATCATTAACTCCACCAGTCTAAAAAGTCGCGAGTGTAAGTGAAGATTGACGCTACTAGAAGCGACCATGGTGTTTGGTACCCTTGAGGTACCGAAGGACTTGTTTAAGAGATTGCCAATGGGCTTTTTGGGGTGAGTGCATGAATTGGTTAAGTTTATTTATGGCACTATATATCGGGACGAGTTAATGCAAAAATTTTAATGAACCAACGAGTTTGTGGTACGGAGTGGCATCCACCAATGGTGAAGGATCGTTAGGTGAGAGTGGATCCGATGACCTAAGAGGAGTTAGAACATCTCTAGCACCATCCATATGAAATTATGTAAAAATATCTTGGATGCGCCGGTGAAATTGGTGGAATGACTATCGGACTCTTCAACCATAAATGGGACTTTGGCCTATTTGTCATGTGTTTGTACCATCTCTGAAAGCACCGGATCGATGACGAACATCAAACATTGCACTTGATTCAAGACATGAAGAACAAAATATGAACAAGATAGAAATACGTAGAAGATGAACCCTTTATATTGAATCAGTCATCACAGATTACATACCAAAGGAGTAAACATCATCTACAAGCTGGTTTAGATCACAAAGATCTAAACCCTAGCTTTCTCTCACTAACACATAGTCTCTCGCTCTAGAATGTGCACACCAGGAGGAACTAGTTGGGAGAGGAGCACAAAGCTTCAAAAGTTGCCCTAATCTATACAATACACACATATATATAGGCTAGGGACTAAACCTCGGACAAACCAATTCTACACATAAAACTCAGACAAAAGTTCTCCTAAAACTTGGACAAGTTGTCCCTAGGATAAACTTGGGACTAACTTTCAAGACATGTACACTAAAGACCCTAACAATTGGAAGGCATGCACTTTTCACCCAAAGTGCACTAACAAACTCCCCTTGGTCTTCATGTGGTCTTGAATTCTTCATTATCGTTGACTTTAACTTGGACTTCTGTTTTGGTTGACCAGAACTGATAAGCGACAGTTACCCGGCAGGAACTGCACTTACAGTCTCCCCCTTAACTGTTGCATCAGTTCTGCGTGGCATCGATAATCTTCAGTCACCGAATACTGCACTTACAGTCTCCCCCTTGACTGATGATATCATGCCTGCTTTTAACTTTGGCTGAGACTTGATCTTTCCGGTAGAGCACAGCGATCTTCAACCCTTCTAATAAAAGACTTGCTGACGATCACTTAATGTCGCTTTGAGAGACCCGAAGAATCCAACATCAAACACTGTAGATCCTCCCCCTCAAACTACTCCCGAATCAAGTTAACGCGAACCGACCTACAACCACATGTAGGAATATCGCTCGATACATTAATCTTCAAACCTAACCGGTAGCAGAAAGAAACATTGGATTTCCAATGCCCAACCTTGAACACTTCAAAGTACGCAAAGACATGAAGCTCAGTTCGATAAGTTAATAACAAACTGAACTTTGTAAAAGTACATCCACCATCTTGATCAAAAGTCTTCAACCCTTCATGTATAATCTCATCTCGTCACGTATCCTCATGAATCAATCTCCTATCTTCACAAATCCGCTAAATCCCCGATGGCTTTCATCTCCGACCTTCCCCTCAAATCAAGAAGCCCCAACTTATTTCGAGACTAGAACTAATCTTCTCTACTCTAAACAGCAACTTAATAAGGCTCAGTCTTCAACTAGTCGTCAACCGAGAATTCAACTTCATCACATCAACACTTGATTAATAACATAAACACACGTGACAAAAACTCCATCACACACGAGCTATTTCACGCACAAGCTTTATCTTTACAAAGAAAACAGGAACTTCAAAATTTTTACTCCCCCTTTTTCTTTGTAGACAATACAAAAATCCAAGCAAGTCTTATTTTCTTCACCTCCTCACTTGATCCGGACAACATAAGTACCATAAAACTTTTCGATAATCCGAAACCGACTTCAAGTCTTCAAACTACGCATAATTCTGACTCTTAGTTAGTTATCCGGTACCCCAGGTAACCAAGAATAACTAGAAAAACTCGGAACATGCACAACTCGAAACTTCCGAACAACACAAACTTCTAAATTTAGCTAAAAATCCGGTACCCCAGGTAACCCGGAAACCTAGAAAATCCGGAACTCGTAAAGCCCGAAAGCTCTTGAAACCTCGGATCAGGTCATCTGAGCAGTATTTAGAGTACAAAGGAATGCGAAGCAAGCAAGGGAATAAAGGAAACACTGAAGAAACCCGGAAGCACGAAACCCCAGACAAACAGTTTGATACTCATAAGAAGCCGGAACGACTAGTTTGTTCCGAAACAAACAGTGGAGTGACAAACTCGGAGGATGATATAAGGAAACCCTGAACGACTACTTATCCGGACCTTTTGAACAATAAGAAAACCCGGACATGTTTTGACTCACTAAAACTCGGAAACAACACATCAGTTGTTAACACTCGGAACCGAAACACATCGGTTGTTAACAAAACCATGTGAACTCGGAACCAAAACCTCGGAACAGTTGTAAACGTTGGACAGTTGAAAATTCGGAACATCTTTTCTATGTTTAAAACTTGGAACAAACACACAGTTTGTTATTTACAACTCGGAATAAAGGGAATGAACTTTAAAACTCGGACACTAGACATCTTTAATAAAATTTAGAGTCTATGGAAGTATAAGGAAAAGACTCGGACTCAATAGGAATCAAAAGAAACTCGGACAAAACTCAAACTCGGATCAGGTCAAGATCAAGTGAAAATCGGACAGAAGTCAAAGGGTTAAACTCGGACAGGAGTTAAACTCGGACCAGCTGACTATGCATAACTGTTTAAAACTCGGACAATGATCTAAACAGTTTCAAAACTCGGAACAGTCTTGAATTTTAAACCTCGGACAAGATCCAACCAGTTTCAAAACTCGGAACAGCTGTAACCCTTGGAAAGCTCGGAACAGTGTTAAAGAAACTCGGACTTAGACTCATTGTTTAAAATTCGGACTTCTTATCAAAAAGTCGGACCAAACCTAAGGTTATTTAAGAACTCGGAATAAACTACTGAAGTGTTTAAAACTCAGAACACAACAGAAAGCTGAACCTCGGACAAAAATTCTGAGTAACAAACCGGAACTGGAAACTCGGACATAATACTCGGAACAAACTGTTTTGCTGTAAACTCAGAACAGACATCTACATAAAAACTCGGAACAAGTAAATATTTGTTAAACAACGGAACAGGATAACCGAAGTAAAACATCGGAACATATACTTGAAAACTCGGAATAACAGTAGATGGAGAAACTCAAACAATAGTTAAAACTTGGACAATAGAGTTTTTTTTGTTTAAGAAACTCGGAGACAACAGGTTTTTGTTGAAAAAACTTCGGACCAGTTCAAACGTCGGAACACAACAGACTTTGCACAAACTCATGTTATCAAACTCGGAGACTGAACTTGATTATCAAAACTCGGAGACAACAGGTTTTTGTTGAAAAACTTCGGACCAGTTCAAACGTCGGAACACAACAGACTTTGCACAAACTCATGTTATCAAACTCGGAGACTGAACTTGATTATCAAAACTCGGAGACAACAGGTTTTTGTTGAAAAACTTCGGACCAGTTCAAACGTCGGAACACAACAGAGTTTGCACAAACTCAGAAACTCGGACCATGATAAAAAAAAATCGGAAGAAAATGTATTTGTGGTAAAAACTCGGAGCCGCAAGAAGGCTTTTGTAAAGACTCGGACCCACTGTAACCTTTTGAAACCTCGGAGAGACTCAAGTTACCACACAGGAAACAAAACTCGAACATCAGACAAATGTGACCAAAACTCTGACTTGAAAATCAGATTATAAAGTTCGGACTTCAAAAATCAAAACACGGAACACAGCTTATCGGTTGTTAAAACTCGGATTACCTAAATCCTTAGAAAACTCGGACAAGCTCCAGTAACTAGTCTCCGGACAATCTCCCCAGTGTGACTTCACACTGGTTCACCCAAAAACCCCGGAAACACAAACACAGAGTTTTAAACTCAGACAAACCTTTTTGGATCAAAACCCTAGATCTCCAAACCAACACAGCCGACGAACAGCTTCATTTTCTTCAAGTTTTCTCCAGAATCTTCAAGTCTTCAAGATGTTTGGCGGAAACAAACATCAAATCAAGAGCAATGGTGATTCAGAAAGCGGTTAGACCATTCTGAATCGGTAACCATGCTCTGATACCACTTGAAGGCACCGGATCGATGACGAACATCAAACATTGCACTTGATTCAAGACATGAAGAACAAAATATGAACAAGATAGAAATACGTAGAAGATGAACCCTTTATATTGAATCAGTCATCACAGATTACATACCAAAGGAGTAAACATCATCTACAAGCTGGTTTAGATCACAAAGATCTAAACCCTAGCTTTCTCTCACTAACACATAGTCTCTCGCTCTAGAATGTGCACACCAGGAGGAACTAGTTGGGAGAGGAGCACAAAACTTCAAAAGTTGCCCTAATCTATACAATACACACATATATATAGGCTAGGGACTAAACCTCGGACAAACCAATTCTACACATAAAACTCAGACAAAAGTTCTCCTAAAACTTGGACAAGTTGTCCCTAGGATAAACTTGGGACTAACTTTCAAGATATGTACACTAAAGACCCTAACAATTGGAAGGCATGCACTTTTCACCCAAAGTGCACTAACAAACTCCCCTTGGTCTTCATGTGGTCTTGAATTCTTCATTATCGTTGACTTTAACTTGGACTTCTGTTTTGGTTGACCAGAACTGATAAGCGACAGTTACCCGGCAGGAACTGCACTTACAATCTCCCACGCGTCAACGTGAGTAAAACTTCCCATATGTGCTTTTTGGTGCCCTTTTCATCATTTCAATATTGCTACATCCACTACATCATAGACAATCCCATATAAAAATTAATATAAGTATAAATTTAAACAAATTGTTAAAAAAACATGTATTTATAAAAAACGATTTTAAAAACAAACAGTTTAAAAAGAAACCATTTTAAAAACGATAGACGGCTTTAAAAAGGTTATAAAACAAACTTCTTAAAAAACGAAATTTATAAAAAAAAACAAATTGTTAAAGAAATATGTATTTATTTGTATATTTAAAACGTATTTTGTTAAATAACAATCGTGAAATAAATAAATAAAGAAATAAAAATTAAGTAATTGCACAAATGAAAATATTAAAAGAACTTTATAACTTATATAAACAACCCTTAAGCTCCCTAAGCTATAAAAGGTGAATTTGATTTATCTAAATTAAGTATTGCAAAGCCGCCACAACACACATAGAAACCTTATTACTAGTTTTACCTATTTATAAAAAAAAGAAAAAGAAAAAACACCACTCATTTGTTTGTTTATACATCTTATCATTACAAATAAAGACTTGTGTCATATCATTAAAAATAAGACTTGATTTAAAGTGCTCTCCCTTGTTCCACTACGCGGTTTAACTTTATAAAGGACATTACAAAATGGCTGACATGGTGAATAATTAAGTAATTAATCTCATTGTTCATGCAGACGAAATGACGAAGAAGACGACTACGGTGGGAGTGGTTAAATCACCACGTGTGCATTTCACTATAAATACAAACTGCTGCCAGTAAAGGACCCTCAATCTCACACCAACACCTTTTCAAAATAAAACTTACAGACGAACACAATGCAACATCAAGTAGAAACCGACGATTTCGGGGTTTGTCTTAGCTTCAGCTGCTACTATTCTTCAGATACTAATTTGATTGCTTCAGCAGCTGCCAAAGTCATCTGCGAACTGAAGCAGGAACATGCACCTCACTTCTATGAAGAGGAGTTTGAATTCTCTCCTGACGACGACGGTAAACAGATAGATGATTTTGGGTTCATTTTTCCTGTTTTCGACGATGAAGAAACCCATGATGCAGCTGCTTCTCCGGTTAGCGTTCAGTTACAGAAATCTTCTGTCCACGAACATGAATCATACTCGTCTTCAGAAGCGGATGAAAATGAATGTAACTGTAAACCTTCTGGAATATTCTGTATGTGGCCGCTTTTTGAAAAATCTAAGAAGAGCAGTTCTACTGGATCATCGAGAAGCTGGGGAATCTGGAATTCACCTCGTCGGAGAAACTGTCAAGGTGAGGAATCGGTGTTATTGTTGCGGTCTAAGAAAGCCGACGCCTCAAAAGATAGAGGTCAAGTCCCCAGAAAACTTAAGACCGCCAAGTCGGTTCATGAAGTGTTTTACTTGCAGAAACGAGCGGAGCAGAAAGGTGATAAGATGAAATCGTATCTACCGTACAAGCAAGATCTGTTTGTCAATATCAACAGATTCGCGAACAAGAAGTTATGATCAGTATGAGTTATGGAACTCCATTTTGCTTCATTTGTGCTACTCAGCTCAATGTTTGTTTGAGTAGAATTCAATTTATATTTTATATTATAGATGATATTATGGCATCAATGATCTGGATGGAGAATAATATTTCTTGAATGTTTGTTAAGTAATGTCGTTACATATGATACATTACATTTTTTAGTTTAGTGTAAACATATTAAATTGATCACAGTAATATCTTATTTATAATTATTAATTTTTATCTATTACCTGCTATCGTGCTTACTTGTTGTTAGGGCTGTCCAAACTGCTCGACGATCGCTCGAAAAATACTCGAAAAATGCTCGTTCGATTCCTGCTAAGTTTGTAAATGAGCCGCCCAGATCGGTTCGATTCAAATTCAATCCAAGCATGAGTAAAGGTCCGCTCGATCGTCGATCGCTAGGTTTCGCTTGAATTATTTTTATTAATATATATATATATATATAGGTAGAGATTCCTGTAAAAAAAGGTTTTTTTTGTGAGAAATGTAAGAAAGAATCTACACCATTAGATCTTTGATCTAATGGTTGAGATCATAATGGCAAAATTGTAAATAATGTTTACTATTAAACATATTAATTTTCAAGATTAAGGGTATATGTTAAAGCACCGGATCGATGACGAACATCAAACATTGCACTTGATTCAAGACATGAAGAAAAATCATAAACACCCAAGATAGAAAGATGTAGAAGATGAACCCTTTATTATTCAATCAGTCATCACAGATTACACAAACCAAAGGAATATACATCATCTACAAGCTGGTTTAGATCACAAAGATCTAAACCCTAGCTTTCTCTCACTAACACATACTCTCTCTCTCTCTAGGATGTGCACACCTGGAGGAACAAGAAGTTGGGAGAGGTGCACCAAGCTGACCCTAATCTGCACAATACACACATATATATAGGCTAGGGACTAAACCCGGACAAAACCCATTGTCCGGGATACAAAACAAAACAATACAATAATCTGAAACACTAGAAAGTCGTCCGGAATGCCTTCAGCAATTCTGATAATCTTCATTATCGTTGACTTTAACTTGGACTTCTGCTTTGGTTGACACAGAACTGATAAGCGACAGTTACCCGGCAGGAACTGCACTTACAGTCTCCCCCTTAACTGTTGCTATCAGTTCTATCTGACATTGATATCTTCAGTCATCGGATACTAACTTACAGACTCCCCCTTGACTGATGATATCATGGCTGCTTTCAACTTTGGCTGAGACTTGATCTTTCTGGCAGAGCACAGCGATCTTCAACTCTTCTAATAAAAGACTTGCTGACGATCACTTAAGGCCGCTTTGAGAAACCCAAAGAATCCAACATCAAACACTGTAGATCCTCCCCCTCACACTACTCCCGAATCAAGTTAACGCGAACCGACCTACAACCACATGTAGGAATATCGCTCGATACATTAATCTTCAAACTTAACCAGTAGAAGAACGAAACGTCGGATTTCCAATGCCTAACATCAAACACTTCAAATTCCACAAAGACATGAAGTTTGGTTCGATAAGTTAATAACAAACCAAACTCCAAAAATGTACATCCACCATCTTGATCAAAGTCTACAACTGAGTGTCTAAAATCATTTCATCTCGAATCTTCAAGATCCAATCTCGTATCTTCATAAATCCACCAATTACCTGATGACTTTCGTCTCTGATCTCCCCCTCAATGTAAGAACCCCATATTTCGAAAATCCGATCAGTCACCAACTTGGAAGAGGTACCAAGAAGACTAATCTTCTCTACTCTAACCGGCATACGATAAAGGCTTGACCTTCAACTAGTTGCCAAACGAACAATTTGCTTCATCACGTCAACACTTGATTAAACCTCGAACAAACTTGACAAAACTCAATCATACACTAACTCTAACTTGCTTCATGTTATTAACACTTCGCCACCGGTAAGATTAACACTAAGTTAATCTCAAAGATAGTAAACATGAACTTGTTTCGATGTAGCACCACGAGCTTTTGGTTTACAAAGAAAATAGGAATTTCAATTTTTTTTTACTCCCCCTTTTTCTTTGTAAACAATAAAACTGAAAAACTATGCTTCTCGGACTAAATAAACTCAAACTCGGACAATAAATAAACTATGACACCTTAAAATGAATCTCGGACTACAATGAACTTTTAAAACTCGGACCCACAAAGGGTTATGGAAACTCGGACACAATACTAATGATCAAACAAACTCGGACTTAATTATAACCAGAAACTCGGATAAACTAAAGAAGGTAAACTCGGAATAAAAGGCACAAACTTAAAACTCGGACATCTCAAGTTCTGAAACTCGGACCTTCAAGAAATGGATTTAAAACTCAGACTTAATTTGAAACTAACAGAGAGACTCCACTAAAACTCAGAACTTACTTAAAACTCGGAACTGAATATCGGAACTGAAAGTTGTTAAAAACTCGGAACTTATTTAAAACTCGGAGCTATAAAAGGTCAAGATGAAAACTCGGACCACTATCTAAAACCTAAAACTCGGACCCCTCATACCTAAAAAGGAAAAGTCGGAATAGGTTGATGGGAGTGTAAAACTCAGACAAGTTTCAATAACCAGTCTCCGGACTATCTCCCCAGTGTGACTTCACACTGGTTCACCAATACCCCGGAAACACAAACACAAAGTTTTAAACTCGGACAATCCTTTTTGGATCAAAACCCTAGAATGGCAACAAGAAAAAAAACCATTACAGCCCACGAACAGCTTCATTTTCTTCAAGTTTTCAGCAGATTCTTCATTTCTTCAAGATGTTTGGCGGAAACAAACATCAAATCAAGAGCAATGGTGATTCGGAAGGTGGTTAGACGATTCCGAATCGGTAACCATGCTCTGATACCACTGTTAGGCCTCCTAATCCAAGATCTCACTCAGCTAATGCAACCAACAGGTGTGCGGAATCCACCTGATGATCAACCACTGTAGATGAAACACTAGAATGCAATGATTTGTGAGAGAAATCAAGAATACACAGAGTATTCTTGATGAGGAAGATGAATGACGTCACACACACAGTAGCCGCCAGACAAACACACACACAATGATTAGGGTTAGAAAGGTGCACAGAATATCACACAGATCACAAAGATCTAAACCCTAGCTTTCTCTCACTAACACATACTCTCTCTCTCTAGGATGTGCACACCAGGAGGAACAAGAAGTTGGGAGAGGTGCACCAAGCTGACCCTAATCTGCACAATACACACATATATATAAGCTAGGGACTAAACCTGGACAAAACCCATTGTCCGGGATACAAAACAAAACAATACAATAATCTGAAACACTAGAAAGTCGTCCGGAATGCCTTCAGCAATTATGATAATCTTCATTATCGTTGACTTTAACTTGGACTTCTGCTTTGGTTGACACAGAACTGATAAGCGACAGTTACCCGGCAGGAACTGCACTTACAGTATATAGGTAAATTTAATATTTTTAAATTAAGAAACTAACATTAATGCACATGTAACTTCCCCCGTCTTTTTTAAACGTCAATAACTTTTTTTTAAATTACACCATAATAACGAGCGTTTTTTTATCTTTAATATGAGTACCATATTGCTATACTTATATAGAGAAAAAAATATGTTTCGATCAGATGTTTAGTCCATGAATAGTGTTATATACTTACTGAATGGTGTTATATACTTGCTGAATGGTGTTATATACTTACTGAATGGTGTTATATACTTGCTGAATGATGTTATATACTTGCTGAATGGTGTTATATACTTTGCTGAATGGTGTTATATACTTGCTGAATGATGTTATATACTTGCTGAATGGTGTTATATACTTACTGAATGATGTTATATACTTGCTGAATGGTGTTATATACTTACTGAATAGTGTTATATACTTACTGAATGTTGTTATATACTTGCTGAATGGTGTTTATAGAGATCTTTTAAAAAAAATCCAGATCCTATAATTAAGGTGGCGGTTATGGGAAGTTTTTAATTAATTGAATTAATGATAAAATTACTTGTTTACCCTTTTGAATTAATTTAAATTTAGGCACATGTCATCTCCACAATATTTCTCATCTTTCTTACACTTTTAACCTTTTTTTACAATAACCTTACCCTATATATATATGACAATGCTAGATAGAAAACCCTAAAAATTTGAGAAAACCCTAGAAAACCCAACCTCCCGACTTTTTTTTTTTGAAAAAAATAACACATATAATATACATGTTTTTAAGAGTTTTGAGCAAAAAAAATCAAAAAAGCACCGAGTGGATGTTTTTTAAAAAAATAAACAAGTTTCAACAACTTTCATCACTAACATGTGTTAGACAAAAAGTTGCTGAAACTTGTTTATTTTAAAAGAAAAAAAAAACACTCGGCACTTTTTTGATTTTTTTGGCTCAAAACTCTTAAAAAGATGTATATTACATGTGTTATTTTTTAAAAAAAAAATAATAATAATAAAAGTCGGAAGGTTGGGTTTTCTAAGGTTTTCTCAAATTTTTAGGGTTTTCTATCTAACCCTCCCCTATATATATATATATATATATATATATATATATATATATAGGTAGAGGATCCTGTAAAAAGTGCTCAAAGTGTGAGAAGTGTATTATAACACTATATATAATACTATATAACACCATATAAACTCCGTATAACAATATGTAACACCATATAATACCATATAACACTATGTAACACTATATATCATTATATAACAAATATAACACTATAGGTTGTCTGATAGCATGTCTATGATAGATGTATATTGTTATATTTGTTATATAATTATATATAGTGTTATATAGTGTTATATGGTATTATATGGTGTTACATATTGTTATACGGTGTTTATATGGTGTAATATAGTATTATATATAGTGTTATAATACACTTCTCACACTTTAGGCCCTTTTTACACTATCCTTACCCTATATATATATATATATATATATATATATATATATATATATTATAGATTTTAAAGATGAAAAGCCCAAAAAATATACTAGCCCAACTTAATAGTTAATTCCAAAATCTAACCCTAAATCCCTATTTCCTAAAACAATCACATAAACTGATTGTTCGAATGTTCGATCTGCATATCTCGCCGCTGCTACACACCAAAATCTAACCCTAAATTCCGAGTTCCTAAAACAATCTCGTTATCTGATTGTTCGATCTCATGATGAGGGTGAAGTCCTTGGTATAACTTGCTAAAGTCCTCTCTATTACACAATCACCTATCGCACTTTATTTTGTGTTTCTTATTATTGTTAAGAACATTTTTAGAATCATGATTTTAGTTATGTATTGCTTTTGTTAGGATTTGTTTTTGTTGAACGCAACCTTATAATAGTCTTGATTTCAGTTTTTTTTGTTTTTTGTTACACGTGTTTTAATTTCGGTGCTTTGAAAAACCGAGCGAAAACGATCCGCTCGATTCAAAATCAATCCGAGCATGAGCATCACTTTTGTGCCCGGTTTTGCAAATTCGATTGGATCGGATCGGTTGTAATTCAATCCGAGCACGAGCAAACCCTCGATCGGATCGGCTCATGAACACCCCTACTTGTTCTACACAAAAGTGACCCAAACCCGTTTATGCTAAACTCAAACCCACAAATTTCTTGTTGTTTAGTTTTGTATGCATAAATTATGTTTGGTTACCCTAATAAGTTTTGAGTAACCTTGCATACGAAACCAACAGTCTCAATTCTCCCCTCTGAGAGTTTTCATCGAAATCCTGTGAAAAACAAAACCCCGCGGATCCAGGAGGGCCGTGTACCCGTCTGGGGCTGACTTCTCCTGGGAGCTCCCCGACTCCCACTCCATTCACCCTAAGAATTATTAGGAAAAGTTTTACATAGAGTTAGAATTAGGATGGACCTGGTCTACAAATCCAATTTAGTAATTCTTGTTAGAAATGAGTAGTTTTAAATATAATTATGAAATGAGACGATGTGTTATAAACTTACCTTAAGAAGATATTCTATTCACAACTGAAGTTGTGAAACAAAACAAAACTAATTTGATTCAGAATAATTAGCAATGAAAACAAAACTAATCGATATAACAAAAACAAACCCTTAACAAATCTGAACGTAAAAACCCTAATATGAATTAATCTGAACAAAAATAAACTAATAAACGATAATATGAACAAATTGATGTAACCCTGATCAATAATGAAATTTTAAGAAAAAAGGGCACAAAATTATTGTCGATATAGCAATACTTGTAACAAATCGTTATTATTTGAACACCATTAAGAATATACGATTCATCCAACATGTAATCATTTGATCTATCTGAGGACAACTACGATCATGGTTCGATGATTATCAAATATTAAAAAGAAAATCAAACAACAAAACAAAACTTAAATTCAAAAGATTGCTAATGTGAATCAGTTAGGGTGAGGGGCGTATATGGTGTGAAAACATTAAATGTGTCAGAAAAGGGTATTGATACGCCTCTCATTGCCTTATGAGGGGCGTATAAGATTGTGGTAGTTGAAGCATTAAACCCTATACGCCTCTCATTGCACTATGAGCGGCGTACAGGGACGACTTTTGATGAATTTAAGGTATAATTACTGACATCCAGGGAGTTCAGTCCGAAAAGGTAACCCCATACGCGCTTATTGTTCAAAGATAAAAAAGATAAAGTGGAGAAAGATGTTATGCTCGTTACGATGATGAACATTGAGGCTATGTTAACAACTTTGCTTTGAAAATTGCTATAAACACTTATAGTTTGAATGTTTGAATTTGGGTTATCTGATGTTTTGATTTAAGTGTTTATTATGAGGAATGTTGGTTGTTTGTTATCATTTTGAAATTTCATTAAATGGTTACATTTTTAAGTTGTCACCAGGTATAAATGAATGGATAAATGGCAGCATGTATATAAATGGATAGTAGTAAAGCAAAACGGTAGCAGATGGGTATCAAAAAGATAGCAAAGCGGTAGCAAAGTGGGGACAAAGGCGGTAGCAAAGTGGTAACAAAAGGCCGTAGTAAAATGGTGGAAAAAAGCGATAGCAAAATGGTTAGAAAAATTGGTAGCAAAAACGGTATAAAATAGGTGGCAGTAGGGCAATTGCTACATGTGTATTTCTCTCCGAGATTTTGGTAGCAAAACGATGACAAAAGGGCAATTGCCACCTTTTTGCGAAAAAAACGTGGTGGAAAAAACCCAATTTTCAAGCGGTCATAGTTTTTGCTTTGATTAGATGTATAACAGTGAATTATGATGCAGCGAAGCTCATGTTAAATACTCTTATGCAAATGTGAAGAAGTTATAATTTCCTCTTTGATTCGATGTATATTAACAGTGAATTGTGACACCGCCGCGAAGCGCGGGTTAAATTGATACTACTTTATATATTACTTTCGAGAATGTTAGATGCCACGTTTTATTAAAATATTAGAATGTTATAAAGATAATATAAATAATAGTAATAAAATAACAATATAATCCAGATTTTGCGGATACTTTCACATGTGTTAAAACACTTACGGGTTGTACGTTTCTTTTCTCTTCCAACAAGCAAGTAGCAAGCGTTGTCAAGGTAAGGAAATATAATCTTTTTATGACAAGTGTTGTAAATATATTTTTTTTTTATATTTTTTATGAGAATGACTATTATTCATATTCATACTATACGAAAATCGAGAGTTTGATAACTACTCAGTTTTTAATGATAAAAATATCGATTTCTGAATTACTTTTTTTTTTACCGTTAATAACATAGCAATAATCTATACATATAATAAGGGGGTCGGGCAGTCCGTTATAACTTATAAGCCCCGGATCACGCGTGAATGTAAACAAAACACCGCCGCCACTATAAATTATAACGCGTGATAAATATCACGCGTGGAAAAATGACAAAAACGATCGTTGTGCATGTGGTGTTGACAACATGATGGTGGTTGAGGTGGCATGTGTAATTGAGATTGAAGAGGGTGGCTAGCCAAAAAGAATGTATATAAATAATAGCTTTTTTTTTCAATATTGACTTTGATTTTTTTTTTTTGTATATAACTGTTCGATTATTTATTAAAACTTAAACGTGAGGAGACATATATTTGACACTTGACCGAAAACGAAAAAAATAGTGATTTAAACGTCTTGTTACAACCGCACAACAATCTTGACGAACCATTTAAGTCGATTGTACTTCAACGCAAACGCGAGATATGTGAAAAGTGGGGTTGGAAGATGTCTTAGATGAAATTTATAATTTATAATTTTAGTGTTTTTATTGTTATTTTGTAATTTAAAAACAAAAAAATAGGTTGTGAGTGATGGAATTCCATCACAATTAATGGTCATTTCCACTAAAATCCATTACTAGTGATGGAAAAAGGTTTGATGACATGACGAAACTTGATTGGAAGTTGTGAGTGAGTGATGAGTGATGACCACCGGTACCCCCTAAAAGAAACCATCTTATGGACACGTGTTGACTTCTTAGAGCATCATTTTTTCGTTTCCCGCTCATTCTTCTAAGTTGTATGGGTGCATGTTCGACCCGTTTTATTATTGATTACCTCTCCTTTGCTTCTTCACCTATATCCATCCTTCAAACCTTAACATTACACCGCATCAGATCCTCTTCATCCTATTGAAATTGATCAATAATCCTTAGGGTCAATTCCGTATCTTCAAGGTGAGTTTTAGGTTTTGATTTATGTATTTCATATGATTTAGGGTTCAATTTCGTATGATTTTATATGAAACATTCATTTAGGGTTTGATTTTCATATGATCTAGGGTTTGATTTCTTGTTAAACATTCGTTTACGGTTTGGTTTTTATATGAGTTAGGGTTTGATTTTATATGACTCCATCTTAATATTCGTTTAGGGTTCAGTTCTTATGATTTTACATACGAGTAATAGGTTAACACCAGTTTTGAGGTCTCCTCAAAGTGCTATTGGTCGTTAGATGGCGTCGGGGCTTCCAAGTTATGCTATTCAAAATTAAAATAACACTACAAATTGGTTTCGGGTTTTTCAAATCGCTGCAATCCGGAAGCACCTAATCATGGCATTCAAGAGCTTTCAACGGCTCATTCAGTGAACAGATTGATAGTCTTGTTTGTTTGACAAGTGAGTAGATGCTCGAATTGTCTAATCTTTATTGGTGATTTTTTTTTTTGTAGATTCAACAAGTCCATTTGAAAGTTTTTTATATAGTTTCACGCATTTAGCATTTAAAACACCGTCAGGACTAGGACCACTAGCCTACCGTGATTCAGGACTTGGAGTAAAAGTGGTGTCAAAATGGACTTGACAGATCAATCTGTTGTTCATACACCAGTAATCAGTAATTCACATGTGTAACCTTAATCAAATACATTTACATCCCCACTAAAGTAGAGTTGTGTACATATCAATATTTTGATGGTCCACAAAACTATAAATTACTTCTTTTAATGGATTTTTTTACTTGTGGGTTTTCATATATTCATCACTATGAAGATATGAAGTATTATTACCTTTAAACATTACTTTTTTTTTTTATAAACTATGGTGTTCTTATGCCCTAAGATGATGAATGCTTTACACATTTAATTTGATGTTTCTTTTGTCATTAGGTTGATCAAACAAAGACAAAATGTTCTACGGTTTTCTTGCTTGCCTCAAAATGAACCCCATCGTATGCAAATATCACCTGCTATTGGGTGGTGGACAGAAATCGGGTATCCATTACATGTCATGGGATAACCTACTCTACGAATTGACAAAACAAGTATTTATAATTTAGCTGTGAGTATATATAATTTTATAGTTAACAGTTAACATATACATGAGAAATCACACAAGCTAGCTAGCAAAACTTTTAGTATTTATGTCTTGACTAAGAATATACTTCAACATTAAGGAAACAAATTGCATCAACATAATACATATTAGACCTTTATTTGAATGTTTAAGGTTTAACAATGAACCCTTTGATTAGATTTATTATTGATTGTCTTCAATATGTTTTACTCGTTGTTTATATTTTTATTTAACAAATAGTTAAGGAATCTACTGTCATAATAATAATAATAATAATAATAATAATAATAATAATAATAATAATAAACAATTTCGTTGTTACATTGATTTTCAATACATAACAAACTTAACAATGTCTTTTCCACAAGGAATAAAATGGATGATATACTGTATTTAAGATATTTTAAACTATATAAAATGATTGAAAATGATTTAACAACTAGAATTAATTATACAGATGATCGTTATGTAATGTCCAGGGCTGAGGTTAATGGTGCCCCGAGGGTGCCCCGGCCTCCTCCGATTTTTTGCTTGTATTGTTAATTTTAGACTGAAAATTTTTTATTTTTTTTTGTGTATATTGGATTTTCAGTGCCCGCGCTCTATCGATTTAGATTTTGAGAGTTCGGCATCGACCAAGTTTTCGTTCAAGCTCTAGTAATGTCATATTATGGTTTGGTATCAAGATTTTATAAATTTTATGGATTGTACTCATTGTTCCTGTACTCATTGTTCACTTGTGTGTGCATCTTACAATAAAAAAAATAAAAAACAGAACACTTTCCATCATTTCTAGAAACTATTTCTCCCTTATTCCACTATGCTTCGTTCTCAATATATAAACTATTTATACACTATAAATTATCAACTTTTTTGTGCATTATGGGTTGTACAACATGTTTGGGGAGTTTTCCAAAAAAAATTGTTGATTTTATACTTTTAGTCCAAAAGCATTTGATGTATTATTTTTAGCCCAAAACTATTTGGGTTATAATTATTAACCCAAAACTTTTTATCTTTTCAATTTAACCTAATAACTTTTTTACTTTCAATTTTGGTCTCCTAAACTTTTTATATTCCGCAAATTTTTCGTTTAACGCTTCATTCTACATTTTGCAAGTTAACACAGAGCATTGTGCGTGTGTGGTTCAACATTTTCACGTTCCGTTATACGCTCCGTTCTAAGATGCAATGTACGTGTGTAGTTCAACGTTTTTACGTCGTCTATTTTTTCATGTTTGACAAGTTCGTCATAATGTGCGGGTCCTAAATCGACTTAGTTATTATTTTCTATGTTTTACGTTTCAGTCTAATTTTTTCACCACAAATTCATTGTTGGTGGTCGTTGGCGATGGTATGACATTGATGCTATGACACGGTTTATGCCCCGGTCGTTTTCAAAAAAAAAAATTGGTTATGCACATGGTTGTTGTAACCTTGGCTTTGGGGGTTTTTCAAAAAAAAATGATTTTTTTTTACTTTTCACACAAAAGTATTTCATAAATTACTTTTAACCCAAAATTTTTTATCTTTTGCAATTTATACTCACAACTTTTTTTATTTTCAACTTTGGTCATTTATAGTTTTCATTTTTCGCAAATTTTTCGCTTTATGCTTCGTTCTAAATTTTGTGACTTAACACATCGCAACGTGCGTCTTTGGTTTAACGTTTTTACGTATCGTTCTAAATTTTGCGAGTTAACACGACGCAACGTGCGTGTGTGGGTGAACATTTTTACATCGTCTATTTGTTCCCATTCGATAGGTTCAACATAACGTGCATGTCCTAAATCGACTTAGTTATAACTAAAGAATTCCCGTCGCATTGCGGCGGGTCGTAATTCTAGTTATGACAAAAGGATAACAGTAATGGAGAAATTAATTAATCCATTATTCATGCAAACGAAATGACGTAGAAGACGATTATGTTCGAAGTGGTCAAAAAGTCACGTGTGGGTTCCCCTATCTATTTTCACATGGCCAGAGTAAACTACTATATAAATACTAGCTTCTACTAAATAACCCTCAGTTTCACATACACATTTCTATATCTTTCAAATATTTAAACACAATGTTGTTGGCCATCCGAAACATCTCCATCATATGCATAAGAATATGCATTTGCAGCGGAAGGTTTTAGATGTTTTGCAGACATGATGCAATGATATTCCAGATCAAGAGACAATGCAGAAATGTAGAGGAAGAACAAGTAAATGGAAGGACACTTTCGATAAACAAGAAAATGTCTTGGTAACCGGAAATATTTCCCGGCAATAACTATTTAAACATACATATTTGGCGGTTAACTTTTGGCGGGTAACTGCCATGGCAGTTTGATATGAGAGCTTGACCCGCTTATCTTCCTAAACCGCTTATCATCTAATCTTGTAAGTTAGTGTCCTAATTATATGTCACAGATAATTACATGTCCGAATAATAATAATAAACACAAATATTAAAACATAACTAAGTTTAATATTTCTAACATAACCCCCTTAAACTTGGTTATGTTTCAGAGCTTGATTCATGACGCTACGGTTAGCTTCCTCAACGGCCCATCTTGCATAATTGAAATTGAATCTCTTCCGTCTCTTTACTTGATTCCAGTCATCATTATCAATTCCAGCAAAGAATGCCGCCTGTTCTGACTCTCCATCCTTATGATCTTCACTTGCAGCAACATCCCGACCCATATCTGCACTCTTTGTCTTCTTGTGACGTCGTTGAGAGGATTCAGCACCTTCATTCACTACTTCTTTCATATGCACTTTCTCCTGTACCGTTTTATATTTATAATAATACTCTAGAACATCTAGGTACATAGCGTATACAATCCTCATATAATCACCATCTTTGTATTCGAATCCCAGATCTTTTGCAATGATAGGCCATATGTTTTCGGTAGTGACTTCTCGGTATCCGTCATCCTTTGCCACCAACATATATAAACTTAACAGATCTATCCTTTTTTGATCCAAAGAGTAGGGTGGGACTGGTCTATAATTGATTCCTAAGTATTCATTCAGGAACCAATGAACCATTTCTTCAA